>CM050169.1:161251770-162451770 GCA_027410445.1 Discoglossus pictus
TTCTTCCGACTACTCAGAAATTGAGGGACAAAGAAATCCCATATAAATGGGTATTCCCTATAGGTCTCTTAATATTTAGAGAGAACAGATGGGTCAAAGTTAACTCACCGAAAGACGGTGAAGATATTATTAGTAAATGGGGTTGGTGAATGGATAACCCTAATTTTTGGTGGACACCTGGTGGATTCTTACAATAGGAAAAGTCTCTTCACTACCTCCTGCATTTGATTTTCTCTTATTCACTGTTACTTGCTCTCTGTGTTTGCCTACGCTGTCTAGAAGTCATAGGGGAAACAGTACTTTTAAACCAAACAAATTGTTATATTTCATAATGCTTATATATATTATTCTAACACAGGCACAATACCTGGAAAGGTTTGCACTTTAAAAATTTGTTTACTAATTCTTTCTCCCCTGTGAGAAAAGAAAGTCCCTCACTTGTAAACCTTGCACAGCACTTTGAAAGGATGGCACTTCAAACATGTGTTAATCATCTTATTTTGTTATTTAGGGAAAGAATGTAGGGAACAAACGGGTTTAAAACAAGTTATAATTTATTATTAGACACGTACAGCACTTTATTAAAAGAATGCACCTTAACACTGTTTTGCACAAGAAAGACAGATCCTGCAAAATTGATTGATATATAGTCACTTTACTTAAATAACAAGAGGCTATGCAATATTACCTGCCTTTTAACAACTATACCTTCCCTCTTTTTTGAATACAAACACAACACTTTGAAATATTGCTCTTTAAAATGCTGCTAGATCTAAAACTGCGCCAACTACTATACTCTCTCTTTTGAGAAGGTAAAGTAGCTAGATAATATAACACTGGACAAAGAATATAAGATATACAAGACTTTATACAAAAGAATACTTGTTAACAGGCATAGTAATAGTAATTATGGGTTAACTATTGTATTTTGTTTTTTAGGGAAAGAATGTAGGGAACAAATGGGCTTAAAACAAGCTATAATTTATTATTAGACACGCACAGCACTTTATTACAAGAATGCACTTTAACACTGTTTTGCACTAGAAAGATAGATCGTGCAAAGTCGATTGATATATAAGCACTTTACTTAAACAACAAGAGGTTATGTAATATTAGCTGCCTTTTAACAAATATACCCACTCTCCCTTTGAACATAAACACAGCACTTTGAAATTTTGCACTTTAAAACGCTGCTAGATCAAAACTGTGCCAACTACTATATTCTCCCCTTTGAGAAGGTAAAGAAGCAACATAATATAACACTGGACAAAGAGCATAAGATATACACGACTCTACATAAAATAATACATGTTAACAGGCATAGCAATAGTAAGATATATAGAGAAAATCCGATTAATAGATAACTATCCTAATTCAATAAGTAAAGGCTGAGAAATACGAAAATCCCAAACTGCTTATAAATAGACTATTGGCAGTGGACAGTGCCATAACTGAATAAAGGCTAAGAAGGAAGGGGTAGAAGAAAAGGACAATGAAGGGAATTGTAAAGTCAAGGGGAAGATAACAGAGAAGGAAAAGGGAAGGCAAGAATAAAAATGGAAAGGGGAAGAAAGAGAAAAGAAATTAAGTGGGGCACTTAGACACAATAAGATTTAAAGGCGTGGGAACAACCTCCATAGAGGACTGGACACATCTTACACTGCGTACGCCCACTGTGTGTGACTGAAGTTTCATCCCATCTTTAAGGGGTGACGCCTGAATGGAAGAAATGGTCCGAATAGGTCTTTGGAATGGATGGAGTAAGTTTGGAAGGATGTCTGTAGCCGGTAGGTGTGGGGAGAGGGGGGCGGGGGGGGGTCTCAGTGAGGGGATGGGCTCCAGGGGGTTGAAAATAATGAGCTATAACGTTAGGGGCCTAAACTCTCCATTTAAAAGAGCCTCCATTACTAGAATGTTGAACAAAACCAACCCAGACATTGTGTTAATTCAAGAATCCCATTGGGATAAAAATTACATCCCACAGTTAGCAAAATATAAATATCCCCATGTATTAAACGCTTGCCAAAAAAAAAACTCGGGAGGAGTGGTAATGATGTTCAACAAAAATCTAAGTCTAGAAGAAGAATTAGTGGTCGCTGATGACAATGGGAGGTACATTATCTGGGTAGGGAAGATAAACAGTCAACAACTATCAATAGTAAATGTATACGCCCCCAATTGTAAACAAAACTCCTTTCTCAACTGCGTACTTAAAAAACTGAAAAAGATAGCTAAAGGAGGTCTTATTGTGGGAGGAGACTTCAATATGACTCCGGACCCCCAGATAGACAGAAATGATAAAAAATTACCAAAACATTATAAACACATAGAAAAAACATCTCATGATTTTTCTAAATTGTTAGCGAGATACCATTTGTATGATACATGGCGCCTTTTAAATACAACTGAGCGAGACTATACATACTACTCTGGCTCGCATAAGATGTACAATATTTTGGTAAGCGAGTCTCTGTTAAATATAATCAAATCAGCAAAAATTGGTTTAATAACCATCTCAGACCACGCTCCAATTTCCCTTCAATTACAGGAAATAAGAACTGCTCACTTTGGAAGGACCTGAAAAATAGATGATAAAATCTTGGAAGATGAGGTTAGTCTAGACACTCTTAGCAAGGAAATCAAATCTTTTCTAGATATCAATATGGGCTCAGTATCCTCGGACATAATAATCTGGAATGCTCTGAAAGCATACATAAGAGGCATTCTTATCAAGATTAAAAGTATCTGGGTTAAACAGAGAGGACTATCTTTAAGATCATTATATGTAAAGGTGTATAGACTAGAACAAGTCAATAAAAAAAAAATAAACGACACTTTAACTCATGAGATAAATTCAACAAGAAAAGAAATTAATAAAATAAACTAAAAACGGTCAGATAACTGCTTGTGGCGCTTACAACAGAGATCCTTTCCTTTTGACAATCGAATAGGGAGAGACCTTGCTAATAAGATCAAAAAACGATATCACCAAAATCAAAAAATCCTTTATTTAGAATGTCAGGGTAAAAAAATCTTTAAGCCCAAAGAAATCACTGACTCATTTGCCAAATTTTATCAATCTCTGTACAACTTAAGTCCGGGAGATAATTTTATAATGCCCAATTCAAAAGAAATAACGTCATATTTAGACCTAATTCATTTTCCAGTTATATCAGAAGTAGATAAGGAGGCACTAAACAGTCCATTAACAGAGGCAGAAATTAGACGAGTCATCAAGAACTTAAAGAATTATACAGCCCCAGGCCCAGATGGCTTTTCTACAGCATTCTATAAAAAATTTATGGACCGCTTAATGCCAATCATATTATTATCATTTAACGAAATCAAAAATATAGGAAAGTTTCCCCCAGAGATGCTTAGAGCAAATATTATAACTATCCCAAAACAAAACTTGGAAGCACATACCTTTAAAGATTTTAGACCAATCTCGCTTATGAACATAGACACCAAAATATACGCGAAAATTCTGGCCTTAAGACTTATAGAAATTTCTAAAAAACTAATAAACTCGGATCAAACAGGTTTTGTCGCAGAGAGGCAAGGTTCCGACAATTTACATAAAATTATTCACCTAATCAACTTAGCGAAGAACAAAGGCACTCCCACTCTATTCCTATCAATGGATGCCGAAAAAGCATTTGATAGGGTAGGGTGGGACTTCATGATGCAGACCCTTCATAGATATGGGTTTGAAGCCTTTGCCTCGAAGGCTATAGCGGCCTTATACAATGCCCCTTCGGCATCAGTATTGGGCAAGGGGGTGCAGTCGGACTACTTTGGGATATCAAACGGTACCCGTCAAGGGTGTCCGCTGTCTCCCATTTTATTTGCCTTGATTTTAGAACCCTTGGCAATAGCAATAAGAAATTCTTCAAATTTCAAAGGGATTAAAATAGGCAAAAATGAATATAAAATCTCCCTCTTTGCCGATGACGTAGTGGTTTATATGGAGCACCCACTTAAATCTATGAAAGTCTTAATGGAAATAATCGATAATTATAGCAAAGTATCGAACTATAAATTAAATATAGGAAAATCAGATGCCTTGAGTATTAACATGGCTAGAAAAGACGATGAACACCTCCTGGACAAATATCATCTAGCCCATACAAAAGGATTTACACACTTAGGTATTAAGTTCAATTTGGACTTTAAAATTATGCTAGACTCAAACTTGAATAGTTTATACAAAACATACTAAGGACCTCATTGAGAACTGGCCGAGAAACTCTATCTCCTTCTCTGGCAGAATCGCTTCTGTAAAAATGTCTCTTTTACCCAAAATCAACTATGTGTTAAGATCATTCCCTTTCCCAATTAATAGTCATTGGTTGAGCAAATTCCAGAAGCTGATAGACAGATATATTAACAAGAAGGGCCAGATTAGAGTGAAACGAGAAATAATGTGTAGAAAATTTAATAAAGGAGGAATTGCGTACCCTATGATTTCTCATTACCAGGAAGCAATCAAATTAGCGCAATACATAAAATGGACCCAATCTTCAGCGGGCCACTCTGTAAACCAAGAACTGAGTGATATGCTAACCTCCATTGATCTAAATGCCCTTTTCTACTTTCCAAAATTAGCTATCCCCCATATTAACCCTAACGCAACTATTTTAATCGACATGGTAAAGGATTGGATAAAAATGAATAAGAAATTCAAACTCTTAGGGCCTCATTCTATTACCGGCCGTAAATCGGCCGTAAGGCTGCGATTCCTTGCGGGGGTTCTGTTAACTCGCGATTCTATTATACGGCCCCGCAAGGATCTCCTCTTACGGCCGGCCGCATATCTTGGAACCGGCCGTAAGCTGAGAAATATAAAAACGCAAAAATAAATTTAAGCCTGCACTGTACAGCTCTGTAAATGCTAGGGATCATATTGGGGGACATGAGGATTAAAAGAAACCCACTCTCAAGCTTGCACATCAGCCCAAGCCCGAGTTCAAATTAACTCTTTATTTTCCGGCTGCGGCGTGGGCGGGTCTGAAGTGCTCCAAGCACTCTGGACTTTTTACATGGATATTTTACGGATATTAAAAATAAAATATTTTACGGATTTGAGTATAGGATAATTATGTGCTATTTTTTCTAACACCTAAAATCCCTTTATAGTCTTCTCAAAGTGCAGGATGGCTTTATTTGAGCTATTTTATGTGCTTAATTGGTGCTAGCGGGACCTCTTTCCTGCAAGTAAGCTGCGGTTAGTTTTTAGCCTTGCAGAGAGGTTTCCCGGAGCAATTGAATTGCAAATAGGAATTTCTTACGGCCGAAACTCTTGCGGCCGTTTTAGATCAAAGGCTTTCCTCTGGCGCGAGCGGCCGCAAGAGATAGCAAGGCACCGGCCGCAAGCCTGCCGGAGCCCCCGGCCGTAAGGGAATAGAATAGCCGAATAGCTTGCGGCCGGTCCTTGCGGCCCCGCAACGGCTGCGGCCGCTAATAGAATGAGGCCCTTAGAGAGTTATAGTGATCTTACCCCTTTGACAACTATAACATCTCTAAATCAAATCCTTCTGGGACCAGAATGGAAAGAGAAGGGGATGTACTTATTGGGCCACATTGTAGATAAATACAATGGAAAAACACTAGACTATGACATGTTAAAAAAGAAGTAATATAACATCTCAAATAAAATATGGTTCACTTTGTATAAATTATCACAGATTCTGAGTCAAAGAACCAAGGTTAACAACTCAACTAGCTCAAACAACTTGATCACTTTGATAGAGTCTCAAAACTTCAAACACTTGATATCAAAATGCAATGAAATTATCCACATCCAAACTCAGGGAGACATAACTAATCCGATGGAAATTTGGGCAAAAGACATGCATATTCGGTTGTCAAAAGAGTTATGGCGACAGGCCATGATATCTCTAAACAGGTTTGTGAAAAATGTAAATCAAAGAGAAATTCAATTTAAAATTTTAAATAGATGGTACTGGGTCCCTGTTAAAATACACTCGATATCTTTTAACCCAGAAACCAAACTATGCTGGAGGAACTGTGGAAATCCAGCAGACATGTATCACATATGGTGGAACTGCCCTATTTCTCTCTCACTTTGGGAGGACTGTTTTGAATATGTATCCAATATATTGAAAACAAATATTACAGCTGTTCCACAAATAGCATTGTTCAATTTGTTTCCCGCTAAAACGTCAACTAAAAATATAGGGTTTATGACCCAAATCTTTATAGTTGTTAAAACTGCTATTGCTAGAAATTGGAAGAAAACATCTCTCCCTAAACTATCCGAAATTTTGACCATGGTAGATAGGAATCCTTCTATACCTTTATGTGAGCTAGCAATGTTCTGTATATTCAATCCTTAAAAAAAATAAAAAAAAAAAATAGTTAAGAAATAATAAAATGATATCATAATATAATAATCGAATTTGCACACTCAGTAGAGGCTTCTGCATGTGAGCTACTGTTAGAATCCATGCATTTTGATTGATCAGTTATGGTCAAGTAATGTGTTTAGAGGTTTTATAGAAATAGGCTCAGCTGTAATGAGCCAAAAGATGCAAGCAATTATAAAATGTAAAATAATAATATTTGCTCTCCTGTGATGCCAAACGTTCGCCAGATGGGGTTAGAAAATAATAATGAATGAAGAATAAAATAGTTTAAAAGTATAGCTTGCTTCTTTACTGGCCCTTGCTTGTAAGAGTAAGACATACAACTAACAATGTTTATCTACTAATATTAACTCATGTTCTCTGGTGAATGTTCACCATTAGAGACAAGCAAACGTTGTAAGAACTTTCAGCCTTATTAAATTGCAATTCGGCAAAATGAAAAGAGCCCTATTTAAGCACACAGCTTATTTTTTTTACAGAAGCTTTTAGTTAGTGATCTTCTATCCAAAAGCAAGTTCATCACTAACTAAAAACTTCTGTAAAAAAATATGCTGTGTGCTTATATAGAGCCCTTTTAAATTTGCCGAATCGCAATTTAATAAAGCTGTTTATGTTTAAAATCTCAATTTAATTTATGTAAATGATCAAGCTAATGTTGCTTTAAACAATGTTTCAATTTAATTTTCATTACTAAAATTATATTCATTAGCCATTACAGGTAAATAAAGGCAAACATTATTAAACCTTTATCTTCAATATATAAAAAAATTTCTGAAGTTCTGGGAAATATTAGTTACAAAAAATGGTATATAATTTAACTTTTGAAGCTGAAACATATTGTGCTAATGTGGCAAAATACTGCTTTATAAAATAGTAGCACATAACTGCCACAGTGCACACGATTAATTAATTTAAGACTGTCTGGCATACGGCTATCCTCAGGCTAAATTAACTCAAACTGCCAGGACCAGGCATTTTCTTCTTATCTACAATGAACTTTATCTTACTATGTTTAACAAAGGATCAAAGGGGTATCATTTGCAAAGCACTTGACACCACAACCTTTGTCTATTAAAACAAAGTGTTTCCATTGCTGTCTGAAAGCCTAGTTAACAATACTTGATGACTTAATCAGATCTGTGGATCTCCCATAGAACTCTATGTGGTCAAGTGGGGACAACTGCTTTGTAGAGTGATACCCCTTTGATCCTTTGTCTAGCTGTTAACTGAAAACTGGGAAATACTTGAGCTTAGTTATTGTTCCTAACTGCCATTAATTTTAATAGGGAGTCCAAATTGTTCTATACTCAGAAGTGGTTTTTGTGTGTGTCATTCAGGCATTTCCGACTCTCTTTGACCTCATTGACTGTAACAAACACATCTTTATGTCCATGGTCATGCTGATCCACTTGGTCTTCATTGCAGAGATATTGGAGTGGGTTGCCAATTCTCCACTGGGCCACAGCATACAATTCCTGGTATTCCTAGGTGGTTTCCCATCCAAGTACTAACCAGGCCCAACCATGCAGAGAAGAGATATAAGATGGTGCATTGTTATTGATGGCTTTATATGTTAGGGTCATGATTTGATTTTGGAGGCTATGGGAAGCCAGTGGAGTGATTGACAGAGAGAATGCAGAGGCATTCATTATGGATTGGAGACGAGAGATGGGGAGGCCAGCAAGGAGTGAATTACAGTACTCGAGTCGAGATATGATGAGAGAGAGTATTACAATTTTAGCTGCGTCTTCTGTAAGAAAGTGACACATTTTGGAGATATTCTTTAGATGAAACTGACAAGATGTTGTTATTATTTGTATGTGTGGAACAAAAGAGAGGGCGGGATCCAGTAGAACCCAAAGACAAAGGGCCTGGGTATTTGGAGTGATGTTGACATTATCAGCAGGGAGAGATATTTGAGGAGTGAAAGCTGTAGCAGAGGGTGGAAAGATGCGGAGTTCAGTCTTAGATATGTTTAGTTTGAGTTGATGGGCATACATCCAGAAGGATTTGCTAGAGAGGCAGTTGGAAACTTGAACTAAAAGAGAGGGGATAGATCTTGTGCAGAGATGTAGATTTGAGTGTCATCTGCACAGAAACGATACTGAAATTCAAAGTACCAAGGGAGGATGTGTAAATGGAGAAGAGAAGGGGGCCTAGGACTGAACCTTGGGGTATGCCAACAGACAGAGGGAGAGGTAAAGAAGAGGTGCCAGAGAAGGAGACACTAAATGTAAAATCTTCTAGATATGATGTGAACCATGAGAGAGCTGTGTCCTGGATGCCAAAAGAGCAGAGAGTTTGGATTAGAAGAGGGTGGTCAGCTGTATCAAAGGCTGCAGAGAGATCCAGGAGAATTAGAATAGAGAGGTTGCCTTTTGAGTTGGTGGATAGCAAGTCATTGGTGACTTTTGTGAGGGCTGTTTCTGTAGAGTGTTTGGCCCGGAAGCCAGTTTGGAAGGGGTCAAGAAGGAATTGGAGAAAATAAATTGAGGTGATTGAAGACAAGCTGCTCAAGCAGTTTAGAAGCAAGAAGAAGTAGAGAGATAGGGCAATAGTTGGAGGCAGAAGCTGGGTCAGATGTGGGCTTCTTAAGAATTGGTGTAATTATAGAGTGTTTTTTAAACTTTTAAAAACTTTTTAAAACTTTTCAGTGTTTAGGGAGATGTTGAATAGATGTGTAAAAGCTGGGAAAAGTGTGGTAGAGAGGCAGGATTAGCTCTGATGGAATAGGATCATGTGGACATGTTGTAAGGTGAGAGGTTGATAGTAAAGTAGTTATAGGCATCCAGGCGTCCATAGTGGAGGAGGCATTGGGGAATAGTAAGGGTTGGGTGTTGTCAGTTTGTTGAGAGGATGGTGAGTTAGGACCAATCTGGAAGGAGAGTTAATTTTGGATGGTTTCAATTGTATTTTTAAAATGGCTGGAAAAATCATCAGCAGTGAGATAGGAAGGGGCAGGAGGTTGGGGTGGGCAAAGGAAGGTGTGTAGCGAAGAGGTTACATAAAAAAAGAGAAAGCTTAAATTCCAGTTCTTATTTCAAACTTTCTATTGAAGTTCTTAGCTGAAATCCTAAATAGTGAAAAGTATCAGAGAGGTACCAAAACATTGATCACATGAAAGAAATAATGCAATAAAATATGCAACAAATTGTATATATAAAAATATAACATATATTTGTATATAAATATATTACAATTTGTTTTGTAACTGTGTTTGTAAATGTGAACTAATACAAAAAATGCAGTGTAATCGTGATGTTATATAATATCAAAGTCCCGAATACTTAAAAACAAACAAACAAAATATAAATAAACGATTAAACAAATACATCCTCATCATGAAGTAAGAGGGATAGGATTCTAGTCTGCATTGAGTAATACTAGTTTCCATTATCCACAACATTAACATGTCTCTCTAAAGATAAGTTAAATGTTAAAGAAAAACAATCTCTTAACTACAAGTGTTTTGCTTCCCTATGAAATGCTGATGTTTAATTATTGCATGTTAAATGAAAGTCATTATGAAGACTGAAAGTACTTTGAAATAAGTATGTACAGGATTAGGAATCTGTCTCTACCTCTCTTATCTTTCACAAAAACATTGCCTGAGAAGCAAGCAGTAAAATCGTTTAAGCTTCCTTTTTTGTACTTCAGTCCAGGAACGGTAAAAATACTAATTTTATTTGCAATGTGTTTCCCTAAATAAGATATTAGTTGTGCCTGATATATATGGAAATATTACACACATTAGTAGCATATGAAGTGTTATGTATGTGCAATTAGTGTCCACTTGAAAACACAATATATAAATTATATGAATATAAATTGTTACCTATTAAAACAAATAATTAAACCTTATTTAAAAGACATACATAGGAAAGCTTTTACTCATGCTTTTTATATTTATATCTAAAACATAAATGTATTTTAGTTTCTTAAAGGCATATACAAGTGTCATGTATTATGAATACATCTGATAGTGGATAATTAATTGTCTATGAAAGCAAATTGCATGAAAAAATGGCAAAATAAACATCAATAAACTTACTCCAAAATGTCTTCAGTTTTCAGGCAGAGAATGATAATCCAGGATAAATTGGCATGAAATTTATAATTCATTGCGGCCAATCACATTCACCCACAAATTCTTACAAAGTACAGGGTTTCAGTCTGCAGCAAAGCATCATGGGATTTGTAGTATTTTCTACCCACCACGCACTGTAAGATTGTGAGGAACAATTTAATGGTACCTGGGAACACAGAATAAATGATGCAATGCAAAGTGACTTTCTTTGGCACATTTTATGAGAGTTTCCAAGTCATTCTATGACAATGTGAAGTACATATCAGGTAAAGAGCATCCGTCACACTTCATCACATCCCATACATCTGCATGTGGGTCTGGCTGGTGACTCTTATACACACTGTCAGCCATCTGATCACATCACACTGACTCTAACCTTGATCACAGTCTCCAGTCTCTTGGGAGTCCCCTCATCGCTGCTAATGGTACTTTGCTGGTTTTCCTCCCATGCTCTGCACTGCACTGCTGGCTGCCCAGTCTGAGCTCTTGTCCTGCGATCGAGCGGACTGCTTTCAAGAAAGTACTCTCTTCACATTTCCCCCCTCCCTGTATTACCATCTCCGCCAGTTGTTCCATCCATGAACAAACGTATCTCTCCCCATTCTCTACTCTGTGGTCATCAACAATGCTCCCTTGCTCCGCAGCTAGGCTGTGTCCAAAGCCCAAAGTGGATCCAATTACAACCCCCAACATTGTGCCAAAGCTGTTCATAGTGTATGTGCTAGCTTTGTGCATGTGCTAAGAAGGTTAGAATAAGGTTACAAACCATACATGTAGCCCTAATAAATTCCCCTAAGGTGAAAACCCGTAACTCTTAACAAAGCCCAATAGACTTACAGCTATTAAATTGTCCTTTTAAAGCTACCTGCAAATGATCTGTGGGTTACAGGCGGAAAAACCCTATAGGCTGTCGAAATCGGATCTCCGTTGGCGCAAAGCCTTTGATCTGTCAAGCCCATAAATGTTACGTTGAAAAATCACTATTAAATTGCTACAAATGGAGGCAAAAATAGGACCCCGCAAAGAGTATACAGACAAGTTCTCAACACTGTAAAAGACAATATAAACACACAAGTGGACTTTAAAACATGGGGAAAACATTGAAAGGCATTGCAATTACTTGCAAAATAAAACCCCAAATAAAAAAATATATATTTAGAATAATTATTATTTCATCATATGTTGAAATGGTCATGCATATGCCAAGCTGCCAAATGCATAAAACAATTAAAGAGACACTACTGGATTAAAAAGCAACACAAAAACATGAAACTGATGCCATATTAACCCTTTCTCACTCGCAGAGGCTCTAATGTGAACCCTGGAATATATATATAATTGCATATACATTTCGCTCATCACATCTACATTGGGAAAACAAATAGTGGCCAAATTAAAGCGCTACATCACATATATCAAGTACGAGGGGAACATTTTATTATTTGTTGTTAAGTCATTTAGTCGTGTCTGACTCTCTGTGACCCTAGGGACTGTAGCACTTGGAGTTAGGTCTCTACCTGGGCTGTTCCACAAGGTTTGCATGCCAAATATACCAAGTCTAATTATGAATACTGTGGAGTATCAGCATTACCCTGAGGTCCTGATAATAATATGACAGGTGATACTTGAGTGGGTTGCCAGTTCCTTCTCTAGTGGACTGTGATTTATCTGACCTCTCTGCTATGACTTGCCCACCTACAGTGGCCCAACATGGTATAGCTCAGTCTGGAGGAGGATGATAATGGGGACGAATGCTGGCGGTTTGCCCTGTGGTCCTGATGGTGACCCCACTAGCCATATTACATCTTCCTCCTCTGAACCAGGGCCCTCGGCTCTGCTTCTCTCCTCCTACTACTGCGCTGGTTCCTGCTAGGTGGGGGGCTTGCTTCTCCACTTCCTGCTCCAATGGAGCCGACGCCCCCGTCTCTGGCTCGCCACTCCTTGATGCTGAAATCGAGAAACAAAAGTTATATGTTATTAGTATGATGAATAATGCATTGTTTTATGTGCATTAATAACTATCTGACATTTAGGCTTGAACCTGGATGAATCTTTTAATTGCAACTCAGATTAGCTATCATTTGCTAGATATGATCAATTCTTTGGTTCTTGGTCTTGATCTGGAGCCCAGCTGCGGTCTGTAACTGCATAGGCTGCAGTTGGTACACCAACACATGGACTCTCTATTGGTTGATTACTGATGTTGTGCCCAGGAATTACAGTGATTTGTCAGCTTCATAAATCTAATGACTTATCCATCTATCACTTGTTCATTCCAGTCCATTACATAATTGTGGGCTCTGTGCTTGCCCTTATCCTCTTGCCCTACCGACTGTGGATGGGGATCCTTACCTCCCTGACTTGTCCACGAGGCCTGTTCCTCTGGTGAGCTACCACCCCCCCAGGATCAGCCCCTCCCCCTCTGTTTCTCTTCTAGGTGTGTCTGTTGCTAGGTCCACCTTCCATCACCCACCTCCTCCTCTACACGCACCTCCTCCACTTCTACCAGCTCCTCCTCCTTCTCTTCCTCCTCCTGCTCCTCCTTCTCCTCCACCTGCTCCTCTTCCTCCTCCTGCTCCTCCTCCTCCTTTGCCTCTCTCCTCTTTCTCCTCTTCACCTCTCCTCTTCTCCTCCCCCCCCCCCACCTCTCCATTCCTCTCCTCTTCTATCTCCTCCCTCCATTTCAATCCCAAAAAGAATATAACTATAAATAAAAATAAGGGTTACTGTAAATATATGATGAGTAAAAAATGAACCCGATTCAATTGATCTTTCGCAAGTTATTGGAAGTGAGGTTGCAAGTTAATTTGCTATTCAATTGTGTCTTTTTGTGGGCTCTGAACAGGTTACGAGTTATAGCCTTGAAAGAAGTGTGATGGATAAACCCGTAACTTACAGCCTCCCAAAGTCTTTGATCTTTCACTTTGCAAGAGTTACAATGGCTAAAGTTACAAATCGCTATTCAATTGCTCAATTTCCCCAAGCCTGCAAATGTTTTTACACCTGTAAATGGCAAAAGAAGGAGAAAATCCTACGAGTGCTAGAGTAGACCCGCAAGGGGGTTAAACACCTATTTGTAGCACTGTAAATAAAAATAAAAAAACAATACTGCACTGTAATTAATGGGGGAAATGATTAAATACATTAGAATTAATTGCACAACAGTCTCAAGCTCGCAAATTGGCAGGAAATAAAATGTATTTCCTCTTTCATTTCAGGGTTAAATTGATGTTGGGTATCAATGAGTTAATACATATCAGGCCACCCATATGGACTAGTACAGTATTGGCATTCAGGCATTTCACAATTCTTTATTTTGCGGTTTTGCGATTCTGATCGAATATCGGACCCCCAAACCTAATTGAGTGACATGTAACCTCCATGTTTTACTGCCGTAATAATGACGGTCTCATTTTCTATTCACTGATTCAAAATGTGAGGTTGCGGTCTTGCTAAATTGATCATGTTCCCGCCCTGAACTGCTAAGAACCAGTACATGGTTTACAGAGTTGGCTTTGGGGCAGGACTTGCGGGCTTGAGCAATTGAATAGCTTCCGAGTCGGCCTACAACTATTGAGTAGCGGGCTTGCAATTGGTTCGGGCTCAATGTGTGTATTATGTGTATTTAATAACTGTTGGGAGATTGAGGGGTGTATGGAGTGACTTGCTCTATGTGTCCCTAAGTGTGTTCTTTAAATTATGTGTTTTGCAATTATGTGTCATTTGTAAATATGTGTAACCAAGGATTAAGTGTAAAATTGTAAATAGTATAATAGAAATGAACAAAATCGCAAAAATTACTACTGTCAAAATACTCTTACTCTCTCTCTATCTAGAACCGACCCCCACCTCCGGGACCTGCATGCTACTTTGTCAGAAAATACAACACCTTCAACGCATGGGCGGGTGGAACGCAAATTTATAATGTCCCTCTGTCAATCATCTGTTGTTAGAAAGCTTTCTATTGGCTGAAAGGCGCCAATATACGTTATACTGCAATTGGATCGTAACAGCCGATCCCACCTCGACCAGCCCCTTGACAGTTTGCATGCGCAGAAAGAGTTTACGGGTCTGTGTCTGTGCTCTGTTGGTCGTGGTATAGTTGAATGTAATAGCTCTGTAACTCCACAGGCCCTTGTACAGTTGCCGCTACTTGCTTGGAATTTAATATGGCCCTTGGTTTTCTATTGGATAGTATGGGAAGCCTATTTAGGCACCTCTGGGGGTGTGGAAGACCATCTTTTTTTTAAAATAAAATAAATCTTAAATGTTTATTGGAATAATCAATCTAATGCATGTTTTTTTTTACATAAGCAGTATGTAATAGATTAGACTACATTAAAACAGGGAAACTATCAAATACCCCCAACAGCACAGCTATTTTACCGTTGATGCAGCATTGTTTCATTAGACATTGACTGAAGTGTATGTTTTTGTTTATGATCAAATCAGTGAATTTTTGAATATTCTCATTAGTGGAAATGGTACTGATTTTGAATGATTCAATGAAATATAAAAATCATTAAAATAATATATTTCTCATTGCAATATTATTGTCTTTTGAATAGAACAAATTATATTACTGGTAATCTTTGAATGTTTTTGAATGTATGTTTTTTTAATTGTATCACTTCTCCATGTATCCTATGGTTTGTCAATTTGACTTCAATTGATGATTGATACAGCTGAAAAAGGGAATCTGTTGAAAATTGATGGCAACTGACCTAGACACAACACAAAGCATGAAAGAAGAAGCATGGTGTACCATTAAGGCCTGAATTTTGGCATCATCCCAAGTATAAACATCTGCCTTTGCACATTACAATAATATTAGACTAAATCAGTGCAGGGTTCTTGCTATGACAAGGATCTGCACCTGTTCCAGGAACATTCAGGCATGGGGTAAATCTGCCAAAGGTTAGTGCCCATGCACTTTCTCTTAGTTCTGGCTATTAGATTAGGAATTTACAAACTTAACTCTTGTGTGTAACAATTTTTTTTCTACAGTCAAAAACTGTATAATTTAGGCAAACTATATTGACATGTTAAAATTGCCTTTTAACCTTAAGATAATGTGTTAACATCTGAAAACCTATTTTTGGTGCCTTTACATGTAATTGTTAATATATTTTTATTATATACCTGATAAAACTTCATATGTTCCTCCAAAGTAGTTTGTCATAGTTCCTCCTACGGGGCAGTTCCTTAACTATTTTGTTTATGCAGTGATCTTAGATGTTGAGTCACAATGAAAATAATGGTGTGACCTCTTGGTTCCCTGGCTGGAATTGAACCCAGGTTACAGCGGTATAGGCAGTTAATCCTAACCACTGGACCACCAAGGAGACCTGCAAGAACATAAAAGCTCACAAAAATGTATTATTTTTTTTTTTTATAGATAGAAGTAAAAAAAAATGTCTGATCTGTACTGCACTATATTCTGATTTTTATGATAGTTAAAGGAACATGGAAGGTTTCTGGATATCACTAGGAATATAATATACCTATGTATCTATATACTTTTATTTACTTTATTTATTTTTTGCCTAAAATCATGCAGTGTTTACCTATAAAAAACAGCAATATGTGGTGACGTAAGTTTAGGTTATTTTAATACACATATGAATGATTGTACTTACAGAACATAAAAAAACTCCAGAAACATGTCCACAATTTCTGACAGTACACACAAAAGTCTTGTTAAGATAAATAGACCTTATAGGAACAGGATATGAGATTAATCAAAGGTTATCTACATAATACTAAAAAGTCTATTATCTGACATAATACATATGTAGAACCTCTTTTTAAAAAAAATTAAGCTAACAAAGGTGTAAATAATCTGCCACAATACATACATTAAAAATAAGTGCTACATATGTTTAATGCCAAATAATTCACTTTTTTAGTATTAAGTAGATAACCAGACTTTTATGTTTTATTAGAATAATATTTATGCATGTATTAAAATAACCCAAAACAAGTTAATTTACTCTGCAGGGAGGTCTCTTCAGAATAGCAGCTCGTCATTTATCCATGCTTGGACTTGGACTGATACCACTAGAACTGATGGGGTGATTTGTATTGCCTCAGATCACTGCTTCCATTGGTAGTGGATAAGTACCATTCCTGCAGTATTCTTACACATTTTGTTTATATTGTGTACTTCACAACTATTGTATGTTTTCTTTATACTTGTTGGTTGGCCTACACTCTCTTCCCTTGGAGACTGGCTGTCCTGGGAGCAAAGTTTAATTGCACCATTCAGGTCCACAGGTTTTTTGTCTATTTAAACTTTATCTTCCCCAGATAATTTTGGGCTACTATTTTTATGCTCTGTAATTGGGCCACAGAGTTCAATCACATGTTATAATTGTCGAACTACAAGAAGTCGTCATGCTTTGCGTGGTACGCACGACTTAGGCGATGATCGCCAAAGGCTATTGATTTATTTCTGAAGAGGAGGATTTCACCATAATTTCTTCTTCTGGTTGTCTAGTTGCCTTTTTCACTAAGACTTTTCCATACACTTATACTCCCCACCTGCATCATATACACTTAAACTTTGGGAGTCTATTATTGAATCCTCCCCACTATTAGGGTATATTACAATGGAGGAAGAAACCCAGAGAAAGTGTACAATATACCCGTGTTGGTGATCTATCACATGCTTTTATATATCTCATAATAGATTGAGGTTTTGAAATGTGAAATATACTGTATATATATATATTTATATATATATATATATATATATATATATATATACAGTATATATGCGTGAATACATTTTATACAGTATTTCACTACTGGACTCTTCTCTGATTCTTTGTTTTCTACATTCCATTGTTTACCATATTGAGAGGACATCAATGGACAGTGTTCCTGCTTAAGAAGCCGCGTGGAATCCATTGGACATTCATTTGCAATATATGTATCTGTAAACATTGTTTAGACTAACCATATCAACCACAGATGGTGACATCTTTGAGAGAGTACAACCACGAGTTTGTGAGTAACCAGCACATTGTGGCTGTTCGAGAATCGTCTCAATACAGTACACACAGAGACTGTATGTATATGGTGCTATTGTTCCCCTTATAATCACTGGACAATTATTTTACAGTGGGTATATGCATGTTTCCAACTGAATGTTGTTTTATTCAATATACGTAGACTTCAGGTTCAAGTGGAGCTTTAGCGCTACAGTATTTGTCAATGATTCTATTTTTTGAGTTTTGATGTTATTTTTTGTAGTAGAACTAGAAAACATACTTAGATCATATTATAGTATGGGATGATAGTGCTTTATCTAATCAGAAATGGTCTGACAAAATTATATAAATGATAACCTGTGAATGAACTCAGTATATTTGTAAGATTTTTCAAACAGTCTTTTAAATGAATACTATATTTGAAAAAAAATCCAAACATTAAGAAATTAACAACCATACTTTAGTGTATACTAGCTACTTTCCCATCAAAAATGATGACATTAAAATGTAAAGGCTGTCAATGCTGTTTGCCAGACAATGTGAGCACCTTTGGTGCTTATCGCAAGCCCCGTGCTGAGCGCCTTTGGCGCTCATCGCATGGCTCACAATTGCGAGCCTCTCCCCCTGTCTACTTTATTTGCCGCTCATTGCAGACCTTGGCAAACTTGCAACTTTATTGGTTCTCAATTATCACCTTCGGCGGTCATCACAAGCCTCTCCC
Organism: Discoglossus pictus; assembly: GCA_027410445.1. Taxonomy (NCBI): domain Eukaryota; kingdom Metazoa; phylum Chordata; class Amphibia; order Anura; family Alytidae; genus Discoglossus; species Discoglossus pictus. The sequence continues at coordinate 161,269,963 of CM050169.1, forward strand.
TAGTCTCTTACACCGTGTCTGCTTCCCCCTCTCTCCCTGCCCTGTGACTTTTGTTTTTACTTATTCCCCCCGTGTCTTTTTTCATCCGTCTGTCAGCCCTGTGTCTCTTTCCACACTCTCACTCCTCTCCCTGCCCTGTGTCTTTCTCCTCTCTGTCTGTGCTGCAGTTTTGCGTGGCTCATGATGAGTACCGTTGCTTGCGTTGTTCGGCTAAGTATTACTGGCTTCGTGATCGTGTTTACTATCTTAAGCTAAGTCTTACAGGCTTCGGGGTAAATTTTCCTGCCTTTAGCCTCGTTTTCATCCATTTAGGTTTTTTCAGTTGCCATTGTTTTTCTCGCTTAGCCGATTTCAGATTTCTGAAAAATGGCAAATATGCCTCAAATTAACTTGCAACCTCACTCACAGGCTCCCTGTCTCTCCCCCTGTGCTGTGTGTGAGTGTGTACATTTATTTTTTATTTATTTTTTGGTGGTGTTTCGAGTTATGCGCTTGAAACTATTTTGTCCGTTACATTAGTAAACTGCGTGCCTCGTGATCAGTGACAAAGTGTTCGGTTTTCAGCGGTCATTGCGGCCATCGACATGAACGCCTTCTGTGCTCATGTGTAGGCTGTTTTAAAGTCCTGTGGGCCTTGCCAAGAGCACCATTGCAGCCGAAGTCCTACAGGCCTAGCGATGAGTGCCTGTGGCGCTCATTAAGAGGCCTCCAATGAGTGCCTTTAATTTCGCGAGGGCCGAAATTATTTAACATTGCGTGATCAACATCGCAAACGTGACCAACACTGACAACTATATATGTGATAAGATATAAACATATTTTCTATGCTGAAAAACATAAATTATAGACTGAAGCAAAAGCCCAATGTAATAGTTTAATTACAGCAACCTGATTTGTATTTAACAATGCAAAAAATACATATTTTAGACATGGTAATAAATGGTAAAAAATCTGATAAATTATTGGCAAATATAACAACTGCAAAGAAAAATAGAACTTATCTCTAAATTCCTAGATGACAAAGGCAAACCTTATACTAATTCTCAAGATATTATTTATATATTCTTTTTAACTTTAAAACATAGTATCAAACAAATGTATCTTTGTTATCTAAAGCTAAATTGCTACAAATCACAATAAATAACCCTATACAAAAACATGTTCAAATGTCATTAAAACTTTATCATGAGGAAAAATACTTAGGGCACTATTAAATTCCTCCAACTGTAAAATTCATAGCCCTTAAGGTAGGCAGCAAGAGATACGGCTAATAAATTTGCGACTTTCAGCTACACGCAAACAATCTGCAGGTTACAGATGGAAAAACCCTACAGGCCGTCATAATTCGGCCTCCATCTCAGCTAAGCCTTTGATCTGTCAGGCCCGTAAATGTTCCGATCTCAAATCAATATTAAATTGCTAAAAATTTCCACTGGCGTTCAAACCCGTAAACGGCAAATGAAGCCAAACATATTACGGCCTCCAACAAGGACCCGCAAAAGGGATTACAGACAAGTTCTGTACACTGTAAAAGACAGTATAAACACACCACGTGACTTGAAAATATGGGGAAAGCATTGAAAGGCATTGCAATTACTTGCACAACAATCCCCAAATGCAAAATAGACATTTAAAATAATTTGTATTTCATCATATGTTGGAATGGGCATGCATATGCCAAGCTGCCAAATGCATAAAACAATTAAAGAGACACTACTGGTAAGAACTTTTGTATGAATAAAGTTCTATATTCTATGGATATTATAGTTTAATATGATATACCAATTATTAACCACTATTTTATATCCAATGTATTAATATTTTATATGCTTTATATATTTATATATATATATATATATATATATATATCTATGCATGCAATTCCATTATTTGAATATATCTATGTAAAAGATATGTTTTCACAGCTTCTCACAAGTGAGTTATACATGGTTGAATAGTTCTTTGTTCTGTAGAGATAAATAATTGAGTGAATTCCTAAACTAATGGATAAAGGTCTATAAAGATTATGTTTATTAGAAATAATGGAATCCTCCCCAAGATTTCACATGTGAAGAATGTGTTCCTAGACATTAAGTCTCCTTCTCAGAATAATAAATCTGTTAAGGGGTATCTAACTGATAACCATTCTTATGACCCTATCTTGTTAATAGGTTGTGGGTCAAAGGGGTCATTAGTTAATTAAAGGTATGAAAATTCAAAGGTCCGAGAGCACCATCTTATGGTTCAAGGAATAAATGTCTCTATAGAAAAATATATTCATTATAAAATTTAAATATGTGATGACATCATGAGAGATTCTATTGGTTACTAGATACTTTTAACTGATTTGGGATTCTGATAGGCAAATAAGCGAGAGGTATAATAATGGATAGAAACAGGATCTGGAAAAAAAAGGAGAGAAAAAAAAAGAAGGAGAGAGAGAGAGAGAGATAAGGGACTGGAATTAAAAAGAAAGTAAGACAGGAAAACTTTGATCCTGTTGAAAAGGCCAGACAATTTTGGAATTGACCAGTGGAATCTTGTCATAATTGGAAATGTATAAATTGAATTATTTTATTTTATGATATAATTGAAAACCATTACCATAATTTCTCTGTTTGGTTTATTTCTTACCAAAAAGTTATTTAGATTTCATTTTGTCATTGAAATTTATAAATCCGGATATAAATTTTAATACAAAATTTGATATCTCATTTTTCTTTTTGACCAATACAGATACATTCATTTTACTTAGCAAACTTATCAATTATATTATTAAATACTTTTCCATAATTGTGTTATATTTAATACATTCCTGTATAGTTATATTATACTATAATTAGACATTATTAGTACATGTTAAACGTTATTTTGGGTGAATTTTTATTAATTGATTTATCTGATTTTGTTCTATGGGTTGCTATTCCAGGTTTTATTGTACATGTGATTGAGATAAACTTTTATATTGAGATTTAAGGATTGTATTGAAGATGTCATAAAATAATAAGTTATAAAATATGATGGGTTAATCTTCTTTTAATATCTGGCTGGTTATATTTTGTTTTATTTGCAATTGATCTGATACATTCATTTTTATTATTAGACTAGTGGATTTTGTTATTGTCAATAAATGTTATTTTCTAAAAAGGAATATGTGTCTATAAATTGATTCTGAACTCAAAATTCATTATTCTATATTATTTAGAAAATAATATGTCGTATTAATCCCAACAATATGCCAATTTGAAAAGCCATGCTGCAACATGCATAAAGCAGTTAAAGACACACTACATGATTAAATAGCAACCCCAAAACATTAAACTGGTTGTCACATTAACCATTTCTCACTTACAGAAGCTCAAATGTGTAACCAGGAAAATATATATAATTACATATACATAGTGGCCAAATTACACCGCCACATCACAAATATCAAGTACCAGGGGAACGTTTTATTACTTGTTGTTCAGTCATTCAGTCGTGTCAGACTCTCTGTGACCCTAGGTCTCTGGCTGTGCTGTTCCACAAGGTTTGCATGCCAAATATACTGGATTGGGTTGTTAGTTCCTTCTCCAGTGGGCTGGGATTTGTCTGACCTCTCTGCTATGACCTGGCCACCTAGAGTGACCCTACATGGTATAGCTCACAGCTTCATTGAAGTACACAAGCCCCTTCACCACCACAAGGAAGCAAGCCAGAAGGGGAACCAGGGAAAATACACCACACTAATCTACTCTAACCGATCAGGAAAAGCCACAAACACACATGGAGGCTGTGCAGAGGCACATGGAGCAACAGCTAACTCACCTCCATCAGGGACAGTCTCCACTATGGCCATCCTGTAAATTGCTGGTGGCCATGTGCCAAGGTGTATACCCATTACTATTTGATGACCTCCCATTAGGTGTTTTGCTATCAATGTATTCACAATATCACCTGTCATATTCCTATCCAGCATTCAGGGGAATGTTTTTGATTTTATTTTTATTTTTTTTTATGCACAAAAAGTTTCATACAAACATAAATACATAAAACAATACAAATACCTACATTCATCCTATTCAAATAGTGTTTTTCTCTCTATTTTTCCTTATTTTCAAAAAGTATTTACAACATAAACTTAATATATCTTTTTACAAAATGACAATACAAACATTTAACAGATCAAATAAACAAAAAAACATAATCAAAGTTAGTGCATTATTTAATTTTTCCCCTAGAAAATACAAAGAGAGAGTACAAAGCATCTACTTGTCAAAAATTATTCTTAATAGACTGTGGCAGTTATAACCTTTTGATAATATTAGACATTCTTTAAAGTTATCTTTTTGCCTCCATTTTAACCCCCTTTTTTTTCTCTCTTTTCTTCTTCTCTCTTTCCTTTTCTCTTCCCCCTCTTTAACCCAAACCTACAACTTAATACTAAATCTCTAAATTAGTCCAAAAAAGTGAAGACAAAAGTTATATAGTATAACAAACTCTTAAAATATGTAATGACAGAAAAAAAGGAGAAGAAAAAGAAAAGAAAACGTATTTACTTCCCTCCTTTTCTCCTCCTTTTTCCACCGGCCAAAGGGGAGGGGGGAAAGGAGAAGGAGGGGGAGGCTATAAAAGAACACTTCCGAAAAAGAAATCTCCCTATTCATTATATTTTTGATCCCATATTACCCACTTTTTAGGAGGGAGTCGGGAAATCGTAATTTCCTCAATATTACTCTCCAAGAGGCGCGTTTTACTAATTTTATCAAGATTTCAGACCAAGTGGGAACCTTTACTTGTTTCCAATTTTACGCAATTGAGGTTTTGGCTGCCATAAAGATCTGTATCAAAATAGCTTTATTTCTAATGTAACTTCATTAGGAAAGATGTGGAATAGGGGTATTTACACCTTAAAGGGAAGATCTACCCCAAAAATGTATTTAATTTGAAGAAAGCATTCTAACCACCAGGTTTGTACAATTGGGCATTCCCACTAGATGTGTACATGAGTTCCTTTTTGTCCACATTTACGCCAGCAAAATTTGTCTTCATTAACTATATTAATCTGAGAAACTTTTAATGGAACATAGTACCACCTATTAATGATCTTAAAATGCGTTTCTTTGTGGGATGCATTTTGCAAATTTGTGTCTGTAATTAAAAAAGCAGAGAGCCATGTATCTAGAGACCACTCCTTTCTTACATCTTTTTCCCAACGTTTTAGGCTAAACGTTTTGGTTGGAGTCTGCTTATTTTTGATAATATTGTGTCACTTGGCCATTAAGTGAGATTTATCAACATCTAAAATTATTTTTTCTACTATAAACCCCAGAAACCTCAACTGATTGCACATTCGATTGTATTCTAACCATAATGAGTTACGCAACTTATATTTTTTCCTTAGTTCGTTAAAGGCAATAAAAAAAACATTCTGAAACAGGTCCCTTAAATATACCGCCCCGTTCTTATCTAGAGTTTCCAAAAGGGGAATATCGAATTCTCGTGATAAGGTAATCAGTGGAGTTATCGGGCTAGGGAATGGAATTAAGGCATATTTCAGATGAAACTTGTCCCAACATATAAAACTATTTCTTAAGCCATCTCCCATATTTGCAAAACTAGTATGGTCATTATTTTATTTTTTTTAAAGATTAAAGTCGGGGATAGCCAGCAAGGCATAGTGGGGAAGGAGGCATGAGTCCACAAAGGGAACTAAGGCACTGAGGAAAGCGACATTGCATGTGGCCCATAATGGAGAAGAGCCAGCTTCCTCAGCCACAGTACACTAACCAGCGTGTGGGAGACGCAGCTGATGTCTAAAGAGGCCAGTACAGCAGGCAAGCACAGCAGGAGCAACAGGTCTATGGGAGGGTGAGCTGACCACGACAGAAGAAGTCGGTGTATCTATAAATGGACTTGGTCCTTAACAGCTGACACCCAGAGGGGAAAAATAGCCCCTAGGAGAGGTATTTGGTCTTTATACCCTCCATACAGGACCTGTACCTCCGTTAAACGGATCTACAAAATCTGTGAGTATTTGAGCTCCAACTCATTAACTGGATATTACTGCTGTATTACCTACATATTGTGACAAATATAAAATTTCCAAAGAGGAATATATGACTTTTTAATATTGAGGCCAGCAGTTATACAGAGAGTGATCCCTGGTGCATTAAGAGATACTGTACTGATCAAAGTGGTCTTCTGGTCTCTCCCCGGCGTTAGTCCTTGCTCCCCAGACCTTTATATAGCTCCTGAAATGGACCCAGAGGATCGCAAAATTGAGAGTATCCATCGAATTCCCCTGCCCAAAAATATGGACAAACTTGTACCAAGAGATGTAATTATAGCTTTCCATCATCTTCTGTTTAAGGAAGCTATAGTTAGAGCAAATTTCTTAGGCTTAGATTTGGAGCCCCCTTACGGTGGTATTAAGATCTTCTCTGATGTTTCAGCCTTTACCCTACTTAAAAGAAGGGAATTTTTGGATATAACTCAGACTTTGAGACAAAATGAGTTACGCTATAAATGGTCCTTCCCTTATGGAATCTCCATTTATAGAGATCAAGTCTGGGTAAAAATCAAAAATGTAGAAAAGGGGAAAAAATTATTTCAAAAGTGGAATATCAAGTTAGTGACCGCAAAAGCTGGTAGCTTTAAACCCACTCTAGAGATTAAAAAAACAGAATGGGAACTTGTTAAATAGATACCTTCTTCTCTTTTGAGTCATTTCTTGTTTATTATAACACAGGTTAACTTGAACTAATCTTTGGCGAATAACATAATGACCGCTGATGCACTGGTCACTAAGTCTGGTAAAAACCCTGGGTTGAATTTCACTTTATAATATTAATATCAAACACATTTAAAATATATCACTCATTCCTCTTTATATTTTTCATGGAAGTTATAACAATCTGAGATAAATAGTTGTAAAATTTGTTTGGTCAGTGCACTTGCATTACTCACACTCAGAATTTTCATAGAAAATTTCCATATTTAATAATTTTCACGGGCACAACAATAATTAAAGTACGTGGGAAAAAGTAAGGGTGTAAAATAAAGTACACAAATCCTTATTTGTCAATTTTAACACTAGGTCACTAAAAGGTCAGTTACAGGACATTAGGAGGTCCTTGTTAGTAATAAGGAATGATTAGTAAATAACTTTCAACTTTCACACGTAGGTCTCCAGGGATAATTTGAAGGACTTAGTGAAATTAATGGATATAGTAACTGTTTTCAGTGCAAATGGTGGGTCAATTATATATCTTAAAGTTAACCTAGATTATTTTCTAATATGTGAATTTGGGATTGTAGCCAAAGATGTAATAAAAAATACACAGGAAAAGAGGAAAAGGGGAAAAAAAAAAAGCAAAGGAAAAGTGTGAAGAAAAAAAGATGAAAACAAGAAGTAAAAATAGGTTATGGCATAACAGTAGAAAGGAGGGAGGGAGGAAAGAAGCCCTAGCTTTAATTTGCGGGGCAAAAGTTTGAAAATGATATTTGGTAGATAATAGGAGAGATACATAAATATAGGCGTTTCGACCAAGAAGACGGAGTTCTTCCTGGCATTTCTAAACATCGGTTTTTCGTCTTTTTTTCTTTTTTTTGTTGTTCTTTTTATATGTGTATATACATGTTTCTTTCTTAGTTTTTTTTTTGTCCTTGTTTTTTTTTTTAATGCTTTTTCTTCTTTTTTAATCTTTATTATATATGGAGGTCCCATTTGTGCGGCATACTTATCTGTAAAATGAGAACGTGTCTTTTATATAAATATACACGTAACTTGTTCCCTGGATAAAACTTTTAAGGTAACAGTAATAAGTGTATTAGTGTGGAGAGTTCTTATAAATCAACTTACCTTAAAAATCTATCTCGTTTGGCAAAGGGGCTTGTTCCTATATCTGGATATTTTTTCTTTCCTTTAAATGGGTTTGAGAATTATTTCCCATAATGTTAACGGCCTAAACTCCCCAACAAAAAGCAAAGTAGCCTTTACGGAATATACGAAACTCGAGGCTGATACTATCTGCTGTCAGGAGACACATATAAAGAAGGGACTCACTTGCTATACAAATAACAGGAATTTTCCCATAAGCGTTGACTCTACTTTTAGCAGTAAATCCAGAGGTGTCTCCATCTTTTTTGGGAAAAATCTTAATATCCGTGAACAATACTCAGATATTGACGAATTTGGAAGAAACATTTTTTGGCAAGGTTTTGTCAATGAAAATATATTTACCCTTGTTAATTTGTATGCTCCAAATGTCAATCAATTGGCTTTTGTAAAAAAAATCTTGCTGAAGGTTAATAAAATAAAAAGAGGTTCTCTCCTGCTGTATGGGGATTATAATATGACCATGGATAATAACTTAGACAGATTGAGTACCCATTCTTCTAAAACTGAGGCCAAAAATGCAAGGTTGTCCATCAATTTCGCATACATCATCTCTAAAGCAGATCTATTAGACTCTTGGAGAACTCTACACCCTCAGGAAAATAAATTTACTTTTTTTTCCGGTAGATTTAATTCTTATTCAAGAATTTATTATGTGATGTCTGATATTAATACGCTAAGACTATTGGATAAAATAGATATTCATATTACCCCTTGGGCAGACCACTCTCTGCATTATATTATGATTAAAGAAGGCAATAATAATCAAAAGAAAAAATATAAAAGCTGGAGACTGGATTCATATATATTTAAAGATCTAGAGTTGATAAAAACTCTGAAAAAAGAAATACAATTGTTTTTTCATATTAACAGCGATTCAGAAACCTCTAAGGCCACTTTGTGGTGTACTTTTAAAGCCTACATCAGGGGTCTGCTAATATCCTATACCGCTAAAGTTAAAAGGAATCGGGGGATTCCCCTTAGACAGTTGTATATAGACCTTGAAAAAGAACATTTAATAAATCAACAACAGCCTAATAATATTAATAGCATAAAAAAAATCAAGGAATTAAATAAACAAATTAATATAATTTTATAAAAATGTGCTGACCGTCGGTTATGGAGATATCAACAAACTTATTTCCTCCAAGGTCATAAAGCAGGCAAATTACTGGCTAGCAAAATTCGTAGAGAACGGCAGCAAAATAAAATTTTATAAATCAGAGACCCGAAGGGTAATTTGATTTTGCATCCAGATGAAATAGCACAGACTTTTAGGAGACATTATAGAAAATTGTACAACCTAGGTGAGGACCCCAATTTTCATGTCCCAGAGCAAAATGAAATAAAACGTTTTTTGGATAGTATTGCCTTCCCAAAAATTTCAGCAAGTGAATAGCGGCTCCTGAATGGAGCAGTTACTGTTGAGGAGATAGAGGATACTAATAAGAATTCTAAAAATACGGCCCCAGGAGTGGATGGCTTTGATCAAATTTTTTACAATTTATTCTTACCTATTTTTAAGGAACATTTATGTAATCTCTTCAATGAGATAAAAGATACAGGAGAAACCCTTCCTGGACTATTAGAAACAAAAATCATAAATATATTAAAACAAGATAAAAACCCAGAAATATGCGAGAATTATAGACCAATCTCTTTGATAAACCTGGATATTAAAATCTACTCAAAGGTGTTAGCAAATAGATTAAAAAAAATAATACCTAAATTGATTCACCTCGACCAAACAGGGTTTGTGAGTGGTCGCCAAACCTCAGATAATACGAGAAGACTGATTGATACGCTGACTTTTATCAGGAGGAAAGGGTCTCCCATTTTGACCCTGTCGATAGATGCCGAAAAAGCATTTGACACGGTCAACTGGGATTTCCTTATTGCCACCCTTCAGAGATTTGGTTTGGGGGGTTTTGCAGCTTGATCTATAAAGGCCTTATACTCCTACCCCACAGCTTATATATCAAGTCCTGAGGCAGATTCAGAGAAGTTTAAAATAAGTAATGGTTCCAGACAAGGTTGCCCTCTATCTTCTCTACTGTCCGCTCTGTTTTTGGAGCCACTGGCAATACTTTTACGAGAATCAACTGAGGTGGAAGGGATTAAGATAAATAAGTTGGACCTGAAATTCATGGCATTTGCCGATGATATTGTCCTGACCCTAAGTAACCCAGAGAAATCCTGTAGATATGCTTACGATATAATGAGAATGTATGGTAGGGTTTCTTATTTTAGGGTTAATCTTAATAAGACTGATACCCTTATGTGGGGGATTGGGGTGGAATCATTAAGGAGAATGGAAGAAATATATCCTTTCAATTGGAAATCTAGAGGCTTAGTCCACCTAGGAGTAAGGTTTACCTTCCAAATTAGTGAAATTCTAAAAACTAGTTTAGTTGAGAAAATGAAAATAATAAGACCCCTGCTGTGTGAGTGGCGTTTGCTAAAATTACCCTTACTGGAGAGAATTACAGCCGTTAATATGACTATTATTCCTAAATTAACCTATCTCTTCAGATGTATCCCGGGTAAAATAAACAATACATTTTTACTAATTATTCAGAAGGATTTAGATCACTTTATATTCAACGGTAAGAAATCTAGATTATTGAAAAGTACCTTTTACGCCAAGTTTGAAAAGGGAGGCTTGGCCTATCCATCATTAATTGATATTCAATCCAATATATTACTCTCCCATGCAGTAAGATGGTCCACCTCCAGCGAGAAACCAATATGGTTTTATATAGAAGAAACCTTACTTGGTACGAATCCGTTAGCCACATTATTGTGGCTTCCCAGCTTTGACCTACGGGTATTTGAGAATGTTTCCCCTGTTATAAGGTCAGTTATTAAATTCTGGTATGAAAACATCTATAAAATGTCCCTGGTTGATAAACCTTTGTTGGCTGCTCCAATTGAAATACTTTCCATTGTGGCAGATTTTCCATTTACTCAGGTATTCAAGTCACAGGGATTTAAATTTATCTTGGATTTATATGTCGAAGGGGAATTAATAGACAGGTCTACATGCTCAAATAAGATTCAGTGGATACACCTTTGCTCCCTAAAAAAGTGCATGGATGCACTAGGATATAGAGACAAGGGGGTGACCCAATGTAAGAAAATAGAAGTGTTAGCTATAAAAGGAGACATGAATCATATTATATCCAAATGTTCTTTAGTTAGGACGAGCGTTCTCCCGTTTGTTAAGTCCAAGGGGATTGTACATTGGGAAAGAGATTCCAATTTGATATTTGATCCAATTACTTGGCTTAACTCATTTAGGGTGGTTAAAAAATCAGCAATAAACGCTGTTTAAACAGAAACATATTTTAAAATCATCCATAGATGGTACTATTCTCCGGTTCTATTGAATAGATTCTACCCACTCTCAGATAATCTTTGCTGGAAGCAATGCGGTCAGGTCGGTACATCATACCATCTCTGGTGGGAATGTCCCCATATGAGAAAATTCTGGGAAAGGATATGTGTAGAATTATCTATTGTGGGAGGCACAATATTGCCTTGTGATCCCCAAACAGTAATTTTACATAATAATATGGATACCCTTGGGTCGAAAGTAAAATATCTTTATATACATATTCTATTGATTGCAAAACGCCTTATAGTAAAATATTGGAAAACATCTACTATCCCATCCTGGTATGAAGTAAAATACTCGGTTGATATTAGCAGAGAAATAATGAGGGGGAACACTGATTTAATCCCTAAAAAAAACATAGTAGCATTAAACTGGCACCTATGGGACCAATATATTATTATTTCGACTTAAAAGATAAAGATTTATTTATTTATTTATTTATTTTTCCTTTTATTGTTGTATTTAATGGTTTGTGGAATATTCTTGGCATCTTGTTCTTAGAATATGTCAGCAATTTTATTAAGTTGTTAAGATGCGATTTACTTTGTATATTCTTTTCCTTTTTTTTGTCTGAAAACAAATAAAAAAAATAATAAAAAAAATAAAATAATAATAATATGTGCTATAGTTATTGCTTCTTGGAACTTCTGAATAGATGGATAGGCCATGCCACCTTTTCGAAATGTATTAATTAAGTACGCTGTTTTAATTCTCTTTTCTTTGCCTATTTATGCATAAACGTATCGAGGATAGTTTGAAATGCCTTAATTTGGAGACTTGTAAGATGGTATGGTATACTTCTCATAAGATATGTTATTTTGGGCACTAGAAACATTTTTGTAGCTATAATTCTTCCTGACCATGAAAGATTTCTCCACTTTTCAATGGATGCTTTCAAGTTTGTTATTGTCCTCTTAAAAAATCATTTTTTTTTTCTTTTTAAAGAAGTTCTATGCCCATATGTTTTATACTCTTTTGCCATGAATATAGACAATGAGTCTTTAAATATAACTCTTTCTCATCTTTCTGGTTTATCATCAGTGCTTCCGATTTGGAAAAGTTTAATTTGTAGTTTGAAATCTTACTGAATTCTCTTATACAATGTTGGAGATTTACAATTGAGTTAACCGGATCTTCGAAAGAAAGAGCGATATCATCTGCAAACATTGTAACTTTATGTTCTATATCTCCCACCTTAATGCCTTGAATATCTTTACATTCTCTACTGGCCCAAGCTAGCGGTTCCATTAAGAAAGCAAATATTAGGGGGGGGAGAGGACATCCCTGTCTAGTCCTTTTAAATATGTTAAAGCTCACTGACTTAAATCCAAGGCCAACGACAGAGGTGGAGGGGGCCACATAGAGGGCTATAATGGCCCTGGATGCAAAGTCCCCAAGGCCAAAATTGTCCAGGACCAGATCCATGTAGTCCCATCCGACTGTATCAAAGGCCTTTTCTGCGTCTAAAGATAGAAAAACAGACGACTTTTTGTTTAATTTTGCATAAGCTTTAAGATTAACTAGCCTTCTAACATTATCAGTCCCTTGCCTATTTACTATGAACCCATTTTGAACTTTATCTACCATAGAATTAATTACCCCATTCAACCTATTTGCCAACACTTTAGCATAGATTTTAATGTCATTATTTAGAAGAGAGATTGGCGTATATTCTTTGCATTCAGTACATTTTTATCTTTTTTCTGAATATTTATAATTTGTGTTGGAAGCATTTCTTTTGGAGTAAAACCTGTCTTTTTTATTTCATTAAGTGAACAAGTTAAATGTGTTTTAATTTCTTTCTGAAAAGCCTTGTAATACAAGTTAGTATGACCATCTGGGCCTGGTGCTGAGGCGAGTTTTAATTTTGAGATAACGTCTATTATTTATTTTTCAGAAATTGGTTTATTCAATGCTTCTAGCTTCTCAGATGACATTTTTGGAAGATGTATTTTATCCATAAAATGTTGGGTTTCATTTCCGGTTTGTTTACCTCTTTATCTGCGAAATTATATAAATCCGAATAATATGCTGCAAATGCTTCTGCAATTTTAAGAGGATTCGTAATTATTTCACTATTATACTTAATTTGATCAATTCTTTTTTTTAATAGAATTGGCTCTGTATTTACTTGCTGAAAATGTAGTTGCCTTATTGCCCAGGTGATGTACATGCTTTTGAAGAGCCCATAAGGAATTATCTATTTTATTTTGCTCTATAGTTTTAATCTGTTTTTGTATATTCTTAATCTGGTCCATATTTGATGGACTAGGATTTTTTTTTATTTTTTATATCTGCTTTAGTTAACTTAATGTATAATTCCCTGAGAGGTGTTCCATTTTTTTTTCCATTTGGGCCTGCATTTTTAAATCCCCCGTATATATACCTTATGGGCCAACCAAACAGCAGGAGCTGCGTTAAGGGTTGAACCTATTTTAAAAGTGGCAGATATCAAACCATGATCAGAGTAATTTATTGGGTCAATTTCAGCTTTACTATGTTTTTTGAGCGCCTATTTATTTACAAATATATCATCTATTCTCGAGTAAGAGGCATGTCTAGAAGAATAAAAGGTGAAATTTTTCTCAATGGGATTAAGACATCTCAAATAAGCCAAATTTATATATGATCTTATTAAAATTGCCTAACCTTTGTGTTGTGTTTTGACTAGTTTTGGAGGCCGGAGAAATATTTCTTAAACATATTTAAGGTTTTAGAAGCAAACTTACATTAGCCATTATTAGGGGCATAAATGTTTAAGATAGTTATTTTATTATTGTTAATTGTACCTGTCCAGAAAGAAAAATGACCTTCTGGGTCGGTGGCAGAAAAATCTTCTTTCCAGGTTAGTTTTTTGTTGAAGATAATAGCGGTACCTCTTGTTTTGGCATATTTTGAATTGTTGACTGATTCAAAATTTTTATTATTATACTCTTCCCCACTTTCCCTCTTCCAGTGCGTCTCTTGGAGGCAAACTATTAGCCTTATTAAATTGCGATTCAGTAAATTTAAAAGGGCTCTATTTAAGCACACATCATATATTATTTACAGAAGTTTTTAGTTAGTGAAGACCTTGCTTTTGGATAGAAGTGCACTAACTAAAAACTTCTGTAAAAAAATATGCTGTGTGCTTAAATAGAGCCCTTTAAAACTTACAGAATCGCAATTTAATAAGGCTGATTATCAGCATTTTTTTTATAGAAAGCATTACAAAATATCGATCTTTTTCCCGGAGTGTTTAGTCCTTGAACGTTTTGGCTTAAGACCCTTAATGTAATTCAGAGTCTCAGGCAGCTGAGTAGCTAAAAAAAAAAAAAAGTACACAAATATTATTGAATCTTCAAGGGGTGGAATCTTTAATTCCTTCTTGCTTCCTATTTACTCATATGGTAATCTATAGTCAGTCTCTTTTCTATTAACCCAAAGGGGTGTTAACCCTAATGGGTTCTTCTTTTCCCTTTCTCCTTCCCTTTTCCTTTCTATTCCCTTTTCTCTTTCTATAATACTTTCCCTTTTCCCTTTTTTCCTTTTTTTTTCTTTCCTTAATCCCTTATCTTCATACTTGTAGTGATTTTTAAACTTAGTGTTTACATCTAAATTGAAATCTAACCTATTGTGAAATTGTATGTATTACTAACAGGGCTATTTTTAATTGTTACAATTCCTTTTCCCTTTACTTATCCTTTGTGTTGATTATTTATTAAATTATTTTCCTATATCTAAACCTAATTTAGAATTAATATTCAATGATGTTATGGTGTAAAAGTGTTCTATAATTTTTTGTGATCACTTTGTGATATTCTATATCAATTCCTTTGTATATTTGTTATTTATCTGACTCTAGTTATCAAATTTGTGTTTAATTTGTTCCTCCTATTGACATAAAGAATTTCTATCTTTCTCCCTACCTCCTCTGCCCCCTGAAGAAAAGAAAAAAAAACATAACAGAAGCACCCAGAAACTAAATCTTAGAGCAAATGTTTTTAATTCAATCTATTTTCAAATTCCATTCATCAATAACATTTTTGGCCTCTATGGGAGAGTTTGCTAGAATCCTCCTTGAGTCATAATTTATGATTAATTTTGAAGGAAAGCCCCATTTGTATCTTACATGGTTTTTACTTAATACTTTAGTATATTCAGAAAATTCTTCTTTTAATAAGCGTTTCTTTTAAAAGATCAGAGAATATTAAAACATTTTCATAAGGGGGATTAAGTTTTTTCGCCTTGAATGCTTTTCAGAGGATCTCATCTCTGTGCAAAGATAAGTGAAATTTAACAATGACATCTCTAGGGAGATCTCTATCTATTTTTTTAGAAAGTGGAATTCTATGAACTCTGTCTTCCATCAGTTCAAGTGAACAATCGGTTTTTAGATATACCTCATCCAAATATTATTTCGGCGGGGAAATCTTCCATTTTATTAATTTTAAGTTTGAGATCTAAGACTTCTGCTCTTAATACTGACGTCCCTGTACCAGTTATTCTTTGTTCCTTTCCAATCATATTATATTTAGATTCTAAAATATCTATTTTCACCCCTAATTCATTTATTGCATTTGAGTTTTTAGCAATTTCTGCTGTTAAATCTTTAAGTAAAGAATTTTGGAATTCTGCCAGTATAGTTTTCATAGTTGTAATTGTAAGTCTTTCTTCTTCGGGTTTATTTGGAATATGGCTTTCTTCAAATTCTATAACACCTTCTAGACTAGTCTGATTAGCTGAGTGGTCTGAGTTACACATGGCTTCCTCTTCCACATGAGTTTTATATAATTCTTTATTTTTAGTTCCCGGGGAAAAAAACATACCTGGAGTTTTTGCTGTTACATTTTTCTTTTCTCTAGTTTTTGTTTTAGTGTTATGATTGTCCCTCTTCATTATGCTAACTTAATCTGAATTTTATTTATTGAATTTAATTGGTTTATAGCAGCGTGTGTCAGTCTTTTAATAAAAAGGAAGATTATTACAAATCTCGTCAAATTTATCCTATCAATATGTTCAAACTCTTTCCCTTCTATAATGTATCTAAAAGTTTTCTATAATTCAATCTGCTATTGTGACGTAACATTCAACTTTGAAACTGAATAGATCTTCACCCAGTAATCCAAAATAATATTACCCCTTGCAATATCTAGACTCTCAACAAGTGAAAGTCCCTGTTGGTTCTTGTTGTCAATGTTAATTATTTTAAATATTTCTAAATAGAGTGTTGCTTCCCATAATATTACACATTACTGAGGTATATACATTAAACCCTAATATTGTTGCACATTCATAAAATATGGTAATTTACCTCTCAAATTAATTAAGTATTGTTCCCAATATTACTAGACTGTTCTAGAATTTATAAAATATCACTTCATGTTGTTGCACATTCTTGTCGTGAAGCATTTTACATCTCTGGTAAAAAAGTAGTTGCTAACCATATAATTGCACAATTCTGAGGTATTTACAATAAAACCTGATTTTTTTGCATGTTCTTAGAATATACCATTTTTCATTTCAGGTTCCTAAAATATTGCTTCCAGTATTATTGCACAGTTTTATCATATATACAATAGCACCTGATATTATTGAGCTTTCTTGGAGCAAACTATTGCACAACTCGAGTTAATAAGGTATTGCTTCCGGTATTAAACACACTTCCAAGCTATGAGCAATATCACCTGATATTATTATATGTTTTTAGCTTGATCCATTGACATCTCAATTTAGTAAATTTTTGCTTCCAATCTTAATGCACAATTCTGAAATGTCTACAATCAGCTCCTGATAAAGTTACACGTTCTTACCACGCTATATAGCACTATACAGGACTATTCTGGGATGTCACAAATTTTATGTATAAGCAGTTGGTAACAACAATATTGAGATAGTTATGGTATCATGCCAATGAAAAACATTTGTTAAAGACATACACTCTAAAAAGCCATATTATGCGCTAAGCTCAAAGTTCCATCATGTCAGCGTCTACCCCCTGCTGTGTCTGTCAGAGTTAATTTTTTCCTTGATTGGTTGTAGCAATTTAACCTTGAGAAAGCGTTAAGGGAAGGTGGACGTCTCAAATTCAAGCCAGAGAAGTCTTACACTGACAGACTAGCACCGGACAAACCCATCAACTTAAGTTACATTCCAGTAACATGGGCCCCCCTCAGGTAGGACAATATTTCCACTGGGTATTGTCAGTGTGCTCAGCAACAACACTCCCCTTTGATCTCTCCTACCAGCACTTTGATGGCTACCGAGGCTCCTTTGTTGCTCTCCTCCGACCTTGGCTGTGTTGTCCATTGTTGAGGGGGCTGCATAGAGGCCTAGGCTCACCTCAGGGTGCAGATCTACACCGTCCAAATGTCTTTGTATTCAGTGCTGTTCTGCTTCTCCCTGCATGCTCTATGAGTGTGTTGACCAGCAGGCTTAAGGTTGAAAGGGAACAGCTTAAGGCAGCTTAGGGTAGCTCCCTGGAAGTCTAGCAAGAGACCTTGCTCTACTTGCACCACTGAGGTTTGGCGCAAAAAGCCTGTTAGCTGCTTACGCTAGCAGCTTCCGGGGAGTGGACTTTCCCCTCAATTGCTCCCTTCAGGGGAATGTTGATACTGCATACTTTCACAAATTGGACCTGTCATGTGTATTAACCCTTTATTATTATATATTATATATCTTATTATATGATATCTTATATTATTATTATTTTTATTATTATTATTATTATATGTATTAATCTATTGCATAGTAACTAGGGTACATTAGTTTACAGATATAGGGATGTGACACAAAGAGGATGTATGTAGATTGACCGAACCCACCACAATTGAAAACACACTGACACAATGAGAACCGTATAACAAAGCTTTATTTCATACACACAAGCACAAAATGGAGCACAATCAGAAATGGACAAGACTGTGCATTAATTTCATGGGTGTGGTGTGGGCAGATATTGGAAGGGCAAGAGGCTGTTGGCCAACAAGGATTAACTGTTAGATAGCATCAAACGGATAATGCATAGCATTTACTAGGGTCACATGTGGTCAGGACACCACTGTAAGCATAATTGGATGTGAAATAGTAACATCATTTAGCACTCCATTTCATAGAAATAACAATTAATGCATATACAGCAGCCATATGGACTCCATCTACTAGCTTCTATCGCTCTTTTGCCCACCATACTATAAATGATTGCTGTGGTGAACTGCCTTCTCATAAAGTCCACAACACAGGCTGAGACCCTGCTCCATGCTGATGATAGCCAGTAAGCTTGAAACAGCTGTACATGTATAGTATACTCGGCCTTTTTTTTATCCAACCTTGGCTTTGCATTAAAGCTGTGTAATACAGCATGCATAAGCTTAAAGGAAGCCATGTTTGATAATGGCTAAGGATTGAAGAGCGAGGCATTTGTGGGCACACTTGCACGTCCCTGTTCAACTTCTCAGAATGTAGTGTAATAACTGTTTCTCGGAATTCTGAGCTGAAAGCAGGTTTTTAAACTGGTTTTAGACATTCAAATGTGAACACAGATGTACTATTTACTTACTATATATATATATATATATATATATATATATATATATATATATATATATATATATATAAAACAGATGCTAGAAATTCTGAATCATGAAATCTAATCAATTCCACACACAGTGTGTATTCATACATTAATGATGATACTGAAATAGCTGATAGGAATCTGGAAAACATAAAGAGATGTAAGAACAATCATAAGCTGGTATTATAGTACATTGTTTTTGCTCTGGACACTACAACAAACCAATTAACATGAACGTCATAAATGAGCAGTGATAACCACATTGATTCTGTCCTTTTCAATCAGCGTTCCCGGAATATGTTGAGGATGTGTAATACGACAATGCATGCTTCACTGTGAACACAATCTTTTAGCAAAGAGTACTATCACTATCTACAGGGAATTGTTGTGCCATGCTGATATCACATCTCACTGGTATATGGGTGGTACCAAAGCCAGACAGCTTACACTGTTCACATTACCCCTAAACACATGCACATTGACCCTGATGTCAAACCAAGAAAATTATCAATGTGGATGACATGAAATACATTAATCCGCTTTCATAATGTTAAAGGCATGAAATGCAACAAAAATGCATGTATAACTACTGGCTTGGATTAGAAGATCCTAATGGGACTGTGCAACGCTATTGCCGGGACACTATTCATTGTAATTGAAACTCACAACAGTCCTGTTCATCAGTGAGGAGATATATAGTCATATATTGCATTTCAGATGCATCTGCAGTGGGGAATGATACTGATCGAATGCCTGTTGGGAACTGGGTTGAGTGTTTACCTCATATGATAGTTTTGTACTGCTCGAAGATGAAGAACATGCCTTCATGGTCGTGAGATTTGGCTATTAACACATACAGAGACACGTACAAGTAACAATACTCTGATTAACTACAACACCTCATCACAAGGTCAATCCACATTGAACATCAATAGTTGAAATGTTAAACATAACCAGACATGTACGCATGTAGCCAGCTAGTAGTATCTCAACATCTATACCAATCAGTATTCAGTGAAGAGTGATCAAGAGGAGGGCTTCATGGATGGTCCTAAGACCTCCTCTTAAGCCGCACTGGGACCCCACCTTCCATACCCGCGCCTGCGTCTCCCTCTTCCACGTCTAGGTGGTGTTGGATGATGGGTTTGAGGGCCCAGGCAGTAAATCCCGCTCCTGAGATGAGGAAGATCGTCTGGATTGTGAATGGCCAGCTTCTGTGGATGTTCCAGGGCCCTCTCGAATGTTCTGCCATCCTTCGTCAACCACTACCATGGGTTGATTTTGTTCCACCTCCAGTGGAGCCTCCACCTGTGCCTCTGTGTCCTTCTCCTCCTAGGTATTGAAATGAAAGAACAAACATATTAGAGTTGGTTTCCCTACACAATTGACAGCTATGTGTTTCCATGTCCTTGACATCATGGTCACATGCAATTGACTGTAGTGCTTGTGTGACACCGAGTTACATAGTTACATAATAATTGAGGTTAAAAAAAGACTTTTAGCCCGTCAAGTTCAACCTTTTAAGATCTCCTCTGATATGCAATATGCGTATTAGTTTTTAATTGATTCTGAGCAAGGCAAACATAAAAAAACAAACAAGGGAAACTTTGCCAATTGTTTCAAAAGGGAAATGCATGTATTCCTTCCTGACCCCAGATACTGAGCTCAATACTCCCTCTCTAATTATCAAGGATATCCCTGAATACCCTTTTTATTTAAAAATATATCCAATCCATTTTTAAAGCTATCTATTGAATTCGCTGTCACCCTTGGTAGAGAATTCAACAGATTAACTACCCTTACTGTGAAGAACTCTTTTCTTTTTTAAGGGGAAATCTTTTTACTTCTAAACTCAAATGATGTCCTTGTGTCAATTGAAAACCTCTTGGCACAAAAAGCTCCATTGACAAATCTTTATACTGACACTGGATGTATTTATAAAGGGTAATCATATCCCCTCTTAGACACCTTTTTTGTAGAGAAAATAAGTTTAATTTGGTTAGTCTTTCTTCATAACTTAGCCCCTCCATTTCCCTTATTAGTTTTTTTTTGTCCTTAACTGTTCTTTTTCAGTTCTAATATGTTCTTTTTATGAAACTGTACTCCATATTCCAAATGAGCGCGTACTAGGGATTTGTATAGTGGTAGAATTATATTTGCTTCCCTTGCTTCTATATCTTTCTTAATACATGCTAATAGTTTAATTGCCTTTGCAGCTGCTGCTTGGCATTGAGATTTGTTACGTAGGTGGTTGTCCACAAGCACTCCCAAATGCCTTTCAATATCTGATAACTCTAGATTTGTTTCATTAAGTTTATAAATTGCATGGTTATTTTTCCTTCCCAGATGCATAACTTTACATGTATTCATATTAAATCTCATCTGCCATCTAATTGCCCATTTCTCTAATTTATGCAAATCCCTTTGGAGGGAAAGTACATCATTTTCTGATTAAATTACCTTGCACAACTTCATGTCATCAGCAAAAATGGAGACAATACTTTCTAGTCCTACTTCTAAGTTGTTAATAAATATGTTAAAAAGGAGAGGACCTAATACTGAGCCCTGAGGAACCCCACTTACCACATTAGTCCAATCTAAGGATGTTCCATTTACAACAACCCTTTTCTTCCTGCCTTTAAGTCAGCTCTCAATCCATGTGTATATATTTACTGCAATTCCTGTATCCCTTAGTTTGCACAATAGTCTCCCATGTGGCACGGTATCAAAAGCCTTTGCAAAATCTAAAAAGACTACATTGGCTGAGTTGCCTTGATCCAAGTCCCTACTAACCTCCTCATAGCAATTAATTATATTTGTTTGACATGACCTATCCCTCATAAATCCAAGTTGGCTCCTACTTATAATCATGTTTGAATAGACATATTCTTGTATATTATCCCTTATTAACCCTTCTAAAAGCTTTCCCACTACAGAAGTGAGGCTTACAGGTATATAATTCCATAGATTTGCTCTTGCTCCCTTCTTAAGTAAAGGTATCACCTCTGCTTTTCTCCAGTCATCTGGTAGAGACCATGTGTTGAGTAAATCTTGAAAAATTAGATATAATGGTTTGGCTATTACAGAAGCCAGTTCCCTCAGTACCCGTGTATGTATTCCATCAGGACCTAGAGCTTTATTAACATTTATTTTTTCCAACCTTTTTTTCTTCCTGCGTTAATGTATTATTTAGTGATGGTACTGTAGCCCCATTATGTTGCAGTGTCCCAACCACTGGTACCTCCCTTGTGTATACCGAAGAAAATAACCTGTTTAGCTAATCTGCCTTTTCCTGGTTACTAATTGTCAGACGGCCTGTTTCACATTGTAATGCTCATATAGCTTCTTCCTGGCCTTCTTCCCATTTATATACCTAAAAAGGTATTTTCGAGTTAGTCTTACTCTCCTTTGCAACTACTACACAGATGAATCATAGCCTGCATAATGAGCATTGTGGATCATGGCTCATATGAATATGTGTACTGCAGGTGCGGTGTGCCATCTGCGTGTGCATCAGACATGTGCTCTGCTGGATCTGCTGTGCAGTGTGTAAAACTGACCAATCTTTGACAGCAATGGTTGTTAATATGTAGCTGAGACATGGTCCAGATTAGGACAGTATATGACACGCACTTGCAGTCCTACAGAGTCGGTATCCACATAAGGTACGCACACCCAGGCTCTATTTTGAATATCAAATCAATCTTGATCTAAAATCATATTGTACTCAGAATCAGTTTTAACTGCAGGTATTGGCCAGACATTTAATTGATACAAATTATGTAAATGATATGTTTGCTACCAGGATTTACATGGTTATCGATGCCCCTATATCTTCAGTCATAACCATAGGGCTTACAGTGCAATTGTATGTGAGTTATCTATGTGTGTGGGTAGGGTTGTAGGAGCCAAAATAATTCTAGGGAGATACAGCTCATTGTATACACCAGCCAGAGAAAAAGATTAATTATACATATATACAAACATTATGATATCCACTCCCCCACCTAGTTCATACACCAATGTGTGTGGGGTTCATGTGTGTGCATATGAGGGTTTGATGGTGAATATGATACTCACTTTGCATGGTTCTTGGCACACCCGTGTCCACCTGTCCTGGAAGGCCCACTACTACCGCTGGCTCAATCCACTGCTTCAGGGTCTGCTCCTATCCATAGTATGTGATGTCTGCACGTGCAGCTCTTGCCTCCTCTGCCATATTCACCTTCAGCCTGCTGACGTCATAACTCCTAATGCCGCAGCAGCTGAAACTATTTCATTGCAGGCCTGCTCTTTCTGGCTAGGCCTCACATCTCTCCCACCATGTATGATTCTATAGCGGGCATAGATTTCCCTGAGGAGGACGTCCATTTCAACTATGCTATAATTGGGGGCCTTGTACTTTGGCACAGCCTCTTGCCTTTTCAACTGAGCCTGGGGTTCCTTGCCTTCCTCTTCTCTCCCTGGGGCCAGTACCCCATCCCTACTACCCCCCTCCCCCCCAGGATCAGGCCACTGACCCTCTGCCCCTACTCCTTGTGTGCCTACATCTGGGGGAACACCCCTCACCCCCTCCTGCTCTTCTCCACCTGTACCTGCCTGACCTGGCTCTCCCTTTCTCCATACCTTCCCTCTTATACTCTCCTCAATCTCCTCATCTCCTCCTCTCCTCACTCTCCTCACTGTCCTCACTTTCCTCCTCCCCTCTTCTACCCTTCTGTAACTTATGAAATAAATATAAGGATAAATCAATATAATATATACGTATATGTGTATGTGGTAAAACATGACTGTCAGCCCCATTAAATTCGAACCCCGTAGTGGCCTCGGCAAGCCTGCAAAGGCTGCAGGCTTGAAATTCAGCTGTGTTACAGAGCTAATAAATTCAACCATGCCGCGAGTTACGAGCCTGAGGCACAAACCCATAAACCATTCTTGTGCACATTGGATGTGCAGCCATGAACTTGATCAATTAGTCAAACCTATAGTTACGAGTTTAGACGGAGCCAAGGGCAAATGAGATCTTCTTCATTATGTCACTGAAAAATGGAGGTTAGATTTCAAAGCCTTACGGGTCTCAATTACGGGTTTTGATCTGACCCGCATTCCAGAAATAATGCAATATTAATAAATCAGTAAGTATGATATTCTAGTCCATGTGAGTTCCATTACATGTATTAACACAGAAAGTAAACATAAAACAGGGTATTATATATTGCCGATTTGCGAGCTTGGGAATGCTGTGCTAATACCTAACATATAGCATATATTTGCATTTACAATGCTGCAGATAGGACTTGGACCCCCTTGCAGTCCTCTCTAGTACCTGTTGAATTTTTGGCTACATTTGCGGGTTCGGGGGTTGAACGCCAGTGGATTCATAGCAATTTACTAGCGATTTTCGAAACGTAACAGTTACAGGCTTGACAGATCAAAGGATTTGCAGCTGCGGAATTCAGATTTCAAAATCCCACAGGGTTTTTTCTTTTTTTACCCGCAAGTTATTAGTTGGTTGCCTATGGGCCAATTTAATAGCCGGAAGTCTTGCGGGCAATGTTAGGGGCGACGGTTTTACACGTTGAGGACATTTAATAGGGTTGAGAGAGTAGGAGAGTTTGAAGAGAAGTATTTTCCGGTTTTATTAATTTGTATCCAATTACATACAATTTTACACTTAATCCTTGATTACACATAATAACAGATTACACATATTTGCAATACACATAATTTAAAGAAAACACATTGAGACATATAGTGTCAGGTCACTCCATACACACACGCCTCCATCCCATCCCCCACACCCCATCCCCCAACAGTTGCTAAATACACATAAACCCCATTTTACATCCTATATATACAGCAACACTTATTTTTATTTATCCTTATTTTCTTTTAGGGATTATTATGGAGGGAGCAGAGAGGAGTGGTGAGGTGGGGAGGAGGAGAAGAGGAGAGGCGAAGAGGAGAGAGAGGTGGCCCTGATGAGTAGTGGTGAAGAGGAGGTGAGGAGTGGTGGAGGAGAGGAGATGGAGGAGGTAGAGGAGAAGGCAGAGAAGGAGGTGGAGGCAGAGGAGGAGGGGGGGTGGAGAAGGAGGCGAAGGAGGAGGATGGGAGTATAGAGGTGGCTGGTGGCAGGGTGGCCCTAGCACCAGGCACACATTGGAGAGGGACAGAGGGGTAGCGGCTGAGGTGACAGCGGTAGGCATAGCACCAAGGGATTTTAGGATCGTCAAGGACCGGTTTGATGACATCAGGGTCAAGGTGAGGAGGATGATGGCCAAGGAGGACAGGAACGTGACTGTGAACTATAATGGGTGGGAGAGGGTCGCCAGGGATCTTTTGAGAGAGGTTCCCACTGCTGGAGCTTCAAGCCTGGTGGCACAGCAAGCCTCCATTTCAGGTGAATATCACATACACCAACCCCTAGCCGCCCTCTCTGTTCTGCTAATGACCTTCTTTCTATAAATCTTGTCACCTCCTCTCACTCCCGCCTCCAGGACTTTTCTTGTGCTGCCCCTAGTCTCTGGATCTCCTTGTCTCGCTCCACCAGATTATCCTCCGGCGTCAAAACATTTAAAACCTCAACTAAAACTCATCTCTTTAAAGAAGCGTATCACCTTCCACCCTAACACGCTTATAACCTCTTTCTCCCTCTTTTACCACTCACTATACCTTAGATTGTAAGTCTGCTAGTTTCTATCCTAAGTACTTTGGAAAATGAACCATGAACATTGGATTCCTAGCTTAAAGACAGGGCCCTCCTTGCTTTGCAATATATTAATTTGTATTTATCTTTGTCTGAACTTAATTTATGTACCGCGCAATTGGAATATATCATCGCATTATAAATGAACTATAATAATAATAATTGTATGTGGTTATATGTTGCCTGTACATGGTTATTATGTATACTTTTTATTATATGTTATAGAGGAAAATGCATATAGAACAGAATAATACATGAGGATAAGGTAAAAATGCTCTGCATGCTGAGCTGCAGAGCATAGCGTCCTCACACATACAGGACTTGATAAACAGCAGTCAAGACAGATGCATGCACTTCAAGTAGTCCTAAGCAAACACTTGAGATTCACATCAAGGTTTTTTCACTAGCAAGCTATAAATATCTGGTGAATTTGATCTCAAGAGCTTTTATATCCACCAAGGTTGCAAGTCAGATGGGACTTAGTGCTGACATCACACACATACACAAATGTACAAAAGGGTGTGGTATGGGAGAGTATAAATATGTTTGTTCCATAAGTAAATTAAGGTTCAGTCTAGTTGCACATATCCAAGGTGTGATGCTGTTTTCTTGTGTTTGCATCCTGAATTATGTAGTTGTCTTGCTATAGGCCACTAATAACCTATATCCAGTATTTTCTGCATGTACCTTTGGGCATTGCCCTCTTCAGAAGCCACCTTTTGTGCCAGAGAGAACAAGAACCACACAGTTCTGCTGGGGTAGGTTTGAACTAGGTTCACATTAAGCCCTTTTGAAGAAGCAGATTGTGTCAATGACCATGTAAGCTCTATGGAATTAAATAGGGATAAATGAATGTATCATTAAATCCATGAAGCTGACAAATCACTGTCATTCCTGGGCAAAACAACAGTAATCAAACAATAGAGAGTCCATTTATTGGTGTGCCTACTGCAGCCTATGCAGTTTCAGACCACAGCCGGAATCAAGATAGCGTTAGGATACAAGAACAATCAAGACCATGAACCAAAAAATAGATAACATCAAGCCAATGATAGCTAATCTGAGTTGCAATTAGGGAAATCATCCCAGTTAAAGCCTAGATGTCAGCCTAGATGTCAGCAATGCACCCAAAACAATATATTATTCATCATACTAATGACATATAGCTCTCTTTTATCTCTTTCAGGATCAAGGAGGTCTAGGTCCAGTAGCGAGCCAGAGGCTGGGGTGTCTCCACCAGAGCAGGAAGTGGAGGAGGGGAAAGGAAGAGGACCGAGTGAGCTGGCTCGGAGGAGGAGGATATCATTTGACTGGTGGCATCACCATCCGGTCATCCACCTCCCGCCCCTGATCCCCCCCTGTGGGATTCAACACCTCTGTCGCCTTCCTCTAAAGACTGAGGCTGCTGCCGGGGCCCTCCAACTGGAGTGACCAAAGTAGCCAGCCACCAACCCCTCCCCCCCACAGCAGTGCGCTGGACTGGCCGCCACCATCACCGGGCCCACCCACACCACCACCTATTTTGCCCCATCTGGCCCGAAACCCTCCCCACTCTGCCACCTCCTCACCTGGCCATACCCCACAGGTCTCCATCACCCTTATCAGGCCAGGATGCGCAGCTGGCTCTCAGGCATCAGAAGGTGAAGTTGCTCCGGCTGATCCAGGCCAGCATTTCCGCTAAACATGAGGAGGTCATGCACAGCCTGGCAAGGCGCAATTGGGAGGAGAGGAGGGATCATCTGATGCCTGAATCCTTCCTGGCAGGCTACTCACTATTCCAGGGAGTGACATCAGAAGCAATGTGATGCGCTCTGGTCCCTAGCCCTGCCTCCTCCACCGCGGCGGAATCCCCAAGCCACCCCCAGCCAGGCCCCTCTTCTCCTCCCACCACGCCACCACCATTGACACTGCAGGTGCCGCTGCCTCCCCGGGGGGTTGCCACCAGCAGAGAGACGCAGCTGGCCATGAGGGATGTGGGCCCTGTGGCTAAACGGAGGAGGACAGGGCCCACATCCCTCTATGGACATGATAGTCCACTCTGAGAGCACCTCTTTTTGCTCACTTATATAGTATATAGTATATAGTATATCAGTCTGGTCTCACTCAAAAGAGTGACCCAGTCCCGAAAAATACCAGGCAATTCTACCCTGAACAGGAGAAACAGCAAAACCCAGACGTGTTTCAGCCTTTATGCGCCTTGTCAATGAGGTGCAGCTGAACTCCCTAAGGAACAGTGAGCAAAGGGTCCACGTCTGGAGTCCCCTATCACCAGCTGAAGATGGAGGTAAGTGAGGGGAAAGGGAGAGCGGGAGGTATTTAGAGGGGTAAAGTGAGGAGGGGGGTTTAGAATGAGTAGGGTGGGTGAGGATGAGGAGGGGGGAGGGAAAGAGACACGGAGGGGTTAGAGAGACATGGGGGGTTAGAGAGACACGGGGGGGTTAGAAAGACATGGGGGGGTTAGAGAGACACAGGGAGGTTAGAGAGACACAGGGGGAGAGGGACTCAAGTATAAGCCGAGGGGACCCTTTTTAGCCTTAAAAAAAGGGCTGAGAACTCGGCTTATACTCGAGATTTGACGGGCAAGTCGCTGGTTATATTAAAACATTTTAATATGTTACTCCAATAATAAA
This sequence comes from Discoglossus pictus, assembly GCA_027410445.1. NCBI lineage: Eukaryota > Metazoa > Chordata > Amphibia > Anura > Alytidae > Discoglossus > Discoglossus pictus. The sequence goes on from CM050169.1 coordinate 161,298,127, forward strand.
ATACATTTATAATAATACTTTCATAGGTCATGGTTACCAAGTAATTTCAAAATAGCAAGATTACAGCAGATTACCTCACATACAGTCACTAACTAAATCTTGTCTTCTCCATCTAAAAAACATCTCCAGAATTCCTTTAGCTTACACAAGACACAAATAAAATCCTAATACACTCTCTCATCATCTCTCGACTAGACTACTGCAACTTGCTTCTTGTTGGCTTACCCACCACTTCAATCCATTATGAATGCCTCTGCTAGACTCACCTTCCGTACACAACATTCAGTGTCAGCATCACCTCTCTGTCAATCACTCCACTGCCTTCCCTTAGCCTCTAGAATAAAATTTTAAATCATTACCCTAACATACAAAGCCCGCAACACTCCTCTCACTCTCACCTTCAGGACTTTTCTCGTGCGGCCACTATTCTCTGGAACTCCTTGCCTCGCTCCACCAGATTAGCCTCCTGCCTCAAAACATTCAAAACCTCACTAAAAGCGCATCTCTTTAAAGAAGCGTATCTCCCTCCACCCTAACATGCTTATCACCTCTCTCACCCTCTTTTACCACTCACTATCCTAATTACTTTGGGAATGCACCATGGACATTGGATTCCTAGCTTAGGCCCTCCTTGCTTTGCTATATGTTAATTTGTATTTATCTTTGTATGAACTTAACTTGTGTACAGCGCTACGGAATATGTAGTTATAAATAAAGAATAATTATAATAATAATAAAAAAATGTACTTATTAAACTCATCACCAACTCCAACAGGTTTTGTTAAAAAACAACATTCTAATTCAAAGTTATGCACAGCTTTGCCTGAGATTCAAGCAAATATCACTTACCCCAAAAAAATCTAATTCTCCTAGTATGGAAACAGACAAAGCTTTTAATTGATTTTATTGATTTTGTTGGTCTCATTTAATCCATACATTTAAATATCAAACATTTCAAAATATTTTTCTTAACATTTTTAAAACAATATACAAAACTTCAAAATCTTTACAATTGATGGTCTCAATTCAACAATTTGTCTAGAAAGAAGTACATGGTAAGATAACCTACTTTCTCCAAAATGTTTTAATCAAGCAATTGAAGCACCTATCCTCATATTACTGATATAAACATAATTTTCATCATAATTTTTGTTGGTCGTAGGGGTAGCAAATTGTGTATCGGGTGACACCTGTTGCTTGGAGGATTCAACAGCACATGGTCTTACACTTTGAGCTGTATCAGTAGTGTGGTATAACTAAACATTTCTCAACAATAATAAAATTGAACAACGTGTATATTATTTTTACGGAATAGTAACATAGAATATGACCCTGAGAGCTAAACAAAATGTAGGGTCACCCAAGATGGGCAGGTCATAGCAGAGAGGTTAGGCAAATCACAGTCCACCAGAGAAGGAGCTGGCAACCCACTCCGGTATCTTTACTTAAGAAAACCTTATGGATAAGCACAACCAGAGACAAGATGTGCCTGCTGTGCTGTGGTTCATAGGATCACGGAGAGTTGGACACGACTGAAAAACTAAACACACAAAAACATACAAGTAGTACCTCAGCTCTTCTACCTCAAAACTCCTTGAATTTGATATTCAAGGAAAAATGCGTCAGCACTCATTTGTTTGATATACGTCGTGATTACTAAGTCCTGTATGAGTCAATTTACATTATTCCTTATGGGAACTACGTTACTCATCGTTCTCGCCGCTCATTGTGCTGTCTGGAACCAATTAGTAATGAGTACCAATGTACCACTGTGTATATAGTGTAATACAGCATACATAAGCTTAAAGGAAGCCATGTTTGATAATGGCTACCGATTGAAGAACAAAGAATTTGTGGGCACATTTGCATGTCCCAGCTCAACTTCCCAGAATGCAGTGTAATAACTGTTTTTCTCGGAACTCTGAGCTGGAAGCAGGTTTTTTAACTTGCCTTAAACATTCAAATGTATTTACTATATATATATATATATATATATATATATATATATATTTATATATTTATTTATATATTTATTTTTTTATACAAATTGTAGGTCACCACTGCTGAAAGTGATAATCACCCTGCATGTTTTGTTAATTATTTTTGGCATGTATTTAAATATGCACATTTGTTAAATTGCTTACATTTAAATATTGCATTTTTATTGCAAACTGTAAAATTAATCACTTCAATCGAGCTGCTATCGGTTGCCGAAAATTAAAAAGGTATGATTTTGTGGCCACTAGAAATTGCACTACAACCTTATCAATTCATTTCAGTAAGACATTTGCTGATTAATTTAAACTGAAGGTTAAGATTCAAGAGAAGATGAAGAGTCAATGAGTAAACCTTCTAATTTACATGTATTAACAATTACTTTCTGCCAAGGCTCTAATTGGACTGAAATCATTAAATAGACGGGTCAACATTCAGTTATACTTGCAAGTGATGTGTTTATTTGTATTAATCATTTCTCTTAAATGCAAGTAAAATATAATTAAAAAATAACTGCCTTTACTTTTTTTTATAAATAGCACAACATAATATGTTATTAAATGTTATTTATTCAGTTGCCAAAAATTTAGATTAAGACTGTTCTAAATTTTTTTGAGTTGGACAATAACAAACGTATTAAATTGTGATTTGGCCAATTGAATGGGGCTCTATAAAAGCACATAGCATATTTTTGTACTGAAGTTTTTAGTTAGTGAACCTCTATCCAAAAGAATGGTTTTAATTAACTAAAAATGTCTGTAAACAAATTTGCTCTGTGCTTATATAGAGCCCTATTCAATTGGCCAAATCACAATTTAATAAGGCTGTATGTCATATAGCCCCATTAAATCCCCCCAACGTGCAAAACCGTAGCCCATAATGGAGGCCGCAAGACTTATGGTTATTAAATTGGCCTCTTAAATCTACCCGTAAATAAACTGCTGGTTACAGGCGGAAAAACCCTATGGGATGTCGAAATCTGAACTCTGTTGCGGCAAAACCTTTGATCTGTCAAACCCGTAACTGTTACGTTCTAAAATCACTATTAAATTGCAACGAGTTTCCAAAGCTGCCCTGGCGTTCAAACCTGTAACCCGCAAACTGTACAATATAAGGACAATATAAACACACCAGTGGACTTTAAAATATAGGGAAAGCATGGAAAGGCATTACAATTACTTGCACAATAATCCCCAAATAAAAAATAAAAAAACATTTTATAAACGTTTTATTTTATCATATGTTGGAATGGTCATGCATATGCCAATATGAAAAGCCATGCTGCAACATGCATAAAGCAATTAAAGAGACACTACCTAACTAAATTGCAATACAAAAACATGAAACTGGTGCCATATTAGCCCTTTCTCACTCACAGAGGCTCTAATGTGGACCCTGGAATATACAGTATATACATATATATATATATATATGATTGCATATACATCTCGCTCATCACATCTACCTTGGGAAAACAAATAGTTGGTTACCAGTTCCTTCTCTAGTGGACTGTGATTTGTTTGACCTCTCTGCTATCACATGCCCACCTACAGTGGCCCTACTTAGTATAGCTCACAGCTTCATTCAGGTACACAAGCCCCTTCACCACCACCACTCAGCATTGCTGACAGCCAACTCACCTCCATCTCCGCTGTGCCCATCTCGGAGAGTTCCATGCCATTGCTGGTGGCCATGTGCCATTATGTATAGCCATTCCCTTTTGGTGACCTCCCATTATGTTTTGCTATTTATTAATTTAAATTAGTGTGGTATATGTTCCCCTGTTCCCCTTGTGGATTGCTAAGTGGTGGTGGTGAAGAGGCTTGTGTACCTGAATGAAGCTGTGAGCAAAACCATGGAGGACAACTGTAGGTGGGCAGGTCATAGTAGAGATGTCAGACAAATCACAGTTCACTAGAGAAGGAACTGGCAACCCACTTCAGTATCCACTGTCATATTCCTATCAGGCCCTCAGGGGTATGTTGATACTCCACAGTATCACTAATTGGACTGTGAATTTGTGTTGTGATTATACATGATATATATTATTATATCGAATGTTATGATGACTATTATTATTGTTATATGTATTGATCTATTGCATAGTGACTAGGGCTCATAAGTTTACATATATAGGAATGTGACACAAATGTGATTTATGTGGATGTCCCATAACCCCCACCATTGAAAACACACTGACACAGTTACAACGGTATAAAAAAGCACAATCAGAAGTGGTGTGGCCGGATCCCGTGAGAGCGAGAGGCTTGTGATTAAAAGGGGATACCTAAAGGGGGTAATGTCATAGTCTAGAATAAGCATGATGCATAGCACATACCAGGGTCACATGTGGTTACTACACCAATGCAACCGGAATCTGATGAAAAAAAGGATCATCAGAAATCACTCCATTTAATTGAAGACACCATTAATGTGCATAGCACTTACAACTTGTCTATATCTGCTTAATGAAACAGATGATTCAACCTCTGGACTGTGTAATGGAATCCAATTTTACACATACAGTGTGGTAACAAAAAAAAACAAAAATCTGAAAAAAATCGGTCAACTAAAAAAAGGCGGAGGAGAATAAAAAAAAAAAGATAATCAACATGCAGGTACAGCACAGTGCTAAATAGTGTAATTGTAACCAACTCACCTGATTCCCATCTGCAAGCATTACTAACTATTAGTTAAGTCTCTGGATAATCAGCAATATGGGAAAATAACCATTAATACAGAGAGGCCAAAAGGACAGCAGCCAGATTCACTGTTACTTACATCAGACCCAAGGATCTGTTCTCAGGATGATATTGAGGTCAGGATCACATGCTTCACTAGTGCATATATCAATGCTGGCTGTCATTGCAAGTCCACTGCCATAGCAGTATTAGTCTACATTTAAGCTAACAACAATCTTGTCTTAGATATCTGGCTATATGATAGCTTTAAGATTGTGGGAGCTACATGTTAAGGCGGGAGGGGGGGGTCTGTCATTAAAGGAATGTCTACCTGAGAGGCACTGTGAAAACCTTACACCTCCTACATTTCCTTCACTGCTTGCGGATGCAGAAGATGCCTTCATGAACCTGAATTGTACCTAAAACATAAAATAAAATAAAAACTAATACTTATAAAATAAGGCCTTAAAAAAATATAGGGCCTGCAGCATAACTTCTCAACAGCATTCCTCAGTGACCATCAATTGGTGACATGTTGAACAGAACCCTATGTGTCCACAGAGAAGAGGATCATGGACTGTAATGGGAGGTAGCCATCTGCATACAAAATATCACTATTGCATAGGCCAAGATTCAAGACTCTGTAGCCAGGCTAGATAAGGTTAACATTGTGACCAATAGATGGTCACTGAGGAGTACTGTTGAGAAGGCACAAACATATGCGCAGCCCCTAGGTCCTTCTCCGCCTAGGCACAGGGCCCAAATCAGCGGTAGGCAACTCACCGGGAACCATCAGTGGTGTAGGCATGGTGGGAGGAGAGGAGGGGCCGGGCTGCGGGTGGACGGAGGATGCCTCAGGGGTGGAGGAGGCGGAGCTGGGGACCAGAGCGCATTGCATGGCTTCTGCTGTTACCCCGTGGAATGAGCTCTGGTCCGCCCCAATCCTGAGCAGTCAGGCCAGGTAAGACTCATTTTAGGTGGTGCCTTCTCTCCTTACTATTGCGCCTGTCCAGGCTGCGCATTATCTCCGCATGATTGACGGAGATTCTGGCCTGGATCCCACGAAGATACTCCACCTGCTGCTGCATGAGGGCCAGAATCTCTGCCTGCGCAGCCTTGCTGGATGTTGGGATGGCGGTCCCTGTGGAGTGGCCTGGTGAGGAGGTGGCGGTGTGGGAGTGGGGAGAGTCTGGGGCCCGGCTGGATTGTGTTTAAGTGTGGGCGGTGGTGTGGTTGGGCCCAGTGGTGGTGGTGGTGGCCACTCCAGTGCACTGTTGTGGGGGGGAGGAGATGGGGCCTGGCTTGTGTCCTCACTCCAGTAGGATGGCCCTGGCGATAGCTGCAGTCTCTGGAGAATGGGGATAGGGGGGTCCAATCTCGGTGGTGTTCCGAAGGTCCAGATGGTGACCCCCCCAGCTATGTGACATCCTCCTCCTCTGAACCAGGGCCCTCGGCTCTGCTTCTCTCCTCCTCCTCTTCCGATAATTCCTTCTGGGCGGGGGCTTGCTCTTCCAATTCCCGCTCCGAAGGAGCCGACGCCCCACTTCTGGCTCACCACTGGACCATGACCTCCTTGATGCTGAAATAGAGAAATTAAAGGTATATGTTATTAGTATGATGTGTAATATATTTTTGTGTGTGCATTCCTAACTATCTGACATCTAGACTTGAACCTGGATGATTATCCTAATTGCAATTCATGTTAGCTATCATTTGCTAGATATTATCTATTCTTTGGTTCTTGCTCTTGATTGTTCTTGGCTCCTAACGCTATCATGATTCCGGCTGCTCTCTGTAACTGCATAGGCTGCAGTGGGCACACCAATACATGGACTCTCTATTGGTTGATTACTGCTGTTATGCCCAGGAATGACAGTGATTTGTCAGCTTCATGGATTTAATGATGCATCCATCTATCCCTTGTTAATTCCATAGAGCTGATATGTCAGTGTCCTTGTTGGTCACATGTACATGTGTAGTGAGTGATGTACATGTGGTGTCATTTTGGTGTATGTCATAATCATCTGACATGGAGGCTGGGACCTGCTGGGCCACCAGGTCTGAAGCTCCAGCGGCAGGCACATGTCTCAGAAAATCCTTGGCAACCCTCTCCCACTCATTATAGCTCACAGTTACGTTCTTGTCATCCTTTGCCATCATCCTCTGCACCTTGGCCCTGAAGTCGTCAAACCAGGACGGACCTCACATCCCTTGCCATTGTGCCTACTGCTGTAACCTCAGCCGCTACCTCCTTCCATGACTGAGCCCTAAGCCCTGGCCTAACTTCCCTCCCCCTGCAAGAATCACGTGGATAGCACCAAGGAGGACCACATTCTCCCGGTGCGTGTAATTGTGGGCCATGTTCTTGTCCTTAGCCTCTTGCCCTCCCGACTGTGGATGGGGATCTTACCTCCCTGACCTGTCCCTGAGGCCTGTCCCTCCCCCACCCCTCCTGGAAAAAGGCCCCTTCCCCTCTTTCCCTCGTCTACATGTTTCTGCTGCTCAGACCACCCTGCCAACACCCACCTCCTCCTCTCCCCTCCCCTCATGCTTCTCCTCCTCTCCACCCCTCCTCTCCACCACTCTCCTCCTCCTCTCCATCACTCCCCTCTGCCTCCTCCTCACCAACACGCCTCTCTGCCTCCTCCTCCTTTCCACCATTCCTCTCTCTCCACCACTTCTCTGCTTCTCACCACCAGTACTCCCCATGACCAACCCTCTCTCCCCTCTCTCCTCCTCTTCTCCTCCTCCCCACCTCACCACTCCTCTCCCCTCCTCTCTCCTCCCTTTATATCAATCCCAAAAATAATAGAATGATGAAGAAAAATAAGTGTTACTGTTAATATATGATGGAAAAAATATGTGTGTATTATGTGTAATTAATAACTGGTGTGAAATGACGGGGGGAGGTGATGGGGGGGGGGGGTGTATGGAGTGACCTAGCTCTATATGTCTCTATGTGTGTTGTTTAAATTATGTGTATTGCAATTATGTGTTAAATGTAAATGTGTAATCAAGGATTAAGTGTCAAATATTAAATAGTAGAAGATATATCAACAAAGCCACAAATTACTGCTTTAAAAAAACTCCTGCGTGCTACTTCGAAAGAAAATACAACACAGTCAACCCATGGGCTGGTGGTACACAAATTTATAATCTCCTTCTGTCAATCATCTGCGGCTAGACTGCTTTCTATCACTATGTTATACTGCGATTGGATAGTACTGTTCAATCAGGCCTTGGCCAGTCCCTTAACAGCTTTTGTGCGCAGAAAGGGTTTACAGGCTTGCGTTTACAGCACATAGCTCACAGCATGGTTCAAGCCTGCAGGCTTTGCGGGTGTGCTGTTGTCGCTACAGGCTTGCAGCCTTATTAAATTGAGGACTTCTATCCAAAAGCAAGGTCTTCACTAACTAAAAACTTCTGTAAAAAAAATATGCTATGTGCTTAAATAGAGCCCTTTTCAATTTGCCGAATTGCAATTGAATGAGGCTGTTGGAATTTAATGTGGCTGATAGTCTCAAATATAATTTAGTGATAAAAGGTCATAATAGTTATATTAAAAAGGCTATCACTAAGATAAAAGCACCTTTTCAAGACATTTAGCTTTCATAACAAGCTTATCTGGTAACAGTTTTTCACTGTAGAATCAGCAAAGGCATCTAAAAATAAAGACATCCATGTACTAACAATCTTCTAAGATATTCTCACCAAGATAACCCCTATAATTTCTCCTATATAGTGAGAATCCCCTTTTGCCTTTTCAACCAATCATCAGTATGCCATGATGTTTTCTCTCATAAGATCTTCCGTGACAGGTTAAGACTTTCTCAGAATTTTCTAGAAGGTCTCTAACTTTCCTAACTAACTTCTCGAAACCACTTTGATATTGAAGCACCAGGATGGGAAGAGTATTTTACTCCACCAACCAATCCGAATAGGGTTGGTCATTCCAAAAGCACTTCTCAGAGGTCATTTAAACTGTTTTGCACTGATTGATCTCCCTTCAGTGGATTGTTTTTGTTTCTTTTCAATATGTTGTCTATATATTCTGTTCCACAAATTCAATAATATGGAAATGGAGAAAGCGACCTCTCCAAACCCTGCACTAGATGGACTAAAATCCTGCACCGAGTTACACACTAAGCTATTATTACTTTAATATTAGGTGAAAGTTTATTTAAACAGATATGTTAACAAGAAAGGAGGTAATGAGAGTGAATGATAAAGGTCCATAGCATAGCAGAGATTGTGGTTGTGGCACAATTTTTTTTTAAAATTGTATTTTGAAGGCTCTTAGGAGCCAGGGGAGTGACTATCAGAGTGTTGCAGTCGTGTGGTACATAAGTCTAGCAGAAGTCTTCATTATGCACTGTGGCGGAGACAGATGGGTAATGAGAAGGTCAGCAAGAAGTAATTTGCATGAGTCAAAGAGAGATAGGATGTTTATTTAAGTGAAGACAAGATTTAGTTATTTAGGAGCGGAGCACACGTGTCCACTGAGTCATGGAGAGTAACAGACTATAGTCCAGCTGTAGACAGAGAAGTTAGCACAGTTGCTAGGTATCAGGGTGAATGTAATTACTGTAGATAAGTTCTGATATACTTGTACATATAGTACCAGAGGGAAGTATGGTGGAGCCTTGCTAGCCTATATTTGTGGAAATTAATGTAAACTGACTTCTATTCCCATGTAAGCTTATCTGTAGGACAGCAAGATGCTGATTGCTAGACCAAAAAAATATTACTAGCTGTGGGAGATATAGATGTAAATATAGGTATAACTGAGCATGATGGCTGCCACACTGAATGCCCATGCATGTATATTTGGGCTAGCAGTGATATTCCTGCATAATTTAAATAATCCACTAACAAGTGGTTCCGATAACTAATGTATTAAACACGTGGCCAATAACACAGCTGTTATCAAATCGACGTCACCTTTAACTTTGGTAAACTACAGCTTGAATATGAAGAAAGTGATATTTCAAAACGTAAAGGTAATTTAGAAGCTGATATTAATTTACTCCATTATTAGAGCGAGGTAAGGAAAAACAAACACAACATGTCTTAAATCCATTTAGAGTCCCCAGAACTGTGGATTATGTGACTGACCCCCCTTTAAACATCAATTGATTGCTGTTTTCATCAAACAGTTTTTATGTTTCATCACACTGTTTCTGCTTCCATCAGCTGCTCCTCCGCTCCTCCGCTCGTCTTCCGGCTTTGTCAGGACCCGGCATGTACTAATGATCTGACATCACATGCACGTCACGTCATTAGCATTGGCCGGGTCCCGACACAGCGGGAGACGTGGAGAGGAGCGGAGTAGCAGCTGATGGAAGGTAAGACAAGGAGAGGGGGATGTAAGTAGAGAGGGGTATAGTAAAGTAATGAGGAGGGAGGATGAGGAGGGGGGTTGAGGAGGGAGGATTAGGAGGGGGGTTAAGGTTGAGGAGGGGGTTGAGGATGAGGAGGGGGGTTGAGGAGGGGGGTTGAAGATGAGGAGAGGGGTTGAGGATGAGGAGGGGGGTTGAGGAGGGGAGTTTACGAGGGGGATTTAGGAGGGGGTTGAGGAGGGGAGTTAAGGAGGGAGGTTGAGGAGGGAGGATGAGGAGGGAGGATGAGGCGAGGTTTGAGGAGGGGGGTTGATAGGGAGGATGATGAGGGGGGTTGAGGAGAGAGGATGAGGAGGGAGGATGAGGGTCTGGATTGAGAAGGGAGGATGAGGAGGGGGTTGAGGGGGGGTGAGGATGAGAAGGGAGGATGAAGAAGGTGTTGACGAGGGGGGTTGAGGATGGAGGATGAGGAGGATGATAACGGAGGGGGAGGGAAAGAGGCAGGAGGGAGAGGGGGAAAGAGACACAGGGGAGGAGAGGGGGAAGAGACACAGGGGAGGGAGGGAGGGGGGAAGAGACACAGGGGAGGGAGTGGGGGAAGACACAGGAAGGGAGAGGGGAGAAGGGACACGGGGGAGAGGAGGGAAAGAGACACAGGGGAGGGAGAGGGGGGAAGAGACACAGGGGAGAGAGAGGGGGAAGAGACACAGGTGAGAGAGAGGGGGGACACAAGTAAGGGGCACAGAGGGCACACACGAGGGGGACACAGAGAGCACAAGAGGGACACAGGGGGGTTGCACATTTCCCACCCTCGACTTATACTTGAGTCACTAAGTTGTCCCAGTATTTTGTGGTAAAATAGGTGCATCGGCTTATACTCTGGTCGGCTTGTACTCGAGTATATACGGTAATTAGACATATTTCAGTTGCTAAATCTTCTAAGGTTAAAATATATACCAGACTTTTTTGGTTGTGAATGTGTTTCTTAACATTTAATTCCTCCTGTACAAATTCCATTAAACATGTTTTTTATTTGTATTTTTTTGGGTTTTCAATTGCAATGGGATATAATAATCCATTATTCTAGGTAATAAATGAAATCACTAATAGTACCATTTCTTCAAGCGTTTGTGTTTTAAAGGCATTATGCTAATGCACTGTTTTTGTTATTACTTAACTGTTTTACTTCTCATGAAATCTTGTTTATATTTTGCTTTATTTAAAAAAAAAAAAAAAAAACATAAGTCAGAGGTGCTCATCAGAGAACGAACCAACCTTAATAGATTAGTTCTATGGCCATGATAATCCACTCTGAGAGCAACCTCTTTTAGCTCACTTTTGCCCTTCACAGGAAGAAATATCCTGTAGAATATCAGCCTGGTCCCACTCGGAAGAGTGACCCAGCCCCAAAATACCAGTCAATTCTACCCTGAACAGGAGAAACAGCAAACCCTAGACATGTTTCGGCCTTTATGGACCTCGTCAGTGAGGTGCAGCTGAACTCCCTAAGGCACAGTGAGCAAGGGGTCCACGTCTGGAGTCCACTATGACCCTTAGGGAGACTAAACCCTAAGGGTAATTTGCATAAACAAAAAAAAGTAAGTCAAAGGTGCTCATCAGAGAACGAACCAACCTTAATAGATTTGTTCTATGGCCATGATAAGCCACTCTGAGAGCAACATCTTTTATCTCACTTGTGCCCTTCACAGGGAGAAATATCCTGTAGTATATCAGTCTGGTCCCACTCAGAAGAGTGACACAGCCCCGAAATACCAGGCAATTCTACCCTGAGCAGCAACTGCGAGCCCGCAAGCGTTAGCAACAACCCATATTGCTAAACAACTAGATACAAATGTAAAATGTGTATGTATATTCTTAGGCTGCATTTGTAAACTTTTTCAAGATCTAAGATTCTTCGCAGCAACATATATACTAACGTACCAGTTAAATATGGATATTTTTGCTACAGAAGATAAGAAAATGGCAAGAAAGTTTAAATGTCAAGATAATATGAAAGAGCTCAATTGGAATATTTTTTTTAATTTTATTATTTATTTTTAATTTTCATTAAAATATACAAATTCAAAAACAACAAATACATTTACACTACAATATGCATCAGCAAAATATCCATCATGAACCATGAATAAGGAAAGAGACAAATGACAAAACAAGGACATTTTAAGGATGAATCTAAGTAGGAGTAAAAATTATTGTAAACATAGGCTATTTTAATCTTGCTTTATTCTTTATATCTCTTTTTAAATTCAGAAATTCAATCTCAATTTGTCTATTGACTAACAATTTGTTTTATCTCACTCCAAACTGGAAAGATGTTTCTCATCCAATTTAATTCAATAATTCATTAAGCTACTAATGAAATATGGATGATAATACCCTTAGCTTTGTATTTCATGTTATTGGTACACATATGACATATTATAAGTTCTGTCTTCAACTCTAGATCACATTTAACTATCAAAGAGATTTGAGATACATAGAAACAAAGGGCCCTATTAAATTCTCCCTCGTAGTTCTTTCGGTGCTTGCAAAAGGCAGTTTTTTTGCTGTTTGCGAGTACCGAATCCCTCGCAGCCTGCTTTGCGATATGACTACGAAAAATGGCAGAGAATAGGCTCCGAGAGAGCTACGTAGTCACACGCAGCCTTAAATCTATGCATGATTATCGCATTTCGTAAGAATCCCTACGGGCACAAAAAGTGCCCGCATGGGATCCTAAAGCCTCTACGTGCTGCCTCGGAGCAGCCTGAGACAGCCGTGTGAGGCTCCCCCCTGCTCCCTATATACATCCCCATGCTGCAGGGGTCTCTATCGGGACCCCTGCAGCACCCCCACATTAACCCCTTGCAGCGGGGGTCCCCGATCGGCACCGATCAGGCCCCCGCTGCATTTACAAGTTTTAAATTCCCCGTTGCGGCTCCTTAAAGGGGCCGTGGCACACTAATTGCCAATCCTGGATGCGCCGAAAAAATTAACCCCACTCTATGCTGGAGGTCCCCATCGGGACCCCAGAAGTGTCCCTACATAAACCCCTTGCTGCAGGGGTCCATAGGGACCCCCGCAGCCCCCCCACATTAACACTGTGCAGCGGGGTTTACCGATCGGCACCTATCGTGACCCTGCTGAATTTCAATTTTAAATTTCCCGCCTTGCGGGTCCTTAAAGGACCTTAAAGGTCCTGAAAGGACTCGCACTAAAAATATTAACCCCAGGCAACTATGATTAACCCTATAATTCATGGGGGGTCAATACAGACCCCCATAAGGCCTTAATTAATCCTATAACTCATGAAGGTCAATACAGACCCCCATAAGGCCTTAATTAACCCCATAACTCATGAAGGTCAATACAGACCCACATAAGGCCTTAATTAACCCTATAACTCATGAAGGTCGATACAGACCCCCATAAGCACTTAATTAACCCCGTCACTCATGAAGGTAAATACAGACCCCCATAAGGCCTTAGTTAATCCTATAACTCATGAAGGTCAATACAGACCCCCATAAGCCTCTATTTAACCCCCACAGTCCCATAAGGGTATATTATGACCATTATGGGCCTGTTACAACCCAACATAAACCACATAAGTGCCATGACAGTCCTCAAGGACCATGCCGGCACCCGGTATATGCTAATGATGCGGCGTGCATGTGAGGTCAGACGGAGCAGAGGCCGGAGAAGAAGCAGGTAAGCGGGGGGAGGTATTTAGAGGGGAGAAAGTGAGGAGGGGGTTGATGAGGGGGTTGATGAGGAGGAGGGGGGTTGAGGTTGAGGGGGGGTGAGGAGGGGGACGAGGATGGGGGGGTTGAGGATAAGGATGGGGGGATTGAGGGGGGGTTGAGAATGGGGATTGAGGATAGGGGGTTGAGGAGGGGGTTGATGAGGAGGAGGGAGGTTGAGGAGGGGGGTTGAGGTTGAGGGGCGGGTGAGGAGGGGGTTGATGAGGAGGAAGGAGTTTGAGGTTGAGGAGGGGGGTTGAGGAGGGGGATGAGGATGGGGGGGTTGAGGATGGGGTTGATGAGGAGGAGGGGGGTTGAGGTTGAGGGGGGTGAGGCGGGGGTTGATGAGGAGGAGGGAGGTTGAGAAGGGGGGTTGAGGTTAAGGGGGTGGGTGAGGAGGGAGATGAGGATGGGGGGTTGAGAATGAGGATGGGGGGTTGAGGATGGGGGTTAAGGATGGGGGGTTGAGGAGGGGGTTGATGTTGAGGAGGGGGGTTGAGGTTGAGTGGGGGTGAGGAGGGGGTTGAGGATGGGGGGGTTGAGGATGAGAATGGGGGGTTGAGGGGGGAGGATGAGGATGGGGGGTTGAGGAGTGAGGTTGAGGGGGGTTGAGGAGGGAGGATGAGGAGGGGGTTGAGGATGAGGAGGGAGGTTGAGGATGAGGAGGGAGGTTGAGGAGGGGGTTGAGGATGAGGAGGGAGGTTGAGGATGAGGAGGGAGGTTGAGAAGGGGGTTCAGGATGGGTGGTTGAGGATGAGGATGGAGGTTGAGGATGAGGAGTGGGGTTGAGAATGAGGAGGGGGGTTGAGGAGAATGATAAGGGAGGGGCAAGAGACACAGGGAAGTGAGAGGGGAGAAGAGACACGGGAGAGAGAGGGTGGACACAGGGGGCAGCACATTTCCCACCCTCGGCTTATACTCGAGTTACTCATTTTACCCAGTATTTTGCGGTAAAATAGATGCCTCGGCTTATATTCGGGTCGGCTTATACTCGAGTATATATGGCAGTTACTTACAGCCTTATTAAATTGCGATTCTGTAAATTTAAAAGGGCTCTATTTAAGCACACAGCAAAATTTTTTACAGAAGTTTTTAGTTAGTGAACTTCTATCCAAAAGCAAGGTCTTCACTAACTAAAAACTTCTGTTTATAAAATATGCTGTGTGCTTTAATGGAGCCCTTTTAAATTAACCGTATCGCAATTTAATAAGGCTGTTAGTATTTGAGGTTAAAAAAAGTATTTCAGTCCAATAAGTTCAACCTTTTAACATCTCCTCTGATCTTCAATATGTGGATAAATTGTTAATTGATCCAGTGGAGTGAAACTTTGCCAATTGTCTCAAAAGGGCGAAACAAATCCTTACTGACCCCAGATTCATCCCTGGATCAATTCTCCCTCTCTAATTATCCAGGATAACCCTGAATGCCCTTTTTATTTCAAAATAAATCCAATCCCTTTTTAAAGTTATCTATTGAATCCGCTGTCACCAACTCCTTTGGTAGAAAATTCCACAGTTTAACCAACATTACTGTGAAGAACCATTTTCTTTTTTTAAGGTGGAATCTTTTTACTTTTACTTTACTAAACTCAAAGGATGTCCTCTATGTCAGTTGAAAAGCTCTTAGCACAAAAAGTTAACTTTTCAAAGCTTTATATTGACCCTATATAAGGTAATCATATCCCCTCTTAGACACCTTTTTTCTAGAGAAAATAAGTTTGATTTGGTTATTCTGTCTTCATAACTTAGCCCCTACATTATCCTAATTAGTTGTGATACCCTACTTGTTCCTGTTCTAAAACGTCCTTTTTATGAAGTAGTGCCCACAATTGTACTCCATATTCCAAAAACAGCAGAATTATATTTGCTTCCCTTGTTTCTATGTCCTTCTTAATACATGCTAATATTTATTTATTTTTTTGCCTTTGCAGCTGCTGCTTGGCATTGAGCACTGTTACTTAAGTGGTTGTCCACAAGCACTTCAAAATCATTTTCATTATCTGCTACCCCTAGATTTGCTCCATCAAGATTATAAATCTCATGGCTATTTTCCCTTCCTAAATGCATAACTTTACATTTATTCAGATTACATTTCATCAGCCATTAGTTGATCTAATTTATGCAAATTCATCTAGAGGGAATGTACATCATTTCCTGATTTAATTAACTTGCACAAATTAGTCTCATCAGTAAAAATGGAGACAATACTATCCAGTCCTACTTTTAAGTTATTAATAAATATGTTAAAAAATTAGAGGACCTAATACTGAACCCTGAGGAACCCCACTTACCACATTAGTGAAATCTGTGTATGTTCCATTTACAACAACCATTTGCTTCCTTTTTTTTTGCCAGCTCCCAATCCAGGAGCAGATTTTTACTGCAATTCATGTATGCCTTCGTTTGTACGGTAGTCTTCCACGTGGCACTTTCTCAAAAGCCTTTGCAAAATCCAAAAGGACTACATCCACTGAGTTGTCTTGATTTACGTTCCTACTTACTTCCTCTTATAAACTAATTCAGTTTGTTTGGCATGACCTAGCCTTCATAAATCCATGTTGACTCCTACTTATAATCCTGTTCAAATAGACATATTCTTGTATATTATCCCTTATTAACCCCCTTTAAAAGCTTTCCAACTAAAGTAGTGAGGATTACATTTCTCCAATTCCCTAGATTTGCTCTTGCTCTTCTTAAATATAGGTATAATATGCTTTTTCCAGTCATGTGGTAGCGACCCTGTGTTGAATGAATCTTGAAAAATTAGATATAATGGTTTGGATATTGCATAACCCAGTTCCCTCAGTACCCTTGGATATTTCCATCAGGACCTGGGGTGTTATTTTTTCAAACCTCTTTTGGATTTCTTCCTGCGTTAACCAATTATTTGGTGAAGATAGTGTAGCCCCATTATGTTGCAGTGTCCCAACCACTGGTACCTCCCTTGTGTATACCAAAAAAAAGAACATATTCTGCCTTTTCCTGGTCCCTAATTATCAGACAGCCTGTTTCACTTTGTAATGTTCCTATAGCTTTCCTCCTGACCTTTTTCCCATTACTATATTTTAAAAATATTTTAGGTTTAGGCTTACTCTCTTTTGCAACTAACTTTTCATTTTCTATTTTAGCTAGTCTAATAGCTCCTTTGCAAACCTTGTTGATTTCCTTGTCCTCACGTAAAGCATCCTCTGTCCCCTCTTGTATGTATATTTTAAATGCCTGTTTTTACTCTGTATCTTGATCTTGAAATCATTGTTAAGCCACATTGGATATGATTTACTCCTTTTACTTTTATTCCCACATGGTATATGGTGATAAAAAACCCAAAGCCCTTCTTAGTGCACCACATTTTTAGCCACACATTAATCTCCCTAAGCTCCTTCAGTCTCCCTGGGCTAGCACATGGCACTGGTAGTATCTCAGAAAATACTACCTTGGAGGTCTTTATCTTAAGCTTATTCCCTAGTTCTCTAATAACATTGTTTAGGACACTCCATCTTCCACTAACTTTATAATTGGTACCAAGACTGTTGGTTCTTTTCCAGCCACTCCATAATTTATCTAACCGATACACAACATGCCGAATCTGAGCACACGGGAGACAGCAAGCTGTTTGTTTGCTGGAACCTGGATGACAAATTATCCTTTCTACCTTCCTAAAAATAGAGTCCCCTACCACAAAAAATCTGTCTGTTGCTCTGCCTATTCTGCTCTCCATCTCCTCCAGTAGAACTGTTCTCCCAGCTGTTAGAGGGGGTCAAGTGGTGTTAATATATGTTTACCCATGGGTAATAGGGGGTTAATTTGTATACCATGGGGGTCTGTATAGACCACCATGGGACTTATGGGGGAAACGGATTAGATGCTGTGGAGGTACTTGCAGTATAGAGGTATATGTTAAGTGCAACAGGGCGCTTTAAGGACCCCCTTGCAGGGATTTACATTTTGGTTGCCATGGGGGTTTGTAATATACATGGGTGGTATTGTATAAGTATGAATGTAATAAAAGTTATATTTTAATGAGTTATAAGGGAGATATGTAGTATACTTTGTGGAAATAATACACATTTAATTTTACATTTTTGGTCCCTTTAGAGATAGGTAGCAATTTAACTCACATATGCATACGCACACATGGAGACAGAGAGACTTAGTATTAAGTGCCTGGCTTTCTCTGGCTATTGAACTGGGTAATTGCTCCTTGTGACATAGTAAATTGTGCGTTTAAGCATACACAGGAACTTGGAATTAAGCAGCCACATTTTTATATGTAAATTGGTATATTAAAAGCTTAATAAGCTTTAACAATACCAAAATTCACTCCCCAAAGGTCTTATTTAGGGCATGAAACAATTACCAAAAGGCAGAGATGAGTCTTCATATTATAACCCACAATTTGACTGTACAGCTTCTCTCACAATCTTTCCTTAACAAGAAAGCGTTGATTTCTTTTTTTACCCATCATATCATAGCCAACCTCCTCTTTTGGAAAACAGAACTTTAAAGCCTTATCTGGGCTGGAGATATGCCTTGTGAGATTTTAACCATACCACTCTGAGTCTCTGCTTTATCTCTGCTCCAGTATTGGTAAGGCACATTCCCAGAGATATGCAGGGTTCCAATTTAAGACTCTTGCAGGGTCCTCCGTTGTTGAGGAAATCCCAGAGCTCTTTATCTTCTCC
The DNA here is from genome assembly GCA_027410445.1 of Discoglossus pictus. Taxonomy (NCBI): domain Eukaryota; kingdom Metazoa; phylum Chordata; class Amphibia; order Anura; family Alytidae; genus Discoglossus; species Discoglossus pictus. Next base: position 161,316,566 of record CM050169.1, read on the forward strand.
AAATTCCACTCTCAAATGGCGCCAAGGCTGGTCTCCCACCAGTAATCAACATAACAAAGCCAGCCACGTCAGAGCGGTCAGAGCGGAGCTCACAGGAGGTCTCACCCTGCACCTAACACCATCAATCACATATATAAATTATCTTTCCCAGACACCATTAGGGAACAAGCTAAGAATTATGTATATGCAGTTGTGGTTAAAAGCAGAAGGTAACAAGCTGCTATTACATCTAGCTTTAAGGATCCCCCTCCACCTCCCACAGTGGAGGAAACCCCAAGGATTCCCTCCTCTCACACAGTAAAGGGAACCACAGTGGATTCCCTCCCCCACTAACACCCAATCCTCACTATTAACAATTGAGACCTTATTCACCCCTACCCCTACCCACCTATTCACCCCTACGCATGTATTAAATATCTAAATGAGAGGTATGCAATATAGATCCTGCAAGGACCTCCAAAACACCTATCCTAAATAAATAGGCCCCTAAAAGGAACTCCCATTCACATATATACATAAATATGTATTCACATAAAATATATACAATGTCTTAAAGGACGCCCATAGTAATCTAAATCAAGTTTTTTTTAACATAGGGGTCTATACTGACCCCCATGGTAAACTACATTTAACCCATAATGTGCCATGGAGGTCTAAAACACCCACACTAACTCTATTAAAAATAAAATATCCTACATTACAAAAAATAAGAAATAAACGTTTATTACAAGCAATAATAAAATCCACTAATTACAAAATAATGAAAACCCCTAAATTACACAAAAATAAAAAACATTAAATAAAATAAAAAAATAATTATTACACAAAAAATAAAATAAATAAATAAATACAATAAAATTATAAAAATGAAACAAAAATTAACCCTGTAATATAAATATTTGTTATACTTACCTACCCTAAAGTTCCTTCAGTGATGATCACTGATGCATTGGTCCTGCCCTGGACCAATTGAGCTATCCATGTTGAAAGCTGATATCATATCATTTCTAGCTTGATTGACGCCAATGTCTCCTTGGGTCTGTATAGAACCCCATGGTACTTAGGGGGTAATTTAGGGTTCATTTTTAGATTCAGTGGAGATCATTAAAGGACCTCTGTGGGAAGGGTTAAAAATATGAACCACAAACGTGCTTTAGGACCTCCATGGCTTTGGATATACTTTAGGATGCACTGGGGTCCTTCCAGGACCTCTGTGGCATAGGAGGTACATTTTCTTTATTTTGAATAGGTGCCATAGAGGTTCTTAGAGTAGGTGCCATGGAGGTCCTTGCAGTTAGATATGCCATGGAGGTGCCACAGGGTCATTTAAGATGTCTATGGCACAGGGTTAGTGTTTAAGTGCCATGGGGCCTTTAATAGATCCCAGTGTTTATAGTTATTAGTTGGGATCGGGTGTGAGTAGGAGAGAGAACCCCAGGGTTCAATTCACTACGTGGGAGGAGGGAATCACCAGGGTTCCTTTAACCACCACTTTGGAGGAGGAAATCCCTGGTGGTTCCTTTTCACCACAGACAATACCCGGGATTTGTAGAGCTTAAAGTGGTGATTGTCATTAGGGTTTAAACCCCCTGCTGATCACTTATAGGTTTAACCTCTTCCATGCTTTTGGAAGCAGGTTAGGTAAATAGATGGGGAGAGGTGAAGTGCTTTAACTGTGCATCACTTCTGTGCAGAATAGGGAGCTGATAGCACCATACACTTCCAGCAGTGCTGCACAGGGACCGTAGCAGTACTAGAGCTATGGTCAAATAGCCATGATGCCTCCTTTTGCATCTGTATATTTAAATCTGTATTTTCTTAAATTCTACAACTTCACCTTTCCTAGTGTTTTGAATAAACCAGCTTTAAAATTATAAATAAATAAATTAACAAATAAATATAAGCTTCAACTCTCTATGATTCTTTAAAATGGGCTTGCAATTTATATGTGTTCCATAAACTCATCTAAGATGGTATCCAATTAACATTAAAAATGCAGAGAATAATATAAAATAACAGTATACTTTTTCTGAGGGATAATTTGTTCAATATGAAAAATATACAACTGTAACAGAATAATAAAGTTTTAGATGAAAAAATAAAATATATTCTAATTACATTTCATTAAATTGTCATTCTTGAATTTGCTGTGAAAACATAAAAGTTCAATTTCAGAAAAATGTGGAACTATCTAATGAAATAAATTAATATGATTGATGGCAGCAGTTGCTACAACCTTCTGCCACTAATCTAAATACAATATTATACATCTAGGATTTAATCAGAATAATGATAAATATATTTTTTTGCAACTTGTAACTTGCAACTTTGAAGTATATGATTTTTTGTGTGATTATTTTAATATCACAACAAAACTTTAACTGCATACAAATATTTTTTGATATTAACACTTTGCATGCTAGGATCTCAAGTGCTGGACATATTTTGAACATTCTACTATTTATTTGTTTACGCATCATTCTATTGGACATTTTTTACATGGTTATGTTAACTGCTAACTAAGCAATTCCAATTTCTAATGACATATTTGTAACATACCTATTTATTAGTTTACTTTTATGCACATTAAAAGCTATGATTTTACTACCTAGAGTGATATAAATAGCATATGCAGACACAGAAAACCAAAATAGAGGTGCTCAATCAGAGAATGAATTAACCCTAATAGGCTAGTTCTGTGGACATGATAACCCACACTGAGAGCAACGTCTTTTAGTGCGCTTGTGTCCTTCACAAGGAGAAATATCCTGTAGTATATCAGTCTGGTCCCACTAACTAGAGTGGCCCACCCACGAAATACCAGGCAATTCTGCCCTGAATAGGAGAAACAGCAAACCCAGACATACGTTTCGGCCTTCATTGGGCCTCGTCAGTGAGGTGTTGCTGATAACTCCCTAAGGCACAGTGAGCAAGGGGTCCATGTCTGGATTCCCCTATCACCCTTAGGGAGACTAATCCCTAAGGGTCATTTGCAGACACAGATTCTTCAGGGCTGAATGTGCAATGTACTGCCTTAGCCTATCAGGGGCCATGTCTCAGAAAACATGCTGCAGCATGCTGCTGATAAATGGTCTCTGATAATCTAGGGTACTACAGGACACATTCAACCCTACAGAGTCTGTGTCTGCTTACTCTGCAGGGGCAGACCTATACAGGGGATCTTTTGTTTACTTTTAGGCAGTACAAACATACATTTGTATTGTTTCTTAATAAAAGCAAAGTTCATCAAATTTAATACATACATAGGTTTGTTACATACAGAGTAAAAAAAAATAGAAACCTTCCATATGCCCTTAACAGCAATAAAGAATTAAATGCAGAAAATAAAACTTGAAAATACTTTATTTTATATTTTTCATTTTTTTCTTACTAAAGTGAATCCTATTTTTGAAAGTTAAATGATTTCTAAAAGCCTAGAATATCCTAAACAAGCTAAAACCAAGTGTGTATATACATGTACATATGTATATGACCAACACACTCATATATATTCTCTGTTTATGGATGTAATAAAAACACACAGTATGCATAATAGGTTAAGATATCCCACAACAGCAAAATTAACCCTTTAAAATGTTATATTGACTGAAACACCACAGTGTGTAGGTTTACTTACTGCATACATTTACCTACTCACTAATCTCTTTACTAAACTTTTGTTGTTAACTTAACAAACCTAATGACCAGTTCATTGTAAGAAACATGCAGAGAATTAAATATGAAGGTCCAATATTTATTGATTGAATAGACATCAGATGTATGGGTCCATGGACTTTTCCCCCCACTGATATCTTAACTTTAACAGGTAAATATGGGAGATTGAACCTGGAAAACACTACATGATGCCACATAATACCACAGGCCTGACCCACACATTAACAGTGTGAAAGTACATTAGTAGATCTTGTCATGTAGACACAAGGCTTAATTGATTGAATGTATACCCGCAACTAAGAGTTCCTAACTTTGGGGCTACTCTGTGGTACTCTGTTCAGTGATGTCAAGACATTGCAACCATACTCCATATAGTATAGTGACATAGTGTTATGAAAAAGCTGACCGTTTTTTTTACAAATAATCTGATTCTTTTGAAACTTACATATGATTAGTTTCAGCAGTGTTTTTTGTTTTGCGTTGTTCAGTCATTTCCGACTCTCTGTGACCTCATGAACCATAACACACCAGGCACATCTTTATGTCCATGGTCATGCTGATCCACTTGATTTTCATGGCAGAGATACTGGAGTGGGTTGCCAGTTCCTCCTCCAGTGGGACACAGCATACAGCTACAGGTATTCCTAGGTGGTCTACCATGACCAGGCCCAACCCTGGCTTCAGGGTGGTGTGACCTCTTGGTTCCCTGACTGGAATCAAACCCAGTTTGCAGTGGTGAAATCACAGAATCCTTGCCACTGGACCACCAGGGAATCCCAGCAGTGTTTAGTATTGTATAAATAGACATATTTCATGATAATTCTTATTTTTTGAATGAATAACAATTTTGTATTACGAAGGCTATAGTATACTCTTTTTGAAGAAATTGTGTTTTTCAATTGCAAATAAAAAATATTACAACCTCAAATGTATTACTTAATATGCATGCTGCTGTGGAATCAACTATATTGCCTTCAGTAGCTCAACTTCCTAAAATGGGAGAAAGTTTGTATACAGGAAGTTTGTATCGACACAGTGAGAAAGTGACAGTGACTACTGCCAGGGAAGCTTGAAAGTTTTGCAAGGACACCCACCTCAGAAAGTAACAGTAAGCAGCAGGCAAGAAAATAAACAAAAACAGCCTGCCAGAAAGAAAAAATGCATAAACGTGATTCAGAATGTAAAGTATATGTTTCGTTTTTGCTTTCTAATACAATTTTGCCCAAAATCATGTTAATTTAAAGAAAACACCTTTTAAGAAAAATGTTACCACATCGGCCCTTTAAAACACATTCAGCAAGCAAGTATAATTTGCCAAATAATGGTAAATATTGTTTGGTATAAATTCTGTTTATTTAACACCAAATTTTGCTTTTGTTATATAAAATATTTTTCTCATACAAAATGTTTGAAAAATGGTAATGTACTTTTGCAATCATGACTTGTTTTTAAATGATTACTCCCCTTTTTAATGGCACTTAGGTACTGTTGCCATATGGAAAGGTGTTGTGTGTCACTGCTCCCAACCATGAACAATTTGTCACTTCCTGAACCTGGACTATTGTCTCATTGAGTGTTTGGCACATGCTCACTTAACACTAGCCAACCATAGGTCTGTTCAGCTCCTACTACTGCCAATTTTCCTGACAAGCTTATTTTTCTGAACTTTATCTTGACAAATTGATAGGTACCTGTCCTTTATATATTTGCAATTCTAATCATTGACCCATTAGATGTAGTACAGAAATTAGCAGAGAATCTGGGGAACAACATGCTTGCTATATACTCTTGAACTAGAAATGAATACAAATTACAGCTTTCATAAATCTTTGTTTTCTTTGACAACTTAAAAACATATTAGCTACATTTTAAACATTTTAATCAGTACAGAATGTAACTGCATAAAATATTACACTAATATCTTGAAATCTCTCTTCTTGTAAATTTGATTTGAATACCATTTGGTTTTATATACTAGGGCCCCTATTGAACTGCAAGCACACAAGCCTTAAAACTACTTGAAATTTGGAAGAGTTACAGAGTGATTCAATTGGTCAAGCCCGCATCTACCTATCTGAAAGCCTAAACCGTAAACCATGCAATCGTAAGTAGCATTTCAGAGCATGATCATGATCAATTAAGCAAGGCCATAACGGACAATTTAGAAACAGCCAATAGTAAATGACACCGTCATCGTGACACCAGTAAAACACAAAGGTTAAACATTAATCAATTAGTGTTTAGAAGCTCGCAATCCGGCAATGTATAAAATAATAAGCATGACCGAAGATACTGGGTGGCCTGATATGTATTAACTCCTTGATTACTGAGATCTATATAACACGGAAAATAAATGTAAAAAAAAACAATTTTGATTGCAGATTTGCATGCTTGAGATTGTTGTGCAATTAATTCTAATGTCTGTCATCGCTTTTCCTATATTTTAAAGTGCAGTATTGATTCTCTATTTGTATTTACAGTGCTACGATCAGGTGTTTAATTCACTTGCGAGTCCTATCTGGTACTTTTAGGAATTTCTTCTACATTTGCCATTTACTGGTGTGAAAACAATTGCGGGCTTGGGGAATTGTAGCAACTGAATAGCATTTTCAATTGTAACATTTAATGGCTTGAAAGATCGAAAGCTTTGATGGGTCGGAGTTACGATTTTGACAACCTCAGGGATTTTCAGGCATGCTATGGCTATTGTAACTAAATATGTCAAACCAGATTTCTTTATTACATTTACATGTAATCCACAAAGGCCAGAGATTGTAGAGAATCTGCTAATTGGACAAACTGCTTCCGATAGACCAGATTTAGAATCAAATTAACTGAATTAATACGTGACATAACCATAACTCAGTTATTTTGCAAATGTCTGGCTTATGTTTATACCATAGAATTTCAAAAAAGAGGCCTTCCACATGCACATATTCTTATAATCCTTCAAGAGAAAGATAAATTGGATACTGGTGACAAAGTGGATTCAGCTATTATTGCTGAACTACCAGATCCAGAAATACAAAGTAGACTATATGAGATTGTAACTCATCATATGATTAATGGACCTAGTGGAGATATTAATCTACAGTCACCATGTATGGAAAATAAGAAATGTACTAAAGAATTTCCAACAGATTATAGAGACAAAACTTATGCTAATTGTGATGGCTATCCATTATATAGAAGAAGAGAAGGCCAAAATGCCATTATTCTTGGAAAAAATGTAGATAACAGATATGTGGTACCATACAATCAACATTTACTCATGAAGTATAATGCACACATTAATGTGGAAGCTTGCACTTGTATAAAATCCATTAAATATGTCTACAAATATATTTACAAAGGCTATGATGCAGCTACTGTAGTGGTCAAAAGTGCTGAAAATAACGAACAAAGTGAGTTATTACATAATGAACTAGCATCTCATGTAGATGCTCGATATGTAAGTGCGCCAGAAGCAATTTAGCGTCTTCTCAAATTTGAAATGCATGATCGCTCATATGCAGTATATCGATTGGCTGTACGTTTGCCCCACAGACACTAACAGCCTTATTAAATTGCAATTCGGCAAATTCTAAAAGGCTTTATAAAAGCACAGAAGTTTTTAGTTAGAGAAGACCTTGCTTTTGGATAGAAGTTCACTAACTAAAAACTACTGTAAAAAAAATATGCTCTGTGCTTATATAGAGCCCTTTAGAATTTGCCAAATCGCAATTTAATAAGGCTGTTAGTGTATCTCCATGTTGGAAATGAAACAAATGTTTTGGCACAAAGTGAGCATCGGCAAACTACACTAACTGCTTGGTTTCAATTAAATTGTAATGACTTGGAGGCAAGGAAATTGTTATATCTTGACATTCCATACCATTATGTTTTCGTTAATGGATTATGGCGAAAAAGAAAAAGCAGTGGAAATAAAATAATAACAAGAATTTACACTGTAAGTCCAAGAGACCTTGAACGTGTTTACGTTTACTGCTTCAAAATGTTCCTGGTGCACAAAGTTTTGAACAGTTAAGAACTGTTATTAACATAGTTTATGAATCATTTCATCTAGCTGCGGGACACAGAAACCTCCTGGCTGATGATACAGAATTGGAAAGAAGTCTAGAAAAAGTAAATTAATTATAATAGATGAAGCTACAATGATGTCATGCCATGCCCTACAATGTATTGATCGTTAGCTACATGAAGTCATGGATAATGATTTACCATTTGGTGCAAACGTAATGTTTTTAAGTGGGGAATTTAGACAAACATTACCTGTCGTTGTACATTGAAATTGAACTGACATTGTCGAAACATTTATAAAATCAAGTACACTATGGAAACTATTTACCCATCTTCAAATACAAAAAAAGATGAGATCAGAAGGAGAAAATGATTTCAATGATTGGCTCATTAAAATTGGAGAAGGAAAAACAGATCGAATACAAAATTTACTGGATGATAGTGTGAAAATTCCATTTCATATGATTTGCAAACAGGATCTCATATTAGCTATATTCCAAAGTATAATAAATAACGAGGACTAGGCCAAAATGCCATTATTCTTGGAAAAAAATGTAGATAACAGATAATGTGGTACCATACAATCAACATTTACTCATGAAGTATAATGCACACATTAATGTGGAAGCTTGCACTTGTATAAAATCCATTAAATATGTCTACAAATATATTTACAAAGGCTATGATGCAGCTACTGTAGTGGTCAAAAGTGCTGAAAATAACGAACAAAGTGAGTTATTACATGATGAGCTAGCATCTCATGTAGATGCTCGATATGTAAGTGCGCCAGAAGCAATTTAGCATCTTCTCAAATTTGAAATGCATGATCGCTCACATGCATTATATCGATTGGCTGTACGTTTGCCCCACAGACACTAACAGCCTTATTAAATTGCAATTCGGCAAATTTTAAAAGGCTTTATAAAAGCACAGAAGTTTTTAGTTAGAGAAGACCTTGCTTTTGGATAGAAGTTCACTAACTAAAAACTTCTGTAAAAAAAATATGCTCTGTGCTTATATAGAGCCCTTTAGAATTTGCCAAATCGCAATTTAATAAGGCTGTTAGTATATTTCCATGTTGGAAATTAAACAAATGTTTTGGCACAAAGTGAGCATCGGCAAACTACACTAACTGCTTGGTTTCAATTAAATTGTAATGACTTGGAGGCAAGGAAATTGTTATATCTTGACATTCCATACCATTATGTTTTCGTTAATGGATTATGGCGAAAAAGAAAAAGCAGTGGAAATAAAATAATAACAAGAATTTACACTGTAAGTCCAAGAGACCTTGAACATGTTTACGTTTACTGCTTCAAAATGTTCCTGGTGCACAAAGTTTTGAACAGTTAAGAACTGTTATTAACATAGTTTATGAATAATTTCATCTAGCTGCTGGACACAGAAACCTCCTGGCTGATGATACAGAATGGGAAAGAAGTCTAGAAAAAGTAAATTAATTATAATAGATGAAGCTACAATGATGTCATGCCATGCCCTACAATGTATTGATCATTAGCTACGTGAAGTCATGGATAATGATTTACCATTTGGTGCAAAGGTAATGTTTTTAGGTGGGGATTTTAGACAAACATTACCTGTCGTTGTACATTGAAATTGAACTGACATTGTCGAAACATGTATAAAATCAAGTACACTATGGAAACTATTTATCCATCTTCAAATACAAAAAAAGATGAGATCAGAAGGAGAAAATTATTTCAATGATTGGCTCATTAAAATTGGAGAAGGAAAAACAGATCGAATACAAAATTTACTGGATGATACTGTGGAAATTCCATCTCATATGATTTGCAAAAAGGATCTCATATTAGCTATATTCCAAAGTATAATAAATAACGAGGACTAGGCAGAGCTTGCAAACATAGTAATACAAACATGCAAAAATAAGGATGCATTGCTTCTCAATAATGAAATATATAAAAAAAATGCACCAAAAAAAATAATCACAGTGCTGATTCTGTACTTGGTGATGACAAAGTAAGTCAGATAAACTTTTCAACTGAATTCATTAATTCATTAACTGCCTCTGGAATGCCACTGCATATTTTGCAGCTAAAGAAAGGTGCAATTGTCATGTTATTGTGAAATATGAACCCCAAAAAGGCCTATGTAATGGGACCAGATTCATTGTTCAAGAATTAAAGGACCATTTTATACATGCTGAAATTCTTACTGGTACTCATAAATGAGAGAGAGTTTTCATACCAAGAAGAGATTTGGCACCAAGTGAAAGTAGCTTACCTTTTGTACTTCAAAGGATACAATTTCCCATTTTCATGGCATTTGCCATGACCATTAATAAACCACAAGGACAAACTTTCCAATCTGTGGGTATCTTTTTAGAAGAACCAGTATTTGCACATGGCCAACTGTATGTTGCAAGATGCAAGAATCCAGAGGCTATTAAAGTTTAAATTGAAAACAACCAAAGTCAGGGTGATTTATTAGATGATGGCCACATTTTTACAAAAAACATTGTCTACTATGAGGTACTATAACTGAAATAAAAAAAACCGATAACAATACAAGACATGTGGAAAAAAAAATATTTCACCTCAAGGACAAATTCACAAGAAAAAAAAATATGTAGAGCACAGTGGTTTTATTTTGAGGACAAACTTTTATGTCACTCGGACTCTTTTTAGAGGAACCACTACTTCAATAAGAAACTATATAAAACGGCAAAAAACATAGAGAACAGTGGTTTTACTTCCAGGACGAAATTAGATGTCTCTGGGACTCTTTTAAGAGAACCACTATTTCACATAGGAAACTCTATATGCCATTTTCCAACAATGCTTTCATCTCAAGAACAAATTTACAACAAAAAAAAACAAATATAGAGAATAGTGGTTTTATTTTGAGAAAGAAATCTAATGTAAGTCAAACTCTTTTTAGAGGACCACTATTTCACTAAGAATGTGCCATTTTAAAGAATTACAACAATAACAACAAAAGGTAAAACAAAAAAAAGACAAAGTAACATATTGAAATTTCTTGGAAGTGGCTTTTTAGCATGATTAGCCCCACAAAACACTTTGCTTGCATTTTATAACAATTACAGTTTAAATGTTACTACATTAAGTTACTGTTTGTAATGTTACTATTTTTTTTAAAAAGTGTGCTAAGTTGTTTCATTGGATATATTTAAAATGTCATGTTAAGAGCTTTTGTTGTACAATTTAAATGTATAATTAAATGGAGAATATTAATCCAGGGAGTAATCCGATCGCCAGTTAATGGGGTCTTGAAGGAATTCATTTTTTTCCCCTTTGATACAATTGGCTAACTTTCTATGAGGGTTTTTACTGTTTGCCTTCCTCTGGATTCAATACCTATGTAGTTTACCAGTTGTTAATCTATAAGTTGCATATTACAAAACATTATGTAATGTTTACAATACTCATTTATACAATGTTGACCTATTCTGACATTAAAATATTAAAAGTGTTAAAAAAAAGATGGTTTACTAGTTGGTCACCTACAAGTTGCATGTTAAAAAAATAAACACATTTGATATAATAAGTGTACTTCTTTATACATAATAAAAAGGTTAAAAGTGCCAAACACTCATATTAAGTGCAAAACAGAATTTAATTGCCGTCATATTTTGATGGGCAAGTCCCTAGTATATATATATATATATATATATATTTGTATATATGTGTGTAGATGTATATATAAATGTATACGTATATAAATATATATGTTATATCTATATGTACACTTAAATATATATATATATATATATATATATATATAAAGAGAGAGAGAGAGAGAGACATACCCACATATATATATATATATATATATATATATATATATTTATATATATATTTATATTTTGTATATTCTATATATTTGTATATGTACTGTGTGAGTTAATGTTGGAGAGGGTTCAGGAAGTGCAAACAAAAATTGAGCCTGCCTCTCTTGGCGGGGGTGGGGGGACAATGTTCTTTTTGCACCGGGGTCCCCCATGCACTAGCTCCGCCACTGTATATATATATATATTCTCCTTTAATTGTTCAGTCGTGTCCGACTCTCTATGACTCTATGGACCACAGCACGCCAGGCGTATATCTCAGTCACTGCCCCTCTGAGCTCTATCAAGTTCATGTTCATTGCTTCAGTGACCTCATCTATCTATTTCCGCCTCTGTAGTCCCCTTCTTCTCTTCCACTTCTTCCCTGTTGATTTGCCAGGAAGTGAGATTGCCGTTTGCCATGATATTCGTCTTTTTAACGTTGATCAGCACGGCAACTTTTGCACTCTCTTCTTTTACCCTCATCAATAAGTCCTTTAATTCCTCCTCACTTTCAGCCATCAGACTAATATCATCGACATATCTGAGGTTGTTGATATTTTTTCCAGTAATATTGATTCTGGGTTTGGATTCATCCAGTCCAGCATTACACATGATGTATTCTGAATAAATAAGGTAACAATATACATCCTTGTCGCACTTTAACCATTCTGTTGTCCCATTTTCGGTTCTGACTGTGGCTTCTTGGTTGACATACAGATTCTTTAGGAGGAGGATAAGATGATCTGGTACTCCCATCTCTTTAAGGACATGCCACATTTTGTTGTGATCCACACAGTCAAAGGCTTTAGAATAGTCTATGAAGCAGAAGTAAATGTTTTTTTGGAACTCTCTTGCTTTTTCTGTTATCCAGCGACATTGACAATTTGATCTATTGTGCCTCTTCCTCTGCGTAACCCGGCTTGCCCATCTGATAGTTCCTGGTCCATATATTGTTGGAGTCGTGCTTGTAGAATCGTAAGCATTAACTTGCTGGCATGTAAAATGTGTGCTATTTTTTGATAATTGGAGCACTCTTTGGCACTGCCTTTTTTGTGATTAGGATGTAGACTGACCTTTTCCAGTCTATTGGCCATTGTTGCGTTTTCCAAATGTGTTGGCATAAGGCAAGTGACACTTTCACAGCATCATCCTGTAGAATTTTGAATAGATCAATTGGGATTCCACCACTTCCTACAGCCTTATCATCAGCAAGAGTTCTTCAGGCATTCTATCTTCCATAATACAATCTTGAGAAAAAGACACTTATATATATATATGGTGACAACTCCTCAGAGATTTGAGATAGAATTAGAATGCATGAGATCAATAACAGTCACTAATAAATATAAGATATAATTTACTTTATTTCCCCTCTTCCAACAGCCTCCGAGACGACGCTACACATGGACATCACCAGATGGACAACATAGAAATCAGATTGACTATATACTTTGCAGCCAAAGATGGAGGTGCTCTATACAGTCAGCAAAAACAAGACCTGGAGCTGACTGAGGCTCAGACCATGAGCTTTTTATTGCAAAGTTGAAATTTAAACTGAAGAAACGGGGGATACTAAATAAATTATATCCCTTGTGAATATGTAGTGGAAGTAAAGAATAGATTTAAGGAAGTAGACATGGAAGATACAATTGAACAAAAGAAAAACAGTATACAGCTGGGATCTGGTCAAAAGTGCTTAAAAAAATAATATCACTAAATAGATAATTCTTTAGTAAATTAAATACCAGCCACCATAATCAAGTGTAAAACAGATATAATACAAACTTGAGAAAAATACACTTATATATATATATATATATATATATATATATATAGTGACAACTCCTCAGAGATTTGAGATAGAATTAGAATGCATGAGATCAATAACAGTCACTAATAAATATAAGATATAATTTAATTTATAGTACAATTAAAAACAGAATTACGACGGATAAAAATAATTAAAAACATATACAGTCCATATTGGAGAGGAGTCTGACTAATAATCAATGTGGTAAAAAACTGCAATTGTTTTAAATGACTAATGCTCAATCACATAACACGTAGGCACTTTTGAAAACGCTTTGTATATAATGTTGAATGCAATTATTGTTATTTAACTTATTAATCAATTAAAATACTCTAAAGCAGCAATTCATTTAATTATCACTTTCAAGTGTCATAGTTTACAATTGAACATTAGTAATTTAAAACAATTGTGGTTTTCTACCACATTGATTATTAGTCAGACTCATCTCCAATAGGGACTGTATATGTTTTTAAGTATTTTTATACGTCGTGATTCTGTTGTTTAATTGTACTATAAATAAAATGGTATTTTATATTTATTAGTGACTGTTATTGATCTCATGTATTCAAATTATATCTCAAATCTCTGAGGTGTTGTCACTATATATATATAAGTGTATTTTTCTCAAGTTTGTATTATATCTGTTTTACACTTGGTGGCTGGTATTTAATTTACTAAATAATTATCTATTTAGTGATATTATTTATTTAAGCACTTTTGACCAGATCCCAGCTGTATACTGTTTTTCTTTTGTTCAATTGTATCTTCCATGTCTACTTCCTTAAATCTATTCTTTACTTCCACTACATATTCACAAGGGATATAATTTATTTAGTATCCCCCGTTTCTTCAGTTTAAATTTCAACTTTGCAATAAAAAGCTCATGGTCTGAGCCTCAGTTAGCTCCAGGTCTTGTTTTTGCTGACTGTATAGAGCCCCTCCATCTTTGGCTGCAAAGTATATAGTCAATCTGATTTCTATGTTGTCCATCTGGTGATGTCCATGTGTAGAAGAGGGGAATTATCTTGACAAAATTCTACTAATCTCTGACCTGCTTCATTTTGTACTCCAAGCCCACATTTGCCAGTTATTCAAGGTGTCTTTGGTTCCAAAACTTTAGCATTCCAATCTCCTATGATGAAAGTAACATATTTTGTTGGTGTTATATCTATGACGTGTTGAATGTCTTCGTAGAACTGGACAACTTCAGTATCTTCAGCATCCGTGGTTGGAGCATAGACTTGCATCACTGTGATATTCAATGGCTTGTCGTGAATTTGAATTTAAATCATTCTGTAATGTATTGGGTTGTAACCAAGCACTGCTTTGGACACTCTTTGATTGACTAGGATGGCTACTCCATTTCTTCTGCTGGATTGACCACAGTAGTAGCCCTGGTTGTTGTCTGATGTGAAATATCCCATTCCAGTCCATTTAAGTTCACCAATTCCCAGGATATCAATGTTTAAACTTGTCATTTCATTTTTGAGCACACCTAGTTTGCCTTTGTTCATAGTTCTAACATTGCAGGTTCCTATTCTGAATTGATCTTTGCAGCATCAGACTTTCCTTTCCCCTCCAGACACATCCGCTGCTGGGTGTCCTTTCAGCTTTCGGCCCAACCACTTCATTAGATCTGGTGTTACTTGTACTTGCTCTCTGTAATTCGTCAGTAATGTGGTAGGCACCTCCTGACCCGAGGGGCTTATCTTCCAGTGCCATATTGTTATGTCTCTGGTTGTGCCTGTCCATAAAGTTTTCTTAGCAAAATATTGCCAGTTTCTTATCCAGTGGACCGCAGTTTGTCTGACCTCTCCCCCTGCTCATCTTGGCTGACCCTACATGGTATAGCTCATAGGTTTATCGAAATACACAAGCTTCACCACAACAAGGTAGCAATTCAGAAGGGGTATATATATATATATATATATATATATATATATATATATATATATCTTTCAGGAAGAGAATGGCTACCCTGGTCCTGTACAATTAATGAAGTGTGTGTATGCTCCTAAATTAAGGGAGATAACTGAGATATCTAGAAGATATATGTATGTGTCAGCATTCCTAGAGAATATACTACTGTAGTGGATATTAAGATGTTATGAAGCCTTGCAATACAAAATCCAGAAGACACACAAGCTGTTACAGAATGTTACAAATTCAAGTGTACATATTCACCCATTGAACCTGTTCTGAAGTTTCCACAGCAATAAGAGTAGGTCCTGTTTTTTAAAATTCTGAGCCTGAGTTTCTATTTTTTAATGCTGTGTCTGAGTAAGGGCATTTTAGAGACATCAGCTGTTTTGGTGAAGGGATCAAAAGAACCTGAAAGGTCTGCTAGGTAGGGTTGGCCATAATAGCCTTATCAAGCCCAACTGATAAAAGCAGATCTTAGCTGTAGGCTGTGTACCATATAGCTGTAGGCACTGTACCATACACCAAGGCTATGTTCTGAAGGTTACATGAGAGCAGTACACATCGTCCAAAATGGATCCCAGGTTCAGTGGGCTAGAGACAAAACAGTGATATGTTTGAGCCTCATTTGTATGTTACTACCCAGAATCCTTAGCAACAGAGGGAACACTGTTTGCTGAAGAAGGAGTGGTAAAAATAGACATTCTGACCTATTGGTGACATGGAAGTGTACTCAGAATGTTTTTCTTCTTTCCGTACTGGATATACAATGAAGGGGTTTTCAATCATCACTCTACAACCTTAGATCGCTTCTGATGCATACCGTTTTTTATCAAGATTAATTATGTGTAATAATAATGTAGAACTGGATAGCGATAGTGGATTTCCGTGACTGAGAATTTTGCTAAATATTATAAGGGCACACCCACGTTTACTGACTGCTTAATGTATTAAAGAAATTTGAATAGGATATAGTACCATTACAAGTAAACTTTACATCATTTATAGTTTTAATGTACTCTATGTTTCTTACGATACATGGAAATATACATGTAATGTATTCCAGAGGTAACCTACATTATTATTACTCACTCTGCTGTCTAACAGCCTCATTAAGTTGGAGCTAGATATTAACACGTAGCTCGTAACTGTCATCTTAGGCTATTTGTAAGGTAACGTAACGTTGCTAGCAGTGGGCTTTGCGTGTTAACACGCAGGATGGCCGAGAATAGGCTAAGTAGAGAGCAACGTTGAACTTCGTGCACATAAGTCCTTTGATATTTCATGCCCATAACTGCTAATTGTTTAATTCAGCTATCAAAGTGCAAAATGGTCACTCGCGAGCAAGCACATAACATGCAAATGGAGCCCAGAGGCCAATATGTGCTCTAGAGTCCTCGCAAAGGGGGTAAAGTACAATACGTAGCACTTGTAATAAAAAAAAACTGTACATTTATTATAAGGTAAAGTAATGTTAGGTCTTAGAGTTAATAGCACAACATTCTCAAGTCCTCAAATCGTCCCAGAAAAATACTTTATTTGTTGATTATGTTTTGTTTTATATTGATCCCTGCAATGTGTTACGACATATACTGTAACTCGCATGTAATAGAATATCATATTTACTGCTTTCTTAATGTTGCAATATTTCTGGCCTGTTGAACCGATCGCAAACTGGATTTAAAGCACGTAGGACTTTGAAGCACGGAGGACTTTGAAATCTACCTGCAAGTCCGACGTCTGCAAACTGGTTTCTGAAATTGCGTCTCTCAGTCATAGCACGCAGTGTTTTTGAATTAAATAGCAACGTAACTCAGCCAAATTTGAAGCACGCAGCCCTTATGTGCTACACGTTGGTCTTACGAGGCTGGAATTTAATATGGCCATAAATCCTTGAATTTTGTTTCCATCTTAGTTGCTTCATCAGGATGTCCACTTTTTCTTTTCTTCCGACTGTAACATATTCTCATTGGACTTCATCTTGATTGGTAGATGTAGTGCCTTACTTTCATTCAGGAGACAGGCAGCATAACTGACTTTCGGAAACATTTATGGGCTATCCGAAGTCATCTATCCCAAGTCATCTAAAGGTGTATTGGGCACTTCTTTCTCACGTATAGCACAAAGCTCACATGCATAGAAAATGTGACAATTTAAGTACATGCAAAGTAATATTTGTAAGACTTACAGCTACAGTCATCTGAATATGAATAACCATGCAGTATAGAATTATTGGTGATTTCTGGTGGGAAAAGGATGAAATAACTAACAATGCTCTTTTACAAAACCCAGAAACTTAGATAGAATGTTATGTTTTATCAAGCTTATCTTTGTTGTTTCAACGACCTCATCTATACATCTCTGCCTCTGCCGTCTCCTTCTTCTTGTGCCTTCAAACATCAGAATCTTCTTTAGGGAATCCTGTCTTCTCATGATATGGTCAAATATTTGAGCTTTAGCTTCATGATCAACTGAACAGTTTTGCTTGATATCCAGCAATATTGACTGACTGGATCTTCTTCAGTCCAAGGGACTCTAAGCAGTTTTCTCTGAAACCACAATTCAAAGGTGTCAATTCTACGGCATTCAAACTTCTTTATGGTGCTATTCTCACATCCATTACTAGTGGAACTACTATAGTTCTAACTATGTGGACCTTTGTTGATAAGTGTAATATATTTACGTTCTATGAGCATGTCTAGACTTTCCATAGCTTCCCTCCCAAGAAGAATTATTTTTTTATGTCATGGCTGCATTCACCTTCTGCAGAGATCTTGGAGATCAGGAAAATAGAATCTGTCCCTCCCTCCACTTCTTCCTCATCTATTTGCCAGAACTGAGATTGCTGTTAGAACAGATCTAATTGTTGATTTAGCTAATATTTACAGATAGTTCAGTCTGTGTTTTGGTGCCATGCAAAAGTAGTGCAAATGCAGTGTCTGTTATAAATTGCTATAAAGGTATGTTTTTTTCAGGTTTTGGAGCCGAAAAAGTCTTTCAGAAAGTTATTGGAATTTAACAGGTGTTTAATTTATTGAGCGAAAAAAAGTGTCTGATAATCTCCCACATGAATAAGTGGCATAATTTTTATACATGATGCCATTCACACTTTCGTCCAGATTATTTGCTTTTAATATAACCTGTGGTCTTACTTTCTTTTTACTTTGAAAATGTGCTCCCTTGTTCAATGTTGTATTTTCATAATTTTGAAATCATTAGTTAAACAAATATGCAGGTGCTTTGCAAAGTGATTTAAACCCGTGGAATGATTATACAACAGTGTTCTTTATGTTTTGCCTATTTCCAAAAACATACGGAATGTGTTCAATCATCTCATACAATGATAATTTACACACTTAGGTAGTCTCTAAGTAATCAACAGATGGCCATAGATACATGGGACAGATGAACCACTTTTAGCATTTCAGCTGTCATCTCATTTAGATTTTGGACCTGCAAATATTTTTCAGAACTCATTTTATGATCAAATATACATTAAAAACACAGAATGTTCACCTGTTGTTCTGCCATCTGTTTGAAACAGACATTTTAACTGCACAGAATAAAACACACAAATTCCATTTTTTATTTCATATAAATAAATGCATCTTAAAAATGAAACATGTTTTGACGTTACCTTTGTTAAGCTATTCTTTAAATATCACAAAATACCAAACTTAAAGTGATATATACAGTACATAAGCTTAAGCTATTATGCTCATAACTAGAAAAACTAAGCTCACAAAAGTTTTGGTTTATAAGCACATCTAATATAAAAACACACTGTACAGGCCCAGAACCCCTGAGTAGTGAAGTGGAGGAGCCCCTGCAGGCGCGTGCACAAGGTATGCGCTCACCCATTTTCACTTTTTCTGTGTGTGTGTGTATATCGCTCTCTTGCTGTTTGAGCAAATCATAGACATTTCCCCATAACAGCCATGTTACTCATACACACACATAGCTATTACTTGTTAATTAAATGCATTTGATGGTGGGCCATATTATTTATATTATTCTATGGGAGGACAGTGAGCATGTTACACAAATCATGATCACTTGTATTGCAAAGGAAAACTGAATATTTATGAGAGTTAAATGGCCACTTCACAAGGAAAACAGAAATTGTTTGAAATAATTGAGTCTAAGAGCATAAGTAAGTAATCAGGAAAAAAAGTCATACAGCTAGTTTCTAATTAGATAAAATACATGTGATTCCTCTGCATCAAGACACAAAGTATTGAAGAATTCTCTCCAGGGAAGAGAGAGTTAACTCCATGGAGCAGTGTTAAGAGACTAATTGAAGCTGCAGGTTTGGTAAGCCTTTTAAAAGACACACACGGAACACACACGGAAAGCGGTGGTCCCCCTGCCATTATGCTCTGTTGGCTTAAGCACTGCACTGTGAGAGAGGACAGGATAGCTTGCTGGCTATGTATTAGTCTACAGCTGTGAGTACTGAGAAAGCAGATTTTGAAGAGACTAATGTTTACTGGAGCTGCCAGTTTTGGACTGCAGAAAGAAAGTGTTTTGCAGCCTGCAGAGTTTGAGAGAGCGCCTACAGACTCACAAGGTGCAAGCTTCTTTCAAGTGGGAGACCAGAAAGAGAGAGTCTGCCTGTGTGGATTACAGACATTAAATTAAAAGAACTTGCAGATGAGCGGCTGCAAAGATTGTCCCATACCAGGGTTTGGAGAAAAGCCTGAAGAGTGCCTGGAGAAAATCCTAAAGAGTGCCTGGAGAAATAAGGTACCCTTATAGAGAAAGGGAGAAGACTGTAAAGTTAAGAGTTGCTAGCCTTCACCAAACAAGAGGGTGTCAAGGATCCCTGGAGGTTGGGTACATGGAGAGTGGGCAGACCAGTAACCCCACCCTTCTGTGTGTATTTGTATGAAGACTGCCTGAAGAGAAAAGAGACTTGGCATGGTTGAAAATGATTATTCAACAAAAGGTCTGTAAAAATTTGAATTGTTTCACCTGAGAGCCGATAAGCGGTTTGAGCGATAAGCTGTGAGCTGTTTACGTAGATTTTTGTTTTGTGCTGGAACTAGCTATTTCTTTTGTATTTTTAGACTTTTGAATAAAAGTATATAAAAAAAAAACTTAAAATTTCTGCTGTTCATCTATTGGAGTATGAAATGCCAAAGGCAACATTGTCACTATATATATATATATATATATATATATATATATATATATATATATATATATACATCTCTCCATAAATCTTTGTACTGGGATCTGATATGGATTAATACTCAATGATCTTGAAGTTAAGTCAGAATGGCAGTATAATCACCAATATTGCATACCACTGAGTGTTCCATTACATGCTCACACAACATTCTCTTTGTGTTGCTAAGCTTCATAACAAATGTAAATTGTTCACACTTTATAGAATGCAGAGGTTACCAGTTTCCAAAATTGCTCCTCTGGTGCAGTCCCTTCCTCTACACTGCAGCAGGAAATGCTGAGGAAGGGAACACTGAGCTCTACACTGTAGTTCCAGTCTGTAAACTGCAGCATTACATTTTTAAGCCAAAAAAGGAAATTTTAAGCCCCAAAATGGGTGCCCCTCACAGGGAAGCACCCTTATGCAGCTGTCTAGTTTGCCTAATGGGGAATCTGGCCAAGACACTGTGACATCAGTTTCAACAGTTCTGTGACTTCATACCATCCTATATAAAAAGAATATGAAAAGAATAAAGACTTAATAGTGAAAAGTGAAAAACACTGTGAAATAATTTCAGCACATAATGTTTAAAAAAAGAAGGAATATATTTGGAAACATGGGACATAAATAAAGGTTTTCACTAAATAATCGTACCTCCCAACTCAGTATTGGCCCAGTGTTCTTTCTTTTCTAACACAGGTACAGTCTATGAAAAAGAGTTTATAAGCCAGTAATGGGCCAACAATTTTCACATGAAGGGACTCAAATGTGGTTTTTGAATCCTTAGAATGGCCTCACAATGCTTTGAACTTTTCTATTTTATCCAAAACAAAATTGTACAATCTCTGTATGAAATAAATTTGAATAGTGTTATAGATAATGAAGTATTAAACAGCACAACTGGGTATTATGTTATGAGAGATTTAATCGACTGTGCATTGTATGCTCTCCCACTCCAAAGAAGAGACTCGGACCACATGAGAAGTGCCTGAAGACCACATGAAGCTTTTTGCCTACCACTCATATATAATGGAGTCTCTCCTCCCAACTAGGGACTCTTATTTCATTTAAGAACTCCTGTAAGACTGACTCGTAGATACAAAACTTTGATAATCAATTTTTTTTAGCTATTCTATGGCTTCCACCAAAACTTACCCATAGCTCTCTATCCCTAATATGTGCTCACAGCCTGCCTAAAGTATGCTCGCAGGAGATTAAAAATCTAAACGTCAGTAGTTTCCATAGCAATGAAATGGTACAGAAAAATGTGAACACATTACACTAGTTCCCCAGGGCACCATATATGAACCCGCTTCCATGATGGTCCTGTGGCATCCCATGGCATTTTATAAAAATAACCCCTTTGGTTTAAATCCCCATTTAAGTTTAATCTGTTACCAGGGAAATCGTACATTTTGATTGGTTAAGACATTTATTTTTATAGAGCAGCTGGTTTCCACTGGCTAAATATAAGAACCAATGTCCTTAATTAAGCAAGGAGAGGATGGATTTTTTCAATTAAGATGGAGGTGCCTGATTATCCAGGACTGAAGAGTAAGGATCAGGCTCTTGGAGAGATAGTGAAGTGGCATAGATCCTAGGATGTCTTGCTAATAATAAGGCTGCAGGAGTAGATGGAATTTCAGATGAACATTCAAAATCCTACAAGGCGTTGCTTGCCTTATGCCAAAAAATATTGGAAACTCAACAATGGACAAAAGACTGGAAAAGGTCAGTCTACATCCCAATCCCCAAAAAATACACTGCCAAAGAATGCTTCAATTATCAAACAATTGGACTCATTTCCCATGCCAGCAAGATCAACTTGCCAATGTCTGATGGATAATAGTGAAAGCAATAGAGTTCCAGAAAAAACATTTACTTCTGCTTCATAGATTATTCTTTGACTGTTGATCATAACAAAATGTGGCTAGTTCCTAAAGAGACGAGAGTACCAGATAATCTCATCTGCTTCCTGAGGTATCTCTATGTAGACCAAGAAGCCACTTTCAGAACAGAACATGGAACAACAGAATTGTTCGAGATCGGGAAAGGTGTGCAACAAGGTTACATTTTTTTTCCAAATTGTATTTAGAGTACATCATACATAAGGCCATTCTGGATGAATCTAAAGCCAAAATGAATATTGCTCGAAGAAATATCAACAACCTCAGATACGCAGAGGATACTACTCTGATGGCTGAAAGTGAGGAAGAACTAAAAATACCTTTTGATGAAGGTGAATGAAAAGAGTGCAAATGCTGGCTGCAAGCTCAATCTTAAAAAGGCAAAGATCATGGCAAACCGCAATCTCAGTTCCTGGCAAATAGAAGGTAACATATTTTATTTTTCTGGGATCCAAGATCTCTGTAGATGGTTACTGTAGCAAGCTTGGACAAGATGGTAAAAAGTAAAGATATTACACTATCAACAAAGGTCTGCATAGTTAGAACTCTGGTATTTCCAGTAGTAACATATGCAAGTGAGAGCTAGACCATAAAGAAGGCCGAGCACCAGAGAATTGACGCCTTTTAATTGTGGTGTTGGTGAAAATTGCTTAGAGTCCCTTGGACTGCAAGGATATCCAATAAATCATTACTTCAGGAAATCCAATTGTTCACTGGAAGGTATGAGTTAGAAACATAAATATTTTGGCCATATCAAGAGAAGACAGGATTTCCTTGAGAAGGCTCTGATTCTGGGAAAGATTGAAGGCATATGAAGAAGTGGTAGGCAGAGATGTATAGATGAGGTCACTAAAGCAATGAACATGAACTTGATGGAGCTCAGAGGGGTAGTGGCTAACAGATCTACCTGGCATACTGCAGTTCCTAAGGTCACGGAGAGTCAGACATGACTGAACAACTAAACGACAACAAAGTATACTAACTCACATATGTGTAGTTTTATTGTAGTCATTTTTATTTTTATGTTTTTTCTTTACTTCTTTATTTTTGTATAGCCTTCTTAGGGAGCAGTGTTAATGATGAAGGGGCTTTGTGGAGACCCATGGGGATAAGGGTCGATAAGGACCACTATGTAGATAATAGGTTGCTATGGGGGTCCATAGGGACCTGTGACACCCAAGGGGACCTCTGGATTTTGGGACTGTTAAAATGTTATGGATCCCTGGGCTTGCAATAGTTACTATCGTTTAAAGTGTATCATTATGTAATTTCTTATTACCACTCCCAGGCAATGGAATGTCAGGCTGGTCAGTAAGGTGCAAAGAGAGTTGGGAGAGGTGGTAGTTTAGTCTTATTAATCATATTTTAATGACACTGCATTTGTGGCATAATGAATAGCCCCTACTTAATGTTTATGCCAGAATATAAGTATGGATCATGAAAGACGATTCACTAGGATATCTTTGCTTTGATGCATTGAAACTGGTCGTTGCATAATCAGTATGGCTACCAAGATGCTGAGAAGGGTTGTATGCACTGTAAAGGTATTTTTAAATATCCTGTTTGGACTTATATAATAATTACAGTGGAATCAGCTGTACCCTCACACTCATGTATTAGAAAGGGGGAAAGGGTCTACCCCCCCCATGTGTGTTTTTGTTGTTTTAGCCCCTGTTTAACTGTTATTTAACTGTCAAGGCCAAATAATGTATATTGTATTTTTTATGAATGCACTTTTACACTACTGATATATATGTATTTAAGCAGCATACTGTACATCGCTGCTTCTAACTGTGCATGAGTTAATTGCACTGTAGGGGGCCCTGGTCTAGAGCGATGATTGACCTCAGTATGGCCCATATAGTGCCTTCAACCCCTTTAACAATCAGAACACATCACCAACGTTGGATATAAAACAGGCCACAGCTTTTATTGTGACAAATTACATCTTTAATACACTTGAGGGGAGGAGCCCTGAGCATGCAATAAGGTCCTACTTTTATAGTAAATCCATACCATCATAGGGTAGGAACAGATCCTTATTACCCATTGTCCTGAGCAACTCCCTCCACCCCCGCCACTATGGCTATGCATCTCCATCTGAACATTACATCTTACAACCATTTATTCACAATAAATTCTTCTAAGTTGTAACATTTTAGTAACCTAACATGCTTAGATTTTTTGAACCAAATATATAACACATATATAACATCTTTATTACATATTTATAACATATCTTTTTTAAGGGAGGAAGGATGGGGAAGATCTTCTGTCCAGCAGGCTGTGGGTGTTTATGACAAGACTATGGGAAGAAACATGCTTACTAGCTTCTAAAATGTTTAAGATTGACCTAATAAAATATTTTTTGAAAGAAAAAATACACATAGCTAGTAGTTGGAAAACCCCAAATGAAAACTTTCAGGAATTAATAAAAAAAATCAACTATTTACTGCTCAACGAGAGATTTAACCATGTAGTCTTGGATAGAATCAACCAGTTCCAGACAATTTGGGATCCCTGGATAACATCCCCATTTAGTGCCCCCCTAATATAATAAAACATTTGTTAATGGTTGAAGCAACTCGGGGGGAAGGACTGGAGTGGGGGAGCCCTGGAGGAGACCCTTCAGAAGCAACCGGCGGCAAAATCATCAGAGGAAAGGAGAGGTCACCTACTGAAGCCTGCCCTAGGGTAACCCAAGGGCGATTGAGCAGGTTAGATATTGTAAATAATAAGCTACTGCTGGAGTGATGATAGATAATAGGACTTTACTATTGTCTGTTTTACCATGTCTTAGGTTTCTCTTAAAAATTGCAATCACAGTAAAAAAAAAGAAAATGTATTAACCAAAAAAGTAAAAAAAAGAAGGCCTAGCCAGTAGCCACCTAATTTAAAAAAAATGTCTTCATTGTAAATATGTATTTTTTGCACAACTGTTGTGTTATGCAAGACTGTTCAATATGCTTTCTTTTCCATTACATGCCGTACGCCTTCTGGCATAAAAATTGAAATTCAAAAATTAGATATTGTTGCAGCCACTGCTGTTGCAGCGGCCAGAAAAATTGACCTTTGTTCCCCAGGCAGAAAGTGCCATAAAACATTGCCTCTTCTTGAACCCTAGTTGGTGGCGGATAATTCACGCAAGTCATCCGGCATTCACAGATAACATACAGCAGCGTGTGGACCATTTATAGCCAAAGGCAGCTCATCTCATCAGGCCTTTTTCAGTCGAATGTATCGCCCAGTGTCAGTCCCTTCGGGATCCATCCCTCATTCATCTTTATAAAGGTGAGGCAATCTAGACTTTTTTGCCCTAGGCGACTTCTCTTCTCGGTGACAAAACCTCCTGCTGCACTGAAGGTCCTTTCTGACAGGACACTTGAAGCGTGGGCAGGCCAGAAGTTCAATTGCAAATTGGGATAGCTCCGGCCATAGGTCTAGCCTGCATACCCAGTAGTCAAGGGGTTCATCGCTCCTCAGAGTGTCGATATCGGCAGTTAAGGCGAGGTAGTCTGCTACCTGTCGGTCAAGTCGTTCTCTGAGGGTGGATCCCGAAGGGCTGATGCGATGCGTAGGACTGAAAAAGGTCCGCATGTCCTCCATCAACAACACGTCTTTTAAACGTCCTGTCCTTGCCGGCGTGGTCGTGGGAGGTTGATTACTTTCACCTCTTCCCCTGTTATATTGCCCTTGTGCTGTGAAATCACCCTTATATGCTGTTTAAAGCATACTTGTTAATTTGTTTTGGACCTGCTGCATCCTTTCTGACTTGCGGTAATTTGGTAACAAATCAGGCACTTTCTGCTTATACCGGGGGTCTAGTAGCATGCACACCCAGTATAGGTCGTTCACCTTCAGCCTTTTTATACGAGGGTCCTGTGACAGGCACGACAGCATGAAAGACCCCATTTGCACAAGGTTAGATGCCGAGCTAGTCATGTCCCGTTCCTCGTCCTCAGTGATCTCGCTGAAGATATGTTCTTCCCCCCAGCCACGTACAACACCACGGGTACCAGATAGGTGACAACGAGCACCCTGAGATGCCTGTTGTGATTGGTCTTCCTCCTCCCCCTCAAAGCCACATTCCTCCTCTGACTCCTCTTCCTCACAATCCTCTTCCAGCGTTGCCGCAGGCCCAGCAAGCGATGCTGATAAGGCTGTTTCTGGTGGTGATGGGGACCACAACTCTTCCTTTTCCTCGTCACGCTCATCTATGGCCTGATCCAGCACTCTTCGCAGGGCACGCTCCAGGAATAAAACAAATGGTATGATGTCGCTGATGGTGCCTTCGGTGCGACTGACAAGGTTTGTCACCTCCTCAAAAGGACGCATGAGCCTACAGGCATTGCGCATGAGCGTCCAGTAACGTGGCAAAAAAATCCCCAGCTCCGCAGAGGCTGTCCTAGCACCCCGATCATACAAATACTCGTTAATTGCTTTTTCTTGTTGGAGCAGGCGGTCGAACATTAGGAGTGTTGAATTCCAACGTGTGGGGCTGTCACAAATCAAGCGCCTCACTGGCATGTTGTTTCGCCGCTAGATATCTGAAAAGTGCGCCATGGCCGTGTAGGAACGCCTGAAATGGCCACACACCTTTCTGGCCTGCTTCAGGACGTCCTGTAAGCCTGGATACTTATGGACAAAGCGTTGTACGATCAGATTACACACATGTGCCATGCACGGCACATGCGTCAACTTGCCCAAATTCAATGCCGACAACAAATTTCTTCCGTTGTCACAAACCACTTTGCCAATCTCTAGTTGGTGCGGAGTCAGCCATTGATCCACCTGTGCGTTCAGGGCGGACAGGAGTGCTGGCCCGGTGTGACTCTCTGCTTTGAGGCAAGTCAACCCCAAGACGGCATGACACTGCCGTATCCGGGATGTGGAATAGTATCTGGGGAGCTGGGGGGGTGCCGTTGATGTGGAGCAAGATGCAGCAGCAGAAGAGGACTCAGCTGAGGAGGTTATGGAAGAGGATGGAGTAGGAGGAGTAGAGGAGGTGGCAGCAGGCCTGCCTGCAAGTCGTGGCGGTGTCACCAACTCTGCAGAGCAACGCATTCCATGCTTGGCAGGCGTCAGCAGGTTTGCCCAATTCGCAGTGTAGGTGATATACCTGCCTTGACCATGCTTTGCAGACCAGGTATCAGTGGTTAGATGGACCCTTGCCCCAACACTGTGTGCCAGAGATGCCATTACTTCCTTTTGCACAATTGAGTACAGGTTGGGGATTGCCTTTTGGGCAAAGAAATTTCGGCCGGGTACCTTCCACTGCGGTATCCCAATAGCTAAAAACTTTTTGAACGCCTCAGACTCCACCAGCTTATATGGTAAAAGCTGGCGGGCCAAGAGTTCAGACAAGCCAGCTGTCAGACGCCGGGCAAGGGGGTGACTTTGTGGCATTGGCTTCTTACGCTCAAACATGCCCTTGACAGACACCTGACTGTGAGGAGATGAGCAGGAACAGCAAGAGGCGAGAGACGGAGTGGTGGAGAGTTGAGAGGGGGCAAGGAGGACAGCAGTGGTTGATGTGGATGAAGATGCTGGACCAGGAGGAGGATGGCGGCTTTGAGTTTGTGTGCTGCTTGTACTCATGTGTTGATCCCATTGTCGTTTGTGATGTGACATCATGTGCCTTCGCAAAGCAGTTGTACCTAGGTGGGTGTTGGACTTCCCACGACTCAGTTTCTTTTGGCACAGGTTGCAAATGGCATCGCTGTTGCCAGAGGCAGACACACAAAAAAAATGCCACACTGCTGAGCTCGGCGGTGACGGCATTCTGGTGGTGGCAACAGCATGCGTTGATTGGCGTGCTGTCTGGCTGACCCCGGGTGCTGATGCATGCTGTCTGACTGTGCCACTAGCTCGTTGCGATGACCTCCCTCTACTTCCAACTCGTCTCCTCCTCCTCTCTGTCTCCCCATTTGAACTTTCCCCCTGTTCTTCTTCTCTTCTAGCAGGCACCCACGTGACATCCACGGACGTATCGTCATCATCATCACCCGCCTCACTTGTATATGACAACTGAACAAAGGAAGCAGCAGCGGGTACATCATCATCATCATCATCACATCGTACGTACATGTGTGTAATGCTGCCTGACTGAGACATATCCCTGTTATCTACATTCTCTGTTAATAATGGTTGCGCATCACTCATTTCTTCAAACTGATGTGTAAATAACTCTTCTGACTGTTGTATTGGCTGTGATACTAGTGTTGGTGGTGGCGGCAGGCGGGTGAGTGGTAACTTGAGAGGTGCCCGAAGCTAATCTGGAGGAGGATGGTGCGTCAATGTTCCAAGCGGAAGCTGCAGAAGATTGGGTGTCCTGTGTTAGCCAGTCAACTACGTCCTCTGAACTTTTCAAGTTCAGGGTAACTGGCCTCTGAACACTGGGCATTATTGTAGGGCCAAAGGGAATCACAGGACCACGACGGCCTCTGCGGGGTGTCCTGCCTCTGCCTGTCATTTTTTTTTTAAATGTGGACTGTTGGTACCCCAAATAGATTGGATTGGTTGAACTTGGCACAGTGTATTTTAAAATTATGAGAAAAACTGTTCTGTAAACTAAAGAAAAATCATTTTAGGAGGTTGAGAGATAAAGAAACCGGATGGGGGGATACCGAGCAGAGCACACCATCTAAAGCCCACTGGGAGACAAACTCATCCATTCCCCCAGTGGACAAAGCCAGGTGGTACTCTGCCCGGATACGGGAGCGCACCAGCACACGGAACATGGCCTCAGGTGACAAGGGAACCCCCCCTATCAAACACTGCTTCCTGGACTTATATATAGCCAATTTGGCTAATGCCAGGAGCAGGTTGATGAGGAGGTCCCTGGCCTTATTGCCCCGGGACACTGGGCGCCCAAAAATAAAAATGTGAGGGGAGAAATGCAGCCAGAACTGCAGGAGGAGGCCCCTCAAGAGTGACAAGAGGGGCTGCAGTCTGGCGCAACTAAAATAAATATGATACACGGACTCTCCCTTGCCACAGAATGGACAAGTGGAGGGAGAGTCCGTGAATTTAGCTAAGTACTCTCCCGTGCTCAGTGCACCATGGAGCACTCTCCAACTCAAGTCCCCGGTGGGTCGTGGAACTAAATCAGAATAAAGTTCCCTCCACCGGGGCCTCTTGCCCTCGTCAGCTGGTAGGACCCGCCTCCAGATGGTATCGGGACGGGTCACGAGGGCAAGGAAGTGCACTGTATGGAGCACGAGAGAATATAAGCTCTTCCTCGGCATGCCGCGAAAGCATGCCGAGGGTATGTCCCTCAACTTCGAGAGGTTGGGGACAGGAGGAGCCTGAGGGGAAACACGGGGCTTGTGTCCAATGCAAACAGCCGGAGCAGGGGTGTTGAAAGGTGCATGTGGCACTCCGGCCTGCAAAGCCCCACTAAGGAAGGTGCGCGAGTCGGGGGAGATGGCATCCCTAATCTCCTGGAGCAAGCGCCCTGAGACTTTGGGCGTCACATATCCCAAACGGAGCGCAAGCTCCTGGGGTGACACCCAATCAGAACGCCTGTATTCCAGGAGATCCCCGACTCGGGTCATCCGTGCATGACTAAGGCGGCGGATGATACTGGGGGACTGTAACATTGGAGCCCCCACTGCTGGACTAAATAGCAGGGGCTCCGTGAATATTTAATCCCCCAAAGGCACGCCCTGCCTGTCATGGAGACCATGCTCCAGGCCTTGAGGGTTTCCTGTAGTATGCCGGCAACACCGAGAGGTCTCTCCAAAACCCCACGGGTCTGATCAGAAATAATTGCCGGTCATACCCCAGGTTGCGCAACTGGCGATAAAAGCTGGATGCCAGTGCGCACCACTGCGGAGAGGGATCTGCATATAGGTATCTCTGCAGGTACTGAAGGCGGAAGGTGGACAACTGGGAGCACACACAAACTACTCCCTGTCCACCCTCCACCAAAGGCAGACTTGCCACCCCTGCAGAGACCCAATGCCTTCCCATCCAGAGGAAATCTAACAAATTCCTCTGGATATTGGTGACAAACTCGGGGGTCGGACTCAGACAAATCAGCCGGTGCCAGATCTGAGAAGCCACCAGCTGATTCACCACTAGAGTCCGCCCCCTAAGGGAAAGCATTTTTGCTAGACCCCTCCATCGTCCCAGACGAGAGAGGACACTGCCCTCTAACTCCCTCCAGTTGTCTGGGACGGAAGCGTCCGCAGCGGACAGGTAGACCCCCAGATATTTAATGACATCTGCCTCCCACGTGATGTCACGAAACGTGGGAGGCAAAGAGTCTACCTGTAAATTACCCTCTAAAAGGCCTGTGCATTTCGACCAGTTGATCTGAGCGGAAGAGGCAGCTGAATATACATCCTGGCACTGTTTTGCCAGCTCAAGATCAACTGGATCCTGGGCCACGAGGAGCACATCGTCAGCATAAGCTGAAAGGACAATCCGCATGTCTGGATCTTTTAGCACCAGCCCTTTGAGCCTTTTCCTCAGTAGGCAGAGGAAAGGCTCGATGGCCAGTGCATATAACTGTCCAGACAAGGGACATCCTTGACGCACCCCTCGTCCAAATA
Source organism: Discoglossus pictus (assembly GCA_027410445.1). Classification (NCBI taxonomy): domain Eukaryota; kingdom Metazoa; phylum Chordata; class Amphibia; order Anura; family Alytidae; genus Discoglossus; species Discoglossus pictus. The sequence continues at coordinate 161,347,458 of CM050169.1, forward strand.
CCAAAGGTGCTGTTAGGGACCAATTGATTTTAAGTAAACACTCTGCAGAGGCGTACAGCGTTCTTATAAAGCCCACAAACTGTGGGCCAAAGCCGTACGCTTGCAGAGTGGCTATGAGGTAACCATGGTCCACCCTGTCAAACGCCTTCTCTTGATCTAAAGAGAGAAAGGCGAGCGACAGACCAGTCCTGCGAGAATAATGCAATAGATCCCGGACCAGAAAGATACTATCAAAGATAGTCCGGCCCGGGATCGCATAGGACTGGTCAGGGTGAACCAATTCTGCCAGCACAGACCCAAGTCTAAGCGAGATGGCTTTAGCTACAATCTTGTAGTCTGTGCTGAGCAGAGAGACCGGTCGCCAGTTCTTAATAAGCCGGAGATCCCCCTTTTTGGGCAGCAGGGCAAGTACTGCCCTGCGACAAGACAGGGGCATCTCCCCGGTCTCCAGGGCTTCCCCAAGGACCAGATGGAAATCAGGTCCCAGAGTCTCCCAGAAAAATTGGAAAAACTCTACAGTCAGTCCGTCCAGTCCTGAAGACTTCTCACAGGACATGGCACGGAGGGCTTCAGAGAGCTCTTGAAAAGATAGTGGTATATCAAGCCGCTCTCTTACACCCTCACTGACTGTGGGGACCCCCTCCCATAGCACCCTGCAGGCGTCTGGAGAAATGGGATCCGGAGAGTAAAGATCTTTATAAAAGTTCCGGGCTCTATCCCGGATACTTTCCGTATCTGTAAGGGGGGCACTGTCTTCATCTAGAAGACAGGTGATGTGCCTACTGTTACCCCCCTTTTTCTCCAGTGAGTAGAAGAGGCGCGAGCCGCGGTCTAGATCTTTGAGAAAACCTAAGCGGCTGCGCACGTATGCCCCCTTGGCCTGGTGTCGTTCCAGGTCACAGAGGACACCCTTCCTCTCTACATACTCGCTCTGCAGGGATTGGTCCCTACAAGTGAACAGCCTCTGCTCCAGATGGAGTACCTCCCCCCGGAGTGACTCTAACTCAGCTTCGCGCTGCCCACTCGCACCCTTGGTATATTCCTGACACAGAAGTCGCAAATGAACCTTGCCCACGTCCCACCACAGTTTTAACGTGGCAAAGTCCCCCTTGCAACCCCTCCAGTCCGTCCAAAACTCCCGGATCAATGTCATGAGCCCCTGGTCCTTCAACAAAGCATTGTTGAAGTGCCAATAGGCGGCTTGTGGCGCTGTTGGCGTTAGCGCCACCGTCCCAGACACACAGTTGTGGTCTGTGAACGGAGCCAGCCTAATGGCACAAGAACCGACTCGTGACATATAGTGACTAAATATATATAGTCTGTCGATCCGGGAGTGGGACACCAGACCGGCTCTCACCCTGACGCAGGTGAAACCGTCTGATGCCCCTTGGTTCTGCTCTCGCCAGATGTCCTCCAGGGAGAAGCGGGCGATGATCTCCCGCAGCGCTGACGCAGAAGGCGGGTACGGCTCTGGACTATTCCGGTCCAGAGCGTCGAGGGTGCAATTGAAATCACCCCCGAGTACCAAACACTCATCTGCGTCAACCGTCTCCAAAAACTGGGACAGTCTGGCGAGGAACCTCGCTCTCTCGGCCCCTCCAGCAGTGGCATATATATTAACTAGGTTAATAATGCTACCCTGCTCTCGGACCCGGAGGTGGATTAGACGGCCTGGGATAACAGCTTTCACAAGCAGCAGCTCTGGCTGAAAAGACTCTGAGAACAGGGTCACCACTCCACATGACGCCGATGTGAAGTGGCTGAAGAAGACCCTGCCTCTCCATTCCAGTTGCCACGAGGCCTCAGCCTCTGGAGTGGTGTGAGTTTCCTGCAGGAAGCTCACAGAGTACCCTCCCTGATATAAATAGGAGAGTACCTGGAACCTGCGGAAACTGTCTTGACAGCCATTGGTATTTAGCGTGCTGATGTGCAAAGCCATTACTGCGTGTCAGGAATTGTGCGTTCCTCAGACCCTTGAGACTGCTGATAGGACACGCACATTTTATAGAATTTCCGGACGCGGAGATGCTCCGCAGTCCCAGAATTCTTGGCCCTAGTGCTGACCACTAGATATTGCTGGAGAATAAACGACATATTCTTCCACCTCTCCAAGGCCAGCCGCACCTTCCTTTTCTTTTGTCCATGAAGGGTGCTCTCAAGGAATAGATCTATTTCCTTGACAGGGATAACCCACCCAGAATCTGATGTTCCTTCTAGTGGGTCACCCCTGGGCTCCTCTTGGCTGAGGGCTTTTACTCCATCCTCCCCGGCTGGAGTCAGTTTCCTCAGCTTTATTCTCAGGGACCCCCTCTTAGATGATACAGAAGGAGTCCCTTTAGCACCCTTCAAGGTAAATAATGGACCCTTGGATTGCTGCTGCACCCCTGTAGCTTCAGGAGTGCATTCAGGGGTAGCTGGATGGACAGCAGTGGCTGGCATGGCTTCCTTAATGGAAGCCTTGGAGGCTTTATATGCCTCCTCTGCCAGTTCCACCGCTGCTTGCTCAGCTTGGATGGCACCGATGTTAGGGTCAGTGGACGGCTGAGGAGGGTAGACAGGCTCTCCCATGATGTTAACAGGAAAACCTGTTTTATCACCCTCCCCCATTTCCACTTCCCCTTTTGCCACATCCCCCCTGACAGACAAATCCATGGGTTCCTGAATGGGGGTCATGCCTATATTCCCCCCCTCCAGTAGTGACTCGGCCTGGGGCTCTAACAAAGCCCGAGGTACGTCACTAGAGAGTGACACTGGAGGAGGAGACTGACTGGTGCCCTTGAAGCTCAGCACCTCAGGGACACTGACTACCCATTCAGCAGGGGCTTTGTTGGGACCCCCCTCAAAGGCCAGAGGCAGAACCTGATCTTTCTTGTCTACCCCTGCCTCACTTGGGAGACCCTCTTGCCCCTGCTTTTCCTCCAGACCCTTTTCCACATTAACCCCTATAGGGTCTGGAGAGAGAGATGTGTGGTCTGGCACCGGCTGGCTGAGCTTAATAACCGGGCCAGACAATGTCACCGGATGAGGAGGAGATGTTTTGTTCCTCTTCTTGCTTTTAGAGGGAGGTGCTCCACTATAGAGCACTTCCCACTTATCAGCAACCTCCCTGTTAGTTTTATGCTTCCTCTTCCTGGGGACGTCACTCCTGGAAGAGGAGCTGCCACTAGCTGCCTCCCCTGCAGAGGGCTTATTATCCCTCTGCTTACACTGTGCCCCCACACTAACTGATGTAATTATGGTGGGGGCAGATTGGGACTTGGGAGATGCAGCTGTGACACTAGGAGGACCGGTGACATTCTTCCCCTTTTTCCCCGTGTCTGCAGTCTTGCTGGAGACCACAGACACAGATGGTTTTTTTGGGGAAGAAGGGGGTTTGGAGGCCGTGGTGGTGGCTTGAGGAACGGCCTCCTTGCCTGAGCTCTGTGGGGGGGCTATGACCCTTGAGGTCCCCGCTGTTATGGGCTCAGCGGGGATGGGTGCCGTACTGACGGAGGTGCCATTTGCTGGGGCTGGGGCATGATGCTTTACATTAGGACAATTCCTACGTGTATGTCCCAACCCCTTGCAATGATAGCACTGCACCTCCGTAGTGCTGTAAAAAATCCTGTACAGCACCCCCTCAAATGGAACCCCAAAAGACCCCTCTATGTTTTCTGCGCCCTGAGGCAGGCACATTTGTACCTGCCTCTTGAAAGAGAGCACATGACGAAGTGCTCTCTCTCTGCACCCCAGGGGAATTTTAATAAATTGTGTTTTTACTTCCCCTAGGGTTAGCAGGTGGGGGCGCAGGAGGGAGTCTGGTAGGAAGGGGGGCACATTAGAGAGTGTTACTTTTGTGCCCAACCCTTCCAGGGGTTCTATTGGGACATATAATCCCCCCACTGTGATGCCTCTCTGTATAAGAATGTGTGCAGCAGCCAGAGTACGGGTAAAGAAAACTGCTTTCCCGTACATTTTGCTGGCTGCTACTATAACAGAGGGGCTGATGACATTAGCTGCAGCACGCAGATAGATATCAATGCTGTAGACCCCAGACATCTGACATTTAACCCCATGCTTCCTGGTGATCTGCCCCTCAGCCCCAGCGGTGGTATTACTGGGGCCAGCAGAAACCACCTGTGACCAGGTATTAGCCACAGGGGTAGGTCTGCTGGCAGAACCACCAGGAGCTGGGGCTGCCTTATCTGCCTGGGGCCTATGCTGTGCAGTGCTGCAGCTAGGATTTTCAGGGGCCATTATTCCCCCTTTTGACCCCTGAGGCTTCTTAATGGTCTTATCCCTCATGTTTAGACCTTTTTTATTTTTTGTTTATTTGTTTTATTTATTTTTATTTTTTGTTTTATGATTTTCTACTGTTTTCTTTTTTTTTTTAAATATAAAAGTGTGAAAAAGAAACAAAAAGACAAAACTAAGGGAGACAAAACTAAGGGAGAGAGAGAGGTGATGCTTGGCAGTGGAAGGGTTAATGGCCTGTTGCAAGGTGTCTAATTGCAACAACACAGAGAACACAGAGGCTTTTTAACCCCTCTGTGTCTCTGTGTCAGATGTTAAAAAAAAAAAGCCTTTTCAACAAAAATTCTAATTGTTTTCCCCCCCACTGCCTACAAAGATGTTACTTGTCTTCTCTCCCCCAAAACATAAAACCCAACACCAAACAAACAAAACTTCAACAAAACCTAATAAACTTTTAAAAGAAAAAAAGTCAAAGTAACAAAGCTCCAGGAGTGAAGGTGTAGTGCTAAGGGAGGGGTGTGGCAAAGTATCCAGGAGACAGCTCACTCTCCTGGGATAGAGGCTGAGCCTGGCTCCCAGAAAACTAAAACTTAAATTAAACTAAGAAAAAATACCACAAAAACTCCCAAAAATTAACAACACCGTGCACAAAGTGCTTATAAACAGAAAGGTGTTAAAATAAAACTTGTATTTGAGGGACTAAGACCCTAAAAAGCCTTTTGTTTGGAGCTCAAGCATGCACACAACCTCTTGGCACAGTACTTGTAAGCAGGACACACACTATGGGTAGCGGTCAAGCAAATGAACTTTGATTGACGGTCAGGCAAATGCACTTAGATTTAAGAAAAAAAAAGTTTTTTAAAAGTAGACAACTAGTAAACAATAATATATTGTATGCGTTGTGCACACACAGTATAAGCTGTGAGCCTGACACACACACTTACAAGCAGGGGCTAGCAGGGAGACAGGCAAATGAAGTTAGATAACACAGAATACAAGCAGGGGCTAGCAGGGAGACAGGCAAATGAAGTTAGATTACACAGAAAAAAAAACAAAAAAAAATGATGTTATAGCCCTAAAAAGGGCTTTTTGGGGTGCTGTGTTTACAGCAGAGATCTGATGGGTCCTTCAGCACTGCACTGGACACTGAATAAACTTGCCTAGCTATGGTTTTCCCTATTGATGCAGTATCACCTACAGTCTACCTCCTCTCAGTAAGACTGCAAGTTAGTTCTGATTCCAAAATGGCTGCTGTCCATGAGGTTGAAGGGTGTGGAAGGGAGTGTATGCTGCTGATTGGCTGGAATGTGTCTGCTGACTGTGACATGCAGGGTCAAAGTTTGCTCAATGATAAAGTATTGGGGGCGGGTCGAATCTCGCATATGTTCGCTGTTCGCCGCGAACGCGAACATGCTATGTTCGCCGGGAACAATCCGCCGGCGAACTATTCGCGACATCTCTATGGATAAAGGAAAATTGACAATTTTATGGATTTACAGCTATGCATCAGATAAAATATTATGGATATGAGAGAGGATGCAATTACTTTGTGCCCATCCTCCGCCAATGGGAAAATGCTAATAGAAAGAGTAACCAATTGGAGATGAGATTATCAAGAAGCATTATGATTGGCTGTTCTTGCCACGCAAAGAGAAATTTACTGCATGCCACTTGAATGTCTAAGACACTTACTTTCTTTGGTTCCTTAAAAAAAAAAACACTGCCATGTTATCTGTAAAAAATATAATCTGCCTGTCCTTCATGCTATCACTGCATAGAAATAATGAAATCATTATGAGAAATAGCTCCAAAATACCAGATATTTAGTCACGTCATTATTATTATTGTGTATTTATAACTTGCCAACATATTTTGTAACGCTGTACATAAGATAAGTTCCAGGCAAATGTAAATACAAATCAAAACATAACAAAGCAAGGAGGGCCCTGTCTGAACCTTGAATCCAGTGTCCATGGTACTTTCCCCAAAGCACCCTGCAGGATATAAACTCACAGACTTACAACCTAAAGGCATTGTGTGTGGTAAAGGAGGGAGAGAGAGGTGATGAGTGTATTAGGTTGGAAGGTGATACGCTTCTTTAAAGAGATGCATTTTTAGTGAGGTTTTGAATGCTTTGAGGCAGGAGGACAATCTGGTGGAGCGAGGCAAGGAGTTCCAGGGAATAGGGGCAGCACGAAAAAAGTCCTGAAGGCAAGATTGAGAGGAGGTGACAAGAGTTGTAGAAAGAAAAAGGTCATTAGCAGAACGAAGAGGGCAGTTGGGGGAATATTTGGAGATGCGAGCAGAGATGTAAGGGGGTGCACAATTGTTGAGGGCTTTGTAAGTTAGGGTCATGATTTGAAATTTTATTCTGGAGGCTAAGGGAAGCCAGTGGAGTGATTGACAGAGAGGTGATGCCGACAATGAACGTTGTGTATGGAAGATGATTCTTGCAGAGGCGTTCATTATGGATTGAAGTGGGGACAGTCGGGTGGTGGGTAGGCCAGCAAGAAGCGAGTTACAGTAGTCAAGTTGACTGATGATGAGAGAGTGTATTAGGATTTTAGTTGTGTCTTGTGTAAGATAGTGGCAAAATCTGGAGATGTTTTTTAGATGGAGAAGGCAAGATTTTGTTAGTGACTGTATGTGAGGCATGAAAGACAGGGTGGGGTCCAGTAGAATCCCAAGGCAACAGGTGATGATGTTGTTGTTGACAGTGAGAGAGATGTGAGGATCTGATGCTGTGGTAGAGGGAGGGAAGATTAGGAGTTCAGTCTTAGACATGTTGAGTTTGAGATGGTGGGTGGACATCAAAGAGGATATACTAGAAAGTCAGTTGGAGAGGTGTGTTAGAAGATAGGGGGTTAGATCTGGTGATGAGAGATAGATTTGAGTGTCATCTGCATAGAGATGATACTCAAACCCAAAAGACTGTATTAGGGTACCAAGTGAGGAAATGTAGATGAGAAGAGGAGGGTGCCTAGGAATGAACCTTGGGGTATGCCAACAGACAGGGGGTAGGTAGAAGAAGAGGTGTCAGAGTACGAAACACTGAATGATCGATTTTGTAGGTATGATGAGAACCAGGAGAAAGCAGTGTCTTGAATACAGAGGGACGGAGAGGATATGGAGTTGAAATGGATGGTTGACGGTGTCAAAGGCAGCAGAGAGATCTAGAAGAAGTAGATTGTAAAAGTGACCTTTTGACTTGGCGGAGAGCAAGTCATTAGTGACTTTACTGGGAGCTGTCTCAGTGCAATGTTGGGTCCGGAAGCCAGATTGGAAGGTGTCAAGAAGGGAGTTAGAGGAAATAAAGTTGGTAAGGCGGTTATAGACACACCTCTCCAGCAGTTTGGAAGCCAGGAGAAGTAGTTAGATGTGATGAGTCAGATGAGGGTTTTTTAAAGATGGGTGTAATTACGGCATGCTTTAGAGAAGATGGAAACATGCCAGTATTTAGAGAAAGGTTCAAGAGGTGTGTGAGAGCTGGGATTAGTGTGGTTGAGAGGGGAGGGATAAGCTGAGATGGAATAGGATCTAGAGGACAGGTAGTGAGGCAGGTGGATAATAGCAGGCTGGAGACTTTGTCCTCTGTTGTCGGGTCAAAGCAGTTCATGGTGGCTGTGGGATTGGGGAAGTGTTGTTGGTTAGTGGAGAGGGTGGAGTTTGAAAAACGACTATGAGAGGAGTGTTCATTGCGAATGCTTTAAATGTTATGCATAAAATGGTTGGCATAGTTTTTAGCTGTGAGAGAGGAAGGGATGGGATGAGGTGGTTGGGCGGAGGTGAGTATTGAATGGGGTGAACTGACGCTTGGGGCTAGAGGACAGAGTTGGTATTAGTGATTTGAAGAAGTGTTGTTTGGCAAGGTTGAGGGACGAGGAATAGGAGCGTAACATAAATTTGTAGTGGAGGAAATCTGCTGAAGTGTGTGATTTCCACCATCGTTGTTCAGCAGTGCGGGAGCACCTCTGGATGTATCGTGTTTGTGTAGTGTGACATGGTTGTGGTTATGGGGGCCAGAGTGTCAATTGTGGAAGAAAGAGTAGAGTTGTAGAGTGAGGTGGCAGTTTCAGGGCAGTTGAGGTTGGTGATGGGGCTGAGAAGGATTTGGATAATAGTGGAGAGCTGAGCAAGTGCTAGCAGGTTTCTGTTTGTGATGGTGGCAAGGGTTGAAGAGGGGTTGTGAGAGGAAGATGTGGTGAGTTTGAAGGTAAGGAAGTGATGGTCAGATAGAGGGAGTGGATGGATGACTGGGTAGGAGGTTGTGCTGAGATTGGTGAAGATAAGGTCAAGAGAATGTCCAGCATGATGAGTTGAAGAATCTGTTAGTTGTGAAAGGCCAAGGGAAGAGGTGAGTGCAAGCAGTTTGGCTGCTGCTGGGGAGGTGGGAGTGTCATCAGCAATGTTAAAATCTCCAAGTACCAGTGAAGGAACATTGGAGGTGAGAAAGTGAGGGAGCCAGGCAGAAAAGTGGTCAAGAAATAATCTTTGGCCATGCCACTGCACACCATTGTCCCTCACACTCCATAACCTTTGCAACTGTACTGCATCTGTATACCATAAAAGCATAACCTGACTCCCGATGAGCCACCCATTCTAGGAATGTGCTAAATGCCTCAAATTATACACATGATATGAAACATTACATCGGCAGACAGAGGTCCACATAATACTTGCCATCAAGACAACATGCTAGCAGATGATAACTGACCGGTAGTAACTGGAATGCCGATTCCATGTCCAACTTCGCCATCATTGCATCTACACTTAGCCGTCCCACCTTGGCCGTGGCAAAGTCAAATGATGAATATGACATCAAATCTCGGTCACTGCCATCATTAACGAAATCCCCTCTCAGGTAAGAAAGGTGATCTATGAGCATAAACTTACCCTCCTCCTTTTTGGAAGGACCCCTTCCATCTAAACTCTCAACTGCGGCATGGGTGGCTCAATAAAAGGACCTGCAATTCTACCTAATTCTACCTCCTTTATTTTATCATGTGCTACCCACAAAAATTCATGTTTCACCTGTTACCCATACCATGATAGAGAAGGCTTGCAGCCAATTATCAAATGGGACAGTCAAAGCTAGAGGTAGGTGGTGTGATCAAGTAGAGGACATCCGTTCCTGCTGGGTCAGGAGGACCTTAGGCTGCCTCCTAAACCTATCATTCTTTTTTAGTAGAGGGGTTACTGGTTGTGCTCTTTGACAGTGTAGTTGATATTTGTATAGTTTTCTGGCATTGAACAGGCCACTGGTGCTGTTTTCTGGGTTGTTTCATATGTTATATGTATGTGTGCTTTAACAGCAGTGCTAACAGTAAAAGTAACATTAACGTTAATTGCATTCTGCAAGAAAGGTGTTACAGATATACAGTATTTCATTTTGGCAACTCAGGGTGCTGCCTAAGTGATGCAGTAGTTCAGGGATTGTATTATTATATCATCAACAATAAACAATGGTTTCTGCTTTAAATTCATAGCTTTATAAGATTCAAAATAATTAAAAGTTAACATTTCTAATATTAACTATTACACGGTGTTCAAAACGAAACTTGGAAAATATGTTACTTATTTTCTAAAATATTTTCTTATTTTACAGTAACAATCCATTTATATACACCGCAAGGTATTTCTTCTTAAAAAACAAACAAACACATTAATTTGCCTAACCTTTCCTCAGTAATGAACATAGTATGAAGTGTAACATAGCAAATGAGAAACAGTTTGTGAAACATATAAATCATCGCAATCATTGATATGAACAGCACATATCTTTAGCTTCTTTATCAGTAAAAAATCTCTTATAATATATAATATGCCTTCAAACCATTTCCTTTGAATATATAATTTTCTATCAATTAAGGTTTTGCAACACATTTATTTGATGGCATAGAAGATTCAGTGATATCTGTATTGTGGTCTCTAATAGGAATAGTAAGGTCAACTGATCTGGTAAAACAAATTATTTGTTTGCATAACTGTTTCATAAATATTTGAGATGGATCACTAGCTTGACATTCTTCACAAGTCTCACTACTGACTTAATTTGACTGTCCTGCAGTGTATGTTTGGAAAGGGCAGGAGTGGGTCTGTTTTGTAAGACATGTTTGTGTATAGAGACCAGACGTGGGGTTCATGCTGCATCAGTTCTGTCTGTACGGTATATGCATAAATAGATACTAAAAGCAAGGATTGTGTCTATTTTTTAGTACATAGGTGTACAAAGAAATGCTAAATTTGTATATATTCTGCAGTACCTAAGTGAGCATATAGCAATTCCATAGGTGTATATGTTCTCCAGTATATATGTATTAAAAACTGAAAGATGTGTAACTGTTATGAATTATAAGTGTATATACAAACACATTAGGAGTATGTTCTGTAAGTTATTTGTATTTAAGAGAGCCCAGAGTCTACTCTGCAGCACATGCCTATGTATAGAGAAAATAAATAAGTGCCTCTTGCCACAGATATATCTGTTTACAGTGCAAGTCTATAAAAATAAGTCACATGTTTGTCAATTTTCTTAAAACAATAAATCACTGAGGTTCAAAGTGTATAAACAGAAATGTAAAACATGGTAGACACATTGCATCATCTCACCAACAGGCCAAGGAAGGTATTAGACAAACCTAATAATGACTGTGGCATAGTGAATAGTGTGTGAACTGACATGTGTGAATACATACAGGATAGTCTAGTGGTCCTTGCCACAACTGGATTTAGGGAGGCACAGGGGGATCCTATGCCACCCCATTTCCTCATGCCCAGAGCTTTACTGCACTGTTGTGGACTGTGTATTGGCCATGGGATTTGGGAAATTCCCTGGGTTAAAATATGATAACAATATTATATGTACTTGTGGTCATGCTCAGAGCTTAGAAAATTTACTAGAGTAATGTGCCTAGGCCTGAGATGAGAAGTTCCTGCCCTGCGCAATCCAGTGGGACATATAATATTTATATTGTGCATTATTGGATATAAATTGTGTTTTATGTTACATTTATTGTTGTAAATAACATATGTTTATCCATGTAAGTGATTATGGTGTGGACATGTTAGAAGGAAACCCGAACAGCCTTATTAAATTGTGATTCTGCAAATTTAAAAGGACTCTATTTAAGCACATAGCATATTTTTTTACAAAAGTTTTTAGTTAGTGAACTTCCATCCAAAAGCAAGGTCTTCACTAACTAAAAACTTCTGTAAAAAAATATGCTATGTGCTTAAATAGAGCCGTTTTAAATTTGCTGAATCGCAATTTAAAAAGTCTGTAAGTTTGGGGAATGTACAGAAAAGGTCCCACAAGTTAGTGCAATGCAGACTAAACCCTGTGCTAAATCCACACTCTTTATATAGCGACCCTGGCAATTACAGAGCAGATTGTGCTGTCTTGCACATACACCTGAGATGTTCTGTTTGACATGTAGGCATGTGTTCCTAAGGCAACTACAAATGCACCTTGGCCTGATTGCTGACTACTAGTTGTTCCTTTTCACACACAGGCATGCCTTTATTGGCTACTTAAGAATGCACATTGTCCAGATTGGGGAATCCTTATTTACATGTAGGTTTGCAGCCATTGGTTACCAAAAATGCACAACTGTTTGAATGGTTGTTCTCCACTGGAGAAATGGTATAAATATGTACATGGTCATCATAAGTTTTTGGCAGTTCAGATTCAAATAAAAAATTGTGAGAGTCTTACTGGGTGACGGTATTCTGTGTTGGAGAGTGGTTATATCCTATGACCACTGGTTTCTTCACTGTCTATCTCTTGTAAGCATTCTTGGTAGTTTCCCCTGCTGTGAGTTCATCTTCTGTAGCAGAGGTGTACAAAGAACCCCCACGATTCTGCTGAATAGGTGGAATTAGGTTCCTATCAAATCCAATTGAAGAAAGCAGATCGTGACAGTTCTTATCTGCTGGTTGTCCGAAGAAAAAAAATGATGAGAAGAGCCTGACACTATTAGTCACTATTAGTATTAGATGAAAATGCAATGTGTCACATGTAGTATCATCCTTTTAAAAAGGTTTTGCATTCCCAGGAGCTTTGGAAGGCAAATAGCTGGACACTATATCAAAAAGGTTTAAAGTCAATGATTTAATGTATCTGAAATTATAGTGTGAATTTCTACTCACAAGCAGTCAGCATACAGTCTGGCATTATCGGTCTGATCATTGTGACTATGGATTATCTTTTAAATCTAGGAAATATGAGAGGTGACAAAGGGGTGGATCAAGTGTTAAGGCATAGCCTTCTGCTCCACCACATTATTGTACAGCTTATGCATGTTAATTTGATAACTGAATAAAGGTTTTAAAGAACTAACCTATCCCAGTTGAAAAATATAGTATTATTGGTGCTTGTTTCTTTTCTTTGTTTGATGCAGTTTTGGCAGTGGACCTAGTATTACTTTTAATGGTTCCAGTAACATTACTTTGGGGTTGTTTTGCTAGACATGGCATTACTAGTTCTCAGCATGTCATTACTAGTTCTCAGTGAGAATGGTTATATTGAATGCCTTACCTCCCTTTATACTTTATGACAGTATACCTATACAGCTCTCTCTGTCACATTTATAGAATACACTTTCAAAGCTTACCAGCCAAAGAAATGTACGAGTCACTTGAATTTCTCTGGCCTGCAGTGAATCAATGCTTCCCAGGAGCTTTATCATAATAAACAGCTTTATATAGATTTTGTAATGATCACTTGTATGTACACTCAAATGAAGACAAATCATAACTAGGAAAAACAGAGTTGACACTAATTTTTTTGTACAACTAATGGTCAAGTCTTAGATTAATAATGTGTAGAACTATCCGAATCAGAAAATCAGTGTGTAGAAAAAATCTGAAACACCTATTGGCTCCCCAAGAAGAAGAGCTTTGAAAATGTGGCACACATTGAAAAGTTGGCCTATAATGAAGGTGACTGAAGACCTCAAGAAAATAGGTTATCATTATGTTTCAATTTTAAGAATGGAATCCATCACAATGATAGTTGTAGTATTACTGAGTAATCATTGAAAGGCCTCTCTAGACCTAACATGTACACATTATTATTATTATTCCTTTATTTGTAACACGCTAACATATTCTGTAGTGCTATAGAGGGGTAAGTTCAAGTCAGAAACAAAAACAATATTAACACAATTCAAAAGAATGGAGGGCCCTGTGAGGAATTGACTCTGCTGGGTTTTGAACCCTGGTCCCCACGCTGCTATACCTCTTCCCTACCACTGTGCCAGCCTGCCTGTTGTGAATTCCATTGAGACCTTATAAGCTTGACTCTGCTAGCAATTGTATCAGTACCTAAGTCTCTTCAGCTGTGTCTGGTCAGGTGTCTGGTCCTTGGCCTATAAAAGGCACTTCCTGTCTATTGATCCTTGCCAGATTATTGTTGGTTCCTGATCCCTTCAATAAACCTTGTTCCTGTTTCACCTACAAGTTTGCGGAACTGGATTATTGCTGACCTTGGCTACTGGTCTCCACAACTTTGTGATTTCTATATCATTACAGAATAATCTGGCCCTTTCATGGAGACCGCCGGGAAAGATTCTGCATTGGCCCAGCAGGTTGCTTTATTTGCAAGAACTGTGCAGACCCAGGCACAGACCATCCAAGTGCTGCAGGACCAGGTAGCTGAACTGCAAAATAAATTTCAGTCAATGCACAGTGAGTACACCAGCTACAGGGCACGTGATGCTGCGGCTGCTACTGTTACACCTGCTCAAGAGGCCCGCTTGCCCCTGCCAGAAAAGTTTGGAGGAGATCGCAAAAAATTTAGGGGTTTCCTAAATCAATGCCGTTTGCACTTCATGATGTTACCTCACCAATTTCCATCTGAAAGAGAGAAGGTGGGATTTATTTTTTCCTTATTCAAAGATGAAGCCCTGGCTTGGGGCTCCCCTCTTCTGGAACAAGACAGTCCAGTCTTGGGTAAACTAAATGACTTTCTTGAGGCCATGTGCCTAGTTTTTGATGACCCCAATCGATGTGCTACAGCAGAAGCCACTCTCCTTCATTTGCATCAAGGGAGGCGCTCTGTGGCTGAATATGCTGCTGAATTCAGACAGTGGGTTGCTGATACTACCTGGAACCAATAAGCCCAGAGGTTCTACTTCAGAAAAGGTCTCTCAGAAGCTATAAAAGATGAGCTAGCTCGTGTTGATCTTCCTGCTGACTTTGATGCATTTGTGCGTTTGGTTATCCGTATTGATCGGAGACTTTCTGAAAGAAGATTGGAAAGACAGGGCTCTTTTAGACCAAGTACTACTCCAATTTCCTATTCAAGAACTTCTACTCCGATCCCACAAACACCTACAGACTCTGAGCCAGAGGCTATGCAGGTAAATCTAATAAGAGGGCCATTATCCAACGAAGAAAAACAGTGGCGACGCACTCACAATTTATGCCTGTATTGTGGTAGTGCAGGGCACTATGCCATCAATTGCCCTAGCAAATCCAAAAGAACAATAGCTATGGCAGCTGAGGGTGCACAGATTCGACACCAACCCCAGATTTCGGATCAACTGGATTCTGTCACACAACCCTTGTTTTCTCTGGCTCATGGTGAAGAGGGTATGTTGACTCAACATCCTCATTTTGTGGTGCCTATCACGTTGCAATGTGGTGATCGTAAAATTTCAACTACCGCTATGGTACATCCTCAGCCGGAATTACCATTTATTGTGGAAGTTGATGCTTCTGATTCAGCTGTTGGTGCAATACTGTCTCAAAGAACTGGACCTAAGATGCTGTTACATCCATGTGCCTTCTATTCCCGCCAGATGGTGCCAGCAGAAAGAAACTATGACATAGGGAATAAAGAACTATTGGCTATAAAAGCTGCCTTCACCGAATGGAGACATCTCTTGGAGGGAGCTACCCATCCAATTACTGTCCTCACAGATCACAAAAATCTGGAATGTATTCGATCAGCTAAGAGACTGTCAGCCAGACAAGCACGCTGGTCCCTATTCTTCTCAAGGTTTAATTTTTTGGTTACATACCGTCCTGGCTCCAAGAATGGTAAGGCGGAGGATATATTTATAGGAGTTACATTTCCTTCTGATCTGATGTCTCGCATTAAAAAGGGCTACGCTGAAGACCCAGTTCTTCGTGATCTTCCTTGTGACCTCCATATGACGATGTGTAATGGGTTTTGGATTTTTCAACAACGTCTGTTTGCTCCGGAGTCAGTGCGACTGGATCTTTTACGTCTCTACCATGACTCAAAACCAGCAGGTCATCCAGGAATCCAAAAGACGCAAGACCTACTTGCCCGATCCTTTTGGTGGCCGAAGTATCATGAGGATGTTAAGAAGCATGTGTCCTCTTGTGATGTATGTGCCAGACATAAGACTCCTCGCTCATCCCCTGTTGGCTTGCTTCAGCCTCTTCCGATTCCTCATCGTCCCTGGGGATCTATATCCATGGACTTTATTGTGGAACTACCTCCCTCTAAGGAACACACTACCATTCTTGTTGTTGTGGACAGGTTAACTAAGATGGGTCATTTCATACCAGCTCGTGATCTCCCTTCAGCTAAACAGACGGCTGACCTGGTTATTCGGGAAATATTTCGCTTGCATGGAGTGCCTGATGAAGTAGTTTCTGACAGGGGAGTGCAGTTTACGTCTCGTTTTTGGAAACATTTTTGTTCTAATCTAGGTATTAATGTAAATCTGTCGTCAGCTTTTCATCCGCAAAGTAATGGACAGACTGAGCGAACCAACCAGACTTTGGAGCAATATTTGCGGTGCTATATTAGTTACCTGCAGGATGACTGGCTGGATTTTTTACCCACGGCGGAGTTTGCCTATAACAATGCCCAACACTGCTCCACTTCTTTGAGCCCATTTTTTGCCAACTATGGTTACGATCCGACCTTTCTAGTCAGTCTCCCAATTACTACTTCCATTCCTGCTGTCACTGACCGGCTAACGGCCTTACGTGATTCCCAAGCACTGTTGAAAGAGACTCTTTTGGAGGCTCAGGAATGTTACAAAAGAGCTGCTGATAGGCATAGAAAGGAGGCCCCAGTCTATCACGTTGGTGACAAGGTGTGGCTGTCAACAAGGAATCTCAATCTTAGGATTCCTTCTCATAAATTGGGTCAAATGTTCATGGGACCTTTTGAGATCATTGCTCAGATCAATGCTGTCACTTTCCGTTTACAACTCCCGAATTCCATGAAAATACATCCAGTGTTTCACGTTGCACTGCTTAAACCTTTTCATGAAAACACTTTCCCTGGCCGAGCCCTGCCTGCCCCACCTCCAGTCCTCGTGGATGGTGAGGATGAGTACGAAGTGGACAAAATTCTTGACTCCAGGATCTTCCGTGGCAAGCTTCAGTATCTGGTTCGCTGGAAAGGCTATGGTGAGGAGGAGAGTTCATGGGAACCAGTGGACAATATTCACGCTCCTGATCTCCTTCGGTCTTTTCATGTGCAGTACCCTGCTAAACCAGGTAATAGGGCATCCAGAGGCTGCACCTATAGAGGCGGGGGTAATGTGAGGAATTGACTCTGCTGGGTTTTGAACCCTGGTCCCCAGGCTGCTATACCTCTTCCCTACCACTGTGCCAGCCTGCCTGTTGTGAATTCCATTGAGACCTTATAAGCTTGACTCTGCTAGCAATTGTATCAGTACCTACGTCTCTTCAGCTGTGTCTGGTCAGGTGTCTGGTCCTTGGCCTATAAAAGGCACTTCCTGTCTATTGATCCTTGCCAGATTATTGTTGGTTCCTGATCCCTTCAATAAACCTTGTTCCTGTTTCACATACAAGTTTGCGGAACTGGATTATTGCTGACCTTGGCTACTGGTCTCCACAACTTTGTGATTTCTATATCATTACAGGCCCTGTCTATGAGCTTAAAATCATATATGAACAGTGTTTTCCCTAAAGCATTTAGCAAGATTGAAAACATGCAAACAGACTAAAGGGTATAGGTGAGGTATACAAGGATGTTAGATGTGTTGTGTATATTGATGCCAAAGGTGAGGTTTTAAAGGTTTTGAGGCAGGAGAATAGTCTAGTGGAGCAGGGCAAGAAGTTCCAAAGAACAGGGGTAGCTTGAGAAAAGTCTTAAAGGCAGAGTGAGAGGAGTAAAGAAGAAGGTTATTAATAGAGTGAAGTGGGTGTTTGGGGGAGTATTTAGAGATGAGGGCAGAGATATAAGGGCTTTATATTTTTAGGGTAATGATTTTAAATGTTATTCTGGAGGCTATGGGAAGCCAGTAGAGTGACTAACAATGAGGTGCTGCAGTCACTGATCTTTGAGTTTGGTAGAGGTGTAGGTGCATTCATTATGGATTGGAGTGGAGAGAGACAGGTGATGGGGAGGCCAGCAAGGAAAGAGTTGCAGTAGTCGAGGTGAGAAGATGAGAGAGTGGATTCAAATTTTAGTTGCGTCTTGTGGTGAGAGGTAGATTTGTGTGTCATCTAATTCCTGTCTTTAGGACTTTTCTCGTGCTGCTCCTATTCTATGGAACTCCTTACCTCGCTCCACTGGACTATCCTCCTGTTTCAAATCTTTCAAAACCTCACTAAAAACGTATCTATTTAAAGAAGCTTATCACTTTCAGCCATAATTTCTGCTATATATTGTACCTCTCCTTTCTATATCTCACCCATCCTATTTAGACTGTAAGTTTGCCAGTTTTCAGTCTTGTTGGGTGCTTTAGGGAAAACACTTTATTTGCTTGACTTTAAACTCAATAACAGGGCCCTCCTTCTTTTCTAATTTGTTATTACAAATAATAGCTAATAATAATAATCATCATATAGATGATACTGAAATCCAAAGGATTTTATTAAGGTACCAAGGGAGGAAGTATAGATGGAGAAAAGGAGGGACCTAGGACTAAACCTTGGGGTATGCCAACAGACAGAGGGCAAGGCAAAGAGGTGCCAGAGAAGGATACACAAAATGATCGATCTTCAACATATGATTTGAACAGATGCTGAGAGAGTGCATAATTTGGATAAGAAGATTGTGGTTAACTGTGTCAAAGGCAGCAGAAAGATCCAGGAGAATTAGGATTCAAAAATGACCCTTTGACTTGGTGGTGAGCAAGTCATTAGTGACTTTTATGAGGGCTGTTTCTGGGAAGTATTGGGGTCAGAAGACAGATTGGAAGGGGCCAAGGAGGGAGTTGGAGGAAATAAATTGGATAAGGTTATTGTAAACAAGTCGCTCAAGCAATGTTTGAAGCCAAGGGGAGTAGAGAGATAGGATGATAGTTAGATGTAGAAGATAAGTCAGATGAGGGTTTGTTAAGAATGGCATGTTTTAAAGATGATAGAAATGTATCCATATTAAGCGAAAGGTTGAATATATGCGTGAGGGCTGGGATGAGTGTGGTGGAGACGGGAGGGATAAGTTGTGAAGGAATACTGTGGAGAAGTTGTAAGGTGAAAGAGTGACAGTAGTCTAAGACCTCACCCACATTACAGGTTCAAAGAAGTCCATGATGGATGTGGGATTAGGTAAGGGTAAAGACTTGGTGTTATGTCCACTACTGTCTCTACAAATAAAAGGGACCCTCAGGGTAGCTATCAGAAATCTTGGGGGCCAGTATGACAGCCAGAGCCCCAGTAACACATATTTTCTCCAACCATCATTTCTCACTTACCATCACATAAAAGCCTTTCTAAGTACTCCTTTCAACTATTCACCTCAAAATGGCGATGGAGTAGCAGTACAGTTACCTGTAACAGAATATGAAAACTAATTTATAAAATACACGTTTTAACCCAATGTAAAGCAACTCAATAGTGCAAAAAGTTTACTGCAAGTGTTATATTAGTTTACTGTAGGAATATATATATTTTTTCATAATATTAAGTTAAGGAAGTAGTTATTTCCGATCATTTTTAATAACACTATTTTCTGAACTTCCACTGTGTCACTATATAATAATGTATAATAGACCAAACTAATCTGAAATGGACTCACATACAAGTAAACCACATGAACATGTCCTATATTGAGCGCACAAAACTGATATGGAGTAAAGAATATATATTGGCATAAGCTAAAATGAAGTTCACGGTAAAGTTCACTGTGAAGAGTAAACAAAGATTATATGGACAGTAATGTGCTGAAACTGACTAAACTAATGTAATGTGGATGCACTGAACTAAGTAGAAATGGAGTAGATTAATGAAATAATGAACAAAACAGAAAATGACTGAAATAATATGATATGCACTGAAGTGACATATACAGAATCAATATGACATTAATGAGCTAAGGAGATATAGACTGAACAAAGTACATATGATCCAAAGTTAACTGGAGTACTGGAAACTAAGCCCAATTAACGGAGCTAAGTTAAAGTATTCTTTTTTTTATAAATGAATGTGAAATTGTCTGATATGGAGTAAATTAAGTCAAGCTGGACTGAACTAAAGTGATATTAGCTAAAGGAATATTGCTGGAACTAATCTGAAATGCAATGAATTCAAATGTTAGTGACTGAATCAGATAACATAAACACATATGAACAGAAATGAGTTAAATGGACAAATACGAACAGAATAATACAGATATGAAATTAACTAAACCAACCCCAACTAATTTAATACTTAGTGAACAAACCCGCTATGGCCATATTTTAAAATGTACTGTTTGGAAGACTCACAATTGAAAATAAGCAACATGTTTAGAATGTAAAATAAAATAGCACTTCCTCTAATGTATTAAGTGTTATACAGTATGCTTTTAGAAAATTACTTTCCATATGGGATACTTTGAATGTACAAGAAGTTTTTTTGTCTGCACAAAGGAAATATGGCAGTAAGAGCTGTCAGTACTATCAGCAGGACTATAGGGAAACTAGTTTACAAGGACACACCCACGTCAGCAGGCTGCAGCAGACAACAACAGAAAATTATTGCCTGCAGCTAAGAAAATTGCATAAAAGCTGAGAAATTGAAAATCTGTGTTTAGTTTTTTGGGTTCTAGAAACATTTTTTTACTTAATAAAAATATCACATTAAAAAAATGACTACTGTGGTTCTTTAAATTGAGTGAACTAAACCTGAAAGGGCTAAACATGTGATTGACTGTGAATTAACCTAATAACAGACAATGCTTATATGCACTAAACAAAAATTAGAGAGACAATGATCCCCCTTACAACAAGACTGCTTCTTCTTAAAGAACATTAACACTCTCTATACATTATATTAGCTGTTTTCTCTACAGTGAATCATTCTTGAGATATCAGGCATTGTTTGTATTGGATTATTACTCTAACAAATGGTTCAGTATGGTAATTTGCATCTCATTATACTTCATAAGGGTGTGGATGAGTTAATAAAATCAGTATATTACTAATTTGCAAATCAGATTTAAGCAGTTAATACATTTATATATAATTTGTGAGACACACATTTGATTAATAATGCAACAGAAACAATAATTTACGTTTGAAAAATGCTTAATTTAAAGACAGTTTTTAAGTTCTTTAGAAATAACTTTAAAAAAACTGCATGAGTTTGGGGTGTTAATCCATTTAGAAGGCCTGAATTATGCAAACGATGACTGTTAATTTGGCATTGAGTGAATTAACCTTAAACTAAGGGGAAGTGGTCTAAAGTAACTGACTATTGAGTTAACTTATATACTATACATATAATGCAAATAATTGATATAAAACTATCCTAACAGAACACTGCTAATAATACATAATACACCATATTGATATGGACAGACCTAAACTGATCTAAATAGGGGGGCATCCACCACACTAATCTACTCTAACAAATCAGGAAGGGCTGCAAAAATACATGGAGGCTGTGCAGAGGCACGTGGATGAATAGCCAACTCACCTCCATCAGGGATAATCTCCGCTATACCCATCCTGGAAAGTCCCACATAATTGCTGGTGGCCATGTGCCAAGATGTATACTCATTCCCATTTGGTGACCTCCCATTATGTTTTGCAATTCATCAATTTACTTTAGTGTGTTGTATGTTCCCCTGGTCCCCTTTTGGATTGCTAAGTGGTGGTGGTGAAGGGGCTTGTATACCTGAATGAAGATGTGAGCTATACTATGTAAGGCCATTGTAGGTGGGCACTTCATAGCAGAGAGGTCAGACAAATCACAGTCCACTAGAGAAGGAACTGGCAACCCACTCCAGTATCACCTGTCATATTGTTAGCAGGCCATCAGGGGAATGTGGATACTCTACACTATCACTAATTGGACTTTGCATCTGTATTAACCCTTTATTTTGATTATATATGATATATATTATTATATTATAGATAATGCTATGATGACTATTATTTTTTTTTCATGTATTGATCTATTGCATATTAACTAGGGCTCATTGGTTTACATATATAGGAATATGACCCCCCCCCCCCCCCCGTAACCCCAACCATTGATGGTTAGAATTATATAACAAAGCTTTACTACATACACAGAGCACAATCAGAAATGGTCAAGACTGTACATTAATATCCTGAGTGTGGTGTGGACGGATCCCAGGAGAGCAAGAGGCTTTAAAAAAAAAAAAGGGGATACCTACAGGGGGTAATGTGATAGTCTAGAATAAGCATGATGCATAGCACCTACCAGGGTCACATGTGGTCACTACACCACTGCAACCGGAATATGATTAAAAAAAAGGATCATCACAAATCACTTAATTTAATTGAAGAAATCATAAATGTGCATAGCACTTACAACTTGTCTAGATCTGCTCAATGAAACAGATGGACTCTATAATCCTCTGGACCTCTGGACTCTATAATCCAATTTCACACATACAGTGTGGTGACAAAACAAGTGGTCAACCACAAAAATGCGGAGGATAAAAAAAACTAATCAACATGCATGTATAGTGCAGTGCTAAATCCTGTAACTGTAACAATATACAAACTCACCTGATTCACATCTGCAAGCAGTACTAACTATTAGCTTGGTCTCTGGATAATCAACAACATGGGAAAATACCCATTAATACGGCGAGGACACAAAGGTCAGCAGCAAGATTCACTGTTACTTACATCAAACCCAAGGATCTGTTAACAGACTGATATTGAGGTCAGGATCACATGCTTCACTAGTGCATATATTAATGCTGGCTGTCATTAACATGCCATTGTGAGACTTTGAAAGTCCACCGCCATAGCTGTATTTGTCTACATTTCAACTAACAACAATCATGTCTTAGATATCTGGCTATACGATAGCTTTAAGATTGTGGGAGCTACATGTTAAGGGGGCTGTCATTGAAGGAATGTCTACCTGAGTGACACTGTGAAAACCTTACAGCTCATACATTTCCTTCACAATGCTTGCAGGTGCAGAAAATGCCTTCATGGACCTGAATCGTACCTAAAACAAAAAAAAAAGAAAAAATACAAAACCTACAAAATAAGGTCTTAAAAAAGATAGGGACTGCAGCATCTCTTCTCAATAGCATTCCTCAGTGACCATCAATTTGTGAAATGGTAAATAGAACCCTACGTGTCCACAGAGAAGTGGATCATGGACCATGTGATGGGAGGTAGCCTCCTGCATACAAAATATCACATAGGCCAAGATCCATGACTCTGTAACCAGGCTAGATTAGGTTAACATTGAGACCAATAGATTGTAACTGTGGAGAGCTGTTGAGAAGGCACAAATATATGCCCACTTCTAGGTCCTCCTCTGCCTAGGCACAGGGCCTAGGCTGGGTCTGGGGCCCAGCTGGAGGGTGTTGCAGATATTTGGGTGGTGTGGTTGGGCCCGGTGGTGGTGGTAGAGGCCAGTCCAGCGCACTGCTGCTGTTCGGGGGAGGAGGAGGTGGCTGGCTGGTGTCATCACTTCAGTGGAGAGGCCCTTGTGTTATGCTCAGTCTTTGGAATCCCGGCAGTGTGGCCAGAGGGCGGGATAGTTACTCCACCAGCCTCCTCCTCTGAACCAGGGCCCTCGGCTCCCCTTGTCTCCTCCTCCCCCTGCACCAGTGAATGCTGGTTGGGGGCTTGCACCTCCACTTCCTGCATCAATAGAACCGACGCTTGCCACTGGACCCAGACCTCCTTGATGCTGAAAGAGGGAAAAGAAAGGTATATGTCTTTAGTATACATAGTTAAATAGTTACATAGTAATTAAGGTTGAAAAATACTCTCAGTCCAGCAAGTTCAACCTTTTAAGATCTCCTCTGATCTGCAATATGCGGATTAGTTATTAATTAATTAGTTGTTAATTAATTATTAATAGTATAGTATTTGAGGATGAATAAAGAGTTAGTCCATCAAGTTCAACCTTTTTAGATCTATCTTGATCTTTTTAATATGTGGACTATTTGTTATTAATTGTTAATTGATAGATAGGAAGGCAAACAGAAAAAAAAAAAAAACATTGAGACTTTGCCAATTGTCTCATAAGGGGAAAAAAAGCAAAATTCCTTCCTGACCCCAGAAACTGGCGATCAAATTTCTCCCTGGATCAATATTCCTTCACTAGTTATCTAGGATAACCTTGAATGCCCTCTTTATTCAAAAATACATCTAGCCCTTTTTTGAAGTTATCTATTGAAGTCACCACCTCCTTTGGTAGATAATTTCACAGTTTAACCACCCTAACTGTGAAGAACCCTTTTCTTTGTTTAAGGTGAAATCTTTTTTCCTCTAACCTCAAAGGATGTCCTCTTGTCAGTTTAAAATCTCTTGCTACAAAAAGTTCACTTGACACTTTGCTTCCCTTGCTTCTATACCCTTCTTAATATACGCTATTATTTGACTTGCCTTTGCAGCTGCTGCTTGGCATTGAACACTGCTACCTATGTGGTTGTCCACTAGTATTACCAAATCCCTTTCAATATTTGATACCCCTAGATTTGCTCAATTAAGGTTATAAATTGCATGGCTATTTTTCCTTCCCAAATGCATAACCTTACATTTATTTGTATTAAATCTCATCTGCCATTTAGCCGCCCATTTCTCTAATTTATGCAAATCCCTCTGTAGGGAAAGTACATCATTATCTGATTTAATTACCTTGCACAACTGTCATCAGCAAAAATGGAGACACTACTTTTGAGTCCTATTTCTACGTCATTAATAAATGTTACAAAAGGAGAGGACCTAATACTGAACCTTGAGGAACCCCACTTACCACATTAGTCCAATCGGAGTAGTTCCATTTACAACAACCCTTTGCTTCATGTCTTTTAGCCAGCTCTCGATCCATGAACAGATATTTACTGCAATTCCTGTATCCCTTAGTTTGCTCAAAAGTCTCCCATGAGGCACTGTATCAAAAGCCTTTGCAAAATCCAAAAAGACTACATCTACTGAGTTGCCCTGATCCAAGTTCCTACTAACCTCCTCATAGAAACTAATTAGATTGGTCTGACATGACCTATCCTTCATAAATCTGTGTTAACTACTACTATGATCTTGTTCATTTAGACACATTCTTGTATTCTGTCCCTTTTAACCCTTCTAAAAGCTTCCCAACTACAGATGTGAGGCTCACTGGTCTATAATTCCCCAGATTCGCTCTTGCTCCCTTCTTAAATATAGGTATCACCTCTACTTTTCTCCAGTCATCTGGTAGAGACCCTGTGGTGAGTGAGTCTTGAAAGATTAGATATAATGGTTTGGCTATTACAGAACCCAGCTCCCTCAGTACCCTTGGATGTATTCCATGAGGACCCGAGGCTTTATTAACATTTATTTTCTCCAATCTCTTTTGGATTTCTTCCTGCGTTAACCAATTATTTAGTGATGATAGTGTAGCCCCATTATGTTGCAGTGTCCAAACCACTGGTACCTCCCTTGTGTATACAGACGAAAAGAACCTATTTAGCTCATCTGCCTTTTCCTGGTAACTAATTATCAGATGGCCTGTGTCACATTGTAATGTTCCCATAGCTTCCTTCCTCGCCTTCTTCCCATTAATATATTTAAAAAATATTTTAGGGTTAGTCTTACTTTCCTTTGCAACTGACTTCTCATTTTCTATTTTAGCCAGTCTAATAGCCCTTTTGCAAGCCTTGTTGATTTCCTTATAGTCACATAAAGCTACCTCTGTTCCCTCCTACTTGTATTATTTAAATGCATGATTCTTTTTCCTTATCATGATATTTAAGTCATTGTTAAGCCACATGGGATGTGATTTACTCCTATTAATTTTATTTCCACATGGTACATGCCGATGAGTATGTTTATTTAGTAAGGATTTGAATGTTGTCCATTTATTTTCAGTATTTTTCCCTGTAAGTTCTTTGTCCCAGTATATATGTAGTATTGCTGCCCTTAGCCCATTAAAGTTAGCCCTTTTAAAATTTAGAGTTTTTGTTGGCCCCTTACAAATCTGTTTTTTGTATTCAATCTCAAATGAGACTGAGTTGTGTTCACTGTTCCCCACGGGTTCCACAATTTAAACATTTTAACATTTGATATTATATCAATATTACTTGTGATGACTAAATCCAAGATGGCCCCATTTCTAGTAGGTTCTTGTATTACCTGGGCCAGATAATGATCCCTGAGTGTACTCAAGAACCTGCTCCCCTTAGCTGAGCTGCTGGTCTCATTTATCCAGTTTATTTCAGTGTAATTAAAGCTTCCCATTATTAGAACTTGCCCGTTCTTAGCTGCACTTCTAATCTGTAACAATAATTGTATTTCCTCACTTTCAATTATATTTGGGGGTTTATAGCATACTCCCACCATTATGCGTTTAGAATTAGCTCCTCCACTATTTAGCTCAACCCACAAAGATTCAATGTTGCTGTTAGTTCCAGCATACATATCTTCTCTGATTTAATGACGCATCCAACTACCCCTTGTTAATTCCATGGAACTGACATGTCAATTTTCTTGATGGTCATCATGTACATGTGTAGTGTGTGTGATGTACATATGGTGGCATGTTGGTGTATGTGATATTAACCTGACATGGAGGCTGAATCCTGCTGGACCACTAGGCCTGAAGCTCCAACAGCGGGCACCTGTCTCAGAAGGTCTGTGACGACCATCTCCCTCTCATTATCAGTGACGGTATGGTCCTTAGCCATCATCCTCACCTTGCCCTGATGTCATCAAATCAGTGCTTCACCTCACCTCACATGCAGTTGTTACAATCTGCTTCTTCTTCTGACTTAATAAGGCTGTTGTGGCTAAACCCACGCAGCAGACCTTTCATATTCTTTTGATCCCTTCACCAAGACAGCTGATGTCTGTTAAAATCCCCTTACTCAGATGAAGTATTCCAAAAAATATGATCTCAGGCTCAGCATTATAAAACTCAGGAACTGCTTTAATTGTTGTTGTAATTCATAACAGGTACAATAGATGTAAATTTAAACTTGAGCTGATAACAATCTGTAACAGTTTGTGTGTCTTCTGGATTTTGTATAAATTACTATTGACAAGGTTTCATCTGCAAGGCATTATAACATCCACTTCATTATTATCTTCTCTAAGAATGCTGACATATACATATGTCTTCTAGGTTTCCTCTCCTTTTATTATGAGCCTACACACACTTTGGTGTCCTCCCCTCTGATTGGGAGCATATACACACTTCAATAATTGAACAGGAACAGGGCAGCCATTTACTCTCTTACATTACAACCTTAAGTTCAATGTTTTGTTAATCTGAATTTTATGTGATGGATCAGAACACAATAGTCTAAGTTGGTGAAGTGAAATGAGAAAAATATATACATAAAACTATTTTTTAGAAATAGAAAACAGAAAATTTGCATGTGCGTATGTATTCAGCCTCTTTGTTATGAAGCCCATAAAAAGCTCTAGTGCAACCAATTACCTTCAGAAGTCACATAATTAGTGAAATGATGTCCACCTGTGTGCAATCTAAGTGTCACATTATCTGTCATTACATATAAACACCTTTTTTGAAAGGCCCCAGAGGCTGCAACACCTAAGCAAGAGGCACCACTAACCAAACACTGCTGTGAAGACCAATGAACTATCTAAACAAGTAAGTGACAATGTTGTTAAGAAGTACAAGGGTTAGGTTATAAAAAAATATTGAAATCTGTAATGATCCCCAGGAGCACCATCAAATCTGTCATAGCCAAATGGAAAGAACATGGCACAACAGCAAACCTGCCAAGAGACAGCCTCCCAACAAAACTCACAGACCGGGTAAGGAGGGTATTAATCAGAGAGGCAGCACAGAGACATAAGGTAACACTGGAGGAGTTGCACAGTTCCACAGCAGAGGCTGGAGTATCTGTACATAGGACAACAATAAGCCGTACGCTCCATAGAGTTGGGCTTTCTGGCAGAGTGGCCAGAAGAAAGCCATTCCTTTCAGCAAAAAACAAAATTGCGAAAAAGGCATGTGGAAAATGTATGAAGGAAGGTGCTCTGGTCTGACTTTTCTGCCATCAAAAAAAACACTATGTCTGCCGCAAACCCAACACAACACATCACCCAAATAACACCATCCCCACAGTGAAACATGGTGATGCAGCATAATGCTGTGTGGATGTTTTTCAGCAGCCAGGACTGGGAAACTGGTCGGAGTTAAGTGAAAGATGGATGGTGCTAAATACAGGGATATTCTTGAGCAAATCCTGTACCACACTATGCATGATTTGAGGCTACAACGGAGGTGCACCTTCCAGTAGGACAATGACCCCAAACAAACTGCTAAAGCAACACTTGAGTGGTATAAGGGGAAACATGTAAATGTGTTGGAGTGGCCTAGTCAAAGCCCAGACCTCAATCCAATAGAAAATCTATGGTCAGACGTAAAGATTGCTGTTCACAAGAGCAAACCAACCAACTTGAACGAGCTGGAGCAGTTTTGCAAGGAGGAATGGGCAAAAATCCCAGTGGTAAGATGTGAAAAGCTCATAGAGACTTATCCAAAGCGACTTGGAGCTGTGATTGCCACAAAAGATGGCTCTACAAAGTTTTGACTGGGGGTGAATAGTTATGCACATTGACTTTTCTGTTACTTTGTCCTATTTGTTGTTTGCAAAAAACAAAAACAGAAAACATCTTCAAACTTGTGGGCATGTTCTGTAAATTAAATGATGCAAATCCTCAAACAATCCATGTTAATTCCAGGTTGTGAGGCAACAAAATACGAAAAATGCCAAAGGGCTGAATACTTTTGCAAGGCACTGTATATATCTTACAGATATATTTTTCCATATATATATATATATATATATATATATATATATATATATATATATATCTTCCAGATATCTTATTCCATACATATATATTAAGCTTCTCATAGTCACTAATAGCTGGGTTCCCTCACTTCTCTCCTGTCACAATCATCACAGAATGGCTTCAGACTGGCTTGTTCTCCGAGACACCATTACATCTCACTCGGACTATATAACTCTCAACTGTCAGTTACTGGCTACCTCATAACATTCTACTGCCAGTTAACTCCTTATACACTGGACACACTTATGTTACATTGCTTACCGTATGTTTAACATAACATAACACAGCATAACATTACAAACAGTAATTAACATACATATTGTAATCAGCTCATCAAAAAAACATATTAAAGAACAATAACAATTACTAGACCCAACGGATGGTCAGGGGGATCATGACAATCCTCCTTCTCACCTTGGCCCTGGTGTCATCAAACCGGTGCTTGACAGACCCTACATCCCTTGGCGCTGTGCCTACTGCTGTCACCTCAGCCACTACCTCCTTCCATGCCTGAGCCCTAGGCCCTGGCCTAACTTCCCTCTCCCCTGCAAGAATCACGGGGCAGCAACGGATAGCACAGAGTGAGAACTACATTCTCCCGGTGCAAGTAATTGTGGGCCCTTTGCTTGCCCTTAGCCTCTTGCCCTCCCAAATGTGGGTGGGGATCCTTCCCTCTTTTTCCTGTTCCTGAGGCCAGTCCCTCCCCAGAACTATCACCCCCCAGGATCAGGCCCCTTCCCCTCTGTCCCCCTTCTAAGAATGCATGGTGCTAGGGCCACCCTGCCACCACCCACCTACTCCTAGACACTCCTCTTGCTCCTTCTCCTGCTCCTTCATCACCTCTTTCTCCACCACGTCTCCCTCCACCTCATCCTCCAACTTCTCAACCTCCTCCTCTCCACTACTACTCCCCAGGGCCACCTTCCTCTCCCCTCTCTCCTCCTCGACTCTTCTCTTCTCCTCCTCTCCACTCCTCTTCCCTCCTCTCTCCTCCCTCCATAATAATCCCCAAAATAAAGTAAGGATAATTCAATCAAAGTTTGGCTGTATATGTATGATGGAAAAAAATGTGTGTATTACATGTAATTAATAACTGTTGGGGGATGGCTTGTGGGAGATGAGATGGGGGGGGTGGAGTGACCTAGCTCTATATGTATCTATGTGTGTTGTTTAAATTATGTGTATTGCAATTATGTGTAAACACTAAATATGTGTAATCAAGGATTAAGTGTAAAATAGTAAATGGTATAATATAAATGAACAAAGCCGCAAATTACTTCTCTCCAAACTCTCCTACTCTCACTCTAACTCGAACCAACCACCAACTCCGGGACCTGCATGCTACTTTGTCAGAAAATACAACACAGTCAACGCATGGGCGGGTGGAACTCAAATTTATCATCTCCCTCTGTCAATCATCTGCGGCTAGACTGCTTTCCATCGAGAGGCTGTATTGCACTATGTTATGCCGCGATTGGATGGTAATGGCCAGCCAGCCCCTTAACATTTTGCAGCCGTGGGATTTACGGGTTTGAGGCTTTGTCCCATAACTCACGCCCATGCTCAATTGAATAGCATCGCAATCGGAGACAAATGGGAGCCCGCAACACACCCGCAAACATACGGCCTACAGCAATCGAGTTGCGGGCTTGCAATTGAATGGAGGCCATAGTCTTCATGATGTCAGAAAAACATGGAGGTTACAATTAACCTGCAATTGTAGGCTAAGCATTAATACATGCAAATAAATAAAGTTTGCCAATCGGATTGAACTCCAGCAGTATTGAAATACATTAAAGCATCTGTTTAACTTCAGGTTGGTGGCCTGTCATATATTAACCCCTGATCTCCAGGATCGATATAACACAGAAATAAAAGTTACAAATAATTGTTTTTTTATTGCAGATTTGCGAGCTTGTTGTGCCATTAATTTGAATGCCTTTCCATGCTTTTCCCAGTATTTTAAGTACAGTAGTGTGTGTTTATTTGTTTATACATTTGCCATTTACGGGTTTAAAGGCAATTGTGGACTTATTATTATTATTGGGCAATTAAATAAGACCCTGCGTATCAAGTCTGAGTATGAAGGAGATGGCAATCCTACTGTCTTCATTGTAGTGGCTGGTAGAAGCAATGGCTTGTGGCCTGTAATGTCTGGGAACACTGCCTATCCAGTTATAAACTGCCCCCCACTTGTTTTTTGGTCATACTGATTAGAGTTTAGATTAGAGTTTAGATTCATTGACTTCATTTATTATCATGCTGGGAGATGTCTGTGAATGGTAAGATTAATTATCACTGATATAAGGGCTTGCGAATTCAAACCCAAATTCTCACCCTTTTTTACATTAATATTTTTTATATTATTTAAAATAATTACTACATCCTACCCACCCCTTTATAGTGTATATATTTTATTTTGTAATCTAAATAAATATAATTATTAATGACATCGCATTTGGCTTTGAACTCAAAACAAAAAAATGAAATGAAATGAAAAAGAGCAATATTACTAATCTAGGAACTACACTTTCTCACTCAGCTTGAAAAGCCTGTTATAATTAGTGCCATAGCAAATGCAGCTCATTAGGTGCACAAGTGATTTAGGAATGGATACAGGATATCTAAAACACAAAATAGTGAAATAACTCAATGATAATGTTTATAACTCAATGATTCTAGCTCAAATTTCCACATGATTTTCCACCCTCTATATTATGGTTCAGGGATCTATATGATTTTTTTTAGGGTAACCCAGATGTGTGAATCTTATTAAAGTGGCTCTGAAGGTCAAGTCCTTCTCAATACCAAAAGCTAATTATGGCTAATAAGTATGCCTGGGGTTGCTGGATCCCCAGTGCAGAAGAGATTTGTCTGGCATGTTGATTCTGTTCCGCCTTTAGGAATAGGTACAGACCGATGTGTTCAGCAATTCTTTTCTATGTAATGACACAAGTAAGAAAAACCTTGAGAGTGGTTCCTGAGTGGGGACCATCATGCACTGCACTATTAAGTTGTGACTGTTCTCAGGTGTTTGTCTTTCATTTTTTAATTTAAATACTTATTGAACTAAGCTAGACTGAACAAAGGGTTAGGCAATTTCAAATAATTTATATGTACAATGCCTTGAAATTCTATGTTCTTTTTGGGCATGTGTATAATCAACTGATAAATTATGTATAATTAAAAACTTGGATTTTGTACTTAAGTCAATAGACTGTTACTTACTGAAACTAGCGATGTTGTGAACATCAAATTTTCGGTTCGCGAACCGCAGACGCGAACTTCATCAAATGTTCGCGAACGGGCAAACCGGGCGAACCACCATAGACTTCAATGGGCAGGCGAATTTCAAAACCCACAGGGACTCTTTCTGGCCACAATAATGATGGGAAAGTTGTTTCAAGGGGACTAACACCTGGACTGTGGCATGCCGGAGGGGGATCCATGGCAAAACTCCCACGGAAAATTACATAGTTGATGCAGAGTCTGGTTTTAAGTAATAAAGGGCATAAATCACCTAACATTCCTAAATTGTTTGCATCCAACCTTGTGCAAATGGGGTCTTTCATGCTGTCGTGCCTGTTGAGGGACCCTCGTAAAAAATGGATGAAGGAGAACGACCTGTACTGGGTGTCCACGATACTAGACCCCGGTATAAGCAGAAAGTGCCTGAAATGTTACCGAATTACCACAAGTTGGAAAGGATGCAGCACTTCCAAAATAAATTAAAAAGTATGCTTTACACAGAGTTTAAGGGTGATATCACAGCACAACGGCAATCTATCAGCGGAAGAGGTGAACATAATCCTCCTCCTCCCACGACCACGCCGGCAAGGAGAGGACGCTTTACAGACGTGTTGTTGATGGAGGACATGCGGAGCCTTGTAAATCCTATGCATCGCCAAAGCCCTTTGGGGTCCACACTCAGAGAACGACTCGACCGTCAGGTAACAGACTACCTCGCCTTAACTGCAGATATCGACACTATGAGGAGCGATGAACCCC
This sequence comes from Discoglossus pictus, assembly GCA_027410445.1. Taxonomy (NCBI): domain Eukaryota; kingdom Metazoa; phylum Chordata; class Amphibia; order Anura; family Alytidae; genus Discoglossus; species Discoglossus pictus. Next base: position 161,379,893 of record CM050169.1, read on the forward strand.
TTGACTACTGGGTGTGCACGCTTGCCCTGTGGCCTGAGCTATCCCAATTTGTCATAGAACTTCTGTCCTGCCCCGCTTCAGGTGTCCTGTTAGAAATGACCTTCAGTGCAGCAGGAGGTTATGTCACTGATAAGAGAAGTCGCCTAGGTCAAAAAAGTCTAGATTACCTCACCTTTATTAAGATGAATGAGGGATGGATCCCGAAGGGACTGACAGTGGGCGATACATTCGATTAAAAAAGGCTTGATAGATGAGCTGCCTTGAGCTAATAATGGTCCAAACGCTGCTGTATTTTATCCATGAATGCCGGATGACTTGAGTGACTTATCCGCCACCAACTAGGGTTCAAGACGCAATGTTTTAGGGCACTTTCTGCTTGGCAAACTAACATAAATTTTTCTGGTCACTGCAACAATACCTAATTTTTGCATTTAAAATCTTTTATTGTCAGAAGGCGTACAGCATGTAATGAAAAATAAAGCATTTTTGAACAGTCTTGCATAACAGTTGTGAAAAAATACATATTTGCAATAAAGACATTTTGTGAAAGTTAGCTGGCTAGTCCTTCTTATTTTTACTTTTTAGGTTAATCATTTTTCTTATTTTTTACTGAGATTGCAATTTAAGAGATTTAAGAGTCCTATTAGCTATCATCCCTCCCGCAGTATTAGCTTATTATTTTAACATATCTAACCTGGGCAATCACCCTTGGGTTACCCTAGGGCAGGCTTCAGTAAGCGACCTCTCCTTTCCTGGGATGATTTTGCCGCTGGTTGCTTCTGAAGGGTCTCCAGGGCTCCCCCACTCCAGTCCTTCCCCCAGTGTCGCTTCAACCAGTAACAAATGTTTTATATTTGTAAAGCGACCCAATGATCCCCCTTGATAGAGGTTTATCTTTACAAATTTTGGAGAACCAATTTAAGACCAGGGTCCCCTGTTTCTGGGTCACGGAGTGTGTGAAATGCCCATGCCTACAGTAATTGTAATGTTCTGACAGCGGTAGCTCATGCTTGTCCCTCAGTTCCTCATAGGTGAGCATCTGGCCCTTTACTAACCAGTCTCCCAGTCTATCTAGTTTCCTTGACCTCCACCAGTGTTGTGATGTTGTGCTCATGTGTTTCGGGGCCTGAGGTTGGTCAAGAATTGGGGTCATTTGGGTGGATCCAGGGAACAAAGCCGTGTTTTTCTTGGCCCATTTCCAGTATGATAGTGAGTGTCTGATTAGGGGGTTTGGTGAGTTTTTAAGGCTCTGAGGCAATTCTGATAGCCAAGCCACCTTGTCCCAGGTTAAGGGCCTTAAAGTGTGGTTCTCTAAATACACCCAGGCCGGTTGATGCCCTATAGAATGTGCTATTGGGAGGAAAGATAACTCAGCTGCCTTGTGGTAATATTTTAAGTTCGGACACGATAGTCTACCCTCTGACTTATGAAGGTACATAATTTTCTTTGTGATGCGTGAGGGAGAGTGGTTCCAGATAAACTGAAATATTTTCCTTTGAATATTTTCTAATTCTTTTTATTTAATCGGGATCGAGAGTGTTTGAAATATGTAGAGCAACCTAGGAAGGACATTCATTTTTATCGTATTTATTCTCCCTAGCCATGATAACCTATACTTTGTCCATTTACTCAGGTCATTAATTATTGTTTTATAAAGTTTGGAGTGGTTGGCTTTGTACAAGTCCTCTAGCTTAGGGGTTAGTCAGATTCCCAGGTAGTTTATGTGGTTCTTATCCCACTTAATATTAAACTTCTCTTGGAGACCCTGCTTCTCTACTGCTGTTAAGTCAATCGCTAGTGCTGTCTTCTCTATGTTCAGTTTAATGCCAGAAAACTGACCAAACTCCTCCATAGTTCGAATCAACTCTGGGACCGATTGGGTAGGGTTTGAGAGCATATACAGCAGGTCATCTGCAAATAGACAAGTTTTGAAATGGTGATGGCCTATTTTTATGCCTGTGATCCCAGCGTTGGCCCTAATTGTCTGAGCCAGGGGTTCTATTGCTATTGCGAATAGAAGGGGAGGAAGGGGGCACCCATGTCTTGTTCCTCTTTCTATTTTAATTAAGGATCACTCATCTCCCGGAATCTGTAACCTTGCCCTGGATGATTTGTATAATGAGTGTATGAGATTTATGAAATGGCATTTAATACCAAATTTTTCAAGCGTGGCGTATAGGTAAGTCCACTCCAGAGAATCAAACGTCTTTTCATTGTCAAAGGCCATAAGACAGGCTTGAATTTTAGAGGCTTTGGCATGGTACAGTAGGTTCATGACTTTTCTAATGTTGTCTCCCGCTTGCCTGTTAGAGACAAAGCCTACTTGGTCATTATGTATTAACTTAGGCAAGAAGGATGACATTCTATCCGCTATTATTTTTGACAGGATCTTTGTATCACAGTTTAGTAATGATATTGGCCTGTAGTTTTTTGGTTCTAGGGCATATCGACCGTCCTTAGGGAATAAAGCGATATCTGCCCTGTTCAGCTATACTGGTGTTTGCTTGCCTTCTAGAACTCTGTTAGAGGGACCAAGTGCGGGCCTAATATGTCTATACATTTTTTATAATATAAATTGGTGTACCCGTCTGGGCCTGGTGACTTACCAGGTTTGAGGTACTGGACTGCTTTTCTCACTTCCTCTAGGGTCACTTTGGCATTTAAAGTCTCTAAGTCATTTTCTTCTATTAAGGGGAGATCACAGGAATTAAGAAATCCCCTCATTTTGTGTAGATCTATGTGTTTTGTTGCCGTATAAAGGGTATTGTAAAGTTTTGTAAAAATCTTCTGGATCTTTTTTGGGTTCATTGTTTTTTCTCCCTTCGAGGTCTTAATTTGAAGTATCCTATTTTGTGTTGTTTTGGTTTGTAGTTTCCTGGCTAGTAACGGACCAGGTTTATTGGCTTTATTGAATCCGAAATTTGAAGTGGGGGGACCGACCAAGCATCATTTTCCATCTCCCGCTTCCAAAAATCTATGCCATATACACGTCCCCTAATAGTGGACGTAACAGGGATTAAACCGATAGGAATAGTACTACTTAACAGTACACACCTTATAATAACGCAGACAGAGGCAATGCAGAGAGAGGAGTCTGAAGAAGAGGAGTCAGAGGAGGAAGGTGGCTTTGAGGAGGTGGAAGACCAAACACAGCAGGCATCCCAGGGGGCTTGTTGTCACCTTTCGGGGACCCTTGGTGGCTGGGTGGAGGAAGAGACCTTCAATGACATCAGTGAGGACAAGGAACGGGACATGGCTAGCTTAATATCCAACCTTGTGCAAATGGGGAGTTTGCGGTTGTGCAAAGGGACTGTTTGCGGTTCTTTGCGGTGCATTAAACGGAGAGATTGGTCTATTACTGTGAATCGGGTGTAACCTTTACACTACCTGATCGATACAACATGATACCTGATGGTCACTGTGCACTGGCAAAAGTTGGCAGAGTAGGCGCTGTAGGCCTCACACACACGCCTGTAGGCAGACAACTGATATTCAATCGATTACAGTCAAAAAAGTGTTTTTTTATGTCACTGTACACTACGGTTGCACCAGATATGACGTATCACTGTGCACTGGCAAAAGTTGGCAGAGTAGATGCAATAGGCTTCACACACACGCCTGTAGGCAAATGGTTGTTTTCAATGTATGGTACACCACCAGGTATGAGTAGTGAAAAGAAGCGCAATATAAGCTGTTAGGTGTTAGCCTGTCACACACACACGCTGGCAGGCAGGCATATGCAATTAGATTACACAGAAAAAAATAATAAAATAAAATAAATGAAGTTCTAGCCCTAAAAAGGGCTTTTTGGGTTGCTGTCCTTGCAGCAGATATCAGATGAGTCCTTCAGGACCGTAGTGGAAGCTAAATACACAGCCTGGCTATCTATTTCCCTATTATATCTCCAGCAGCTACACTATCTGTCCTCTCACAACAAATGCAGCTTCAGAATGATTCTAAAATGGATGCTGTCCTTCAGATGGAAGGCTCTGGAAGGGAGTGTATGCTGACTGTGAGGTGCAGGGTCAAAGTTTCCTCAATGATAAAGTATAGGGGGCGAACCGAAAAGCGCATGTGTTCGCCGTCCGCTGCGAACACGAACATGCCAAAATCGCAGCGAATAATCCACGGGTGAATTGTCCGTGACATCTCTAACTGAAACTTATAGAAAGATCAGCTGCTCCTTCAAGGTCTTCATCAATGGTCAGTAGCTAATTTCTAGCATTTGAGATTTAAACATTCTTCTTAGCTGGCTGTTATCATGCTTGGCTCTATGTCAAAATACATTAATTCTTATTTTCCCAATCACTATTGAAGAAACCTAATTTCTGCTGATGACTGACTAAAAATATTATTTTCCTTCCCTACATTCACCTCATAGTTCTGTTTTCATAACTCCTACTGACAGGAATTTCTACGTCATCATGGAAGGCAAATATGAACAAATATCAACTTATGTGCAAAATAAACTGGTATAGAGTAAAATGCACTTTCTCCATGTTAAAGTGTTTAAAATCATACCATATCCTATATCTACTAATAATTAGTAGTAATTTATATATTGTTTTTATTTATTTCACTTGTTTATGATGTCTAGCATTGACATGATTGAGAATTACTTAAACTACTTTGTATTTCTGAATTTTTACATCTCATGCATTTTAAACCTTTGGACATTTCGCAATGGCTACACAACACTGTCAACAGATGTAAAAGAGCTGACAGAAACAACTGTTAATATTCACAGAGAAGTACAAAGTCATTGTCGTGCACATGGCTTTCAGTTTGACAGGTAATTTAAAATTGGCTGGGAACACGCTTTCCAAAATAATGGCAATTTTCTTTGCACCCAGTATGCATGTTACCATGCTTGAGGTTACAATATCACAATCTGCAGATGGTTTATAACCAAACACAATACTCACCTCTTGTTTTATTAAACATTTTAAAAATAGATTTGTTAACCATACTGAGTTCAATCTTTACACATTATTTGTATTGTAAATCTACTGACTTTTTTTCAGATCATTGAAAAGCAAGAAAGTTATTATAATTTTTTCTCTTGAAAGCCTACATAAGCTTTATATGTACTTTGGGCCCTATCGCTATAATAGTTGTGGATCTGCGTGGCTGTTCGGAAGAATTATGATGTTGGTAACGCTTTGCGAGCCATGCTGCAATGAGCACTTATTGCACTGCAAGCCTCTCGAAGTGAGGCGAGCAGTTGAACCACGTGGGGCTTAGGCTGCAATGAGCACCACAGGCACTCATTGCACTGCTCGCCTCATGACGCAAGGCGAGCAGTTGAACCACACGCGACTTACGCTGCAATGAGCACCAAAGGCTCTTATTGCATTGCGAGCCTCGCGAAGTTAAGGCATGCGGGACTTAGGCTGCAATGAGCACCGAGGCCAGTAGGACTTAGCGCAGAGCACAAAATTATGGCCCGTAGCACTTAGCAACCAAAGCACGTACATGGACTGTGAACCCCGGAAAATTACGTCTTTAAAAGCCGAACCAAGGAACTCGAAATACCTGCTAAAATCAACAAATATTCCTCAAATTAACTTACACAGTCACACATAGCCCAAGGAGAGAAACAGAGAGCCTGTGAGTAAGATTGCAAGTTCATTTGAGGCATATTTAGCATTTTTCAAGAAGGAAAATCGGCTAAGCAAGAAAAAAAATGGCGGACGAAAAAACATAAACACGACAAAAACGAGGCAGAAGGACATAAATCCAGGACGAAGTACGTAAAAACAAGTTCAAACAAGTAACACTTAATGCAAGACAGTAACACTTAATCCAAGGCAGTGAAAATTAAACCAAGGCACTAACTCTAAACCCAAGGTAGTAACAGTCATAGGAAGGCCTTTAAATTACACAGGGGAAGAGGCTCCCAATGAGCACAGAGGGGCACAGAGGGGCCTTGCATTGTGTTGCAGCATTACCAGCCTTACAATTTTACTCCTGATATTTTTTACGTGCAACTTTCTAGTTCTATTAGAAGTTTGCAAATGCCTCAAACTCAAAATAATTTTGGCTGCAGGTGTGTTTCACTCTAAATGTTTAAAGGTATTCTATTGACTCAAGTCTGCAATTTTACCTTTTAAGACTAAACTCGTAAACCCTGCCTTTTTAAGTTGGATTTCAGGGGGCATAATCATATGATCTGACAATATTTAAGCAAGTCCGTGATATACTTCTTAGACACAGCCAATAGAAAATTAGACCATCATCATGATGTCAGTAAAACATGGAAGATAGATGTAATCTGCAATCAGAGGCTGCAAATTAACTAGTGCCAGTAAGTAATCTAGCAATCTATAAAATTCATGAGATCATCTTCTTTAGTCCATGTGGGTTTCATGATAAGTATTAACCCCTTGTGGGTTAGACTTCATTTGTAAGTTGGAGCTACGGGTCTAATAGAATATCGATTTTGTGTAACTTTGTAACTTGTAACTAATTATGTAGAGCTCATAACATTTGAGATGTGCTAAAACCAATAGAGTTCTAATGTCAATTTTGTGTCTTTGGCGGGTAACTCGTAATCTGATTGTGAGTAGCTAATAGAATATGTTGCAATATTAACAGCAGTTTTAAGTGTGTATAAATTTACGGATTGGACAATAGAATAGGGCCCTTTGTGACTAGACTGCATCAATCAATCTATGATGTGTTAGTTGTGTAAAGACAGGTTGAGCAGATATATTTTTAATAGCTAGCTGAAAATGATTAGATAACAACCTTAAAAGACTGAGTCCCTTCCTTAATATGAAGGTAATACAAATTTATGAGGAAGGGAGATGGAAACTTGCTATTTAACCATACTCTGTTGACATCTAAAATCACATATATAGTTGTGAGCGTACGGGCCGTTGCTCATGCTTGCGGGCTCGCAACGGCCCGTACGCTCACAACTATATATGTGATGTGATATCTTCATGCCAGCAACTGACGCCGCCTGCGCGAGCCCGCGGCCCTCGCATAGCGAGGCATGGAGTGCTTCCGTTCCCTGTCTATGTGTCTGTCCCTCCATCTATCCCTGGTGTGTGAGTGTGCCTCCCTCTGAGCCTGGCTCCTCCCCCAGGGGTCCTGTTTGCACTGTGGAAGACAGGCAGCAGACAGGACGCCCTCAGGATGAAGGAGGAGGTCAGGGGACAGAGAGCTGTCGGGATATTTTACCTTAAATCCTCCTAACCCAACTCATATCTCCCCTATCTTCTCCCCCTCCTCTATCCCATCTATCTCCCCCCACACTCCTTCTACCAACCTCCACACTCCTTCTCCCCCTCTCTTCCCCTTCTCTCCCCCCTTTTCTTCTCCTCTCCTTCTCTCTCCCTCCCCTCACTCCCCCTCCCTCTTCTTCTCTTCTCTCCTCCCCTTCTCTGCCCCTCTCCTCCCCTTCTCTTCCCCTTCTCTCCCCCATTGTTCCCCCTCCCTCTCCTTCTCATTCCCCCTCCACCTCCCTCCCTCCCCTTCTCATTCCCCCTCCACCTCCCTCCCTCCCCTTCTCATTACCCCTCCCCCATCCCTCCCTCCCCTTCTCATTCCCCTCCCCCCTCCCTCACCCCCTTCTCATTCCCCTCCCCCCTCCCTCACCCCCTTCTCATTCCCCCTCCCTACCATTCTCATTCCCCCTCCCTCCCCTCACTGCCCCCTCTCCTCCCCTTCTCTCCCCCTTTGTTCCCCCTATCCCCCCTCCCTCCCCTTCTCATTCCTCCTCCCCCCTTCTCATTTCCCCTCCTCATTCCTCCTCCCCCCCCTTCTCATTTCCCCTCCCTCCCCTTCTCATTCCCCCTCCCTCCCCTTCTCATTCCCCCTCCCTCCCCTTCTCTCTTCCCCTCTACCTCCCACTCCCCCCTCCCCTTCTCTCCCACCCTCTCCTCCCCCTCTCCTCCCCTTCTCTCCTCCCCTTCTCTCCCCCCTTTTCTTCTCCTCTCCTTCTCTCTCACTCCCCTTACTCCCCCTCCCTCCCCTCCTTTCCTCCCCCCTCTCCTCCCCTTCTCTCCTTCCCTTCTCTCCCCCCCTTTTCTTCTCCTCTCCTTCTCTCTCACTCCCCCTCCCCTTCTCTCCACCCTCTCCTCCCCTTCTCTCCCACCCTCTCCTCCCCTTCTCTGCCCCCTCTCCTCCCCTTCTCTCCCCTCTCCTCCCCTTCTCTCCCCCCTCTCCCCCCCTTCTCTCCCCCCCTTCTCTCCCCCTCTCCTCCCTTTCTCTCCTCCCTTTCTCTCCCCCCTTTTCTTCTCCTCTCCTTCTCTCACTCCCCTCACTCCCCCTCCCTCTTCTTCTCTCCCACCCTCTCCTCCCATTCTATCCCACCCTCTCCTCCCCTTCTCTCCCCCCTCTCCTCCCCTTCTCTCCCTCCTCTCCACCCCTTCTCTCCCCTCTCCTCCCCTTCTCTCCCCCTTCTCTCCCCCTCTCTCCCCTCCCTCCCCTTCTCATTCCCTTTCCCTCCCACTCCCCCCTCCCCTTCCCTCCCCCCTCTCCTTCCCTTCCCTCCCCCCTCTCCTCCCCTTCTCTGCCCCCTCTCCTCCACTTCTCTGCCCCTTCTCCTCCCCTTCTCTCCCCCCTTCTCCCCTCTCCTTCTCGCTCTCCCTCCCCTCTCCTTCTCGCTCTCCCTCCCCTTCTCGCTCTCTCTCCCCCTCCCCCGCTACATCCACTCTCCTTCCCCTTCCCTCCCCCTCCCCCTTCTCCTCTCCCTCCTCTCCCTCCTCTCTCCCTCCTCTCTCCTCTCCCCTCCTCTCCCCCCTCTCTCCTCTCCCCCCTCTCTCCTCTCCCCCCTCTCTCCTCTCCCTCCTCTCTCCTCTCCCTCCTCTCCCCCCTCTCTCCTCTCCCCCCTCTCTCCTCTCCCTCCTCTCTCCTCTCCCCCTCCTCTCTCCTCTCCCCCTCCCCTCTCCTTCTCTCCCCCTCCCCTCTCCTTCTCTCCCTCCCCTCACTCCCCCTCCCTCTTCTTCTCTTCTCTCCTCCCCTTCTCTGCCCCTCTCCTCCCCTTCTCTGCCCCCTCTCCTCCCCTTCTCTCCCCCATTGTTCCCCCTCCCTCCCCTTCTCATTCTCCCTCCCCTTCTCATTCCCCCTCCACCTCCCTCCCTCCCCTTCTCATTCCCCCTCCCCCTCCCTCCCTTCTCATTCCCCTCCCCCCTCCCTCACCCCCTTCTCATTCCCCTCCCCCCTCCCTCACCCCCTTCTCATTCCCCCTCCCCCCTCCCTCACCCCCTTCTCATTCCCCCTCCCTACCATTCTCATTCCCCCTCCCTCCCCTTCACTGCCCCCTCTCCTCCCCTTCTCTCCCCCTTTGTTCCCCCTATCCCCCCTCCCTCCCCTTCTCATTCCTCCTCCCCCCTTCTCATTCCTCCTCCCCCCCTTCTCATTTCCCCTCCTCATTCCTCCTCCCCCCTTCTCATTTCCCCTCCCTCCCCTTCTCATTCCCCCTCCCTCCCCTTCTCATTCCCCCTCCCTCCCCTTCTCTCTTCCCCTCTACCTCCCCCTCCCCTTCTCTCCCACCCTCTCCTCCCCCCTTTCCTCCCCTTCTCTCCTCCCCTTCTCTCCCCCCCTTTTCTTCTCCTCTCCTTCTCTCTCACTCCCCCTCCCTCCCCTCCTCTCCTCCCCTCTCTCCTCCCCTTCTCTCCTCCCCTTCTCTCCTCCCCTTCTCTCCTCCCCTTCTCTCCCCCCTTTTCTTCTCCTCTCCTTCTCTCTCACTCCCCTCACTCCCCCTCCCTCCCCTTCTCTCCCACCCTCTCCTCCCCTTCTCTGCCCCCTCTCCTCCCCTTCTCTCCCCTCTCCTCCCCTTCTCTCCCCCCTCTCCTCCCCTTCTCTCCCCCCTCTCCTCCCTTCTCTCCCCCCCCTTCTCTCCCCCTCTCCTCCCTTTCTCTCCTCCCTTTCTCTCCCCCCTTTTCTTCTCCTCTCCTTCTCTCACTCCCCTCACTCCCCCTCCCTCTTCTTCTCTCCCACCCTCTCCTCCCCTTCTCTCCCCCTTATCTCCCCCTCTCTCCCCCTCCCTCCCCTTCTCATTCCCTCTCCCTCCCACTCCCCCCTCCCCTTCCCTCCCCCTCTCCTCCCCTTCTCTGCCCCCTCTCCTCCCCTTCTCTCCCCTCTCCTCCCCTTCTCTCCCCCCTCTCCTCCCCCTCTCCTCCCTTTCTCTCCTCCCTTTCTCTCCCCCCTTTTCTTCTCCTCTCCTTCTCTCACTCCCCCTCCCTCTTCTTCTCTCCCACCCTCTCCTCCCATTTTATTCTACCCTCTCCTCCCCTTCTCTCCCCCCTCTCCTCCCCCTCTCTCCCCCCTCTCCTCCCCTTCTCTCCCCCTCTCCTCCCCTTCTCTCCCCCTCTCCTCCCCTTCTCTCCCCCTCTCTCCCCTTCTCATTCCCTCTCCCTCCCACTCCCCCCTCCCCTTCCCTCCCCCCTCTCCTCCCCTTCCCTTCCCTCCTCTCCTCCCCTTCTCTGCCCCCTCTCCTCCACTTCTCTGCCCCTTCTCCTCCCCTTCTCTCCCCCCTTCTCCCCTCTCCTTCTCGCTCTCCCTCCCCTCTCCTTCTCGCTCTCCCTCCCCTTCTCGCTCTCTCTCCCCCTCCCCCGCTACCTCCACTCTCCTTCCCCTTCCCTCCCCCTCCACCTTCTCCTCTCCCTCCTCTCTCCTCTCCCTCCTCTCTCCTCTCCCTCCTCTCTCCTCTCCCCTCCTCTCCTCTCCCCCCTCTCTCCTCTCTCCTCTCCCCCCTCTCTCCTCTCCCCCCTCTCTCCTCCCCCCCCTCTCTCCTCTCCCCCCTCTCTCCTCTCCCTCCTCTCTCCTCTCCCTCCTCTCCCCCCTCTCTCCTCTCCCCCCTCTCTCCTCTCCCCCCTCTCTCCTCTCCCCCCTCTCTCCTCTCCCTCCTCTCTTCTCTCCCCCTCCCCTCTCCTTCTCTCCCCTCTCCTTCTCTCCCCCTCTCATTCTCATCCCCCTCCCCTCTCATTCTCATCCCCCTCCCCTCTCATTCTCCCCTCTCCTCTCCCCCCCTCTCTCCTCTTTTTTTTTTTACAGATATATGATTTTCTATCAAAACACTGCATTGATACAAATACACACTCTTTGTATAATAAAACTATCACATATATAGTTGTGAGCAGGCGAGCCTGCCAGAGCTGTTGCTCACAATTGCGGCCTCGCATAGCGAGCCCGCGGCCCTTGCAGCGAGCCGCGGCGCTCACGTAGTGAGGGCTGCGGGTGAGGTCCTCAGTTGCTGGGATGGAGCGCCGAACCAGCAACTGAGGTCCTCGCCCGCGGCCCTCGCGAAGCGAGCCACGGACCTCGCGTAGCGAGGGCCTCAGTTGCTGGCATGGAGCGCCGAAGGCGCTCCTTGCCAGCAACTGCGACCCTCGCAAACTTTATGTCGCAACGCAAACATACGAGACAGTTTGAACACTACAAAATTCGCTAAGCAAGAGAAAAAATGGCCGCAGAACAAAACTAAAACGAGGCTACAGCACTCTAAACACGCAAAACAGCACAAGAAATCCGCAAAACACCACAAACGACCTATGGATATTCCGCTAAGACGCATACCACACATTACCCGCCATTACACATTACCCGCAAGTACACAACTACGCTAACGGTTTGTTCTCGCGCACGCACACTATTACACTGCACACATTCATCACGCTTACACAGCAACTCCACACCACTAATGCTGCAGCAACATCAAAACAGATTGCCAGCTCTTCAACACAATGCTTCAAAATAGGTAAAGTATATTCATTTATTAATGTATTAGATATTTCAGTAGTACACACAAAACACCATTAGCTACCTTACAATTTCATTGCCGTCATTTTTTGACGGGCAATTCGCTAGTATATAATACTTACTGAACCTGTTTTGTCAAACCCTATAGTCTCCCACAAATCTAAAAGGGGAATTTCCATTCTGAAACATTGTTCCCTGCTTTAATGCCTAATAACCATTTAAATGTTAATGTCCAACAATAAAATGTTTTAAAATTGGATGCTAGTAAAAGTGAGAATGGTTAAGTGGAGAATGTATACTTTTATACATATAGACATAGAAATATATTCCTAATAAAATGTAACGTAAACCTGCCGCCTAAATGAAGTCCCACACTTTGTAAACTCACATAGATCTATGCACTCAAAAGTCCTTAAATAATTATATATTATGTTGTTTTCCAGACTTAAAAAGATACAAAAATAAGTATGATGTCAGATGGCATTCCTGAAGACTGCACATAGCTGTCTATTTGCCATAGGATTAGGTGCACAAAACCCGACAGAAAATGTGAAATATATTTTCTGATGCAAGGATAATTTTAGAGATTATTACTATTAATTTGATTTGTAATTTAAAAGTTATTTTTTTCTAAAACTCTAATATTGTTTGGTTCTGATAATCAGCCACATACCAACAAAAAAAAATGTTATTTGTGTAGCCTAAATTGTAAATATAGAAAGTATTTTACAAAAGTACTATTTGTGGAAATTTCACATTGAGGATCAATCATTAGTTATTGCATAAAATCACATGAAAAATGTTAGAGAAATAATGGGCTACTTGATAGAAAATAGGAATGGTTTAAATCAGCATGTTAAAAAGATGTGCTTACTTATTATGTTACATTTTCAAAAATGTTACTTCACTACATAGTATTGAATCAAACACTGTAATGCTACTCTTGGCTTTCTCAGTTTTGATTACACCATTCTGGTTGTGTTATGTTACCATGTTGTTTGCGTTTGGAAATGGAAATAACTGTCTTCCAGTTGCAACTTATATAGAGAGTAGAACTGCAGCAGACATTTCAAGCTATCAGCCAGGAAACTCACTCTCTCTAATAAACTAAAGAGAGTTGAATCAGTATCACTTTAATGAATAATTATTTTTTGGCTTACGTACGTGCCTATATTTAGATGGCAGTACCATTATCATTTTCTAGTAACTGAGTACCATGCAGGATCTTTGAGATCTTTATCACAATTTACCCTTTGTTCTCACATTAAAATTTATTGCAGTTTTTGAGGTAGTATAAGTAGAAAAACTAGAAAGTTTTAATTTTCTTTTCAATAACATTTTGTATGCCAGTCTAACTTGCTTTTATCAAAATTTGTGATTATTTTTAAGTGCAAAATAATAAATGCTATCTTTTATAACAGAGGATATTGCCATGTCCAGGGGGACAACTTGACTTTTGGACTATTAAAATGTTATGGGCCCTGGTTGACATTAGTTAATATTGTGTAATGTTGTATAGTACAGTGTAATTTTTCCCATTAATAATTATTGTGTCATCCCTATATGGACACCGGGACTGTTGCAGCCATGATAGCATCGGTAGGGTTAAATGTGTTATTGTTATTATATATTGCTATATTGTGACTGCCTGTAATGGCAGGTAAAGCTGAGACGAAGACACATAAACCAGGACCTGGAAAGGACATTTGTTTGTGGTCTATGGTTCACCTTAAATTCTGTATAGAACACAAGCGGTTAAAGTGATAGTTGGGTTTGAGATAGGAAAACAATATAAATGTCATGTGAGGTGTCTTATATCTAAAGACTGGAGCAGTTTGTACTCGTGTTTTATGTACAGTTTCACCACCATAGTCTGACACCATGCATTTTTTATTGTAAATATGTGCTGTGAAAAGATATAAGCAGCATTAAGTACCATAAGTATCCTCCTTCAGATACCACAAAGACAACATGATTTTCATGTATATTTACCATAAAAGCAATGTTTTTTTTAAGATGGATATAACAATGTCTATGTTATTCTTTCAACTTCATTGAATATCAGCATAATATTGAGCCACTTTGAATAAGCTCTCTAAAATGTTACTGAAGTGAGGACTTGATAACCACAGATATTTTGTAGATATTACCAAGTCTCTATGAATTTAGTTTTTGTTATAGAATATCAAACTGTTTTGAAATCATTTGCGCCAATGAGGTTATTAGTTGCTAAATTTAAATTTCCACGTTTCCTTCCTGCTTTACTAGTCAGACACACTCACTTTTTCTAATTAATGACCAATAAATTTTACAGTAGATTAGAAATAATTAATACAACTAATCTGATATATTTACAGATGTCTTGTGCCACTTATGCCATTTTCAAATACTGCCTTTAGCTCTGTGCAGAAGCATCATTGATGCCTTCAGAAAAAGGATGTATAGATGGAGAAGAGGACAAGGCGTAGGACTGATCCTTGGCATGCACCAACAACAGAAAGGGGCAGTGAAGAAGAAGTTATCAAAGCAGGAGACACTAAGGGCCCTATTAAATTCGAGCTGCAGGTGAAATCGTATCTCGCAAATGCGCATCATAACTCGATTTACGTAATACGAGTCGACTTGCGATTGACTTGCGTAATTTCGGACTACTTTGCCGAGATTTGCCTCCGATAAGCGCTACTTAGTAAGTAGCGGAAAATAATTCCTTGCGTAGACGCTCGTATCTCGCAAATTCGCTAAGTGCACAAAAAACACACGTAAAATGGTTTAAAAGTGGTTTACTTTGCCGAGATTTGCCTCCGATAAGCGCTACTAAGTGCACAAAAAACACACGATATGCGTAAACCATTTTACGTGTGTTTTTTGTGCACTTAGCGAATTTGCGAGATACGAGCGTCTACGCAAGGAATTCTTTTCCGCTACTTACTACGTAGCGCTTATCGGAGGCAAATCTCGGCAAAGTAAACCATTTTTAAACCATTTTACGTGTGTTTTTTGTGCACTTAGCGAATTTGAGATTAACAGAGGAAAAGCATGGAAGGCCATTACAATTGATTTCACCATCCCCTCCCCCCACCAAAGCAAAGGCATTATACAACCAATTAGTTGTTACATTTTGAATGAAAAGCCATGCTGCAGCTTACATAAACCAAAATTAAAGACACACTACCTGATTACATAAAAACACAAAAACCTCAAAATAATGCCATATTAACCCTGTTATTTTGTATACATGTTGCTCATCACATCTACATTTGGGAACACAAATATGGGGCACATGGAGTATGTGAATATGTCCTGTTCAGTCTTTCGGTCGGGTCTGTCTGTGACCCTCTGTCACTGCTTTCTTACAAGGTTCCTATGCTGGTGAGACCGGAGTGGGTTGTCAGTTCCTTCCCCAGTGGTTTGGGATTTGGCCCTACACTCTGCTTTCACTCTCACACCCACAATGACCCTTAATGGGATAGCTCACAGCTTCATTGAAATACACAATACCTCTTGTTTGGTTTTTTGGTCGGGTCTGTCTGTGACCCTCTGTCACTGCTTTCTTACAAGGTTCCTATGCTGGTGAGACCTGAGTGGGTTGTCAGTTCCTTCCCCAGTGGTTTGGGATTTGGCCCTACACTCTGCTTTCACTCTCACACCCACAATGACCCTTAATGGGATAGCTCACAGCTTCATTGAAATACACAATACCTCTTGTTTGGTCTTTCGGTCGGGTCTGTCTGTGACCCTCTGTCACTGCTTTCTTACAAGGTTCCTATGCTGGTGAGATCGGAGTGGGTTGTCAGTTCCTTCCCCAGTGGTTTGGGATTTGGCCCTACACTCTGCTTTCACTCTCACACCCACAATGACCCTTAATGGGATAGCTCACAGCTTCATTGAAATACACAATACCTCTTGTTTGGTCTTTCGGTCGGGTCTGACTGTGACCCTCTGTCACTGCTTTCTTACAAGGTTCCTATGCTGGTGAGACCGGAGTGGGTTGTCAGTTCCTTCCCCAGTGGTTTGGGATTTGGCCCTACACTCTGCTTTCACTCTCACACCCACAATGACCCTTAATCGGATAGTTTTACAGCTTCATTGAAATACACAATACCTCTTGTTTGGTCTTTCGGTCGGGTCTGACTGTGACCCTCTGTCACTGCTTTCTTACAAGGTTTCTATGCTGGTGAGCCCGGAGTGGATTGTCAGTTCTGCTGTCACTCTCCCACCCACAAGGGCAGCAAACACACACAGAGGGTTTGCAGAGGCACATTGAGCACCAGCCAACTCACCTCCATCAGGGGTAATCGCCACTACTCTTATCCAAGGAAGTCCCACGCCATTGCTGGTGGCCATGGGACAAGATGACCATTCATTCCCATTTGGTGACCTCCCATTATGTTCTGCTATTCATCAATTTACATTAGTTTCGATTGCTAAGTGATGTTGGGGAAGTGCGTGTGAAAGCAGAATGGACGGACAAATCCCAAATCACTGGAGAAGGAACTGACAACCCACTGCAGTATCACCTATCATTATCCTTTTAGGCCCTCAAGGGAATGTTCCTACTCCCCAGTCCCGCTAATTGTACTTGGCCTGTGCATTAACCCTTGATTATGCCTAGATTGTAGATCAATTAGATGCATTATATGATATCTAATGCTATTATTCCTCTTAGTATGTATGGATCTATTGCAGGTTAACTAGTGCTCATTAGTTTACAGCTATAGTAATGTGACACTAATGTGATGCATGGGGATGTCCCCTAACCCCAACCATTGAAAACACACCGACATGGGGAGATCAGGATAACACAGCTTTATTTTTGGACACAGACCACAATCAGCAGTGGTCAAGACTGTGCATTCACAGAACGGTATAACAAAACTTTATTTTTGGACACAGACCACAATCAGCAGTGGTCAAGACTGTGCATTCACAGAACGGTATAACCAAACTTTATTTTTGGACACAGACCACAATCAGCAGTGGTCAAGACTGTGCATTAATATCATGGGTATGGTGTGGGCTGGTCCCGAGAGAGCAAGGGGCTAAAAAAAAAAGGGGGATACCTACAGGGGTCAATCTAATAGTCTAGAATATGCATGATGCATAGCACCTACCAGGGTCACATGCGGTCAGTACACCGCTGCCACCGGAATATGATGAGAAAAAGGATCATCACAAATCACTCCATTTAACTGAAGAAACCATTAGAGTGCATGGCACTTACAACTTGTCTGGATCTGTTCAATGGAACAAATGATTCAACCTCTGGACTGTGTAATCCAATCCAGTTTCACACATACAGTGTGGTGTGTGAAATTGCCCACAAAAATGAATGGTCAACAAAAAACAAAAAAGGCGAAGGAGGATAGAAAAAAACTAATGACAATGCATGTACAGTAAAGTGCTAAATACTGTACCAATATACCAACTCACCTGATTCCCATCTGAAAGCATTACTAACTAATAGCTACAGTAGGTCTCTGGATAATGAGTAATATGGGCAAATACCCATTAATATGGAGAGGACACAAATATCAGCAGCCACATTCACTGTTTCTTACATCAGACCCAAGGATCTGTTCTCAGACCGATATTGAGGTCAGGATCACATGCTTTATTAGTGCATATATTAATGCTGGCTGTCATTAACATGCCATTGTGAGACTTTGCAAGTCCACCGCCATAGCGGTACTAGTCTACATTTCAGCTAACAATAATCATGTCTGAGATATCTGGCAATATGATAGCTTTAAGATTGTGGGAGCTACATATTAAGGAGGGGGCTGTCATTGGAGTAATGTCTACCTGAGAGGCACTGGGAAAACCTTACGCCTCATATAATTCCTCCACAATGCTTGCAGATGCAGGAGATGCCTTCATGGGCCTAAAACAAAACAAATGGAAAGAAAAACATAAAATCTAAGGGCCTAAAAAAAGGGGGACTGCAGCATCCCTACCCAACAGCATTCCCCAGTGACCATCAATTGGTGGCATGTTCAACCGAACCCTACGTGTCCACAGAGAAGAGGATCATGGACCATGGGATGGGAGGTAGCCATCTGCATACAAAATATCACCATCACATAGGCAAAGATCCAAAACTCTGTAGCCAGGCTAGATGAGGTCAGCATTGTGACCAATAGATTGTCACTGAGGAGTGCTGTTGAGAAGGCACAATTATGTCCACAGCCCCTAGGTCCTCCTCCGCCTGGGCACAGGACCTGCATCGTCCGCGGCCGGACGCCATCTCCTTGTTGGTGGTGGGGGAGCGGGAGGAGGTAGTGGCACCACGGGTGGTGGTGGCGGCGGAGGCATGGTGGAAGGAGAGGAGGGGCCAGGCTGCTGTTGGCTGGTGACCTGCACCGTTCCCAGCAGCCTGACCAAATGCTGCTCCAGCCTCCGATGATGGCTCCTCTCCTCCCTAAAGCGCCTGTCCAGGCTGCGCCTCATGCCAGAGATGTTGGCATCAATCCTCCTCATGACGGCCAACAACTCCAGCAGCGCAGCCTCGGTCGTTGATGGTGGGGGGGGGGTGGGGTCCTGCTGGCAGGGCCGGGTGGGAAGATGGCGGGGAGACAGTGGGGAGGATCTGGGACCCGGCTGGAGACAGGGTCTCTGACATTGGTGTCCCCGGTGGCTCAGTGTGTGGGGAAGGAGGAGCTGTGGCATATTCCACTACTTCTGAGGGCCCCGGCGAGATGGCAAGTCTTTGGAGGAGGGGGACAGTCGGGCTCTGGACAGGGGGGGCTGTCAACGACCACGACCTACCCCTCCGAAGAGCCAGGGCCCTCGAATGAGCCTGTAGCCTCCTCCCCCTGAGCGGTCTCCTGCGGGGCAAGGGCTGACGGCCCCGCTCCTGGCTCATCACTGGACCCAGACCTCCTACTGGATGCTGAAATAGAGAAAAGAAAGGTACATGTCATTAGTATGCTGATCAATACATTGATATGTTTTCACTCCTAACTATCTGACATCTAGGCCTGAACATGGATGATTCTCCTAATTGCAACTCACATTAGCTGTCATTTGCTAGATTGGATCTATTCTTTGGTTTCTTGTCTTGACCTCTCCTGGCTCCTTACACTGTCTGGATTTTTTCTGCGGTTTCACTCCTAACTATCTGACATCTAGGCCTGAACATGGATGATTCTCCTAATTGCAACTCCCATTAGCTTTCATTTGCTAGATTGGATCTATTCTTTGGTTTCTTGTCTTGACCTCTCCTGGCTCCTAACACTGTCTGGATTTTTTCTGCGGTTTCACTCATAACTATCTGACATCTAGGCCGGAACATGGATGATTCTCCTAATTGCAACTCACATTAGCTGTCATTTGCTAGATTGGATCTATTCTTTGGTTTCTTGTCTTGACCTCTCCTGGCTCCTAACGCTGTCTGTGTTTCTTCTGCGGTCTGTAACTGCATAGGCTGCATTGGGCGCACCAGTACATGGACTCTATTGCTTAATTACTCTTGGGGTGGCCAGGAATGACAGTGATTTGTCAGCTTCATGGATTTAATGACACTTCCATCCATCCCTTGTTAATTCCATGGAGCTGACATGTCAGTGTCCTTGTTGGTCACCATGTGTAGTGTGTGTGATGCACATGTGGTGGCATGTTGGTGTATGTGATATTCACCTGAACTGGAGGCTGGGTCCTGCTGGGCCACCGGGGATGAAGCTCCAGCTGCGGGCGAAGGTCCTAGAAAGTCCCTTGCGATCCTCTCCCACTCCTTATAGGCGACACTGTGTCCCTCAGCTTCTCTGGCCATCTTCCTCTTCACCGTGGCCCTGATATCCACATATCTGTGCTTCAAGGACCTCAAGCCCCTAGGAACCGTGGACACCTCCTTCATCACTTGCACTACCTCCTTCCAAGCCTGAGCCTTAGGCCCAGGCTTTGCTTCCCTTGCAACAAGGATGACGGGCCGGTCACGGATCGCACCCAGAAGGACCATATTCTCCTGGGGTGTATAATTACGGGCCCTGCGCCTGCCCTTGCCAATAGCCCCTTGCTCTCTCGACTGTGCTCGGGGACCCTGGCCTCCCTGCACTCTTCCTGAGGCCTGTCCCTTCCCGAAACTACCCCGCCCCCTGGGAACAGGCCCCTTCCCCTCTGTCCCTCCTCTATTAGTGCCTCTGTCTCCCTCCTCCTCCCCCCCCCCCTCTGGGGACCACTCCTCCTCCTCCAGGGACACATTCTCCTCCTCCAGGGACACCTCCTCCTCCTCCGGGGACACCTCCTCCACCCCCTCCGGGGACACCTCTTCCACCCCCTCTGGGGACACCTCCTCCACCTCTCCTCCAACCTCCACTAAACTCTCCTCACTCTCCTCACTCTCCGCTCCTCTCCTCTCCTCTTCTC
The DNA here is from genome assembly GCA_027410445.1 of Discoglossus pictus. Classification (NCBI taxonomy): domain Eukaryota; kingdom Metazoa; phylum Chordata; class Amphibia; order Anura; family Alytidae; genus Discoglossus; species Discoglossus pictus. The sequence continues at coordinate 161,399,966 of CM050169.1, forward strand.
TCCACCTATCTCCTCCCTCCATGCTGAAATAATAACAAAATAAGGATAACTCAAAATAAGTGTAACTGTTATATAGGTGATGAAAAAAAAAGTGTATGTTCTATGTGTTTTTACTAACTGTTGGGGGATGCGGTGCAAAGGTTGGGGGGGGGGGAGGTGTGTGGTGTGTGTCCTAACGCTATGTATGTCTCTATGTGTCTTTAATCTATGTGTCAGGCAAATATGTGTAATGTGTAAATATGTGTAACTCTTACGTGTAAATATGCTAGTAATAAAATCCAAAACAATCAAAAAGAGTGCGCCTACAAATCAAAAGAACGATAAAGAAATAAAAGTATTACTGGAATGTCTGTTGGAAAGAAAAGATGTGTGTGCTATGTGTATTTAATAAGTGGTGGGGGATGGGGTGGGTTGGGGGATGGGGTGTGTTGGGGGATGGGGTGTGGTAGGGGGGATGGGTGTGTGGGGTGTGTGTCCTAACTATATATATGTCTCTATGTGTGTTATTTCATCTATGTGTCTTGCAAATATGTGAAATCTGTAAATATGTGTATTTCTTAAATGTAAGTACTTAGGAAGTAAACAAGAAACAAGACAAAAAAGTAATCTACCTCTCTCCAAACCACTAATCTCACAACTCAAACTCTCTCCCACCTGCTCCTGGAACTGCGTGCTAACTCCAATGGCTCTTACAACACAGTCATCGCATGGGTTTGTATCAATCACATTTATAAGCTCATACTGTCAATCAAATTCTTAGCTCGTACGTGATTGGCTGATAGGACGTCCCCTTATCAGCTTGCGAGCGCGCCAACAGACTCAGCCAATTACATACGCACTTATAGTGTCAGGCCGCCAAGTGCGTATGTAATTGGCTGAGAGTCCCAACGCGGGCCGCCCAGTGCGTATGTAATTGCCTGAGAGTCCCAACGCGGCCCGCCTCTTTTGGCATTTGCGTTTGATCGTGTACGCCCCTGGGAAATTCCACCTGAATTAGCATCACATTTACGTTCACAAGAATACACTATCACGCTTCACCTCAGACCTCTGGCATGTGCTCGGTACAAGAACTGCAACAGTGACTTCCTGCTCTCTACCAGAAGGGTCGCAATATGTACCCTGTTGTATTTCCCTTGTATCTCCGCCTCATGTAAGTGTCCTGTGGGTGTGAACATCTGGATTTTACATTTGTGGAAATCACATTGTAATTGATCTGAAGCTTCATATAGAATACATGTGTTAATACACTACTAATTATCCTATCAGATGCATTCATGATCCATCTCCCTTACATATATCTTTAACTGTGTATTAGCCACAGGGATGTGTTGATAGGTCATGATGACGATATTTGGGCATATGCTTTGTCAAACATCACAACATCCTATTCATATCAACATCATATTTTATTTCCACAAGGTGATGCAGGATATGGGTGTTTGCCGTGGTTGTTGACCCCTGTGAGCAATCCCCATACTCGGGCAGAGGCGCGGTATAATGCTGCACATAAAACCTGCCGGAATGTAATTGAGCGCACATTTGGTGTACTAAAGATGCGCTTCAGATGTTTACATTCCACTGGGGGTGCTCTACAATATAAGCCCCAGAAAGTTTGTCGCATCATCGTTGCCTGCTGCTGTCTGCACAATATAGCAGTACAGGACAACTGTCTGGGGGACATTGATGCGGCTCCGCTACATGTGGAGGAAGAGCCTTTATTTCCCCCTGAAGTGGATAATCTGCAGGGGTCACAACAACGTGCCCGCCTAATTCGTGAGTACTTCACATGTAAGTACATACCCAATATGCATGGAACACAGTCTAATGTATCTGGATTATGCCTAACTCCCAAATCCACCTTTATCCATCGCCCTTGTCATACAGAATTCCAACCAGTCCACAGTAGAGGAGAGTTCCCTGACGTTGTTGATGTTTGTACACTGGAACAAGCCACATGATCAGTTAAGGTAAGTAAGCACACATTCCCATACACATCTTAAGTACTGACGGTTATAAACATCAATGGCATAGATAATTTGAGTGGATTATATATCCCACTATGTCAATGTATATATGCCAAACGTTACATTGTTATCTAGTAATTTAGATTGAAAAAGACTTTAGTCCATCAGGTTCAACCTGTATAGATCTATGATCTGCAATACGCAGAATTATTGTTAATTGATCCAGAGGAAGTCACCAAAAAACAAAAAGTGAAGCTTTGCCAATTGTCTACACAGGGAAGAAAAATATAACATTCCTTCCTGACCCCAGATACTGGTGATCGTATTCATCCCTGGATCAATACTCCCTCTCTATTTATCCAGGATAGCCCCTAATGCCTGTTTGGTTTTTTAATGTAAAAATATACCCAATCCCTTTTTAAAGTCACCTACAACCTCTACGGACCAGGATTGTTCACATTGTCTGATCCTGCCAAACCACATGAAATGGGATCAAAAGGTCGTAGATAAATACCATACACACATACTTTGTCTAATTTGTGACTGTAATCCTAACATCATATTAACCTTACAGAGCTGCTGTCGTGTGTCAACTCTTCTTTCAACAACCTAGACATGGAAAAACATGACCAGCAACAGAACTGCTACATTAATGTGAGCTACATAGTGAGTATTTGTGTAAAAATACGGCCACGTATGCTGAAGGACACAAATAACACATCAATCACTTTATTAATATCGGCCTATCTCTTTCCAGAATACATCAGATAGGTAAGCGGTGATAACTAATGACGATCCACAGCGCACGTGTCCTGGTGGAACAAATCACCTCGTGGATGAGCTTGGGACTGCGTCCAAGGTAAAACACCACATTTGGCTCTCCAAAGATGCATTAATTTGTAATCTATGTGATATTCCTACATCATTAGCCAGATGAGTAGCCTGTTTCATATGTAGGGAAAGAACAGTGAAGACGTTTGTCTGAAATGAGCAACATATATCGGTACAGTGGATCGAAAAGGTCTAAAGTCTACACACCCCTGTTAAAATGTCATGTTTCTGTGCTGTCAAAAAATTAGACCAAGATAAATCATTTCTGAACTTTTTCCACCTTTAATGTGACCTATAAACTGGACAATTTAATTTAAAAACAAACTGAAATCTGTTAGGTAGAGTGAAGAAAAAATCAAAAAAGAAAATCACATGGTTGCATAAGTATGCACACCCCTAAACTAATACTTTGTTGAAGCACCTTGTGATTTTATTACAGCACTCAGTCTTTTTGGGGATGAGTCTATCCGCATGGCACATTTTGACTTGGCAAGATTTGCCCACTCTTCTTTGCAAAAACACTCCAAATCTGTCAGATTGCGAGGGCATCTTCTGTGCACAGCCCTCTTCAGATCACCCCACAGGGATTCAGGTCTGGGCTCTGGCTGGGCCATTCCCAAACTTTAATCTACTTCTGGTGAAGCCATTCCTTTGTTAATTTGGATGTATGCTTTGGGACATTGTCATGCTGAAAGGTGAAGTTCCTCTTCATGTTCAGCTTTCTAGCAGAAGCCTGAAGGTTTTGTGCCAATATTGACTGGTATTTGGAACTGTTCATATTTCCCTCTATCTTAACTAAGGCCCCAGTTCCAGCTGAAGAAAAACAGCCCCAAAGCATGATGCTGCCACCACCATGCTTCACTGTGGGTACTGTGTTCTTTTGGTGATGTGCAGTGTTGTTTTTGCGCCAAACATATCTGTTGGATTATGGCCAAAAGGTTCAACCTTGGTTTCATCAGACCATAACACCTTTTCCCACATGCTTTTGGGAGACTTCAGATGTGTTTTTTGGAAAATGCAGCCTGGCTTGGATGTTTTTCTTTGTAAGAAAAGGCTTTCATCTTGCCACTCTACCCCATACGCCAGACATATGAAGAATACGGGAGATTGTTGTCACATGTACCAGACAGCCAGTACTTGCCAGATATTCCTGCAGTTCCTTTAATGTTGCTGTAGGCCCCTTGGTAGCCTCCCAGACCAGTTTTCGTCTGGTCTTTTCATCAATTTTGGAGGGAGCTCCAGTTCTTGTTAATGTCACTGTTGTGCCATATTTTCTCCGCTTGATGATGACTTTCTTCACTGTGTTCCATGGTATATCTAATGCCTTGGAAATTCTTTTGTACCCTTCTCCTGACTGATACCTGTTAACAATGAGATCCCTCTGATGCTTTGGAAGCTCTCTGTGGACCATGGCTTTTGCTGTGGGATGCGACTAAGAACATTTCAGGAAAGACCAACTAGAGCAACTTAACTTAATTTGAGATTAATCAGAGTTACTTTAACTGATGGCAGGTGTATGCTGACTCCTATTTAACACAATTTGGAATGTGATTGCTTCATTCTGAACACAGCTACATCCCCAGTTATAAGAGAGTGTGCAGACTTATGCAACCACATTAGTTTTCTTTGTTTTTTTCTTCCCTCCACCGAAAAGATTTCAGTTTGTTTTACAATTGAGTTGTACAGTTTATATGTCACATTAAAGGTGGATAAAGTTCTGAAATGATTTTTCATTGGCTAATTTGTTTACAGGAGTGTGTAGACTTTTTATAACCACTGTAAGTGACGAAGTAAGTGCTCCGGGAGCATGTGCAATGTAAATATTGACATGTTCCTTTTATGTTTCAGATCGCAAAGATGAGTCCCTTTCCACGGTCAGAACAAGGAATGATGAGCATTCCCACGTTCCAGGACTATGCTATTGTCACATTGCATCATGTATGTTCATATGTCAGTCATCATGTGTTGCATCGGGTGTGATATCACATCCTCTACATCGATTTATATGTACCTATTGCTTTAGATATGCCATTCTCTCCTCTACTTGGACTATTGGGAAGCCTGTATCATACTTCCTTCCAGATCTCTTCCTCAGTGTTGATGTGATCCTCCCTGTACATATGGGGAAGAGTAACTCTAGCCTTGGAACATAACTGTTAATGAGGTTCCGTTTACCTTCAGTTATGAAAATGCAACAGCAGATAATAGAGATGCTCATTCACAGAACAGAATACACCTCGAAATGGCCAGTTTGTTGGTAGTTCTGCTAACACATGAAATTAGTTTAAACATACTGATATGGTCCTGGTCAGGTTCCCATCTGAGTGTCCAAACTTAGGTATGTAGAGTCTTCTCTCATAGTGCCATTTCCAGTGACATGACCTACGGGGGTTCTAACATTGACTGATTGAGCACTTCTACCTCTGCAGTTGCATAGGAGTGTGTGTTGCGCGCACACACAAGACTACAGATTACTTCTCCCCATGAGCATATCTCCTTCTGTATTGTTGGGTTTGAATATTGAATGTTATCCTGATATATTTAATAACATAACTGATATTGCCTCACGTTGGATGATGCACTGTATATCCCCCCCTCAACTGATCATCTATGATGAGGGCTGTGCCCATGATGAGGGCGGAGCCCATGATGAGGGGGGAGCCCAGGATGAGGGCGGAGCCGCTGAGGGGGGAGCCGCTGAGGGAGGCACAGGATGGTGTGGCTGGTGCAGGCCCTGAGGTTGCCACGCCGAAGAGGGCCCGGGCATCACTTCCCGCTCCGTATGAGCCAGTGATGTGGATAGTCCCGGGCCCTCCTGAATGTCCTGGCCCACTTCAGCCCTTCCTACCTCCTCCTCTTCTGAATCTGTGGATACTGCAATGGAATAAACATATATTTCAGTTGGTTGCCATACACAATTGCCAGCTATGCATTTACATATCATTGACATCATGGTCACCTGTGAGTGACTGTGGTGCTTGTATTACACAGATGAGCCACGCGCTGCATAATGAGCATTGTGGATCATGGCTCATATGAATGTGTACTGCATGTGCCTCAGACACGTGCTCTGCTGCATCTGCTGTGCTGTGTGTGAGACTGACCAATCTGACAAGTTTCCAGCAATGGTTGTTAATATGCAGCTGAGACATGGGCCAGGTTAGGAAAGTATATGACACACATGCAGTGCTACAGAGTCTGTATCCACATATGCCGCACAGCCAAATTTTTATTCTCGATCGCAGTGGAGGCAAAAGTCAGGCCTGCATTTGGGGATAGCCATGCTGCACCCAGCTGAGAATATCATTCTCCAAGTCATTAAGTCTAATTGACTCATCTGTTCACATAAAGGAAATCCACATATCCAGGCCTGTGCGCAGCCCAGCAAGTTTGACTTTGAACACCCTGCTCTATTGCAATCAATCTGGATATAATTAGAAATTGACATATCAGGGAGACAAATTATGAACATGATAGGTTTGCTACCAGGACTGAAATGGTTATTGTCGCCCCATAAATTTTTAGTCAACCATAGGGCTTACAGTGCTATTGGATGTGAATTATCCCTGTGTGTGGGCACGGGTGTAGGAGGCCATATAATTCTTGAGCAAGGGTGGGCAGGTTCGGGCCTGGAGGGCCACACAGGTGAGCCAATCGCCTTTTCCGTCATCTGGATTGACTCACCTGTGCCCAAAAAGGATATCTTGAAAGGCCGGCATGTATGTGGCCCTCCTTACCCACCCCTGTTCTAGAGGGATACAGCTCATTATATACAACAGCCAGAACACAAGCCTATTTATACATACATACATACAGCATGATATCTTGAAAGGCCGGCATGTATGTGGCCCTCCTTACCCACCCCTGTTCTAGAGGGATACAGCTCATTATATACAACAGCCAGAACACAAGCCTATTTATACATACATACATACATACATACAGCATGATATCTTGAAAGGCCGGCATGTATGTGGCCCTCCTTACCCACCCCTGTTCTAGAGGGATACAGCTCATTATATACAACAGCCAGAACACAAGCCTATTTATACATACATACATACATACATACAGCATGATATCTTGAAAGACCGGCATGTATGTGGCCCTCCTTACCCACCCCTGTTCTAGAGGGATACAGCTCATTATATACAACAGCCAGAACACAAGCCTATTTATACATACAAACATACATACAGTATGTTATCTGCAGGCTTTTGGACAGCCCATCCCCCCACAATCTCAGCCAACCATGTGTGTGATATGATACTCACGTTGCAGGGTGTTAGGACGATCTGTGTCCATCTGTCCTGGTATTCACACCACAGATTCACAAGGGATATAGCGCATCACTGTCCTCTCCCATTCCTTGTAAACAAAAGGGACTGCGGGCCCACCACCAGTCTGACGTGCTGCAGCTGCCTCATCGGACATCTTTCTTTTCACAGCAATCTTTAGATCATCGAACTTGTGCCGCACTGCCCTCCAGGCCCTATTAGTGACCCCTACTGCCGACACAGCTCTGCCAATTTGGGACCAGGCCTGCTGCCTCTGGCTGGCATTAATGTCGCTGCCACCACATATGATCCCCTGGTGGGCACAGATTTCCCTGAGGAGAACCTGGATCTCCTCTAGGGTATAATTGGGGGCCCTGGGCCTTGCAGACGGTGCCTGGTTTTCCTGTTCTATCCCTGGGGCCGCTCCCTCATCCCCACTACCTCCCACCAATGGATCAGGCCCCTGACCCTCTGCCCCTTCCACTTGGATTCCTAACTCTGGGGGCACTTCCCTCCCCCCCTGCTCTCCTCCTTGCTCTCCTCCTCCTCCTCCTCTCCCTCCTCCTCCTCCTCCTCTCCCTCCACCTCCTCCTCCTCTCCCTCCTCCTCCTCCTTCTCTCCCTCCTCCTCCTCCTTCTCTCCCTCCTCTCCCTCCTCCTCTCCCTCCTCCTCTCCCTCCTCCTCCTCCTCCTCTCCTCCTCATCCTCCTCCTCTCCTCAGATGTTCTCCTCACTCTCCTCCGCGCCTCTCTTGCCTTACCACCTCCCTTCCTCTAAACTCCTCTGAAAATGAATTAACGATAAATCAAGATAATATGTGTGTTGGTTTAGGAGGTAAAAAAAGATGCAAGTATTATGTGTAGTATTATGTGTGGGGGGGGGGGGGGGGGCAAGGTCTTGGGGGGGGGGGGGGGGTGTAGGTGTGCAGTGGCCTACCACTAGGTGTAGCTATGTGTACGTATTAATCTATGTGTGTGAATGATGTGATATCAGTAATTATGTGTATTGTAAACAAAGGGTTAAATTATCTGCTAGTTCAAAAGATCAAAAATTGAAATTCTCTCCTCTCTCTTCTCTCTCTCATTGCTCACCAAAAAACCACCAACGCCTAGACCTGTTTGTCTACTTGCAAAAGCTCCAGCACAGTCAATTATTTTCTGTTTTGGCTCCCTTTTAAAGGCATACTGCCGTCTGGTTAAGTGGTACGTATCACGTATTTCGCGCTCTTTTCATACGCAAAGTGATCCGAGATATCGTACCTCATGCGCAAATACGAACGTGTACGCATTCGCATCCATCGCTCGTATCTCGCAGCACTTTGAATTTAATAGCGCCGGAAATGGTTTCATTTTTAAACTACGTAGGACTTGCGTTTTCACCTATTATTTACGCAGCTCGAATTTAATAGGGCCCTAAATGTTCAATGTTTAATATTGGTAATAGGTACTGAATCACAATATGCAACTGACACTGATTACTACAATGAAAAGTAAAATGATTCACTTTTCCAAAATATGTTTATAGTTTTGAACTATCTAACGGCAGTTCTGAAAAGTAAGAAATGTGTCTCTTTATTTTAAGTCAACCATAGACTTCTGGGCATACATGAAAAGTCTGTGTGGGAAAATATGAATAAAACAAAATTGTTATTGTACTTGAGCAAATTTACTAGCATGTGAAACTAGCAAATCAAGTAGTTGTGCCTTTGTTATTAGCAGGCCATAATGACGTCTGTAACTTTAGAGTATAGTAACTGCATGGAATACAGCATTGTGCACAATTGTAATACTGTTGTTATGACAAATATGGTGTTGCAATTTACTTCTTTTTGAGACTTTTTCAAAACAATATTCATACTCAAATTTTTTTTTTTTTCTACAGATTTCAAATGTATAATGAATGCTTGTTTTAAACCTAGCAGAGCAAGTCATGCTGCGTATAAAGTAAATGTTCAAAGTACTGTAGAATGCATACTGCTTTATTGTGCATCTTTAAGTATTCTGAGCTGAGCCTTGCTCCATTGAATGTATACATTATAACCTTAATTAATTTAGTTGAAAGCTGCTTTAACAATATGGTATAATTCATATCACAGATGCATTAATGATACACTAAAAAAATATCATACACTTATCTTGTTTCACTATTTCCCTTTTTGCCTCTAAACAGAAAGGACTGGTTTCCAAATACATTTATTAACCCACAACCACACTGTCCCTTACCTAAAATTCCCTCAACAACAATGTATCTCTTATATTATCTTCCCATCTTTTCCACCTTTCTTACATTTTGTTTAATCTACAACTTTTTTGCTTTATCAAAACCTATTTCTGCATACAAGACATGTCAAATGTGTGCAAGTATTGTTGTTACAATCCTTGCTCATTCATGTGGTCTTCTAGCTTATATGCATATGCACAAACTAACTCTAAAATCATATTTACTTACCATATACTGTACCTGTAGTACTCTTATATCCATTAAATATTTTTTATTTTTCAACTTATGTACTGTTGATCTAAAGGCTGCATAGCCAAATTGTGTGCTTTATAACAAAGGACGGGAGCACTGGAAGGAAAGAGAAACCCCATGGATGCATGGAGTTAAAGGAGTGTGGGTTTGACCTGGCTTGGAATTAAGAGGACCTATTTTAATTATTCATTCCTTATAGAGATATTAGGGAAGGCTTATTATATTACAGTTATGTAACAGGGGCAAGCTTATATATATCTCACCTCCCTTCACCTAGTCAGTGTGTCCAAAAGGGAGGGGCAGGGATAAGCCGCTAAATAGGGGAGGGAGGAGAGGAAAGAGAGTAGGGAGGGAAAAGGGGCATGGAAGGGGAGGGAAGCAAGGAAAGGGAGGTCAGGCTGGGGAATCGCAGTGTGTTAGGTTGGGATAAGGGAAAGAAGGGACGAGGGAGTGGGGGATAACAGGCAGCAGGAACACAGAGAAGATAGCAGCATAGAGGATTCTGATGTACAATTAAATGTAACAAATGTTTTAACCAACATTACTAATCCTGCTGATATGTGCATGGCAGTTGAGGTGGGTAGTGAGTTTGAGGGCATGGGATCATCACATCTGGATCTGGAATCAATCTCATCCCTTTCTAGTCTATGAAATGGTGCATCAATTTTGAGTAGAAGGGAGCAGATTGGGGAGTTGGAAAGTGCATTTGTTGATACTGAATCTATGCCAATCCTAATTCCTTTTCAATTGCCAGGAGCAGCATAAATCACCATCCTTGGCTAAGGAGTGGTGGCGGCTCAGGAAAGACTTATCCCCAGTAACGCGGTGCTGGAGAAGCGCACAGGCACAGGACGAGATAGGAGGGCGTGGACCTGGGCCCAAGAAGCCAAGGGAGAGCGGTAAGAAGCGGCAGGATGACATCTTTCCTATCTCAAATTCAGGACCAACTGGTGAGTCCCGTACTACTCTCTCACAATCCTACACTGCTTTGCTTAGAAGACAAATCAAGTTCTGTATTACATGAGTTGAGAGGTTCAGTGATTGGGGAACCATCAGTTGCTAGGGCTTTTGTGCATACTTCACAGGCTTAGGTACCTCAAGTTCAGAGTGGTAGCCAGTACCTGGAAGTAAGGGAGAAGCCAAAAAGGAAACACCATGAGAGCCTTTTTGTGGCTCATAGGGTCTATGGGGATGCATGTCCCTTCCGATATTGAAAAGAAAATATGGAGGAGGACATTTATAGAGATATTTTCTCTCCTTCCACTGGATAACTATTTTGAGGTAAAGGAGAGAAATAAGGAGTCTAAGAAGGAGGAAATAAATTACATAATCATGACTAGCATCAATGGGAAGAAGTATCCTGAGTGTTGTTCAACTCTCTTTTACTATCTGGATGATATCAAGAGCATTCATAGGACTTATGGGGGCATGGCATGGGGGTCCTATGATGAACAATTCCACCAACGCCAGGCGGTCAACCCTTTCATGAGATGAGATGAGAGTGACATGGGATTTAGGTTAAGGATAGTGACTGTAGTAAAAAGTACAGTGGGGGATATAGTAATTCCTTTTGGGTCTTAGGAAGTAGGAGCAATAACCAAGGACAGAATTCGGCAGGCAAAAAGGGGTATGTGCTTTCAATTTATTGAAGGAAACTGTAGGTGGGATGCTACATGCAGGTTAAGCATAGGTGCTCTAACTGCGGGTACAATCACCCTGCAGTTAGATCTTTCAGGGGAAAAAAGGGAATTGGGTCAGCGGAAGCTGCTCCTAAGAGCGGTGACACCAATATTGGTAGAAAAAATGCTTCCATGGCTAAAGGTGGATCAGGTATTATGTGGTTTCAGTTCGGGTTTTGTTTTACCATGGTAAAATGAGTTGTATCCTCTATTTTCTGGTAATCTGGTGTCAGCTAAGCATTTTCCTGACATGTTCTTTATCTGCATCCACCACTTCCGGACTTAGGGATATCCCCATTAGGAGTTGTCCCTAAAAAGGAGCCAGGTAAGTACAGGCTCATCCACCATCTATCATTTCCAAAAGGAAAATTGGTGAATGATGGAATTGATAAGCAATTATCTTCTGTACGTTATGCTTCCTTTGATCACTCGATTGGCCTGGTACGCAAGGCTGGCGTGGATGTTTACTAGCCAAGTATGATATTGAGTCAGCTTTTTGGCTACTGCCGGTTCATCCAACATCTCATAGGTTATTAGGTTGTCACTTCTTGGGTAAGTATTACTTTGATCTTTGAGTAAATGGAAGTTTTTATTGAAGTAGCACAGGATTTCTGGATACCTTTGGCCAAAGACAAGATGGAAGGTCCTGCTTCTACACTGTCTTTTTTAGGCATTCAAATTGACTCGGTTAAGTTACAGTGCTCACTGCCCATAAAGAAGATTGTCGATCTGAGGGCTGCCATACGGAAGGTTTCAGTAGCTAACAAGGTCAACATAAAGGTAATGCAATCCTTGCTGGGGAAGCTCAATTGTGTATGTAGGATCATACCAATGGGTAGAATTTTCAGCAGAAGATTGTCTTTGGCTATGTTTGGAATTAAAGGACCCCTTCATTTCATAAGGATTACCGCATTTCTTAGGCAAGACTTATGTATTTGGTCTGAGTTCCTGCAATACTTCAATGGTAAGTCCTTCTTCATGGCACGGCAAGTTCTAAATCAGGATATTGATCTCTACATAGATTCTGTGGATTGTGTTGGATTCTGAGCTCATTTGAAGGGACAGGGGTGTGCAGCTAAATGGCTGGCATCATGGCACAGTTCTAGATTGCTCAAGAATTTGGTCTTCCTTGAATTATTCTCCATCATCATTGCAATTTCCATATGGTGTAACAACTTGAAGGACCAGCATGTCATATTTCATAGTGACAACATGGGCACGGTACTGTCGATCAACAAACTGACATCATCATCATTGTCAGTGGTACGTTTGCTTTGTAAGCTAGTATTGAAGTGCATGGAAAAGAATATTCTATGTAGCGCATGTGCCTGGTAAGCTTAACGGAATTGCTGATGCTCTGTCAAGGGGTCAGTGGCAACTCTTCAGGGAGCTTGCACTGGGAGCAAGTAACACATCACCTCCAGGGCGGGAATAGTTTTGAGACCTGGGTAGTCCTTTAGATTAGTATTTGCTTAAAAAAGTTTATTATCACCTAACATTTGTAGTGGGTGAGGTGTTGTTTTTTGTAATTAATTTATCTGATTGTATATTGGAAATTAATGGTTTGATAAAAAAAATTTTTTAAAACTATTGAAAATCACATATATAGTTGTCAGCAATGCGGATTGTTGCTGACGCTTGCGGGCAAAGCGAGGGCCGCAGTTGCTGGTGAAGATAAGCGCCATAGCCGCTCATCCCTACGACCCCCTACGACTTTCGCGAGGGTTCGCATTTGCGGATGTGGAGGCTCCCATGTCGGATGCAATAAGCGAAGCGAGGGTCCGCATTTGCGGAGGTGGAGGCTCTAAGGCGCCTCACACGTGGTTACAAACACCCACACAAGCGGCACTTTACCAAAATACCTCTAATACGCAATCACTATATATGGACTTACACAAAAAAATACGGGACTTAGAACGGAAAATGTATGGACTTAAAATAAAAAAATACGAGACGCAGGACTTAGAAAAACCTCGCAAAAATACGACCAAACCGCGCGCACCTGAGAATATTAAAAACACAATAAATACACACAAAAAAACCATAAAAAGCTTACCCACAGCAAGGGGGGGCACCCAGGACCTCTGCAAGTCAAGTTACACCTCAATTTAAGTCCAAATTCCCGAGTTTAGACACACGAAAATCCCCTAAGCGATAGAAAAAAATGGCCGCAGAAAAAAAACCAAAAACGAGGCTACAGGACCCTAAAGACGCAAAACACCACCAAGCACATACGGATTTTCAAAAAAGCTGTACGAGGTACAAGATACACTCTTACCAAGGATGCAACATCATCCACATACACAATCAAAAAAGCCATACGAGGTACAAGATACACGCTTACCAAGGACACAACATCATCCACATACACATTCGCCGCCATTTTAAATACACACAAAAAATACATAAAAAGCTTACCCACAGCAATGGGGGGCACCCAGGACTTCTGCAGGTGAAGTTACACCTCAATTTAAGTCCAAATTCCAGAGTTTAGACACACAAAAATCCCCTAAGCGATAGAAAAAACGGCCGCCCAAAAAAAACGAAAACGAGGCTACAGGATCCTAAAGACGCAAAACACCACCAAGCACATACGGATTTTCAAAAAAGCCGTACGAGGTACAAGATACACTCTTACCAAGGACGCAACATCATCCACATACACATTCAAAAAAGCCGTACGAGGTACAAGATACACTCTTACCAAGGACGCAACATCATCCACATACACATTCGCCGCCATTTTAAATACACACAAAAAATACATAAAAAGCTTACCCACAGCAATGGGGGGCACCCAGGACCTCTGCAAGTGAAGTTACACCTCAATTTAAGTCCAAATTTCAGAGTTTAGACACACGAAAATCCACTAAGCAAGAGAAAAAATGGCCACCGGAAAAAAACGAAAACGAGGCTACAGGACCCTAAACACGCAAAACATCACCAAGCACATACGTATTTAAAAAAAAGCCGTACAAGGTACAAGATACACTCTTAAAAAGGACGCTGCATCATACAAAGCCTTGTACCACATACACATTAGCTGCCATTTTACAACACTAACTTACACAATGCGCAAGTACACAGTTACCCTAACGGCTTTCCCTCGCGCACGCAGCCTATTTACACTACACACTGCACACATTGCTGACACTTACACCTCAGCTCCGCAACAGTGCTAACCTACATTGTATGCTGCAGGAACATCAAAGCAGATTGTCAGCTCTTCAGCACAATGCTTCCTGCATATATTACTTCCAAATAGGTAAAGTATATTAGTTTATTAATGTATTAATTATTTCATTAGCATACAAAAACAAATATACACAAAAACAAAAAAAACACTGTCACAATAAACACAAAACCCATTCACCGCGTGACTCACAACGAGCGCCAACGCTGCTCATAGAACACATAGCCTTGCAATAAACGCAAAAAGCAGATCAACGCCAACAAAACAATAACAGCAAAAGCGCCTATCAGAAAAAAAAAATACATTAACCAACAGCCTCGCAATGAGCGCCAAAAGATCTCGGACTACCAACAAAATTAATGTCTCGACCAAGCAGCATTACCTGCCTTACAATTTTATTGCCGTCATTTTTTGACGGGCAAGTCGCTAGTTATATATAAAGATTATAGGTTGTTTTATGTATTTACATGTGATTTTTAAAGAGTTTTCATGAATAATCAAAATGGTTTGGCATACGTGGGATGAAGTGGGAGTATGTAGTTAGGGAAGTAGTGCAGTATGCCCGGTAAGCAGGTCCCCCTGACATATTAATTATTCATGCGGGGTGTAATGATCAAGAGAGTATGTCATTAAAGGCATTCATTACACGTATGAAAGGTGATGTGGATAGGTTGAACCAATATTCCCTGATCTACATATCATATGGTCTGAGATGGTGCACCGTCTTAAAAGGCGATACCACATTTAACCTGCTTTATTAAAAAAAATGCAGGATGAAAGTGAATAAGACAATGTCTAGCCACATTAGAGGAATGGGTTGTACGTCACTATGTCATACTGACTTAGAAGGGGATGGTGTGTTAGCATTTTATGTAAAGGAGGGGGTACACCTCAATAAATGTGGATATATTTTTATTTTGCCCTTTAAAGAAACCATTTGTTTGGTGCTAAATGGTTTGGAATGTCTTTAGCAGGAACTCACACTGGTTTCAAGTTAGCCTCAGCTCTTTAGGAAGTTCTTAGTTGTAAGAGTGTGTTTTCTAACTTAATTGATCCATAAGAGTTGGTTTAATAGATGTCAAGGAACGTGCTTAGTTGTAATTGTGCTTTTCCTCCAGACATAAAAAAAGAGAATAAAATAAAAATTGCAGTACATCAAAAAATGTGTCAAATGTTTAACCTGCGAAGCTCTTGTGAACTCCATGCCCATGAGGGTTAAGGCAATGCTGGAAAATAATGGTGGCCACACAAAATATTTACACTTTGGGCCCAATTTGGACATTTCCACTTAGGGGTGTACTCACTTTTGTTGCCAATGGTTTAAGACATTAATGGCTGTGGGTAGAGTTATTTTGAAGGGACAGCAAATTTACCCTGTTATACAGGCTGTACACTTACTACTTTACATTGTAGCAGAGTGTCATTTCTTCAGTGTTGTCACATGAAAATATCTAATAAAGTATTTACAAAAATGTGAGGGGTGTACTCACTTTTGTGAGATACTGTATACATGTATATATATATATATATATATATATATATATATATATATATTTAAATATAAATATATACATACATAAATATACACATAGATAGATAGAAATAACTCATTACACAAAAAGGTGTCCTGTCAGAGAAGTCCTGTTTCCTGTCAGCTCTGTGTGGGTATGTCCTCTTCCTGTACGTGCTCAGTGTGGAAGAGAGCCTTCTCCTGTTAGCGCAGAATGTGAGTGCAGGAGGAGGGCCCTTGCTCTGTTCTGCTCTTCATGAGGACTCTTTCTGTCACCTCTGGGCACCCACAGGAATTCCATCTGGAGCCCAGCACCTCCCCACTCCTTCCACAGCCATGCTTGGCCGAGCAGAGCCTACATTCCCAAGCCCATTATTAGTGGCCACCATGGAGGAGATGCTGAACCCGATGTGTGAGCAGAGGACCCTATGCAGAAGCTCCAGGCTAGCATCTCCATCCAACAGGCTTCGGTGGACCACAACCACAGTAGACTCTGTAGGAATTTGAGTAGCCACAACAGCCAAAGCGAGACCTACATGGCCTGGCTGCTAAAAGCGGGGCAGAACCATAGCTCACTCAACCAACTGAACATCCATATCATCCAGCATGCTCTGGTTACTAGCACCACCTCCTCCAACCCAGAAGCTTCCCCTGCACATCCACAGCCTCGCCCTATCTTTCACCTGCCTCTCTGCCTCCACATGTGCTGCTGCATCATAGGTGATGCCTCCCCCTGCACCCCCCCCCTTTTGACTTGAGACTAGGTGTGGTGGCACAGGGAGTGGGGGCCCTGTGTTGAGGTCGAGGAGGAGATAGGGGCTGCACCTGAGATTTGTCCTTCTCAACAGCACTCCTCAGTGACAATCTAACCTGGCTACAGAGTAGAGGAGAATGGCCTATGTGATGGTGATATTTTGTAACCAGTTGGCTAGCCTTCTCTATGGACACATAGAGCTTAAAATGTCAACATGTTTAACATTTCACCAATTGATGATCACTGAGAAATGCCATTGAGAAGAGATGGTACAGTCCCTCATTTTTTTTGTTATTGTTAACTTTTTTTTTTAAGGCACGTTTATGTCCATGAAGGCATCCTATTAATCTGCAAGCAGTGCTACCAAATAATTTAAATTAAATAAATATGCAGGGTTTATCAGATAACCATTCCATCAATGACATGATGACAGAATGATCTCACATCCCATTAATTATTCATATCATGTTTTAGAACAAATGGTTATTGTTAAGTTTAAATAATACCAATTCAGATATGGCAGGGGACTAGCAAAATCCAACAATGCTATGTTAATCAAGGCCAGCATTAATACATGTGTTAGTTAACCATGCCACCCCCTGATCAATATGAGAACAGATACTTTTGTCTGATGTAATTACCAGACAATATGGTTGATGACCTTTCTCTCCTCTTGGTATTAATGGGTACGTGTTCACACATCTTGATATCATAACAATCAGTTATAATCTGATAACTCCTGTATACCAAATGAAGGTGATATCAATGTGGCTAAGCAATATAATACAGAGATGGTGATAGTACTCTTGGCCCACTGACTGTGGTCACAGCTAAGCATTCCTTGTGATATGCCACATCAGGTAAGTTGGTCTATTGTTACAGCATTTTTTAAAGATATATTTTCCCCTGCTCTGCCTTTTATAGCTTACTAGTGACATGCCCATCAAAAAATGAAGGTCAATAAAAATGTAAGGCTTTTAGTCTTCTGAGTACCTTCGGCTCTTATTGTGAGCCTCTGCCCTCATGTACTTTTAGTTGTCTTAACACCTTCGGTGCACATTGCGAGCCCCGCGCTGAGCTCCTTCTGTGCTCATCGCGAGGCTTGCAATGAGCACCTTCTTCTCTCATTGCAAGCCTTTCCCCTTGTGTAATTTTGCTCCTCTTAGCACCTTGGGCGCTGATTGTGAGCTCCGCGCTGAGTGCCTTTGGCAAAGCATGTATCTCCTCTGCTCATAATTTTTGTTTTTTATAATAATTAATTAATTCATTCATTAAATATTAAATGAATATTCTTTACCTATTTCTAATGAATAATTGCAGGAATGAATATGCTGAAGAGCTAACAATCGCAGTAGTTTTTTCCTGCAGCTTACAATGTACATTTGGACTGTTGGTGATGTGAGGAGAAAGTGTCATCAATGTGGCAAGTGTAAATAGGCTGCGTGCGCGAGGCAATTACTTAACGTTAATGTTTCAGTAAATTAGTCATCATCCACTATACCGGGGGTGGGCAAACACCCCAGGCCCCCTCAGCAGCAACACTCAGCCCTCCTTCCCCCTTAGTAGCAATATACACCCCCCACCCCTCAGCAGCACCATTCACCCCTCCAAATCCCTCAGCAGCAATATTTACCCCCTGGCCCCCTCAGCAGCACCATTCACCCCTCCAAATCCCTCAGCAGCAATATTTACCCCCTGGCCCCCTCAGCAGCACCATTCACCCCTCCAAATCCCTCAGCAGCAATATTTACCCCCTGGCCCCCTCAGCAGCACCATTCACCTCTCCAAATCCCTCAGCAGCAATATTCACCCCCCAGGCCCCCTCAACAGCACCATTCACCCCTGCAACCCCTTCAGCAGCAATATTCACCCCAGCCCCTCGCAGCAGCAATATTCACCCTCATCCCCCACAGCAGCACCATTCACCCCCAACACCCCAGTCCCCCTCAGCAGCACCATTCGCCCCCCCCCCCCCAATCCCTTAGCAGCAATTCCCCCCCTCTCCCTCCAGGCCCCTCAGCAGACATATTTACACCCTGAGGGCCCCCCTAGCAGCAATATTCACTACCTGACCACTAGGGCCACTCAGGAGCACCATTCACCCCCCCCCCCCCCCCTCAAAATCCCCAGTGCCCCCTCAGCAGCATCATTCACCTCCCAAAAAAACAGGGCAATGGAATCCGGGACAGGGGCTGACAGAGGCCGGGCAGTCCAGAGCGTGGGGAACTCTGCTCAGTCACCTCCTCCTAAGCTGTGCATTGGGTGCCACAACATTGTGAAAGAGATACATTGTATTCATAGTCAAAAGAAATATATGATCAGACCAGGGCATTAACAGCCTGCAGGCCCCATCCCGCCCCATGGGGACCGCAGGCCTTGAAATGCCCAGGGTCTGCTCTATACCCAGACCTTCATGCATTTGATGACTGTAAACATATGTTTGCCTGTCACCAAACTTCTGTTGATTATTAATTCATGATGTTATAGCCAAGTGTTCCAATTTATATGTTAAAGCTGATGTTAATATAATCATTGTTAGCATCAATTCACATATTGGTGCATACAACACCTGAATTTGGCATGGAGTGTGACATCAACACAGAACATTCCAGTGACACAAGCATGGTTTACAAAGTGAGCCTATCACTATCACTGTTTTTTAAAGCATGCATGAACAACATTATTATTGATTATTGGGAGTTAAAACTTTGATAAATGTACATTCTGACACTGTTGTGACTCACCATTCCACTGAAGGGATGTTAACCACATGACATGTCTAATTAATATTTAATTAGTACATTAACACTAGCAGAGATTTCACATCATTATTATATTAAATGTTTCTTAATTGCACATATGTGTCTATAGCATTGCTAAGTATTCAATTCGTTTATTTGGTTAGTCTTTCATCATAGCTTAGTACCTCCATTCCCTTAATAATGTATTGCCTTAATAATGTATTAAGATTATAGATTGCATGCTTATTTTTTCTTACCAAATGCATGACTTTACAATACATTTGTGTTAAATTTCATCTGTCATTTAGTTGCCAGTTCTTGTAATTCATATAAGTCCCTTTGGGATTAATCAGAATTTTCTGATTTAACTACTAATTCTAAACCATTAATAAACATGTTAAAATGATAAGGCCTGAGGAACCCCACTTACGACATTAGTCTAAACTGATTATGAGTCTGTGGAGAGTAAGTCTTGACAACAACATGTAATGGTTTAGCTATTATAGAAACCAGTTATCTCAGTACCTTTGGATGTATTCCATCAGGACCTGATGCTTTATTGACATTTATTTTTTCAAGGATCTTTTGGATTTATTTCTGTGTTAACCAATTTTGTTGTGGAGGAAGTGCATCCCAGTTTTGTGGCATGATTTTTAACCATTAGTACCCACTTGCGTATACAGAAGAAATCTGCCTTCTCCCAGTCACTTGGCCCGTATAACTATATTTTCTTTCCTAGCCTTATTTCCTTTAATATATATATATATATATATATATATATATATATATATATATATATATATATATATATAATAATTAAGGTTTGTCTTACAGATATACAGAAAAAGGGTCTATTATTGGGTCCAACTTTATATATACGATCATTACAGATATTATAAATACTGGATACAATTGTGCTGCACCTGTTTATTTATTTATTCCATTCCTGCTAGTACTACACTAAATGCTGAACAAACCAACTATAAGTACGATTTTGAAATACTACTATTAAGATGCAATTACTAATTTATATTACTAAACTGAGAGTATCTTTAAGAATTAACCGACATCTGGGGGACTTGTCATTTATGTTTTATTTTATGTTTTAAAAACCTTGAATCTTTCTTTGTCATCAGTCTTTGAGATATTGATCTAATTTTTTAAGATTACTAATACAAGTTAAAGCTATTTCTGTATTGAATACTGTTACCTACACTCACAGTTCTGTCTATTACAGAGGGGTTATTTATCTAGTTTAATAAGGCCCCTGCCTATTCTGATTCCACATTAGGAAGCACTACTACATGTCCATAAATTGTTAAACTTTTTAATTTGTTCCAGAGCATTTTGGTTTGTAATAACATATTATGTTTTGACAACAGATATATTGGTTTAAGGAATGAATCATTGCTGCTCATATGTCTGAGAAGAGTTATGAAACATTTTTTTACAAACAGTGTGAAGACCATAATTTCACAGTAAAAAATATAATTTACAAATGGATACATATGATGGTGGATCACAGTACACCTAGGGCCTCATTCTATTATCGGCCGTAAACCGTCCGTAAGGCTGCGATTCCTTGCGGGGGTCCCGTTACCTCGCAATTCAATTAAACGGCCCGCAAGGATCTCCTCTTATGGCCGGCCGTAAATCTTGCAACCGGCCGTAAGCTCTGAAATCTAAAAAGTCGAAAATAAATTCAAGACAGCTCTGTAAAGCTCTGTAAATGCTAGGGATCATATTGGGGGACATGAGGATTAAAAGTAACCCACTCTCAAGCTTGCACATCAGCCCAAACCCGAGTTTAAATTAACTGTTTATTTTCCGGCTGCGGCGTGGGCGGGTCTGAGGTGCTCCAAGCCCTATAGACTTTTTACATGGATATTTGACGTATATTAAAAAAAAAATATTTTACGGATTTGAGTATTGGGGAATTTTGTGCTATTTTTGCTAACACCGAAAATCACTTTATAGTCTTCTCAAAGTGCAGGATGGCTTTATTTGGGCTATATTTCGTGCTTAATTGGTGCTAGCGGGACCTCTTTCCTGCAAGTAAGCTGCGGCTCGCTTTTAGCCTTGCAGAGAGGGTTCCCGGAGCAATTGAATTGCAAATAGGATTTTCTTACGGCCGATTTCTTTGCGGCCGTTTTAGATCAAAGGATTTCCTCCGCCGCGTGCAGCCGCAAGAGATAGCAAGGCACCGGCCGCAAGCCTGCCGGAATCCCCGGCCGGAGGGGAATAGAATAGCAGAATAGCTTGCGGCCGGTCCTTGCGGCCCCACAATACCTGCGGCCGATAATAGAATTAGGCCCTAGACATGGAAAAGAGTTATCGTTTGATTCTTTCTGATTATTTTTCTCAAATAAGTGAGCATTGCGATATGACTTAATTTTGTAAAATAGCAACTGAATAACCCACAGTACTTTGCAAAAATGTCCACTAAACAATGTGTACCAGGTATAGATTCCAACCTTATTCACATTATTCCAATTGAACAATTAAATATTTAAATAAATATATATCTAGTTCACATAATTATTTAACCGATTATTTTAAAAACAACACAGTTACCTCATTTTAACATATGCTTTATTATATAATCAAAAGGACATATAAGAGTTTTAGTGTAGGATGTACCCCAACTAAGCTTTATGAATGAGAAACAGCTCTACGAGCTAATACGATATCAGAACATCATGCCCTGGGGATTCCTTCCATTTCAATTCCTTCCATTTAAATACTGGAAAGAATTCCCAGGAATCCCCTTCTCCCACTCACTGCCCGATCACCCCCTTGCCCCGCTCAAACTTCACCCCATCTACATAACCATGGCAGTCTATACCAACCCACATGGCAACTAAACAGATTACCCTTGCAAGGAGGGTACTTAAAGAACCTTCCTTGCACCTAACATTAAACCCCATTCCCCAGGGGATCCAGATTGGGGACCACTGCAGCATGGGCACTTAACATTAACCCCTATGGTGCATGGGGCCCGATCTGAGCCCTCATGGCACTTAGTGTGTTATTTTTTTTATGGGATTAATAGGTTTTTTAATGGTTAATAGAAGGTGTATAGTTTTTCCATGGGGTCTGTATAGACCCCCATGGTTAATAGGGGGTTAAAAGTGTTTCTGTGGGGGTCTGTATAGACCTCCATGTGACATGGGGGTTACTAGGTTAGTTGCCATGGGGATACTTATAGTACCCAGCAGCAGAGGTTAATTAATTAGATACTGCAAGTACCTAAAGGACCCGCGGCAGTGGTTAATTGACATGCATTACTTTCCATTGGGTGCAGAGCTCATTACTCATTGAGGCAGAGGCAAGACACTGAGATAACCTGACTTCTATGCATCATAACTTTAATCCAGCATCAATTAATCCAGCATCAATTTTGAAAAGAAAAAACACTTTTTTCACATGCTTTTTCAGCCTCTATCAAGTGGTGCATAGCTCATATGGTGCATGTTGTGATCCTTTAAATGTATGTAATGCAGGCATTAGTCATGAATGAGTAATTAGTACATTAATCAGGGCACCACCCTACATCATTTTAACTCTTTGGGGGGTTAACTTTATTTTGAAATATGCAGAATCCCTGATTTGTGAGCAATGCACTAAAACAGATAAGCATAGTAATTACTTGATCATTATATTGTATGTATATATATATATATATATATATATATATATATATATATAGGAGAAATAGAGAGGGTCGATCAAAGTCAGATTTTCATATTTTTAACATCAAGCAAATGCTTTCGGCTATGCAACACTTTATTCAACATTAAATCATTTTGTTTCCTTTTGTTCCAAGATAATTGCAAGGCAATGGAATAACAATGGGTGGTATGTGCCGAGGACAGGTAATAAAAAAGTGTTGATAGCCTTTGCAGCTGGAATGATTAATAGTCTTAATATTGTTCAGAAACTAAAGCTAATAAAATAAAGAGCTTGAAAACTCCCTTTGTACTTTAAACACAATTGTGATACATGAGTCATTTCAAAAATGTTCTAATTTGTTTGTTGTATTAAAGCTGGAACAAGGGTCAGAAAAACACGGAAAGTCATATATGAAACTGATGAAATTTATTTGAAGTACATATTATTGTTTTGAGAAAAAAACAAGCACTCAAGTTTACAAATGCTTGTGTGCTAATGTTGCACAACAACACAAAAGCATAGATCAAACTGGCATTTGTATCTGCTTCATAAAATTGTAACTGTATGATCTATGACTGCATAGTTATCTCATGATATTTTCATAGACGCACTCACCATCAGTAACAACATATATCATTTCTATGTAAAAGTAAAGCCACAGCTTTAATATTAATCTAATGCATTCAACGCAATCAACACAATCAACAATCAACACAGTATTGTACAACCATAAACTCTAAGTGCATAAAACCAAATACCAAGTGCATGATCTAAATACCAATCACCAACCTCAGCTAACTGAAAAAAGTTACAAACACCTTGAAAAAGTACCCTGTATGCAAGCTTATAAGCTCAAAAACAGGGCTCTCTTTTTGTTTAATTTGTATTGATATTGTCTTTATGTTCTGTTTCATCTGATATATGGCGCTACAGAATATGTTGGTGCATTATAAATGTTAGATAATAATAATAATGTCAATATTATATTAGATTATATTATTAACGTATATGTAGATTTAGGATTTCTCACAAGTCGCATTGGCAGCTACTCATAGCTCCTCAGCTGCTATTCTGTAGATCACTCTGTGGTGGTAAGACAGTACCCCCACTTCTCATCTAGATATCTACTCTACAGTGCTGTGATTTGAAGAGTAAAAAAAAACTTTGGATTTGGATTTCACAAACTATTTTGATCATTGCAATTTGTTAAAGGAACTTCTAAACTATTATTTTTTAAACTATATTTTGGTACATCACAAAATGTTTCATTAATTTGAAGCAAACTCAATATAGCTAGCAAACACCTACAATACATGGTTTTCTGTTACAGTACTAAGGTACAGATTTCCAAAATGTGTAATATAATGTGTCTATTATGAATATTTTTTCTTTATGTTATTCATCAACATTTTAGATAGGATTTTGTTTGTGTAAACCTATATACAATTTGTCAAATATTTCATGGGCATTCTCTCTCAGCATGTGTGAAAAAAATATACTTTGAAAGCAACCACTTGCTCTTTGTAAAAAAGTGTGCACATCATATACATTTGCAAAGCTGGTGTGAAGACTGAGCATGCTAAAGCTATTAGTAATACAAGTTATGTTTCCATTCAGAAATTTATATCTTGAGGTGATAACTCAGCTCCACTACAGTAATATATTTTTTAGAACTAGCGATATAAGAACTAGAAGAAGTTAGGAACTAAATAGGTACAATAGTACAATTTCTTACTATGCTTACTATGCTCAAACCAAAATCCCAACAGTCTTCATATTAATAACAATATTGAGCATAGGTACTGGTAGTTTAACAGTTTATGGATATACATAAATACTGAAAATATTAAACTGCAATATGTAAAAAGCATAAGCAACATTCTAGATGAAGTTATACTGGAAGCCAATGACTCAGATGATGATTAAAAATTGTATCTTCTAGAACAAATTATAATTGTGAATATGGAGAGATAGCAGTAGGGTGCAAATTCAGTGATCATATATATATATATATATATATATATATATAAAATAGAAATTGTAATGCCTCTGCTGGTCTCTGGAGGCACCATTGCCGAAGGCTGGATGTATTATTAAAGGTTTTTCAGCATATAAGCACTTTAGCAAAAAGATATATGAGAGCTATATAAATGTGAAATAAAAATATAAACAAGTAAATTAGTGAATAAATAAAATGTGGGGATTCAGAAAAACTCCAATTAAATAACAACCCCCCCCCTCCCCTTCTCTCTCCCTGTTGCCTCAAAGGTCCCTTTAAGATAGATACGATTGTCAGAGACCCTCAAGCTTCAAGCTATTAATATATGTTGAAGCCAGACAAGATAGAAGATTCTTTACACATTGAAAATTAAAGATTTTTTTTAATAATACTTTTTCTCTTCTGACTTACACCGAGGCATATGTTGCTAGTTTGTTACATTCCTCACAAACATTGCAATGTTTTTTTATCCTTTAAGGTGTAATATTAAAGTAGTACGTTTTATTGTTTTTAGTAATGAACATATCCATGAAATTAATCCCTGTACCCCTTCTCTACTTTTCTCCCACAAGCTCCTCTCCTTCCCACAGTATTGTCTCTTCCATCGTCTAAAGCTCATAAGCAGGAACACTTCTAAAAGTCCCATTCCCATCTCCTCTCACCCTCTCCTTTTATGCTGGCTGCTAGAGATATATCTCTTAACCCGGGTGCCTTATTAATTTCCACCTTCTATCAGCTACACTCCCTAATCTAATGATAATCACTGAAACTTGGCTCATTTCACTAAATACCGCCTTCCTTTGATGCAATATTATTTGGTGGGTTTCACTACAGTCACACACCTAGACCCGGGAATAAGCAAGGTGGAGGTGTGGGCATATTACTATCTTTTTTCTGCAGATTTCACTGCATTCCCCCGGTTCAATCCCTCCAATTCTCTTCTTTTGAACTTCACACTATCTGCATATTCTCACCCATCAATCTGCAAGTTGCTGTGATCTATTGCCCACCTGAACCATCCTCTCAAATTGGGGATCATTTTGCCACTTGGGTCCCTCAATTATCTCCTCCAACATACCTTCACTCGTTCTTGGTGATTTCAACATTGCCATTGACACTCCCAAATTCCCTACTCCCACAAAATTATTTACGCTTACCTCTTCCCTTGACCTCTCACAATGGACAGAATACCCAACTCACCATAATAAATGCTCCCTAGACCTCATATTTTCAGATCACTACACTATCTTCAACCTTGTCTTCTCCCCACTCCCTCTCTCTGACCATCATTCCTTAACCTATACCCTCACCACAACTCCCAATATCTGCCCTTCTTCACCTCTGGTCACCAGAAACCACAGAAACATGCAAGAACCTGACCCACAACATCTTTCCAATGTGCTACAACCTATTCTCAGTTATCTTACCACCCTCACTTGTCTTGATAGTGCCACCACACAAAATAACTTGACTTTAACTTCTACCCTTGACATTCTTGCCCCATTACCACAGGCAAATACCCTCACTCTCAACTACAGCAATGGCACACTATACCAGAGGTGCTCTGGTACTGCTGAACTATTGTGGAGGAAGTCTCGCACTTCAGCAGACTTCCTTCACTACAAGTTTATTCTACAATCTTATCACAATGCCCTCAATCTTGACAAACAGTGCTACTTCTCATCATTAATAACCAATTTAGCCTCCAACCCCAAACATTTGTTCGTCACATTTAACACTCTCCTCTGCCCTCCACCACCTAGCGCCCCTTCCTGTCTCACGGTTGACTTTGTTAGCTACATTTGATACAATATGTAACAAACTCTCCTCTCAACATGTCCCTAACTCACAATTCCCTCTACAAACCAATAACACCCTGCCTCCAGCCTCCCCAATGCCATTTATATTATGAACTCCTTTCACCCAGTGACTGAGGATGAAGTCTCTAGTCTTATATCAACCTCTCGTGTTACAACTAGTCCACATGATCCTATTCCATCACAGCTGATCCCTTCCCTCTCTACCACACTTATCCCAGCCAAGTGATACTGAGTGCTGAGTGATTTGCAACATGCCACAGAATCCAAAGGGTAGCAGGCACAAACAAGCAATTAAGAAAATGAAGCTCTGTGGTGACAAACAGTTTTAAAGGATTTAGGGAAATATTTGTAATCAAGGTCCAATCATAATGTAATACTTATTTCTAGCAAAAACATTTTTTTTGAGGGATCAAGTCTTAACTCTTTCAAGCACAAAGACATGATGCTCTCAGCAATAAATTTGATTAAAGCTTTAGTGGCTGGATTTTTTTTCATTGTGTAAAAATAAATTGTTTAATTCAGGACTCTGTAGCATACAAAATGCAATTCATTTTCTAATTCACTCATTTTCTGTGCTCTAAACATAGAAATATTAAAGAATATTACAAAACACACTTTGGTCCTTTATATAAAGAGGCAACGTTTCATCCAAGTTCAATAATACAAGTTAAATAATACAGAAGCAAACATTGATGCTCCAATACCTAACATGCATTGGTGAGCATAGCAGCTGCTTTTCAGGATGATGGTTAGTAAATTCTAAATTTTGAATGCAAGTCATACTAAATTTCCATGATTGGAAAAGCTGGTAGAGAGTAAGTGGCTGCAGAATGCCACACACATTAATAAAGTAGAAGTGAGCAGGATGCTACAGAAAAAAGACTGAAGAATACCAGTCTGGAGATACTGAAGTAGCAAGAAAAATTTAAGTGTAAATTAATCTGGAGAGCACCATTCATGACTCCAAAGAGAATATCCCACCGACTGAATTTATAGAGCCTAAACCACAGATAATGAATTTTATTAATTTACTGACTTACATTTATTTGCCCCTTTTATCCAAAGATCTTTACATTTTTATAGTATATAGTACAATCAATCATGGTACATGTTAGTAAATAATCACTTTAAAAGTTATAGTTAACAGTACAATCAATAAGTACAAGTGGGTAGAGCATTATAGGTACCAAAGTGAGATTTAGTTTGTTGCTGAGTAAATGCAGGAGGTTAAAGGCTGAATCAATGTGACGAGTTGTAGACTGATACATTGCTAAGAGGAAGATGTTTCAGCAATAACTGCTATCAACCCACATTTAATAAACAATCATGTCATAATAACAATACAAATAACTAATTATGCACCACTTTCTATTGTTTAATATATATCACAGGAATGGTTCATTTTCTGAAGTTGTAAATCTGAGCTGAAGGCTTAATTGGAGCCTGAGAGGGAAAGAGTATGGAGGGAAGAAACATAGAAACAAATTGGTGCTAGCACAGCTATGTGAAGAGAAATGAAAATAGGAATTGCATAGACATTTGGGAGGGTTTAGATGAACTTTCTCAAAATTAAACATATGTGAATTTGAATATGTTTCAGTAATGCTTTAAATAGAGATGCAGATAGTAACAAATGCTTGTTAACCAGTCTACAATGGATTTAGAGCACCATTCCAGCCAGTTACACAGATGTGCAAAAATACTTTCTAGTAACTGTGGGAGATTTTTTTGTGCAAGCTATGTACCGGTATATATTCCCATCACAACTAGGCATGTTGAGTGTAGTATCCTCTTCTATTCAAACACATGTCCAGGTTGCATGGCATTTTGACAAATTAACCAATCTGTGTTGTTTGCTGATTTTCATGTTGCTCAATAGCCCTAGGGACCAGTTAGAAAGCCAAATGTCAGGTAGAGTTTATAAAAGAGCAAGTTTACTGCACAAATGTTAACTGTGCTGTAGCTTCCAAGCAAACATGCAGGTCTAGGTGTTTAATATATAGTATAGGAGAGAGGGAAACATTTGCTTGAGAGAGTTATTGAGTTATTGTTTGTATCTTTTGTATTATATAACTTATATATCACACATAGTTTACTGATAAGACATAATCCACTGACACAAATATCAGTACCATTACACATAACTACATGTTTATAGTTAGGTCACAACTCACAAACATCCCATACCCCGCAAATTAGCACATAGTACATATGTTTTTTTATTTATTACACATACTGTATATATTCATATTATATATTACATTATTTTTATTATTATATATTTATTATTTTTGGAGTGAATATGAAGGGAGGAATGAGGAGAGGAAGAGAGGAGGAAGGAGGAAAGAGGGTGACCTTGGGAGAGGAGTGGAGAGATGATTAGGGGAGAGAGGGATAGGTGAGGAGATAGGGAGAAGTGAAAATAGAGGGAGAGGTGAGGAGAGAGGGAGATATAAAGAGAGAGGGAGAGAAATGGTGAGAGGTGAAAAGATAGGGTGATGGGAGATGAGGAGGAGTGGGAGCAGCTGAAGGTCCATGATAGCCAGAAGTGGTAGCAGTGACATGTCAGTGAGGATCTGGAGTGGGAGCAGCGGAGTAGAGGTTGAGGAAGGGAGGGATGCCCCAGTGCCAGGAACACAAAATTGTGGGACAGAAAAGAAGGGGATTGATCCTAGTGGTGGGGCATGGGCTGGAGAGAGGCAGACCTTAGGGGCACACCAGGGAAATGAGACACCTTAGGCATATTAAGGAGGACAGGAAATTGTACCTAAGCACAGGGCCCTAAACTATACTCAAGAGGAGTTTGTGAGGCTCCTCAATGCCATCCATGACAGTACCCTCCATGGGGGCAGGGATGTGAGACTGAACCAAAGGGCCTAGATGTGTAAAGAGGTAGCCAGAAAGGTCAGTGTCCTGGGGGTGTATGTGAGGGATGTCAGAGGAGGCTGCTACTGCAAAAGCAACTAGTGGTGGCCCTCCAGCTACAATGTACTTCAATGAGTGGGAGAGGATGCTGAGGGATTAGATTGCCCCAGCAACGATGTTCAGACTCCCAGGGATATGTAAGGTTCTTATATTTGAGTAGTAATATAATATATGTGTGTGCCTCATTACTTTGATATACCATGTTTAATTTAGAATCAATTAAAACATATATTTAACATGAATAAACATCAAATACATAGTCCCTGCATGGGTCTGCCCACTGCAGAGTAAGCAGATACAGTCTTTGTAGTGCTGGATGTGCAGTGTAGTGACTATCAGGGATCACGTCTCAGCAGCATGTTGCAAAATCTTGCTGAGAGATGGTCACAGCAAGTACAGCAGAGTCTGTGTCTTCATGAACTACAGAGGACAGACCCCCAGCAGGGGAAATTGGTTTGGTTTGAGACATTAAAAAACAGAACTAATAATACCTATTAATGGCATCAGTGATAATTTCTAGACAATACATACTCTTCACAATGGTAAAAAAATTTAACCATCCAGGATCAACACATCATCATAGAGTCAAGTATAAAGTAACACACAAAGATCATATGATAATCCAATGTTTCTATTCAATATACCCCTGATATTTCAGCTCCAAGGACATCGGATGTCCCAGCAGAGACAGAGGAACAAGGCAGAGCCTGAGTATGAGGAACCTCAATATGACTCCCAGCAGGATCCCTGGTAAGAGGAGGAAAAGAAGAAAGAGCAGCAGAAGGAATAACCTCCATAGGAGAATTCAGCATATGAGAAGGAGGATGACTTGTTTATTTGGTCAGTGGGGGAACTAGCAGATCTATCAGCCACCATGGTGGTCTTCGACCCCCCTCCCCACAGATCAATCTCCTACTGTTCTGACCTACCAACACCACTACCCCAAACTCCTCCTCCAGCATTGAAGATGCCAGGCCCACCCTCAAGACCACCAGCGCTGTTGCCATCACCCCAATATCTCCCCACCATGCCACTACAATGACCTCCCTACTATAAATCAACTATTACCAACATCTCTGCAGCCCCCACTGGCAGTCCCAAGTGCCTCACCTTCTGGGCCATCATTGGACATCAGCATAGCAGGCCTCTAGAGGTCATGCAGCAGGAGGGACTAATGGTTAGACTCCTCACCAGCATGCAGGCATCTCATGCCACTGTGGCATGCACAAAGAAAAATAAATTCAGAGATGAGGAGGCACCATACACAGTGGAGACATATCTGTCCAGGCTGATGCAATTCCAGTACAACCAAAGTACACTTATACAACTGAATATGGATCTGCAACAGAGGGCTTTGGCAAGCACAACATCCTCTCCTCTCAAGCAGTCCCCAAGCCACAGTCAGTCTGACCAGTCTCCCTCTGCTTTGATGGGTCCACCTCATCAGCCAGGTGTTACCTTTAAGCCCACATGTGACCACATTTTATACAGATTCCTGTCCTCTTAGGTAGCATTTGCACTACACACATTATATTAATGCACAGTCTGCTACAGTTAAGACAGTTTTCTGTGGATATAATAAACTTATTATACCTTAATCCATGTGTCTGTTTGTTTCTAATGGCTCCTGATTTGTGATATTAAACAAGCATTACATTAAGTTATTGATCTGATTTGTGTATCCATATCATATTTCACTATACCCATCCTGTGTTAAGGTATAGTGTATGTGTATAAATCATATAATAAGAAATCATCTGCATGGAAAGATTAATAAAATATGGGTAAATGCATAATTATATTTATATATCAAATATCGATGATTGTAAAATATGAACACCTCTATGTCTTCATGCATTTGATTACTTTAATCTTAGGTTTCCATGTCAATATTTTTTTGTTAATAAGTGAATAATGTTGTTATTGCCAAATTATTACATTTTCCATGTTAAATATGAAGCTAACATCAACATAATTTAACACCAAATCATATATTGGTGCAAACAACACATGAAATATGCATTAAGTGTGACATCATAATCAAATATTTAACTTTGTTTTCTATTAAAAATGTTCATGTGGACAATACTCCCCATAGGAATGACACGGGCGAGGTTGTTAATATTTAACAAAAATGGAAACACCACACTAATCTACTTAACTTCTAAATAGTCAAAAATAAGGTTATAGGGATATCAAGGACATTCCAGAGTTGCTATTATAATATATAAAAAGAAAAGAAAAAAAGACAACTATTGCCGAGAACTCCTGTTATCTCATAAACAGCATGGTATCATCCAGGGGTAGAGTGGAAATGTAAGGTCAGCTCATATAAATGACCAATTGGTTATAGATAACAAACAAATCATGGTCAAAGTCATTCAGAATCACAACTGGCCTGCAAATAACATATATGGTATTGACTAGTAATAGTGTTGAGCTCTAAAATGGGATAAAAACCCTCATGGTTAACAAAATTCTCAAGTAGATTAAAACACAGCCTTTAATCTATAACTAGATAAAAAAAGAGAAAATAAATAAAAAAAGATAAAAACAAATGGTAATGCTGCAGCTGTGCCAAAATAGGGTACACGATTAAAGTTTAACCACATTTGCAATCTCAAATACTAATAAGGAGCCTTATGAGGGTACTGTAAACCATATATACAAAAAATATAAATTAGCACATATGATAAGGGTAAATTCCCACCAACACTGTGCTAATAAAATAATATGGGAGCACAAA
This sequence comes from Discoglossus pictus, assembly GCA_027410445.1. Lineage (NCBI taxonomy): Eukaryota > Metazoa > Chordata > Amphibia > Anura > Alytidae > Discoglossus > Discoglossus pictus. Next base: position 161,432,548 of record CM050169.1, read on the forward strand.
TAAAATTCCTGATCAGTGCATACCATTAATTGAACCCACTAAGTGTTTACCATAATGCAGGTTAATACCTGTCAGAATAATAACTATTGCCCACACACATGGCAGGCAAATAAGTAAACACTGCTACTGGTGAAGGATGTAAATGGCCCTCACTGCCCTGTGCTCACTTCTGATCTGTCTCCTCTGGCTCCACACTCACCAAAATAGTATGCATAGCAAGAATCTGCTGCCCAACGCTGGTTGTGCCTGAATAAATGTGACCAAATTGTGTGTTCATGCAGTAGTTTATACTTTGCTACCACAGATTTCTACATTATGCATAAACAACAATAATACTTATTTGTGGAGATAATACTACTAAATCATTACATCATAACACTGTTTTTTAGGAAATATATTAATACAGAAACACTAGATTGAATCTAATGTATTTATTAAATATATACATATTCTTAAATGCACAACAGCAATGGCGAGGACTTAACAGGACCGTATATAATTTGTGTTTATGGGGGTAAGTTTCCAGGGGCTCCTATTGCCTCTCCATAGCCTCTTTGGGCACTTGCTGGCCTTCCTTAACATCTAAATAAATGTGATCCTTTTTATCAGAATTTTGATATATATCTACATGTCCCTGTGCCTGTAAAACTGTGTCCCTGATCCTCTAACATAATCCTGTGCATGGCCTGTGCTATATAGTCTGTATAGCCTGTTGAGCTTCACCTCCAGCATGGATTACAGGCCCCCATTCACCCACAATCAATGCCAATCGCTCCACTGTTTAAAGCCTCAAGCAGTCAATTATGACATACCTTCCCATGGATGCGACATACATGATCATTCGCACGTCTCTGATGTACTCTGGATCCATGCTGCTGATGACTATTGTATGAAAGTATGGCTAGCTAAGTAATAGGCAATGCATTACAGCACCTGTTTAGGCCGGGTGGGTTTCCTGATTTGTTATAACCTTGTGTGTATTGAAGTTTGTGTTAGCATTGTAGTTGATCTATGTTATTGATAATAGTTGATGTTCACAAATCATACTTTGCAATTTTAAAAATTCAACTTATGTGCCTATGAAAATGTTTAATGTAACATTTATTTTACACTTTATTTATTAATTTATTATTTATCCATTACAGTGCTGTTTCTTTAACTGCCTTTGAAAGCTCACAAGAATAGTTGTATATAGTTGTAAATCAGCTATCCAAAGGCCTTACCTAAATTTTTTGACACACACCTATATATTTGGTGTGTACATCACATATAATAGTTGTCAAACTGCGAGTTGTCGTAACGCTTTGCAAGCTCGCAAAGCGAGCTTGTAAGAACTGCGCCCCTCGCAAAGCGAGGAATGCAGTTCAGGCCGCAAATGCGGCCCCTCGCAAAGCGAGGCGCCGCATTTGCGGAGCTCCAACGTCGGCTGTAATGAGCCGTATGCACAATTGCAGGCCGTAAATGCGGACCCTCGCGTTGCGAGGGTCCACGTTTGCGGAGGTGGAGGCTCTATAGCGCTTTATTCATGGTTAAAAACAATCCAGAGAAGCAAGACTTTGAAAAAAACAACCACGACGCAATGACTAAATACGGACTTACACAAAAATGTTACGACCTTACAAAAATACGAAATTAAGGGCCGTAAAGCGGACACCCACAAACAACAAAAACACTTCAAAATAAAAAAATAGAAAATAAACACACACACAGCATTGGTGGGGGCAGCCACGACATCTTCCAGTGAGGTTGCCCCCCCCCCCCAATTAAAGTTGAATTTAAAGAGTTTTGGAACTTGAAAATCGGCTAAGCAAGAAAAAACATGGCGGCCGAAAAAAATGAAAACGAGGTTACACAACCCAAAACCCGCACAGAACAGCCAGGCACGTACGACTTTTGACAAGGACGTATGAGGTACAGAAATGCAAAATTACGAGGTCGCAAAAATACGTACCGCGCACAGCAAAAAACATGAAAAACACACAAAATACAAACACAAATAAAAAAAAAAACATTCCACACAGCAAGGGGGGACAGCCAGGACGTCTGGGAGTCAGGTTGCACTCAAATTTAGTTTAGCCACTCGAAAATCCCCTAAGCGAGAGAAAAAATGGCCGCCGAGACAAACAAAAACTAAAGCTACAAGACCCCTAAACCCGCAAAACACTGCCAGGCCCATAAGACTTTTACACAAACCCATACAAGCTACAAAATACACTATTAGTAAGGACGAAAAATCATCCACACCTGCGTACCACATACACAATCGCGACCATTTTACAACAGTAACTTACAGAATGGGAATTACACAGCTACACAAACGGCTTCCCCTCGCGCACGCAGCCTATTTACACTACACACTTCACACATTGCTGACACAAACACCTCAGCTTAACAACACTGCAAATCTACATTGTATGCTTCAGGAACATCAAAAACAGATTGTTAGCTCTTCAGCACATTGCTTGCTGCATATAATAATTACAATTACAGTACATAAAGTATATTAATTTATCATTTTAATAATTAATTAATTATCATAAAAAATACATATACAGAAAAAAAACACACCACAAGATCTCAATAAATGACAAAGGCCTTCACCGCACGCCTTTACAAGGAGCGCCAACGGTGATCAGAGGACACAAAGTACAACAAGGTTGAGGCTTGCAATGAGCGCCAAAAGGAGATCAGCGCAGACCTTGCAAAAGCGGCTCTGATAAAAAGTACACCAACCGAGAGGCTCACAATGAGCGCCCAAGGTACTCACACGACCAAACACTTACAGTACTTTCTGTGACAAACAGCATTAACTGCCGTACAATTGTATTGCCCCGTCATTTTTGAGGGGCAAGTCACTAGTATATATATATACAGTGTATACATATATATATACTGTATATATATATATATATATATATATATATATATACATACTGTGGTGTAAATAAACGTTTAGTGGGATTTTTCATTCACTACATTTTTGAGCATTTTTATGAAACACTGGTAGATTCTGTAGTGTAGAATATGTAGAGTATAATACTTATCCTCATGTGTATTAAAAAATCAAATATGTTCTTGGTCACTGACCAAGCATGTTGTGAATGTTTTCAGATGCACATATTTTATAATATTCATAAATAATAAAACACATCCTTTCTACAGCATGTTATAGTTCTAATAAATGTTGCACTGTATTATGTCAGTTCTCCTATAACAAAATTATTGCATGTACATCTCTGTGTGTCTATAACATTTTAAAAGATGTCATATGAATGTATGTGAAATGAATGTATTTAATTTATTAGTTCAATATCCCTTTGGTTCATCTGCAGTTCTAGTTTGCTCCAAGAGTAAGAATTTACATAGGATCAAAAAGGACATTCATGAAAGGTGTATGTGTTTGTATTACTAAAAAGCAAATTTGTATAAACATGTATAACAATTTGTGAGTCAATTTTACTGACCCAGCCTGCTCATCTGAAGCTAAAGCATAACATTTACTAAAGCATTAAGCTTTCACTTTCAAAGTAAACAGAGACCATATTCCCAATTGCCTTCATTTTGCATACAAGATCACATCCATCTCTACTTTTAGACAAAAAAAAATACAACAAGTGATCGATTTTTCTAAATCCTTTACAAGTACAAAAGCATTGAAATAATCCCAACTTCCTACAAAGGACCTGCTTGAATGTATAATGCAAATAAGGCATTCAGCAGATGTGCATTAGCATAATGTGAAAATAATGTAAAACAAATGCCACCTTCACATTTTTGGTTGTTAGGTTTTCTGTCAAAAAAATGCAATTCCATCAATTACAAGACATTTGTATTTAAAGGCATACAATCTATCTATCTTCTGAAAATAAAGAGATTAGACAGTTTGCACTGTGTATTATCATTGAAGTCAATTAAGGTGAGATGTGCAATATATTAAACCATTGGTGTAGCTTATATATTTCAGTGATCACTTAAGGGTGAAACTTCAGTCTGTGGGTACCCTAACCCCTGGCTATGTTCTTAAGCCTGCCTGAGAACAGGGCGTATAATCCCTAAACAGATGCCATGTTAAGTGACTATCAGCCCTATTAAATTCCATGAACGTGTAAAACCGTAGCCCGTAACGTAACCCGTAAGACTTGTGGCTATTAAATTGGCCCCGTAAAGCAATGCGCTAATGACTAGCGGGGTAAGGGCGAAAAACAACGGGATGTCAAAAATTGAACTCCGCGGACGCAAATCCTTTGTTCTGTCACGCCCGTAATTGTTACGTTCCAATCACGCTATTAAATTGCAACGAATCCCATAGCGTTCAACCCAGTAACCGGCAAATGGAGCCAAAAAACCAACAGGTTCTAGAGAGGACCACAAGGGGGTTAAAGTCCTATCCGTAGCACTGTAAATGCACACATTCTACTGTACCTATAATTAAAGGGAAAGTGATGTTAGGTATTCAAATAAAAAGCACAACATTCTCAAGCTTGCAAATCTACTATATAAAATACATTATTTTATGTTTAATATCCGTGTTATATCGATCCCGGCAATCAATGTGTTAATACATATAATGGAACTCGCATGGACTTGAATATCATATTTACTGATTTATTAATATTGCATTATTCCTGGAATGCGGGTCCGATCAAAACTCGTAATTGAAACCCGTAAGCCTTTGAAATCTAATGTCCATTTTCAGTGATGTAATGATGACAATCTCATTTGCCATTGGCTCTGTCTAAACCCATAAATACAGGTTTGACTAATTGATCATGTTCACGGCCGCACATTCAACATGTGCAAGAATGGTTTACGGGCTTGCAGCTCACTAACCACCTGTGCTGAAGGCAAGCACCCCCACTACAGGTGCCAGAGCCCCCTCTCCCTAAACAGGAAACACACTGCTAAAGGTAACTGCGCTCCTAGCTATCTAAAATTAGGTTCAAGTATGCTCCTTACCATCTTTGAGACCCAAGAAATTGTACAGGAAGCGTACAGTTAAGGGTAAGCACGTACCATGCCATCTATCCCAATGAAGGCACTCTATACCATCTTCTGGACCACATAGCCCACTGGAAGCACACAATTAAGGCTAAGTGTGCTACATGCCATATATGGGACATACAGAAACTGTCCCCTAGGAAGCGTATAAGTAAGTACGCTCCTAGCCGTCTATCGGACAAAGTGTCCAGGAAGCACCAATTAAACTAAAAGTGTTCCTACCCATGTAATATAGAGCTGTACCTAACTGAAACCCAAATGGAAGTGGTGAAATGTAAAAGTAAGGCACTCCCTGTCATCTAACATGTCAACTGGAAATGTGCAAGTGAGTCAGTTACTACTAAACATGACCATTACCATCTAGGACCAAACAAATGGTTTCATTAAAGGCCAAACTAGCATTAGCTCCCTCTAGGTCATTTTCCTAACGTGACTGGACATTTTCTTATTTACTTTTTTCCTGCATTTAGTTAGTATTCCAGGTTGAATGTGAGATCGCCATTAAAGATGGTGCACCATCTCGGACTATATAATATGCAGATTTGGGAACAGCTGGTGCAACCTGTCCACATCACATTTCATGCGGGTAATTAATGCCTTTAACGGCATGAACCCTAGATCATTACTCCCAGCATGAATAACGAGGATATCTGGGGGACCCGCTAGCCTGGCATACTGTACAACCTCCCTAATGACACACTCCCACTTCATACCACGTATTTTTTCTACTGCAGTTCCACATGCTCAATACACATAAGAATGGCCTAGAATCCATGCCGTTTAGGGAAGGGTGCTTGCAGGAGGATAACATTTCAATTAGAACTGCAGTAGTTAACCATTACCCCTAGATCCTTCTATTATAATGTTTTGTTTTTTTATATAACCCCTAGAACTAAACAGGTGTTACGTGAACAATAAGTTACTGGTATTTATTACAAACCACTCTTTACAAGAAAATACTACATTAAGCAATACTTCAAATCAGTCAGGAATACATAACAAATAGGAAGAGAATGCCTCACACAAAATACTAACAGGGCCAGTAGAAGTGTTAACAGCATCATATCCCTACTCTAATGGGCTACCGAGGTCCTATGACTGTAGGGGACATGGAGGTGAAGAGTTATTTGCTCTCGGTGCAAGCTCCCTGAAGAGCTGCAACTGACCCTGTGACAGGGTGTTAGCAATTCTGTTAAGCCAACCAGGCACATGCACTGCTCTGTATAGAATGTTCTTCTGCACCCAACGCAATACTAGCTGCTATAGTAACCATACCACTGGCAATGATGAAGACGTCAGCTTGTTGATTGCCAGTACCGTGCCCATGTTGTCATTATGAAATATCAGATGCTGGTCCTTCAAGTTGTCACCCCATTTGTAAATTGCCATGATGATGGGGAATAACTCTAGGAAGACCATATTCTTGATCAATCTAGAACTATGCCGAGATGCCGGCCATTGAGCCGCGCACCACTGCCCCTTCAGATAGGCTCTGAATCCCACACTACCCACAGAATCAGTGTAAAGATCAATATCCTGGCTCAGAGCCTGTCTCCCCATTAAGAAGGACTTACCATTAAAGTTTTGAAGGAAAACAGACCAAACACGTAAGTCTTGCCTCAGTGATTCAGTAACCCTTATGAAATGATGGGGATGCTTAATTCACACCATAGCCAAAGATAATCTTCTGCAAAAAGCTCTTCCCATTGGAATAATTCTGCACGTAAAATTTTGTTTCCCCAGCATGGATTGCGTCTCTTTTAAGGTAACCTTGTTTGCTCCTGAAATCTTCTGGATGGCAGCACTCAGATCCACCACCTTCTCTATGGGGAACGATCATTGAAACTTTACTGAGTCCACTTTAATGACTAAAAAGGTCAGTATAGAAGTGGGACCCTCTGTCTTGTTTTCCGCCAAAGGTTTTCTGAAATCCTGTGCTACTTTGATAAAGACTTCCATCAAATCTTGAATTTGTTCGAATGAGGAACCAACCAGCAAAAAGTCATCAAGATAGTGGGTCATGGACCTAGAACCGGAAACTTGCTCCAACACCCACTGAATGAAGGAACAGAATGTTTCAAAATAAGCAAAAGAAATATAACAACCCGTAGGCAGGCAAATATCCACATAGTACTTATCTATGAACCGACAATCCAATAACTTGTGAGACCTTAGATGAACAGGCAGTGGCCGGAAAGCTTACTCAATATCGTATTTGGCTAGAAAACATTTACGTCCTGCCTTGCGTACAAGGCCAATTGAGTGATCAAAGGAAGGGTATGGAGGATAGTTGCTTGTCAATTACATCATTTACCAATTTTCCTTTGGGAAATGAGAGATGGTGGATGAGTCTGTACTTGCCCGGCTCCTTTTTAGACACAACTCCTAATGGGGAGACCCCTAGGTCTGGCACCGGGTGATGCAGATAAGGACCTGCCATTCTTCCTAGAGCAAACTCCTTCCTGCACTTTCACAAACTACATCTGAAAAATTGCTTGGCCGACACCAGATTACCGGAACAAAGAGATGGAGATGAATTAGAACATGGGATAACAAAACCAGAACTGAAACCACATAATAACTGCTCCGCTTTTTGTTGTTAACCTCATCTACTGGTGTACAGCTTTAGCCACAGTAGCATTCTTTCTACCAATATTGATGTCACATCTCTGCCCCAACTCATTTGTTTCTTCTGAAGCATCTAAAGGATGGGTAATGGCACCCGCATTCTGAGCATTCATGTCTGAACCTGCAGGTAGCACCCGACTTTGATCCCTTGTTAAATTAAAAGCACAAACCTTTTTTGACTGCTGAATTCTGAGTCGGGGTATTGTTTCTACCACCAGGGAAATGAAAGGAAATACTATAACCTCCACCATATCCTTAGCTGGGGTGACAATTTTCAACCACATTCCCATGTCTCTCTCATCCCATCTCATGTCGGGGTTGACCGTTAGATGTTGGCAGAATTGTTCATCATAGGACCACCACACCATGCCCCATAGGTCATATGTATGCTCTCTATCTCATCAAGATAACAGAAGAGAGTCGAACAGAACTCAGGGTATTTTTCCCCAATGATGCTAGCCATGTTTACATAGACTTGCAGCCAGTTTGAGAAGGTCTTAGGGATGAGGCTATATTGTTTCTTCCTTTCCTCTTCCTCCTTCTTAGTCTCTTTATTTCTATCCTTCACCTCAAAATAATTATCAAGGGAAAGGAGAGAAAACATCTCTATACATTTTTTTCCCATTTTTTTTCCATATTTTCTTTTTAATATTCAAGGAGACATGCATCCTGATGGGACCCAATCGGCACATCAAGGGTTTTTTCCTTGCTGTATGAGACACAATAAGCCGCTCATGTTTTTCTCTTTTTTACTTTTCCCCTGCCTCCATTTAATGGGGTACAAGTCGTAATGCCCTCTTCTGGTAATGACCAGGATCTACCCAAGCCATAGCAGCTGATGTTTCCCTAATCCCTGAACTTCTCAACTCATTCAGTACAGAACTTAGGCTGCCCACTATACTTCACATTGTAGGAGTGTGAGAATGAATAGCATTGGACTCACCGGATGGTCCTGCCGCTTTCACCCACTCTCCCTAGGCTTCTAGGGCCCAGGCCCATGCCAGACGTTATCCTCCTGTACTGTTGCTTATCTCCTGCCCGTTTTACGGGGGGGGGGGGGGGGTGAATTGCTCCTGCTACGCTGCCCCTGCTTAACCAAGGATGGGGATGTATCCACCCTGACATACCTGCATTCACCATCATACAATGCATTTCCTACCCCCCCCCCCATTTGCTCCCTTAGGCCCAAGACTGAGCCCCCATCCCCCAGATTAGAAAGGGATGAGATCCAATGCATCAGACTCACTACTAACATCCCATGCTATGCCATTCTCAGCAGTCTGCTTAGATTTAGTTATAAAGTTTTTGGTGTTTGACTGTACCTCTTATGCAGCTATGCTGTGATCCTCTCTGAAGTCCTGCTGCTTGGATTACCTTACTCCTCCCTCTGAACAGCAAATCTTCCAAGTCCTCTTCTCCTTCCCCTAAGCCTTCTTGTCCCTCCCCTAAACCTCCCTCACCCACACTCCTCTTCACCTTCACCTTCATATCAGGTATGGGCCAGATAAATGATGACACAATCCCTATCGGATTTGCCTGAATAATGGGTGATAAGCAATCTGAAAATTAGACCCAACTGACAGCAGTGAGGTAGTATATATAAGCTAGCCCTCTGTTACATAACCGTTATATAATAAACCCCTCTCTAATAGCAACATTAGGAATAATAATTTAAATGAGGTCCTCATTCCAAGCCAAGTCAAACCCTTAGTCTTTTAAATCCATGTATTGGTGGGTTTTCTAACCTTTAAATTACTTCATCAAAGATTGAGAACAAGATCAAAGCACAGATTAACTGTTTTTGGAGAACCATCCATTATGGCTGTAATTACTGGGTTTGTAGGTTGTTTACTTTCTTATAACACATTATACAAATTTCTTAACATGAAAAATACAATCCAGAAATAACTGAATGATATTAGCAAAGTTGCTAAATTATACACAATCCATAAGCTCATTCAGTTCAATGACTTCAATTTTGGTTTTCATAATGGCCTCTAAGCCACCACAACAAATTATATGTAGTGTACCAATCTTATATATGCTGTATAAGATCTAAGTACTGTTAAGTATTTGCTATAGAAAAAACTGACAAAAAGTCCTCTTTTATACCCTCCAATCCAAATCTTTATTCCATGATATAATCTCATCCATTTAAATTGTTTCTTAAAGATATTTTTAAAAGACAAGGAGCCTCATTCAATTCGGAGGCCGTAACTGGAATGAAGTCTGTATGTCTGCGCTCATCCTGGGGGCCCAGAGGGCGTTCTATTTATGGTGCTATTCAATTCGGGAAGACCGCAAGTTATGGACCGATAGCAAAATTTGGACACCATGCTATCATATCTAGCATTTGTGAGCTTGAACATGAAGGCCCCGAGTTAGAAACAGCCAATGGAAACAGAGATAGTCATCATTACGCCAATGAAAAAAGGAGTTTTGATTTCAAAGTCCTACAGGCTTCAATTACAAGTTACGATCGGACCCACATTCCTGAAATATTGCAATATTAATAAACCCATAAATATGATATTCTATAACAGGAGTGTCCAAACTCGGTCCTGAAGGGCCACACACATGCCTGGATTTGATGATAACCCTGCTGTGCACAGGTGAGTCAATCACTTCTTCAGTCATCCTGATTGACTCACCTGTGCACAGAAAGGATATATTCAAATCCAGGCCTGGCTGCGGCCCTCCAGGACCGAGTTTGGACACTCCTGTTCTATTACATGCAAGCTCCATTATATGTATTAACACAGTGGTTGCTGTGATCAATATAAAGGATATTATACATGAAACAAAGTATTTTTTACTGCCGATTTGCGAGCTTGAGAATGTTGGGCTATTAATTCTAAGACCTAACATCACTTTCCCTTTTACTAAAAGTACAGTATTGATTTTTTTATTTGCTTTTAAAGTGATGTGGACATGTCATTAACCCGTCAACTTTTGCCATTTGCGAGCTTGACGGTTGGCTTTGCAAGGGCAATTGGAACAATTGAATAGCTATTTGCGATTTTAGCGTGCGCAACTCCGTGAAAGATCAAAGGCTTGGAGGGGCATTAACTTGCAATGTGAACCATCACAGTGAATCGGAAGCCGGAGCCTGTAACCCAATCGGGGTCTGCAAAAAGAAGCCAATTAAATAGCAAAATAACTTGTGAGATACATTTCCGAAGCCCGGATCTCCAGAAAGCTCAATTGAATGAGGCGCAATACTTCTTCCTCTAGACTCCACATTTATTGCACTATATTTTGAAAATTAGCTGACTTATCAACAATGTCGTTTTGGCTGATTGTTTTTTAAAACATAATTCAATGCCAAGATCTTTCAGTTAGACCACCATTGAACACTGAACATTGAAAGTTACCATAATACATTGGTTCCTCTTCTTAAATAACATTTTAAATGCAAGAAAATGCCCGATATTTGTCATCTCAAATCATTCATTTCCTCCATGTTCAGACAATTTAATGATATAGTGACAATTTGTCTTTAATTATTTAGTGAAAAAAATCAAATAGAGAGAGAATTATATATTGACCTTAATCTATATGTAATTAGAAGCCCTCCTAATTGATGTCTCAATTTCGGAGGCTTCATGAAGAATGATTTATACTCAACCATCCACTTAGAGAAAATAGTGTACATGTAATTAATCTATCCATTCTGGTTTACGCATTTCTGACAAAAGAGTATCACATTGCATGCATCTTTATGCAGCTGCTGTATGGATTAGATTTAGCAATTTCCACTAAAGATTCAGATAGAATAGGTAATACTTTTAAAAAAACTATGAAAAAGTTAATAGTCTATCTGAGATTAGCCCCCATGCTAATCGTATGGTATAATTTACAATATATCGTAATGGATTAGATTTATCAAATTTCACTAAATATTAATAGCCATATTAAATTCCAGCCTTGTAAGTCCCACGTGAAGCACGTAACGGCTGTGGGGTCAAAATTTGCCCTACTTACATTGCTATTAAATTAGAAAGGGCTGCATGCTATGAGCGAGAGAGGCTATTTCATAAACCAGTTCAGGGTTGCGTGCTCGAACGCAAACAATTAAGCAAATATGTAGTTAAGGGTTTAGATGGAGCCAATGGAAAAAGAGATACCGTATTTATCGGCGTATAACACGCACTTTTTCTCCCTGAAAATAGGGGGCAAATGATAGGTGCGTGTTATACGCCGATATTCCCTCACCCCTCCTCATCCTCAACCTCCCTCCTCATTCTAAACCCCCTCCGCATTCTAACCCCCCCTCCTTAACCTAAACCCCCCTCCTCCTCAACCTAAACCCCCCTCCTCAACCTAAACCCCCCTAAATACCTCCCCCTCACTTACCTGCTTCTGCTCCGGCCTCCGCTCCTTGACCCGGTGATGTCACATGCGCACCAGCGCGCCACGTCATTAGCACATATATGCTAATGACGTGGCGCGCTGGCGTGCATGTGACGTCACCTGGTCAAGGAGCGGAGGCCGGAGCAGAAGCAGGTAAGTGAGGGGGAGGTATTAAGGGGGGTTTAGGTTGAGGAGGGGGGGTTAAAATGAGGGGGGGGGTTAGAATGAGGAGGGGGGTTTAGAATGAGGAGGGAGGTTGAGGAGGGGGGTTGAGGATAGGGGGGTTGAGGTTGAGGAGGGGGGTCGAGGGGGGGTTCAGGATAGGGGGGTTGAGGAGGGAGGATGAGGATGGGGGGGTCGAGGATGGGGGGGTTGAGGAGGGAGGATGAGGGGTTTGAGGAGGGAGGTTGAGGAGGGGGTTGAGGATAGTGGGGTTGAGGAGGGAGGTTGAGGAGGGGGATGAGGAAGGAGGATGAGGAGGGAGGTTGAGGAGGGAGGTTGAGGAGGGGGTTGAGGATGAGGAGGGGGGTGGAGGAAGAGGAGGGGGGTTGAGGAGGGGGGTTGAGGATGAGGAGGGAGGTTGAGGAGGGGGTTGAGGAGCGAGGATGAGGAGGGAGGTTGAGGAGGGGGTTGAGGATGAGGAGGGCATTGAGGATGAGGAGGGGGGTTGAGGATGAGGAGGGAGGTTGAGGAGGGGGGTTGAGGTTGAGGAGGGGGGTTGAGGAAGGAGGATGAGGATGGGGGGTGGAGGAGGGGGTTGAGGTTGGGGGGGTGGAAGGAGGGGGTTTAGGAGGGAGTATGAGGAGGGAGGTTGAGGAGGGGGTTGAGGATGAGGAGGGAGGTTGAGGATTTTGCTTCAAAGTTCTTTATTTGAATTTTCCCCCCCCTGAAAATCCCTTCTTAAAATGAGGTGCGTGTTATACACCGGTGCTTGTTATACGCCGATAAATACGGTAATTCGCTTTACGTCACTGAAAAAGAGGAAGGTAGATTTTGAAGTCCTACGTGCTTCAATTACAGATTGCGATTGGACCCACAGGCAATATTAAGAAAGTAAATATGACATTCTATTACAAGCGAGTTACAGTATATTTCTTAACACATTGATTGCAGGGTTCGATATAACACAAAATATGAAAATGAAATAAAGTATTTTTCAGGGCTGATCTGCAGGCTTGAGAATGTTGTGCTATTAATTCTAAGACCTACCATCACTTTCCCTTATAATAAATTTACAGTAGCGTGTTGTTATTTGCCTACAAAGTGCTACGTATTGGACTTTACCCCCCATGCGGGTGCTCTCGAGCACACGTAGGCCTTTGGGCGTGTTATGTGCTGGCTCACAAGTGACCACTTTGCAATTTAATAGCTGAATTGAACAAGTAGTAGATTTACGTGCCTATTTTCGGCCATCCTGCGTGTTAACACGCAAGTCCGCTGCGAGCAATGTTACAAGTACAGTATATAGTTTCCTTCCAATATAATCATAGTTTGTTTAGTTCCATTGTTTTCTTATCCCATATTAAAACAATTCTGACTCTCCTCTAAGCAAGAGAGGCATCTTAAATTATTTGACATGTTTTGTCTACTGACTTTCTCAGAAAGAGTCTAAAGTCCCTTCTTTATAAAGGGAATAGCTCCCCCCCCCATGTCATCATTTTTTTTAACCAATCAGGTTCATGGAACAATGTAACAAACTGGTCTCTTTTGTTGCACTTTGTGAGATATTTTGTTTCAACATCATAATACTAATTTCTATTCTGTGCTAAGGAATTTTTTATAAAAGATTACTCAGCTTAAGTCATGATTGTCTTTATAATGATATATGCATTTGTCTTCTACTTGTTTTTCTTCTTTTTTTTTGTCAAATTATTTAAAGTAATAGTTTACAAATTCACTTTAACCAGTGAAGATATAAAAGATGTATAGAATATATAAAATAAGGTTAAGAAGAACAAAATAAAATAACTCAACTAAAACAAAAGAGTAACATCAATTACAAATATTTGATATTAATAATAAAATAAATTAAATTACCTTCTCCATGATAATTTATTTTCTCAGTTTGTAAACTCTATCTGAGATAGAAATGAAGGCACCCATGCTAATCGCGAGGTGTAATTTACAGTATACTGTAAAATCGACTGCAGGAGATTTTTTTCCCCATGTTACACGTATATTTTAATATTTTCACTAGCAAAATGACAGCACTCAGAAACATCCATAAACCATGTTTTTGTCAGTAGCTGAGAAGGGGTTGGATTTTACAGTACTTAAACACAATAAATAAAGCACAAGAAATGGCTGGGAAACCAATGGATAAAAACCAAAAGGCTAACTAAGGCCCCTATTCAATTGCAGTTGCCTTCATACCGGTCGTCAGTCTGCTGGGATTGAAATTTGCAACAGTTACAGAGTGATTCAATTGATCAACCCCGCAGCTACCTGGCCAAAAGCCTAAACCGTAAACCATGCACCTGTAAGTAGCATTTGAGAGCGTGATCATAATCAATTAAGCACGGCTGTAACTACTGACTTACAAAGACCCAATAGTAAATGAGACCGTCATCATGGCGTCAGTAAAATATGGAGGTTAAATGTCAATCAATTAGCGTTTAGAAGTCCATTATGCGATCGGACTCGCAATGTACAAAATAATAAAAATAAATGAAGGAAATGTTCTAGTCCATGTAGGTGGCCTGATATGTATAAATATATGTATTCTATATTACACAGAAATTAAACTTAAAAAAAAAATGTTGATTGCAGATTTGCGAGCTTGAGACTGATGTGCAATTAATTCTAATGTCTTTCATCTCTTTCCCCGTATTTTAAAGTGCTGTATTGTTTTTTTTTATTTACAGTTCTACAATCAGGTGTTAAAACCCCTTCTGAGTCCTATCTGGTACTCTTAGGATTTTAGTCTACATTTGCCATTTATAGGTGTGAAAATAATTCCTGGCTTGAGGAATTGTAGCAATTTAATAGCGATTTGCGATTGTAACATTTACAGGCTTGAAAGATCAAAGGCTTAGATGTGTAGGATGTTGGACTTACGATTTTGACAAACCCAGGGATTTTTCAGCCTGTAACTCGCAAATCATTTGCGGGTAGCTAAAAGACACGAATTGAATAGCAAATTAATTTACGTTCTACATTACGGGCTCCAGTAACTAACAATTGCTCAATTGAATAGGGGCCAAATTGTCAGGAACAGGCTTTAAAAGACCTGATTAAAGGTACATAATCTGACTGTGTTGTATCTTAGCAAGTTAACACACAGGTCTCAGGAGTTTGGAATGTTTTTTAAGTGAGATAGAGAGAGAGAAGGATCTTTGTGAGTGTTTTCTATTGGTTTCATTATATCCAGGTAATATTATATCACATTCAAATTCTTTAAGACATAATTACTGATAACACATCATTTACAGACACAAAGAATAATAATAGCAGTTTGTATTATTCACAGTAATAAGAACATATATACATATATATTGCTAGGTCAAGTGTAAGGGTGTCATCAGAGGAGAGTAGGGAAGTTAGAAAGGAGGAGTGTTAGGGCATCAGCAGAGGAGAAGAAGAGGAGAGAGATAGTGAGGAGGTTGGGGGAGCTCTCAGGAAAGAGGGGTAGGAGGTAGGGGGAGTTCTGATGAGAATTGAAGAGGAGGGGGTAGGCCCAGGGCTGCTGCTCCAGTAGAGGGAGAGGCGTAGGTGAAATTGTGGCAGGGAGAAACATGCTCCAAGCAATAGGTACACAAAGGGTAGGGTCAGAGGGTCTGAGGCCTGATCTCAGGGGCAAAGGTAGATGTAGGGTTGGACAGGCCTCAGGATGAGTTGAGGGAGGCTACGATTCCTAAACACAGTTAGGAGGGCAAAAGGCTGTGGTCAGGGACAGGGCCACTAACTACACTCATGATGAAATTATGGTCATCCCTGATGAGGTATCATTAGTGGTGGGAGGGATATGAGGCCTGGTGAGAGGTCTCAGGCTTGGAGATAAATGGCATCAAAGGTGTCTGCTGTGGGATTTTTAATTAGTGATGTCAAGTCAGTGAGGAATAGCTATGATAGCTGGGCAAATGTAAAGAAGGTGGCAGAGGAGGACGGGGCAGCCAGAGCTACAGGTGGTGGCCCCCCAGTCAGTATCCATTACAACCAGTGGGAGAGAATGCTAAGGGTCTGGTTCTCACCAGCTGTAGTGGGACTAACAGGCCTGGTGGACTCACATGATCCCAGCACCCATGAAGGTGAAAATCTCATACACCATCATTCCCCTTGCATACACACATATACAGCACACAAACATAGATAACACACAAAGGAAAACATTGAACAACTATGAAAGGTATATGTAAGCAACATGGATTTCAATAGGAATAGATGTGTAATGTATTCACAGTGCAAGCGCTATTATTAGTGGCCAGAATCAAATATGTGTCAAATAATTGGAGATTACACTGAGTAATGATGAAAAATGTCAAGAATAATTCCAAATGATAAACATCCAATCCAGTCCATGCATGGCTGTGCCCACTGCAGCATATGTGGATGCATGTTTAGTGTAATTTACTGGCCTATCAGAAACAATGGCTCAGCAGCATGTTAACAACTGTTGCTCAGAGATGGTCACTGACTGGTCAGTATCACACACTGTACAGCAAGTTCAGCAGAGCAAATGTCCACATGAGATGCAGACGGTAGATTGCATCAGGATACATTATGATGATATGAGATCATCTGTGTAATACAATAGCTACTGCCAATGACAATATTTGAATCAACCATCTCACATTCCCCAACATGTCTAATATACAGGAACACACAGTGATCACATGATCAGACAACATGATTTACTACGCATTATTGTCTCATTGCAAGACCCAGGAGGTCCAGTAATCATGTGCCCAAATTATACAGGTGGTATCATTGGCTCCTGGAGAGGAGGGCCCTTTTCTAGGATCCTGCTGCCACCTACAGCTACACCTCTCGCAACCTCCTGGACCTACTTTGCATCAGGCCCATCAGTTATCATACCAGCTCCTCAGCATCTCCCCACTCTGCCACCACCACCAGTGCCTCCTCCATCTGTTGCCACGGTTCGGCCCGGCACATCACAGCACTTTCCTACTCAGACAACCAATGGAACTGAAATTCCATAAGCTTTAAAAACTAAGGATGCCTCACTAAAACCAATCTTGGCAAAGTTGGCAACCCACGAGGCATCCCTTATGGAAGAGATGAAGCTGCTGAGAGCTGAGGTCACCACTACAAACACCATCTATAGGAGGGCATATAGGGATATGAGTAGGCACAACCTCCAAATGGAGTGTTATCAGAAAAAGAACTTCAATGAAATGTAGAACCAGAGTGCTCTGGCAAACATAGACCTATTTTGGACACACTCTGGATTCTGTCACCGAATTGAACAGACAGTTAGCCAGAATATCTGAAACCATGCCTGGACCCTCCTCATCTCCCTATATTCCTCCATCACCTGCTGCTACCCAGCCACCAGAAGATGACATGCCACTCCCTCGAACCCCTTCTCATCATGGGAAAGGGGAAAAGTCGCAGTGGCACCAGGGCTACATTGGAAGAGGAGGTTATATTTTCTTGAAAAAGTTATTAAAACACAAACCTTAGTGAATATATTCATCAATATGTTTCAATACTTATGTCTGTAAACTATCCACCATAATCATCTTCTCTGTGGAAACATATGGTTAATCTACAATTGATGGTCGCTGAGGAATGACGTTGAGAAGAGGTGATGCAGTCCACATTCTGTATTTAATTATGTCCCTTACTGATCAACCTGATATTCCATTTCATCCGTTACATCCCTCCTCAAAATTGATCTCACAAGGCGTATATACATAAATCTATATTGTGTAAAATGACATGACTGTGGTTATGTACAGTTAGTACCAATGCTGAAATGACTGTTGACGTGCATAGTTCTGTTAACATATGTTAATCAAACCGTGAGGTTATACATGCGTTTCTGAAGCATGACATCCTCCTAACATTCTGACTGCACATTGAGGATGATGACTTTGTTTGCCATCACTATTAATGGGTACGTTTACATGTCATGATATCATTATAATCAATTATCATATGTTAACATCTGTACACCTATACAATGTTATATCACTGTGGCTCATCACTATCAGATGGAGAAAGTGATATTTCACGTAGGATTCTTAATGTATTTATAGCTACGCATTCATTGTCAAAGCCCACATCATGACTATTGGTTATGTCAGGTGACTTATCAAGACATATACAGTCTGGTTAAACTGCTTGTAGATGAATATGAGATAAGTTGGTTTACTTTAACAGTATAAAACACTGTACTGTACATACAGATATTGCAAGACTTTCTTTTTACTTTTCAGATTATAAATATAGTAACCCACTGTATGTCTTGTATTGAATTGAATTACATAATCTTGATGTATCTGTCTGATTGAGCAGATGAAGACACAATGTATGTGCTATGTTTATTAATTGTTACTTCTATTATATGAGGTAAGGACAGATAAAATATCTCTTTTTATGATTATGGTTACTGTGGTGTAATGTCCACCTGTGATTCTAGTAGATGCTAAGCATTATTATTTTACAGTTTTACATTTTTTTGGCTTTGTTGCCCTCTTTGGAGTTGCGTCAAATTCACATCTTATCAATGTACAGTTGTTTACATATATAACTGAGCTAAGTATTTGTATATAATAAATTAATGTTTTGACATACTGTAAACTATGTGTCTGTATTTATGATTATGACAGTTTAGGGACATTAACATGAATCATATTTTTCATATGCATGTATGTAATGATGACAGATGGATTGTAGCATAACCCAGTATATACATCCTGATTGATTGCGGACATGTCTCAATACATATGTATTCATGCACATGATTACTGAACTCCTGTGTTCACTTTTAGCTAATCAGGTTCATACAAATTGATGTGTTTAAGTGTTTACTCATTCCATGATAAATCTGATGTTATTATCAGCATTATTTAGCACAAATTCACATATTGGTACACACAACAATAAACATTTGCAGTTAGTGTGCCATTATTATAGGATATTTATGGCAACTTCCTGATATTACCATACTAATGTTAACCGTTCATTCCGTGACAAGGTTACACATGTTGTTGCTAAGATATATCTTGGATTAATGTGTTCAGATTGTGTACATGTTAGCAAACATATCAACTTCTATTTAAGAACACAACTGACAAAATTATCTGGAGTAAATAACGCAAAAAAAAGCATGTCTTAAAAAGGTATATTTATTTGATTCCAGGTCAAGCTAATCTAAGCTGCATGAGATCTAAACACACAAAGCCAACATATAAATCATGTCATATTTAAGGGATCCAAGCTGTGGAACATGTTTTTAAGGGATCCAAGCTGTTGATCTCTTTTTTAGAAAAAAAGGCACAAAAATGGAGCAATTCAATAATTTCTTAATAACTTGTTTTAAAGCTAGTGCTAACTAGAAATTACTTTATCTTCTCTGGTTTTACAGATAGCATAATCATGTGGAGATGCTACATAGATTATATTTTGATAGTCTGGAATGGATCCAGACAATATCTTACCACCTTTGTAGATGCCCTTAACCACAACATCCTAGGAATGAGATTCACATATGAGTTCTCAAAAAAATAAACAGCTACTAACAGCTTACTTGATTTGTCAAGCCAACACTATGAACTGCAAAAAAAGTGGCATACCTAAAGGACAATACCTACATATACATAGGAATTGTAGCAAGAGAGAGGGTGTCATGGTCCTCCTGGCCACCAGCTCTTGGGACTCATGTGGTCCAGTGGTGTGGGACTTGGTCTGTTTGTGGTTGTTTGATGTTGTATTGAGTTGATTGCCACATATGTGTTGGTTGCTGTATGTTGTGTTGTGCTGTGCTGTATTGTGTTGTGTTGATTGCTGTGTGTTGTGTTGCTTGCCTGTGTGTGGTTGACTTGTGATGGTGATGTGGGATTCTGTATGCTGCATGTTTGGTTAATTAAAGGGATATCTAAGTTTCCTGGATTATGAATGCATCTGATGGTCTAGAATCAGAAGTGTATGAAAAAAAATGTTTGCATGAAAAAATACCAAAGTAAACATTTAAACACTTACCTTGAAGTTAGCAAAATCTATTGTAATTTCTGACATTTTAAAATCAAGGTTAACACCCACTCCAATTTGTTTTGGCCAATCGGGTTAGAGGAAGATTTCAGATATAGCACTATGTTAGTTGCTATGGTAACACAACACAGCATAGCCAGGAAGCAGGGATGAGTCATATACCATCAGTTACAGCACTGCTTTCCTATTTGCTGTGGTGCAAAGCAGCATGGTATATGTAGGCAAAGGAGCCTGGGAAATGTAGTGTATCACTAACATCTGACAGGAAGCTGCAAGGAGGAAGCTGTAAGAAGATTGGCTGAGCAAGCAACAGCAGGTAAATAATGGGTTAATATTGCCCCCCAGGTGCTGCATGCTGATGGGGGGTGGGATACCAGGAGGTTGTGTAGACACCCCCTGGGAGTGTCAACAAAATCATTAGAGGGATTTTTAGATATTAATAAAAATAAAATGTTTTAAGAGATATGCTGCATACGCATAGGCTGCTTTTTGCCTACAAAGTGCAATGTATTAATCCAGCTCACTGAGATATCCCTTGTGTTAAATAATTTAGAATGTTGTGTTGAATGTTGTGTTGGTCAGTAACTATGAGAGGGCAGTTTGGCAGTTGGGCAGTGGAGAGTTGCAATTACAATGGAAACAGATGTAATGGAGATACTTCTATCGGGAATGTCTTAAAGAAGATATACAGTATGTTCCTAAAAGAAAGGGAAGATGACATATCTGGAAGACATATACTCCTACAGAAAAGGGAGGTAATACCATGTAACTGCTTTGGTGAATGTCTTAAAGAAGATATGTGTTCCTAAAAGAAAGGGGAGGTGACATATCTGGAAGACATATGTTCCTAAAGAAAGGGAAGGTGACATCCTAAAGACATACACTTCTAGTGGATGTTGTGAGGCCTTGCTGATGAGGCCTTATCAATGGTGGTTTATACAAAGTCCAGAAGATACACAGACTGTTGCAAAGTGTTCAGCTCAAGTTTAAATTTACATCTATTGAACCTGCTATGAATTATAACAACAATTAAAGCAGTTCCTGATGTTTCTAATTCTGAGCCTGAGTTCATATTATTCTTAAATACTACATCTAATTTAAGAGATACCAGCTGTCTTGGTGAAGGGATATAAAGAACTTGGTGTATCTGCTGGGCAGGTTTGGCCATAACAGCCTTATCAAGCCTGACTAAAGAAAGCAGATCTCCACAGAGGAGTTATGCCAATAGATGTCTAAAAGCACAATGCACTTAAAGTAAAAATAACTGAATTGCTCAGTGTACAAAAACAATCATCAAGTAATATAAAAAAAAAGAGGGACCACTGAAACAATATCCTCAACCAAAAAAAGATGAGTCCCTTATATGCTGCATACTCACTTATGGGTATAACTCGGATGAAAATACAAACATATTTTTAAAACATTGGCACCAATTGACATCTGATGAAGATTTGAGAAAAATTGTAGACCCACAAAGCTCGATTACATATCATCGAAGTACTAATCTTGGAGACCTTTTGGTACATAGCCATTTTGCACCACATGTAAAATTCTATCACAATAAAGATACGTTCGTGTTAAGGTTCACAGCAACAAATGGAGTCAAATTGGGTCCCAGGAAGGGTGATAGAGATGATTTTTTATTGAAGAAAGAATCCAAATGGATATACAGGCTACATGCCCAGTCACCTGAAGGAATTAATGAAGGTTTTTCCTTCAGTGCTTTCCTATAAGTTTAAACCAAAGATGCACAGTGTTATGTCCTGGTAGATTAAATATGAAAAAAGAACTTCATGGGAAACCAAGTTATTTAGTCCACTAATGTCAACTTGTGGCCTAGAATAGACATAAACAATATATATTTTTGGGACATGCACTCAGAAAAACCTGTACATAAAAATATAGTGTACAGACACTTTAGATTAGGACACATGTGTAAGGCATGACAGTGGATATTCTAAAACGAATATGATAATAAAATCAAAGTAGGACTGATTACCTAAAAGCAAATAGATACATACCATTATTTGCCCTAGGTGTGAAGGTGGATGGGGAAGGTGCGTGCTTTGGAGATGGATACCCCTATAAAATAAAATGTAATTATAAATAGTGGTGATATCCAAACAGCTAAACTGGTTGTTGTCACTGTCAATCAGATTGCAGCCAATCAGAAGGTGCAGATGCCTTCAGCCAAACACAATGCGATTTACCCCATGTGGTGTATCCCATTTTGATTGGCTGAATGCCATTGTGCCTTCTGATTGGTTTTAAAAAAGATTGACAGGTTCATCAGCCAATCAGAATGGGATATAGTGGTGTATCCCATTCTGATTTGCTCACAACATAGTACCTTCTGATTGGCCGAAATGTGATTGACAGCGTTTTCAGCCAACCAGAAGGTGCCATTGCCACTTTGTTACCGGAAGAAGCACTAGAAGCCTCATTAGCATTGTCTGTTAGCAGTGTTTTTTTTCAAGGGCCCAGCTGGGGAAGAAATGGACAAGGACGGGACATCGCGAAAAAGTAAGTTTAATATTTATAATGCTTAGTTTATTATGTTTGTGTTTATTCTTTGATTAATGTGATGTTTCTTTTTGTCCAGGAGCCCAGCCGGAGAAGACTACAGGAAGGACGGGGACATGGTGGAAAGGTGAGTCTAATATTTATGTTTATAATGTTATGTTGTGTTTCATTTTGTACTAATTTCATGTTTCACCGTTGAAGGGCCATCTAGGCTAGGTAAGTGGCCTTATGTATTCTATATTAGGTTAGATTTAGGATTTTAATATGTATAGTTAGGTGAATACTGTATTCAGATAGGGGTAAATATATGTAGTTAGGTTTACATAGTGGTTAATGTTTGTAGATAGGTTTAGAAAGGCGTTAATGTATGTAGATAGGGTTTAATGTATCTAGATAGGGGTTAATAGTATGTAGTTAGGGGGATATTTAAACAGTATATATTGATGTATGGTAATGTTATGCTTATATGTGCATGTATTTTCCTTTTTAGGTGAGTAATTATTTTTTTATTTTCTGCAGTGGTAGGGTGTTTTTATTTTTTGTAGATTAGGTTTTATAATTTTTGGTAAATTAGGTTTTATATTTTTTGTAAATGAGTTTTTTTGTTTTGAGTAATGTGGGTTCTTTTATTTTATGTAGTGTTCTTTTTTTATTTCTTTTAGTGTTCTGTTTTTTATTTTCAGTAATTTATTTTATTATTTTTAGTGATTAGGTGGGTTCCTTATTTTCAGTAATTGGTGTTTTTTTTTTTTTGTTGTAATTAGTATTGGGCAGGTAATATATGTGTTAATAGTGTAGGGTACAAGGGGGTTTATAGGATTGGCATTTACTGGTACATTAGGGCTTAAAAATGCCCAGTTATGGTTAAATATGCCCAGTTAGAGTTAGATAGGCCCAGTTAGGGTTACATAGGTAGTGTTATTGTTAAAAAGATACTGTTAGGGTTAGATAGGTACTGCTAGAGTTAAATGGGTACTATTAGGGTTAAATAGGCCCAGTTAGGGTTATATAGACCCAGTTAGGGTTAGATAGACCCAGTTAGGGTTAGATATGCACTGTTATGGTTAGACAGGCACTGTTAGGGTTAAATAGGCATAGATAGCTTTATTGGGTCCAGTTAGGGTTTGAGAGGCCCAGTTAGGGTTAAAAATGCCCAGTTAGGGTTAAATAGGTAGTGTTAGGGTTAAATAGGTACTATTACGGTTAGATAGGTACTGTTAGGGTTAAATAGGTACTGTTAGGGTTTAATATGCCCTGGGTTGGGTTAATGTGGTATAGTTAGGGTTCTGGAGGACCCTCAATGCACTTATAGTGTTATTGTAGGGGTTAATTAGTGTCCTATAGGGGTCTATATAGACCCCTATTGCACTGATGGGGTTTAATATGTAATGGGGTTAATTAAGGGCTCATAAGGCTCTGCATAGAGCCCCATGGGTGATAGGGTTAAAAAGAGGCTTATGGGGGTCTGTACAGACCCCCAAAAGTGATGGGGTTAATTAGGAGCTCATGGGGCTCTGTATAGAGCCCCATGAGTGATAGGGTTAATTAGGGGCTCATGGGGCCCGGTATAGCGCCCCATGAGTGATAGGGTTATTTTTTATTTATCGCGGGTTCTTTAAGGACCTTTATGGTCCTTTAAGGACCCGCAAGGTGGGAAAATTGAATTTTGAATGCTGCGGCGGTCCCGACTGGGTTCGATCGGGACCCCCGCTGCAAAGGTTAATGTAGGACCATGTGGGGGTCCCGATGATGACCCCCAGCATTTAAGGGTTCATTTTAGGTACAGTACCTTCACTGACGGCCTTAACTATTTGTGTGCCGGGGGCCCTTTAAAATCCGCAGCAGGGATCGTGACCCAACTGCAAGGGTTAATGTGGGGACATTGTAGGTTACCTAATGGGGACCCCCAGCATGGGGTTAATGTGGGGGGATCCCCATTAAGTCACCCGCAGCAAGGGGTTAATGTGGGTACCCTGCAGGGGTCCAATAGGGACCCCTGCATCATTGGGGTTCATGTGGGGACCCTGCAAGAGTCCGATAGGGACCCTGCAGCAGGGTTACATTTTGGGAGGCTGCGAGAGCACTTACAGCTTTAAGGACCATCAATCATGATGGTCTCAACTCCTATTGGCTGATAGTGAGCAGCCGCTGCTTCCTTGCATTTGCATTGGTTTGTCGGACACAGTGTCTGGGCCTTGGCTAATTAAATAGCCTCTGAAATGCAGGAGAAACACAGTTTGCAGCTCACTCTGAGACATCCGACCCTCTGCGAGTGAGCTGCGACCTGGCAATTTCAATTTTTGTAGGATTAAAGATATATATATATACAGTGCCTTGCAAAATTATTCACCCCCTCCCTTTTGCAGCAATCATAGCTCCAAGGTCACCTTGGATAAGCCTCTATGAGCTTGCCACATCTTACCACTGGGATTTTTGCCCAGTCCTCCTTGAAAATCTGCTCCAGCTGCTTCATGTTCAATGGTTTGCACTTTTGAAAAGCAATCTTTAAGTCTGACCACCGATTTTCTATTGGATTGAGGTCTGGGCTTTGACTTGTCCATTCCAACACATTTACATATGTCCCCTTAAACCACTCAAGTGTTGCTTTAGCAGTGTGTTTGGGGTCATTGTCCAGCTGGAAGGTACAGGTTTTGCTCAAGAACATAACTGTATTTAGCACCATCCATCTTTCCCTCAACTCTGACCAGTTTCCCAGTCCCTGCTGCTGAAAAATATCCCCACAGCATGATGCTGCCACCACCATGTTTCACTGTGGGTATGGTACTAATAACAGAATATTGTATTTACCTGTCACCAATCCATAATACTAATCTTATACTAATCTAAGCACATAGCGCAATATATATATATATATATATATATATATCACATATATAGTTGTGAGCAGGCGAGCTTGCTTAAGCCGTTGCTCACGCTAGCGGGCTCGCATAGCGAGCCCGCGGCCCTCGCGAAGCGAGGGTCGCAGTTGCTGGCAAGGAGCGCCGCAGGCGCTCCTTGCCAGCAACTGCAGCCCTCGCGAAGAGGGCTGCAGCCCTCGCAGCAACTGCAGCCCTCGCGCTCCTTGACAGCATTTGCGGCCTTTGCGAAGAGAGGGAGCTGTGCGTGCACGCCCCTGGAGAGAGGGAACTGTGCGTGCACGCCCCTGGAGAGAGGGAACTGTGCGTGCACGCCCCTGGAGAGAGGGAGCTGTGCATGCACGCTGCTGGAGAGAGGGAGCAGAACTCCATGCCCCATTAGACCCATCAGACTACTTACATTCATTGGAGCATTTCAATTTACCTCCGCCATGTCTCCCCTGCCTGCACATTTTCTGCAGAGGCAGGGAGTTTCAGAATTACGTCACATGCATGCAAAGTCATTCAGGAAGTCCCTGCCTCTGCAGAAAAACGTACAGGCAGGAGATGCATAGTGGTGGATAATTGAACAGCTTCGATGAATGTAAGTAGTCTGATGGGTCTGACTGATAGTGACAGATCTGACTGATCGGGACCATGAAGGCCTGGCCTGGGGGGACATGAAGGCTTAGCCTGGGGGGACATGAAGGCTTAGCCTGGGGGGACATGAAGGCTTAGCCTGGGGGGACATGGCATCATGGGCTGGAGGCCATAAACTAATAAAAAAAAATACATATATTCAACAAAATGTGCACTGGGACATTATTTATATATATATATATAGATATAGATATAGATATAGATAGATAGATATATTTATATATATATATATATATATATATATATACTGTATATATTATAAATATATTATAGATTTTATACACACTTATATTATACAGATTATAAGTATATAATATATTATATGTATTGTGTGTGTGTGTGTGAGGTGTGTGTGTGTAATGTGCAGTGTGTATATATATATATAATGATGTATTGTGTGTGTGTGAGGTGTGTGTGTGTGTAATGTGCAGAGTGTATACATATATATATATAATGATGTATTGTGTGTGTGTGTGTGAGGTGTGTGTGTAATGTGCAGTGTGTATACATATATATATATATAATGATGTATTGTGTGTGTGTGTGAGGTGTGTGTGTAATGTGCAGTGTGTATACATATATATATATATAATGATGTATTGTGTGTGTGTGTGTGAGGTGTGTGTGTAATGTGCAGTGTGTATACATATATATATATAATGATGTATTGTGTGTGTGTGTGAGGTGTGTGTGTAATGTGCAGTGTGTATACATATATATATATATATAATGATGTATTGTGTGTGTGTGTGTGAGGTGTGTGTGTAATGTGCAGTGTGTATACATATATATTTATAATGATGTATTGTGTGTGTGTGTGAGGTGTGTGTGTAATGTGCAGTGTGTATACATATATATATAATGATGTATTGTGTGTGTGTGTGTGAGGTGTGTGTGTAATGTGCAGTGTGTATACATATATATATATAATGATGTATTGTGTGTGTGTGTGTGTGAGGTGTGTGTGTAATGTGCAGTGTGTATACATATATATATATAATGATGTATTGTGTGTGTGTGTGAGGTGTGTGTGTAATGTGCAGTGTGTATACATATATATATATATAATGATGTATTGTGTGTGTGTGTGTGAGGTGTGTGTGTAATGTGCAGTGTGTATACATATATATATATAATGATGTATTGTGTGTGTGTGTGAGGTGTGTGTGTAATGTGCAGTGTGTATACATATATATATATATAATGATGTATTGTGTGTGTGTGTGTGAGGTGTGTGTGTAATGTGCAGTGTGTATACATATATATATATATAATGATGTATTGTGTGTGAGGTGTGTGTGTAATGTGCAGTGTGTATACATATATATATATATAATGATGTATTGTGTGTGTGTGTGAGGTGTGTTTTTAATGTGCAGTGTGTATACATATATATATATATAATGATGTATTGTGTGTGAGGTGTGTGTGTAATGTGCAGTGTGTATACATATATATATATATAATGATGTATTGTGTGTGTGTGAGGTGTGTGTGTAATGTGCAGTGTGTATACATATATATATAATGATGTATTGTGTGTGTGTGTGTGAGGTGTGTGTGTAATGTGCAGTGTGTATACATATATATATATATATAATGATGTATTGTGTATGTCTGTGAGGTGTGTGTGTAATGTGCAGTGTGTATACATATATATATATATAATGATGTATTGTGTGTGTGTGTGTGAGGTGTGTGTGTAATGTGCAGTGTGTATACATATATATATATATATATATAATGATGTATTGTGTGTGTGTGAGGTGTGTGTGTAATGTGCAGTGTGTATACATATATATATATATAATGATGTATTGTGTGTGTGTGTGTGAGGTGTGTGTGTAATGTGCAGTGTGTATACATATATATATATATATATATATATAATGATGTATTGTGTGTGTGTGTGAGGTGTGTGTGTAATGTGCAGTGTGTATACATATATATATATATATATATAATGATGTATTGTGTGTGTGTGTGTGAGGTGTGTGTGTAATGTGCAGTGTGTATACATATATATATATATATAATGATGTATTGTGTGTGTGTGTGTGAGGTGTGTGTGTAATGTGCAGTGTGTATACATATATATATATATATATATATATATAATGATGTATTGTGTGTGTGTAATGTGCAGTGTGTATACATATATATATATATATATATATATATATATATATATATATATATATATATATATATAATGATGTGTTGTGTGTGTGTGAGGTGTGTGTGTAATGTGCAGTGTGTATACATATATATATATATATATATATATATATATATATATAATGATGTATTGTGTGTGTGTAATGTGCAGTGTGTATACATATATATATATATATATAATGATGTATTGTGTGTGTGTGTGAGGTGTGTGTGTAATGTGCAGTGTGTATACATATATATATAATGATGTGTTGTGTGTGTGTGAGGTGTGTGTGTAATGTGCAGTGTGTATACATATATATATATATATATATATATATAATGATGTGTTGTGTGTGTGTGAGGTGTGTGTGTGTAATGTGCAGTGTGTATACATATATATATATAATGATGTGTTGTGTGTGTGTGAGGTGTGTGTGTGTAATGTGCAGTGTGTATACATATATATATATATAATGATGTATTGTGTGTGTGTGTAATGTGCAGAGTGTATACATATATATATAATGATGTATTGTGTGTGTGTGAGGTGTGTGTGTAATGTGCAGTGTGTATACATATATATATAATGATGTATTGTGTGTGTGTGTGTAATGTGCAGTGTGTATACATATATATATATATATATATATATATATATATAATGATGTATTGTGTGTGTGTGTGTGAGGTGTGTGTGTAATGTGCAGTGTGTATACATATATATATATATATAATGATGTATTGTGTGTGTGTGTGTGAGGTGTGTGTGTAATGTGCAGTGTGTATACATATATATATATATATAATGATGTATTGTGTGTGTGTAATGTGCAGTGTGTATACATATATATATATATATATATATATATATATATATATATATATATATATATATAATGATGTGTTGTGTGTGTGTGAGGTGTGTGTGTAATGTGCAGTGTGTATACATATATATATATATATATATATATATATATATATATATATAATGATGTATTGTGTGTGTGTAATGTGCAGTGTGTATACATATATATATATATAATGATGTATTGTGTGTGTGTGTGAGGTGTGTGTGTAATGTGCAGTGTGTATACATATATATATAATGATGTGTTGTGTGTGTGTGAGGTGTGTGTGTAATGTGCAGTGTGTATACATATATATATATATATATATATATATAATGATGTGTTGTGTGTGTGTGAGGTGTGTGTGTGTAATGTGCAGTGTGTATACATATATATATATATAATGATGTGTTGTGTGTGTGTGAGGTGTGTGTGTGTAATGTGCAGTGTGTATACATATATATATATATAATGATGTAATGTGCAGAGTGTATACATATATATATATAATGATGTATTGTGTGTGTGTGAGGTGTGTGTGTAATGTGCAGTGTGTATACATATATATATAATGATGTATTGTGTGTGTGTGTGTAATGTGCAGTGTGTATACATATATATATATATATATATATAATGATGTATTGTGTGTGTGTGTGTGAGGTGTGTGTGTAATGTGCAGTGTGTATACATATATATATAATGATGTATTGTGTGTGTGTGTGTAATGTGCAGTGTGTATACATATATATATATATATATATATATAATGATGTGTTGTGTGTGTGTAATGTGCAGTGTGTATACATATATATATATATATATATCACATATATAGTTGTGAGCGTACGAGTTGTTGCTAACGCTGCGGGCTCGCGTAGCGAGGGCACTGCCCGAGGGTCTCAGTTGCTGCAAGGAGCGCCGAATTCGCGAGGGCACTGCCCGAGGGTCTCAGTTGCTGGCATGGAGCGCCTACGGCGCTCCATGCCAGCAACTGAGGACCCTCGCGAAGCGAGGGCCTCAGTTGCTGGCATGGAGCGCCTACGGCGCTCCATGCCAGCACCTGAGGACCTCGCAAAGCGAGGGCCGCAGTTGCTGGCATGGAGCGCCGAAGGCGCTCCTTGCCAGCAACTGCGACCCTCGCAAACTTCACGTCGCAACCCAAACAGTACGACACACACATTACGACACTCGCAAACAACATACGACACACGTTCACACACATTACGGACTCGCAACACTCGGACATTACAAAATGTAAAACACAATACATACACACACCACATACATAAAAAACTTACCTACACCAAGAGGGAGCACCCAGCACCTCAAAAATACAACTTACACCTCGATTTTACTTCAAATAAAACAGTTTAGAGACTAAAAAAAAAACGAAGCGAGAGAAAAAATGGCCGCCGAACAAAACGAAAACGAGGCTACAGCACTCTAAACTCGCAAAACACCACAAGAAACTCGCAAAACACCACAAAACACCTACGGATATTCCGATACAAACGTATAACACACATTACTCGCCATTTGACGCCAATGCGGAAGTACACGACAACGGTTTGGGCTCGCGCACGCACAGTGTTACACTGCACACATTCAGCACGCTTACACAGCAGATCCACACCACTAATGCTGCAGCAACATCAAAACACATTCACAGCTCTTCCACACAATGCTTTAAAATAGGTAAAGTATATTCATTTATTAATGTATTATATATTTCATTATTACACACTAAACAGCATTAGCTACCTTACAATTTCATTGCCGTCATTTTTTGACGGGCAATTCGCTAGTCACATATATAGTTGTGAGCGTACGAGTTGTTGCTAACGCTGCGGGCTCGCGTAGCGAGCCCGCGGCCCTTGCAAAGCGAGGGCACTGCGCCAGGTTCTCAGTTGCTGGCATGGAGCGCCGCAGGCGCTCCATGCCAGCACCTGAGGAACCCCCCAAAAAGAGAGGGCTTCAGTTGCAGCAACTGCGACCCTTGCAAAATTCACAACCCAAATTTGAAACCCAAAGAACTGCGAACCTCGCAAAGTTCACGTCGCAACCCAAACAGCACGACACACACATTACGACACTCGCAAACAACATACGACACACGTTCACACACATTACGGCCTCGCAACACTCGGACGCAACTCGCGAACATTACAAAATTAAAAACACAATACATACACACAGCACATACATAAAAAGCTTACCTACAGCAAGAGGGAGCACCCACGACTTCAAAAATGCAACTTACAACTTAATTGCACTCAAAATAAAAAAGTTTAGACACTAAATAATTTGCTAAGCGACACAAAAAATGGCCGAAGAATAAAACGAAAACGAGGCTACACACGCAAACACCATACGAGACACGTTACCACACATTACGACCTCGCAAACATCGGACGCAACATGCCGACATACAAACATTTAAAACTTAAGAAATACACACAACAAACACATAAAAAGCTTACCTACAGCAAGAGGAACCATCCAGCACCTCAAAAAAACAAGTTACATCTACATTTAAATCAAAATAAAACACTTTAGACACTAATACCATCGCTAAGCGAGAGAAAAAATGGCCGATGAACAAAATGAAAACGAGGCTTCAGACGTAACTAGACTACACTTACTCGCAATAATGAAACACATACTATGCGGAACGTATCACAATCATATTAAACACCATTTTGAACAGTACTACGCACAAAATGGCGGATGGAACGCAAATTGTAAGCTGGAACGCAAATAGCGCATGCGTATTGCGTTCTAACGGTCTCACTTTCCAGAACTTTCTACAAGTTTATAAATACTGCCTATTTTACACAAAAAAATACATTTCTCCTCAGGTGATGAACGGAGTGACTTCAGAAATAACTGCTGCTTTTACTTGAGAAGACAATTCTTTAATAATTTACTACTTTACATTGTGCAAATTACAACTGAGAGGTAAGCTATAATATATTACATTTTATGATCAGGACAGGTCAAAAAAAATAAAAAATAAACTAGGATTTATGTAGTGACATATATGGCACATTTATGTGTATAGGCCCACAAAAAAAATATGGTTCATTTAACAAAACAACAAAAAAACATAATTCAATATTAAACAGAGGTTTATGTATAGTGACATGTGACACGCACATATATGTCTATAATGTATAGTGACATGTGACACGCACATATATGTCTATAATGTATAGTGATATGTGACACGCACATATATGTATAGAATGTATAGTGACATGTGACACGCACATTTATGTGTATTGCTGCCACTGCAACAAAATTAGCTTAAAACAAAATCATTAAACAACTACATTTAAATGACATTAGATGTCATGTATACTGATATGTCACACGCACATATATGTGTATCATCTATAGTTACATCTCACACACAGACATTTATGTGTGTTGGAAAAAAAAATTATAAGGTTAATTTAACAATTTAAATATGATTCATGTATAGTGATATGTCACACGCACACAAAATAATTACATTAAACTATGGAATGTGCTTCATGTATGTGACATATGTGTGTAGCCCCCACCAAAAAATAAGGTCAATTGAAAATAAATACAGAAGTATATTTAAATGACATTAATTTACTGCAATTCAATAGATCATATAAAGCTGAATCTTTCTATTTCTTTTAATATTCAAACAGACTCTGCATCAACAGCGTCACTCAACAATTTGCACGGTGCATTGTGAAGCACAATCCCTTTTAAAGAACACCAACAAAGAACAACAGGTAAGATACAACAAGACATTACATGCTCAAAAGGCCATGGTTTGCTAGATGAAAAATTATAAATATAAAATTAACTATTTCACTTTCTTTTTCAAACAGACACTACAAGAAGACCGGCGGATTAAGATTGGCAGGAGGGGACCCTCTGTCATTCGACACTTCAATCAAGGTAAAGTATTAAGTATAAAAAAGAAAGAACCATGAGCCTCATTGAATTGCGAGTTGCTCAATTGAATAGGGCTCTATATAAGCACATAACATATTTTTTATACAGAACTTTTTAGTTACTGAACTTCTAACCACAATCAAGGTCTTCAATAACTAAAAACTTCGCTCAATAAATATGTTAGGTGCTTATATAGAGCCCTCTTCAATTGGCAAAATTGCAATTCAATGAGGACCGATATATCTTTAATGGCCGAGGGCCTCACTCAAATGTGATTTGCCCATTTCAATAGGGCTCTATATAAGCACAGAGCATATCTTTTAAAGGAACTTTTTATTTAGTGAACACGTTGCTTTTGGATACAACTTCACTAAATACAAAATTCGGTAACAAAATATGCTCTGTGGTGATATTGACCTCTATTCCATTGTCCAAAACACAATTGAATGAGGAGCTGACAATATAACAAATGCAGCAACCAAAGGCCCTCATTCAATTGCTATTTTGGACAATTTAATATGGCTATAAATAAGCACTTTTAGGCCCTTATTCAATTGCCATTTTGCTAATTCTATAGGGATCCAAATAATCACATAACATATATTTTTTTAAAAACTTTTTCGTTAGTGAAAACCTTGCTTTTGGATAGATGCTTAATAAATAAAAACTTCTTTAACAAATATATGTGATGTGCTTATTTAGAACTCTATTCAATTTTCAAAATTGCAATTCAATGAGCGCCTTAGAGTACTATTACATTGTAAAAAATGCAATTCAATGAGGGGCAAACTATGCAACATATGGTACACATAAAGGCCCTCATTCAATTGCAATTTGCCCAATTGAATAGGGCTCTAAATAAGAACATAACATTTTTTTTTAAAGAAGTTTTTAGTTAGTAAAAATCTATACAAAAGAAAGTTTTTCACAGACTAAAAACTTCTTTAAAAAAATATACTATGTGCTTATTTAGGGCACCATTCAATTAGACAAATCGCAATTGAATGAGACCCAAAGTGCTACACACAAAATAGAATTGGAACAAACTCACACAAACACATAGCAAAATAAATTAACTTTCTTATTCAATGTTTAACAACCTATAAGCCTTACAAAGAAGCCTAAATAAGAATAACAAAAGTGTTGCGCACCTAATAGGATTGTACAAAATCATTACATTAACATTCTTCTTTAATGTTTAACAACCTATAACCAGTACAATCAAGAATAAATAACTTTAGCACAAGTGGTGCGCACAAAACAGGATTGTAAAAAACTAACACAAACACATAGCAAACTACATTAATTATATTATTTCATGGTTCACAAACTATAACCATCAGTTTACCACAAGTGGTGCGCACAAAACAGGATTGTACAAAAACTAACATAAACACATAGCAAAATAAATTCATAGTCTTATTTAATATATCACAACCCACAAGCCTTACTAAGAACCTTAAATAAAAATAACAAAGTCGTGGGATTGTATAGAAAGTCTAAAAATAAAAAAATCGAAAAAAATAACCATAACTGATACAATACAGCCAAATTCATACATTTTTTACTTATTTAAAAGACATTTCACTCAAACAACATTCTCTATTTTATATTACAACAGATACTGCGTGAAGACAATCGGACGAGGACTTTCTCCACAGGACCAGACCATCGGACGAGGACTTTCAACACAGGACCAGACCAGCGGACGAGGAATTTCAACACAGGACCAGACCATCGGACGAGGACTTTCACCAAAGGACCACAACATCGGACGAGGGCTATCGCCACAGGACCACAACATTGGACGAGGGCTATCGCCACAGGACCACACCATCGGACCAGGACTTTCAACAGAGGACCAGATCATAGGACCAGGATTTTACACAGAGGACCACACCATCGGACGAGGACTTCCAACAGAGGACCACACCATTGGACAACGATTTTCAACCGAGGACCAACAAACATTCGGATTTAAATCACACTTCAACCAAGGTACAGTATAATAAGTACAAAAGGAGAAAACTAAAGAAACAGCTTTCAGTTGCATCCGTGTCAACAGAAAAATAAAAAAATAAATTTACTATCTCCCTTATTCTATTTAAATTGCCAATATGAAATACATAGCTCAATAACCACATCAATGTTTTTTTTAGCAAAGAAGTTTTGCAGTGGTAAATATCTATCCACAAACAACATTTTTAATAAATAAAAACATTATTTAAAAAAAAAATGTTACATGCTTATTTACAGCAGTATTCCATTGGCCAAATTCTTAGTCAGTGAGGACAGGAATTATAATTTTAACTAAATATAACTGATACATTAATGATTTGCCTTTTATTTCACCAATTGTGCACAAGAATCTTTAACAGGAATTACAAATTAAAATATACACAATTACATTTATTTTTTTTCCTTTACAGATTAATATGGCTGATAACGAGACCAAAGAAGAGAAGAAAAGACGTCAAACTAGAGAAAGACAAGAGAGATGGGCCGCCCAGCAGACACCTGAGGAGAAAGAAATTCGACGAGAAAAAGAACGCAAAAGACTTGCAAATAAAAGACTATCAGCTGCAAAAATGAAAGATACAACACAAAAAATAAAAAGATAATAAAGCATTTACAAACTGTTCCTCAAACATCAGATGACATTTTACAAGATACCACTCAAGACAGACCAAAAAAAGCAACTACAAAAACAAAGCATTTACAAACTCTTACTAAAAACTTACAGGACATTTCAACCAAACAAGGACAACATATACCAAGAAAATCCACGAAAAAAACTAAACATTTAGAACCTGTTGTTGAAACATTTCATGACTTTTCACCTGATGAATATGAAAGTCAACATCCGATATGCTTTGCAAATTGTCCTTTACTCAAGTCTTTAGCAGTAGAGGTTCATAGTTGTGGGGACATGAGTACTCAATGTCAATTTTGTGAGGCTTATTATTTTAAACAGGAGAGACCCAGAGATGGACAATTTATTAGTTGTTGTCAAAAAGGCAAGTTCAAACTTCCAGAAAGGAAACAATTTCCAAGCTATTTACAAAATATTATGACTAAACCTACTTTTCCAAATTACAAAAATTTTAAGACAAACATAAGATCCTACAATAGTGCCATATCATTTGCATCTATGGGGGCAACATTGGCTGCTAATGTACCAGGACATGGTCCTTACTGTTTTAAAGTCCAAGGAAAAATGTATCATCGGACTTCACATTTACATCCAGAGCAAGGAGAGCAAAGAAAATTCGCTCAACTATATGTCCTAGATACAATGGAAGCTGTTGACCAACGTATGCAGATGGAAGAAAATAAAAAATGCTTACCCAGTGTTTTCATAGAGCTAAATAACATTATGGACAACAATCCCTACAGTAAAGCATACAAAAAATTGGCAGAAGTAGAAAATGAACAACAACTTCATGCACAAAGATATCAATTACCCATGCCAAAGATTAATATGGTGCTTAAAAGAGACAGACATACTGATAAACGTTGTTATAACTTGCCAACATCAAATGAAGTTGCAATGGTCTTTCAGAATGATAAAGGAAAACCACCATTTCAAAGAGACATTAGAGTATATCCCAGAAATGAGGAGCAACCATTTATTAATATTAATATCTTAAGTCCAAATTTAGATCCAATGACATATCCCATCTTTTTCCCACATGGAGAAGCAGGTTGGCAACCAAAATTAACCCTTCCCAGTTACCCAAATGCTAAAGCCAGAATCCGAAATAATGTTTCTATGCTTGAATTTAAAGTAGCTCAAATTGCCATTCGAGATGAATTTAATCCAATTTTATGTGGTGGAAAACTAACACAACAATGGATTATTGATTCATATTTGCAAGTTGAGGCAAATAATTTAAACTTTATAAATTATCAACAAGATAAACTACGTGTAGAACAATATTGTGGACTCATGGACTATGTTGCTGACGTGGCTACAAGCAGAGACATGACAGCTGGCAAAGCCATCATTTTACCATCTTCCTTTCAAGGATCTCCTCGAAATATGAGAGAAAGATACAATGATGCTATGGCTATTGTGACTAAATTTGGAAAACCAGATTTATTTGTGACATTTACATGTAATCCACAATGGCCAGAAATTAATGAAAATCTACTTCTTGGACAAAGTGCTTCAGATCGACCAGATTTAGTAGCCAGAGTTTTTAAGATCAAATTAAATGAATTAATACGTGACTTCACTATAAATCAGTTATTTGGCAAATGTCTTGCTTATGTATATACCATTGAATTTCAAAAAAGAGGCCTTCCACATGCACATCTTCTCATAATACTTCAAGAGAAAGATAAATTAGATACTTCGGACAAAGTGGATGCAGTCATAGTTGCTGAACTACCAGATCCACAATTATATGGTAGACTATATGAGATTGTTACTCATCGCATGATTCATGGACCCTGTGGAGACCTTAATCCACAATCACCATGTATGGAAAATAATAAATGTTCAAAAGATTTTCCAAAAGATTATAGAGACAAAACATATGCAAATTGTGATGGATATCCACTTTATAAAAGAAGAGAAGGAGATAGTGCCATTATTCGTGGAAAAAAAGTGGACAATAGATATGTAGTACCCTACAATCCACATTTACTCATGAAGTACAACGCCCACATCAACGTAGAAGCCTGCACTTCCATCAAATCCATTAAATATGTCTACAAATATATTTACAAAGGCTATGATGCAGCTACTGTAGTCGTCAAAAGTGCAGACAACCCTGAATGTAGTGAGTTAGTACATGATGAACTTGCATCTCATGTAGATGCTCGCTATGTCAGTGCACCAGAAGCTATGTGGCGGCTTTTAAAATTTGAAATGCATGATAGATCACATGCAGTATATAGATTAGCAGTACATTTGCCACAACGACATTTAGTCTATTTCAATGCTGGAAATTAAATGAATGCATTGGCCCAAAGTGAAGATCGTCACACTACACTAACTGCATGGTTTGCATTAAATTCAAATGATGCTCAAGCAACACAATACTTATATATTGAAATTCCATATCACTATGTCAGTCCAAGAGATGTTGAACGTTTTTGCTTACGGATATTACTTTTAAATGTTCCAGGAGCACAAAGTTTTGAACAATTAAGAACTGTTAATGACATTGTATATGAATCCTTCCATTTAGCTGCAAGACATAGAAACTTACTCGCTGATGATACAGAGTGGGAAAGATGTTTAGAAGAAGCAGCACAATGTCAAATGCCACGACAAATGAGAGAACAATTTGCTTTTATTTGTATCTTCTCAAATGCTCCAAATGCATTAGCTTTGTGGGAGACTTTTAAAAGTAATATGGCTGAAGACTTTATGCAACGATACAATGAACCCATTGCACACTTAAAAGCGTTAATGGAAATCCAAGAAGTCTTTTTAACTCATGGATTAAGTTGTGCAAGTTTTAATTTGCCTGATCCAGGTCTTATAGATGACATAAACTTTGAAGACTATGACATTCAACTACAAGCAGAAAGAACACAAGAAAGACTTGCAACTTTAAATACACTACAACTGCAAGCATTTCATGCCATTA
This sequence comes from Discoglossus pictus, assembly GCA_027410445.1. NCBI lineage: Eukaryota > Metazoa > Chordata > Amphibia > Anura > Alytidae > Discoglossus > Discoglossus pictus. The sequence goes on from CM050169.1 coordinate 161,471,290, forward strand.
AAAATGCAATAGATGATGACATGGTGACAGAGCGTTATTTCTATCTTGATGGACCTGGCGGATCAGGAAAAACCTATTTGTACAATTTATTAATTCAGTACGAGCACAAGGACAAATAGCAATGGCGTTTGCCACTACTGGAATTGCTGCACTTTTATTAGAAGGTGGAAGAACTGTTCATAGTGGATTTAAACTGCCAGTGCCTATTTTAGAAAATTCTGTGTCAGATATTCGCATGACATCCTTACAAGCAAAGAAATTTAAGAAATGTAAATTAATTATAATAGATGAGGCCACAATGATGTCATGCTATGCCCTCCAATGTATTGACCGTTTGCTTCATGAAGTCATGGATAATATTTTTCCATTTGGTGGAAAGGTAATGTTGTTGGGTGGCGATTTTAGACAAACATTACCTGTTGTTGTACATGGAAATCGAACTGACATTATCGAAACCTGTATCAAGTCAAGCACAGTATGGAAACATTTTACCCATCTTCAACTGCAACAAATTATGAGATCAGAAGGACAAAATGATTTCAATGATTGGCTTATTAAAATTGGAGAAGGCAGAACAGAAAAAATACTTCATTTAGCTGACAACACTGTAGAGATCCCACCTCAGATGATTTGTCAACAAGATATTATATCGGCTATATTTGAAGGGAGCATCAATAACGAAGAATATTCCGAGCTTGCCAACCAAGTCATACTGACGTGTAAAAATAAAGATGCATTAATCCTCAATAATGAAATCTTTAAAAAAATTAATGCACCACAAAGAAATTATCATAGTGCTGATTCTGTACTTGCTGATGACAATGAAAGTCAGGCTAACTTTTCGACTGAATTCATAAACTCTCTAACTCCTTCTGGAATGCCACCACATATTTTGCAGCTAAAGAAAGGTGCAATTATCATGTTACTGTGAAATATGAACCCCAAAAAAGGCCTATGCAATGGCACAAGATTAATTGTTCAACAATTAAGGGACCATTTTATAGATGCTGAAATTTTAACTGGGACCCATAAAGGAGAGAGAATAGATTTAGCACCAAGTGAAAGTAGTCTCCCTTTTATACTTCAAAGAAGACAATTTCCCATTATTATGGCATTTGCCATGACCATTAATAAATCACAAGGTCAAACTTTCAAATCTGTGGGTATTTTTTTGGAAGAACCAGTATTTGCACATGGTCAATTGTACGTTGCATTGTCACGGTGCAAAAATCCACAGGCTATTAAAGTTTACATTGAAAACAATGAAAGTCAAGGTGATTTATTAGAAGATGGACGTATTTTTACTAAAAACATTGTCTACTATGAAGTACTATAACTTTGCAGAATACAAACTAAAGCCATAATCATTTTTTAAAAGCATTCAAAAATACATAACAATTTGTTGTTTAATTCAGTCATAATTAATGGAAGTAATGTTTATGGATAATTCGCCTCACAAAATACTTGCCTTGCATTTTTAAGAAAAATGATGTTACAATGTTAAGTTACTGTGTTAATGTTTCTAATGTTACAAGTTTAAAAACAATATTTTCAAGTTATTTCATTCAACAGATTACAAAGTTCATGTTAAGAGCTCAAGCACCTTTTAAGTCACAATATAAATATTGTCTGTTATCTTAAGATTACTACCTACATTAATGTTTATCGCCAGTTTATGTGGTCAGTAAAGAATTACTTTCATTAGGTACGTTTTAAGGAGAGTTTTACTGTATGCCTTTCTCTACATTCAATGTATATTGAACTTAACAATTATTCTGATACAAATTGCATGTTAATACTGATTAATTTAAAGTTCAACTGTTTTTACATTCAAATGTTAATACTTTTAATACAAAATTAAGTTACAAAATGTATTCACTATGTTCCTGTTTATAATGTTCCAAATTATACAAATGTTTTGTCAACTTCCAAAGTTACATAAAAAATAAAGTTCAAGTTTAAAAATATATACTTTGAAGGTTATTGCTTACATATATTTTAAACTTCATATTAAAATTCGGGACGTTTCAACAAGGCTTTTTACTTTTTGCTTTCCTCTGGATTCAATGTATATTTAAGTGAACAATTCTTCAGATACAAATTTCATGTTAAAAAACCATTACATCAAAATTTTACAAAAATACATGTTCATATAACAATACTTACAAGGGTCAAAAATATATATAAATAACTAAACAACTTGACAAACATATACATCACATTGCCGTCATTTTTTGACGGGCAAGTCGCTAGTATATATATATATATATACAGTATAAATATAGTAATAAAATAATTACCATCTAGTACAAAATAAATGATTTTAAGCCCAGAGTACAATATTGGTAAAATATTGGTATTAAAGATAAGAACCACCTGTGAATTTTATTAACACTAAAGAAATCATCTCAAGACTAAAGTATAATACTTAGAAATTCAAAATCAGTCAAAATGAAGTGAGCACTTAACGAAGTGAGCACTGAGCACTTACAGCCTTATTAAATTGTGGTTCGGTAAATTTAAATGGGCTCTATATAAACACTTGCAGCCTTATTAAATTGGGATTCAGTAAATTTAAAAGGGCTCTATTTAAGCACACAGCATATTTTTTTACAGAAGTTTTTAGTTGGTGAACTTCTATCCAAAAGCAAGGTCTTCACTAACTAAAAACTTCTGTAAATAAAATATGCTATGTGCTTATATAGAGCCCTTTTAAATTTACTGAATCCCAATTTAATAAGGCTGATAGCATATTTTTTTACAGAAGTTTTTAGTTAGTGAAGACCTTGCTTGTGGATAAAAGTTCACTAACTAAAAACTTCTGTAAAAAAAATATGCTATGTGCTTATATAGAGCACTTTTATATTTACTGAATCGCAATTTAATAAGGCTGTTAGTGTTTAAAATATTGGTGGTAGAGATAAGAACCACCTGTGAATTTTACTAGATAACAAATATTGAATGGAACAAATTGAGCATAGTGCATACAATATTGGTGACAATAAAAATAATTTATTTAAGCTGCACCAGATAAGAAATATTGAGTGAAATAAATGTACACAAGCATATAGTGCTTAGACTGAGACCAAGCACATATTGAGTGAAAACATTTAATATAAATTGTATGATTGGAGTGAACAGAATAAGTTGAAGTGAGCATATCTTGCCATACTGAGACAAACAAGTAATATATGGTGAGACAAAAGTGATAAAACAGACTGAGACAAAGCACATAGTGCAATATAGAGTGTATAAACTAAGCTTAAAAGTATATTACTTGGCTAAATTAACAAAGTTGAAGTGAGCACAACACGCCATACAGAGTTAAACCAGTTTAACATTAGGAAGTACATCTCCCATTTCCTTTTTTCCAATCCAAGCACAGAGTGCATTATTTGGAATAAGTATATTTCTTTGAGTTATATGGACCAACACTACGAGTATTTGATCAAAAATATGGTACTTTGAAGCGTTTCAATCTTTACCAAAGTACAGTCAAGCTATTTATTTTCTTTCGAGAATAATCTTTCATAAGACTCACATATATGGGAACAGGACAAAATGTTTGTCTTTTCTTGCCTATGTCCCATTCTCATAAACAATTCCCAGTGAAGTGAAATGAAGGGATTCATTGTAGTTGTTTTCTTGTTTTTTTTAAATTATTAATGTTTTTAAAGTTCCGAATGCGAGCCAGATAAGTTTTCTTAATAGATTGATTAAAATGGTTAATAAATATGGAAATAATAAACTAATAATCTATGGAGACCTCAATCTCTGCTTAAATGCAGCAATAGATAGGAAATCAGAAAAATATCTGAACCTGGACTCCAAGGATAAAGACCATTTTTTGGTAAATACGGTAATAGACTTTATGACTCATGGAGGACTTTCCACGTGAGGGGATTTCACTCACTATTCTAACAGACACCAAACTTTTCTAAGAATTGATTATATATTAGTTTCAGATATAATCTTAGGAAAAATAGTAAAGACAGAAATAGCTCCAATAAGTTGGTCTGATCATGGATAAGTGTCCATTAAGATCTTTACAGAATCAACCTCAAATGGAAAGACCTTCATGGAAATTGAACTTAAATTTAGTACAAAATTTAAAGATAAAAGATAGACTTAACATTTTTAACTTTACCTTAACTTAAATTTTTTTTATAAATAATAAGTCAATTAAATCAAAGGTAATGATATGGGCTACACATAAAGCCTTTGTAAGAGGCCTACTGATCAGTTGGCAACATCATTGGAGGAAACAAAAAGGAAAACCGTTAAAAGATCTATACATAGGCCAAATTAGATCACAAAGTGAAGAATAGTTTAGAGAAAACCACACAAGAGCAAGTGAGACTAATAAAGCTAACGATTAAAAAAGTTGAGCAGGAGATCTATGATAAATCTAAATGGGTCACCCAAAATAAGCTATATCAACTCAGCAATAAAGCGGGCAAAATGCTAGCTAATAGATTAAGAACTAAAATGCTAATAAATAAAAGAATAGATTTACTTAAGTATAAAGACAAGGTCGTAACTAACCCCAAGGAAATTGGAGAAACTTTTGCAAACTATTATAAACAACTATATAATCTAGAATCAACAAAAGAATTTATAGCTCTGACTAAAGAGAAATAATACATTTTCTAGACAAAGTAGATTTACCTAAGATAACTGAAGATGAATTAGCTTTTTTGAACAAAGAAATCTCAACCAAGGAAGTCCAAGAAACTATAGCAGAATTAAAATTGGGTTCTTCAACTGGCCTGGATGGTTTTAGGAACTGGTATTATAGAGTTCCCACGAAGAACTAGTGGAGCCACTAAAAGATGCTTTTAATCAAATTAAAACTGAAGGCATTATCCCCCCAGAAATGCTGAAAGCAGAAATAGTGACTATCCCAAATAAAGAATTAGAATGTCCTGAATGCAAACATTTTCGTCCCATCTCTCTCCTCCACACAGATGTAAAAATATATGCTAACATCTTGGCGAGAAGATTAGGCTCTGTGTTGGGGAGATTGATGGCAATGGAACAAAAAAGCTTTGTTCCAAATCGACAGGGTCCAGATGGAGTAAAAAAATTGATCAATCTAATATCTTATATTAAGCATAAAAAGATACCATCTGTACTGTTAAGTATGGATGCTGAGAAGGCCTTTGACAGGGTCGGCTGGGGACTTATGGACTTAACATTGTCCAGGTTTGGATTTTGTGAATTTGGAACTCGAGCCATACGTGCTTTATATGGATCTGTCAGAGGGATAGGTTATACATCATGTGAGTTTGGTATCCACAATGGGACGAGTCCCCCTCAATATTTGCACTTACACTTGAACCATTGCTCATAATGATTAAAAATTCTAAAGAAAATAAAGGAATAGAAATAAAATTTAAACAACATAAAGTTACTGCCTTCGCGGATGATATTATAATAACAATGGAACCGCCATCCTCTTCTCTGGAAAATCTATTCTCATGTATCACAGAATATAGTAAGATTTCCAGTTCTAAACTGTCCTCTTAATATAGGAGAACGAGAATTAGAAATGTTAAAAGATAAAATTTGAGGTAAATAGCAAGAAACAATTGAATTCTTGGGAATTACTTTACATGGGGAAATAAAGGAATTAACCAATATCAATTATAAAAGATTTATGAAAAATGTGGAAGAAATAATTAAGAGATTTCGTACAAGGGTCGTGGGATATCCAAACATAAAGGATTACCATGATGCAGCTCTGATTGCACATATAATTAATGTAAATGATAGAAACTCATATATTGAATGGGTAGAAATAGAAATGGAATTAATAAATCTAGAAGTAGAAAAAATATGGGAATTTCAAGAGAAAATTCCTAAAATAAAATCTATAATATGATCTTCTGGAAGAAAAAATAATTTTAAAATATGGTATAAATTAAATAGGAAGTACCTACTGTTACCCTTCCCTAGCCCCATTACCCCTCTAGACAATTTATCTGACTATTTGGGACACCCATGGCTGTAAAGACTGAGGAAAGTTAATATTGTGGCTGTCAGGGATTTATACGTTGATAATGAGATCAAAAATGTTAAAGATATAATAAGACTGTAGCCTAAATTAAGTGGTGGATGGCTTCACTAAAAATACTTATGTGAAAACTTACAATTTTTAAACTTCCACTTGTTACAATCAAGAAGCTTAATGCCTTTCGGAGAATTGATCTTAAGTCAAAATAAAAACCATTTGATATCTAAATCAAACAAATTGATTAAGAAAAGAGAAATTGAGCAAAAAACAAACATTATGCTAAAATGGTAAAAGGAACTCAAAAACAACATTTCACTAGAAACTTGATATAGCGCCTTTTCGATTACGGGAAAATATATAAAATATGTTAAATATAGAGAATTACATTATAAGATATACTGCAGATGGTGTCTAGATCCATTGAAGATGTCACACATTACGAGGCTATTTCAATCATATATGGTGGGATTGCCCACTTATTCAAAATTTGGGAAACATTTGACAAACACATTATAGACTTAATTAAAGGGGAAATAAAAATTATGCAGGAAGTGGCCCTTCTCCACATTTTCCCCACAGACCTAACACTGGAAGTAAAAGCCTTCTTGATAGAGGGCTTGCTGGCAGCAAAGTCTCTCATAGCATTCATAATTGACACATAAGATAATCCCACATTGGGCAGAAGTAGCTAAAAAGATAGACAACAACGGGGAATAAGAAAAAAAAACTGAATTGAAATGGGACTAATGAACAAATCTGGGAAACAACGAAAGAAGCATAAAATACCTTTAGTTGTAACTTAGTGAGCCACTGGACAAAGACTAACGAAGACTTTAAATAGTTAAATTGGAATAGAATTCGTCCCTCCTACCCTGCCTTCCTAGACCGCCCTCACTCATTGGTAACCTAGGTTCAATCGCAGTGCTCCAGACTTTTTTTTTTTTTACAGTCATGTGAGTGAATGGATATGTATGGTAACTAAAATTAGAGGAAATGTATACTATGATTCAATTTATAAGTATGAATTCAACTTATAAGTATGTTTTTAAATTTCGTTGTCTCCAGTTTAAATGAAGTTAAGATTCAGTAAATATTTTCTAACTTACTCTATTATTACTCTTATTCAAAGAGGTGTTAAGCACTGAGGAAATATCTATTTCCCAACACTCCATAAAAAATGAAAGAGTAAGATACAGTCTTCTCATTTGCATGTCCCTGCTTTTTAGACTTGTAAATGGGTTAACACATGTATTATTTGTTGTCTACATATATATATATATATATATATATATATATATATATACTGTATATATATATACTAGGAAATTGTGCATCAAAAAATGGAGCCTGGCAATGATGTTTGCCATACAATGCGATGTTCTGCCCCCTCTGAGCACCTTCAGCGCTCATTGCTAGCCCTGCACTGAGCGCCTTTGCGGCTTCACTGTTCATTACAGGCATCAGCATCCTGCAACTTTTGTGCTTGGGATTGACATGTGTCTCTTTCGACCATCTCCCCCCTGTCCCTTCCCTGTGTCTTTCTCCTCTATGTCTCTGCTGAATCTTTGCATGGCATGCGCTGAGTGCCGTTGGTTTTTAATTTCAAAGTTCTGGGTGCCTGGCGTTGTTGTTGTAAGTGTTAATGTCTTTGCGTCGTGTATTTTCTAAGTTCTGCATGCCTAGCCTTGCTGAGCCTAGTTTTCGTCCTGTTTCCGAATTTTTATGTTTTTTCGGCTGCCATTTTGTTTCCCGCTTCGGCAATTTCCGTTTGTTGAAAAATACAAAATATGCCTCAAATTAACTTGCAACCTCACTCACAGGCCTTCGGCGCTCATTGCAGCCTAAATTCTGCATGCCTCAACGGCTCGCTTCATGAGGCTCGCAAAGCGTGAAGACAACTCGCAGTACGACAACTATATATGTGATATATGCAACATTATTAACAATACATAAATTCCATGTATTAACTCATTAGCACAGACATGCACAGTATCATGGTAGGGGCAGGTAAGGTACAGAGTTTTAGAAACACAATGCTAGCTTGTAGAGATGACATTCAGATGGATTACATATGGGGGGTGGGGTACAGTGTATCATCTAACACGAAGCAACATCAGGTATATAATATCAGTACATATCTAGACACAAAACGAGGTGATTTTGTGTTACATGAAATTTTACAAAAACAGATCATGTCCAATTACATAGTAATTGAGGTTGAAAAAAGACTATTAGTCCATCAAGTTCAACCTTTTAAGATCTACTCTGATCTGCAATATATAGATTAGTTGTTAATTTAACTAGAGGAAGGCAAACAAAAAAAAAAACGGAAAAATAAATGAATTCCTTACTGACCCCAGATACTGGCGATCAGATTCCTCCCTGCATCAATACTCTCTCTAATTACCAGGATAACCCTGAATGCCTTTTTAAATTAAAAATATATCCAGTCCCTTTTTAAAGTTATCTATCAAATTCACTGTCACCACCTCATTTGGTAGAGAATTCCACATATTAACCACCCTTACTGTGAAGAACCCTTTTCTTTCTTTACAGTGAAATCTTTTTACCTCTAACCTCAAAGTATGTCCTCTAGTCAGTTGCAAACCTATGGTGACAAAAAGCTCAATTGACAAAGCTTTATACTGACCCTGAATGTATTTATATAGGGTAATCATATCTCCTCTTAGACACCTTTTTTCTAGAGAAATACGTTTGATTTGGTTAGTCTTTCTTCATAACTTAGCCTCTCCATTCCCCTTATTAGTTATGTTGCCCTTCTGTGTACTATGTCCAACTCTAAAATGTCCTTTTTATGAAGTGGTGCACAAAATTGTACTCCATATTCCAAATGAGGGCGTACTAGGGATTTGTATAGTGGCAGAATTGTATCTGCTTCCCTTGCTTCTATACCCTTCTTAATACATGCTAATATTTGATTTGCCTTTCCAGCAGCTGCTTGGCATTGAGCACTGTTACCTAGGTGGTTGTCCAGAAGTACTCCCAAATCTCTTTCAGTATAAGATACCCCTAGATTTGCTCCATCAAGATTATAAATTGGCTATTTTTCTTCCCAGATGCGTAGCTTTACATTTATTCATATTAAATCTCACCTGCCATTTAGATTCCCATTCCTCAAATTTATGTAAATCCCTTTGGAGGTAAAGTACATCATTATCTGATTTAATTACTTTGCACAATTTTTGTCATCAGCAAAAATGGAGAAATTTCTTTCCAGTCCCACTTCTAAGGGCCTCATTCAAATGCGATTTGGCCAGTTGAATAGGGCTCTATATAAGCACAGAACATATTTTTATTACAGAAGTTTTTAGTTAGTGAAGACCTTGCTTTTGGATAAAAGTTCACTTACAAAAAACCTCTGTAAAAACAATATGCTCTGTACTTATATAGAGCCCTATTCAATTGACCGAATCACAATTGAATGAGGCCATAAGTCATTAATAAATACGTTAAAAGGGAGAGGACCTAATACTGAACCCTGAGGAACCCCACTTACCACATTAGTCCAATCAGAGTATGTTCCATTAACAACAACCCTTCGCTTGCTGTCTTTTAGCCAGCTCTTGATCCATGAGCAGATATTTACTGCATTGTATGTTTCCCTTAGTTTGCACAATAGTCTTCCATGTGGCACTGTATCAAAAGCCCTTGCAAAATTCCAAAAAGACTACATCCTCTGAGTTGCCTAGATCCAGGTTCCTACTAACCTCCTCACAGAAACTAATTAGATTTGTTTGACATGACCTAGCCCTCATAAATCCATGTTGACTACTTATACTGTAATCCTGTTCATATCTTGTATATTTTTCAATGATGTTAGCATGTTTCAAGATATTGAATAAACAATATCTTGCAGGAAACAAAAGCACAATAATACAAAACCACTAGATATACATATGGGGAGTGCAATACCAGAGGCTTCTGTATCCACAACAGTCTCCTGTGCAACAACGAAAGTACAGGTGCTGATACAGTGACCGAATTTATATCTTGATAGGCTGCTTCAATGCACATGGTGATCCAATGTGAGATTAGCTGTTTCATCCCTCACAGGTATAAATATCCTGTATTATATGAATCTGCTCTCACTTACTGTACCTCATACGCACAGAAAGGGTAACATTACCAGTAGGAAAGATGCAGGCATATGCATAGGCCAGGTAGAGCAGAGGAGCAAAGGCAGAAATCAGCAGATTTGTATAATTTAATACAGAGTATGTGAGTACACATGCTCTGATGGTATGCAAGCAACATTAGCTGACATATGTAAAATTACATCTACACATTAGTTAGTAATCTGACACAAATCCTTTAAATCAATTATCTGATTAGTAACTATCAAAAATTACACTGGATACCATCACATTAAGATGAATAAGGGGCATGTAAATGCATGATGCAATGTGACAGCAGCACATGGTCTGTTCTGACATTGATCCAAATGACATATTGTGATGATCTGTAACAAACATATGATGAATGCATTATGAGGAACCTAAAACATTGTCTTTGCAAAGCTCATTCTTTGTATACCATCACATGCACTTATGCTTGCACATCTCTTTACATGTATATTTCAGATATATCAAACAGACTTTTAATATAGCAAACAATGCTGAGGGATACTCTTAAGGTCCCAGTATAACAACCTTCACACGTTTCACTGTATTTTGAGATCTACATGTGGTGTTTACCTTTGACATGATCATGCTGATATCCACAGGACATGGCTGCAGAGGCTGATAATGGTAAGCAAACGGGTTGTCTGTATGATATGAAAGGTAGACCTCATTTAATGGAGTTGGTTTGATTTTTATCATAACTGTATGATTTATAGATTTCATATACTAATGTGTTTCCAGTACACAGTAACATGGTGGTATATATACTCATGTCCATATCTCTATGTATGTTCATGCTTTTTTTAATATTCCATACCTATAATTGTTTTGTGACCTTGGGCTTACTTACCATTGTTGGCTAGTAGAATGTTTTCTAGCTTATCCAGTGTAAACAGGTGGGGCATCATGAGGCGTATATCATATCACAATTACAGTCAAGGTACACTTTGACCACAGCAGCAATCAAAAAGTTCACAAACTGCTCTGTTTCAGAAATATTGCCACCCTTGGCCCGAAAGCTAATGATCATCCCCTTTTCAAAGTCGGATAAATTGCACCCTTTACCCTTGACAGCAATGTTTGATATGTTTCCAGATGTATACAAATCACCTTATATACCCACCAAGCCAGCTCACAACACATGCTGTATTTCATTGGTTACACTCCGATGTCAAAGGTAGGTGATGGTCATAATAATGGGACTCAGCCCTTGTATTTAGTGAATCAGATTTCCATTGCTTAGCTATGTGGCCTTTTGTAGCCAGCATGAAGAATTGGATTCATTTGTTGTGGGAATTGGTAAGGCGTAGAACTAGTGTAATTAAAAGACATATTCCCATTTCTAGGGTAACATCCAGATCTAGGATATGATTGATTAGTTGTAGCACTGATCTCAGAATTTGGATAATTTTGAAACAATACACTCACAGGTGATTGATCCCTGAAAAAGTAGGGACCCTGCCTCAGCCCTCTTTAAAGTGGCATAAGTAATGGGATAACATGACCAACAGAGTTGGGTACAATTTTCAATACAAATGTCTGAAATGTTACAAAGCAAATAATGAAATGCAAAAAACAAACCACACCTTAATGACAACTGTATGGGATATATAACCCTCTTTATATGGAGAAATAAAAGAACACCTATATCTAATAACATCTGCAGAACCTAACAATAAGAAGAAGTAGAACACAACAGAATAAATGTAACTGGATACAATCCACAATAGGATAATTCCTCTTTAAATCAGAAGTAAAAACAACTTTTAGATGTGAGTTGCTAATCTAAAAATGCATCAAACACTCATTAGGAGAACTGGAACAAACATATAAAGGAATGTGACATAATATTACAATAAATAAATAGCGATCAACACAATATTGCACATTACAAAATAAACAATAACCTACTAAACAAATTAAATAAACTGTGTAAGAACTAAATCATAGAGAATAAACCAAAATATAAGGAATCTTGGATCAATTAATAAACCTGCACAACCTGTTAGAAATAAAATGGACCAATGTTTCTATATGCTAATATAGAATATACAAAACAGGTTCAGGAACAAGCAATGTAATTATAATACAAATAATTGAGTAGTTTAAAACAAGAGGAATCACAATAAAACTAACACAGAAACAAATCCTGGATTTATTAATAACCTTGCACAACCTGTCAAAATAAAAATGGCTTCCCCTCTTGTATTGATTCATAATTCTGCACAACTTGACAGTAACAAATCCTGGATTGATTAATAATCCCGTACAACCTGTCAAAATAAAAACTGACAAATATTACAACACTAGTAACTTGTTTGTCATAAATGACGGTATCACAGAATGTTATCTTGAATTGTCTGTATTGTCTCTCTATGTACTGTTACATAGTAACTTAGGTTGAAAAAATACTTTTAGTCCATCAAGTTCAACCTTTTTATATCTCCAATGATCTGCAATATGCTGATTAATTGTTAATTGTTAATTGATCCAGAGGAAGGCAAACAGAAAAAAAACTGTCTCTCTGTGCTGTCTCTGTCTGTTATGTGGCAAGTATGCTATCTCTCTGTATTGCCTGTCTGTATGCTGTCTGTCTCTGTGCCGTCTTTCCACGGTTTGTGAGGGCGGCTGTTATGCCACTTGCTGTGTTGTGTGGCGGCCCTTGTTGTGTTGTGTGGTGGGTTCTCTCTCCATCTTTGCTGTCTGTGTCTCTCCCTCTGTGCTGTCTGCCTGTGTGCTGTCTGTGTCTGTGTGGTCTTTCTGTGCACTGTCTGTCTGTGCACAGTCTCTGTCTGTGCACAGTCTGTGTGCAGTCTCTCTCTGTGCTGTCTCTCTCTCTGAGGTGTGTAATGGAGGCTGTTATGCCACTTGCTGCAGTGTATGGCATGTTGCAGGACTTGCTGTGTTTTGTGACACATTCTCTTTCACTCTTTACTATCTCTCCCCTTGCTGTCTGACTCTCTCTCTCTCTGTTGTCTCTCTCTGTGCTTAGTCTCCGTGTGCTGTTTGTGTGCTGGCTGTCTGTATGCTTTCTCTCTTTGTGCTATCTCTCTCTGTGTTGTGTCTCTCACTCTATGAGGTGTTTAATGATGGTGGTTATGCCGCTTGCTATGTTGTGTGGCATGTTCTCTCTCACTCTTTGCTGTCTGTCTCTCTCTGTACTATTTCTCTGTGCTGTCTGTGTGCTGTCTCTCTCTGAGCTGTGTCTCTCTGTGCTGTTTCTCTCACTCTTTGCTCTCTCTCTCTCTGCTGTCTATCTCTCTCTCTTTGTGCTTTTGCTCTGTATGTCTGTGTGGTGTTTCTCTCATTCTTTGCTGTGCGCGTCTCTTTTTCTGTGCTGTCTCTTTGTGGGCTGTCTGTCTCTCTCTCTGTGCTGTGTCTCTCTCTCTGTGCTTTCTCTGTGTTCTATGTCTCTCTGTGTGCTGTCTCTCACTCTGTGGTGTCCCTCTCTTTCTCTCTGAGTTGTGTAATGGCAGCTGTTATGCTGGCTCTCAGGCTTTGGTTATATTATTATTTGGGACTATAATTATAGTTATTTTTTATTTTCTAAATATTGGTTATATTTTGGAGTATATAAAACAGGGATAGTCACCGTCAGTGCCAAACATGGGCTCACCAAGGAAGTCCTTTTGTTAGAATTATTTTTAGTTATGTATTGTTATATCTGGATTTTTTGTGTTTTATATGAAATCTAATAAACATAGTTTAAAAAATAATAAATTCTGGCCCTGTTTTTGCATGCTAGGATCTATGTAAAGTACTTCTGGTATATCATAGGTTTTTCTAAAGAATGACAGGAAACATGAGGCTATACTGTTCCGGTAAACTGTTATTATCCATACCAAAACATAACAGTGACAAATGTATACAATATAGCATTACGATCCTTATTTAATAAATTTCTCGTTGTAAGCAAAACAGGTGAAAATTGTTGATTCTCCCTATTAAAAAAGTAAAGGTAGTGCAGTTTTGTCTGAGTAATCTAAATCCTCTTAATAAATGCCCTCAAGCAAGCCTAGGGATATTAGATGTAAAGCTTATCTTAAGAATTGTGGTATGCACTAAATATAATTCAAATAAATGGCCATGGGGAGAAAGAAGTACCTTGTTGCTATATGATATACAGTAATATCCTTCCTGGAAATAAATCAATTGACACTTATAATAAAGTGCATATGCATAGGAAATAAGTGTAAACAATTCTGATGGTATGTAAATGACATCATCTGTAGATTTATGATTGTTTTTAATTATTTGCAAGTTCTAGATGTTCCCATATTAGGAGTTTTCCACAGAATAACTCATAATTAAGATGTTGGCCAAACAAAATCTTACAGCATACAAAGTTTATTTTCCATATATCCCAACATAGTTATATATGATGAGTTACTTTTCAGGACCATGACTTTTTTAAAGTAGCTAGGAACTTTTAGATTGAAATCTAGGATTGTCTTGAAATATAGAAGAGGGCCTTGCATGTTAGATCTCACATTTTGTGTGTCATATTCTTCCTAGTAGTGAAAGTTGTATTCAAGCTTTTCACTTAAAGGGATAGTAGGCTCACAGAACTTGTTCGGCTGCATCTGGCAGAGCAAGTTATGTTATAATCAAAAAACCTTGTCTGTTATGTGTTACGTTATTGATTTGTTTATTCTCACTTTATTGTTTTTATATTTATTTACTCAAGCTTACATGCCCCCATGCTCCACACCCCCAAGCCTAACTTGTGTGTCAGTGCTGTAGCCACTTGCTGCATCGGAATGAGCGTTTGTGCTTTAAGTCAATGGGGAAGTATCATCCAATCAGATACTTCCCCCAGAAGCTCATTCGCATGCTGAGAGCACAAGTTGCACGTCTCAGGACTCAAACACTGCACTGACAATCACAGAGTGCACCTTTATGCCAGTGCAGGGCTTTTAAATGCATTTGTGGCAGTTCTTAAGTGCACATATTTTTGTGAGTGCTCAGTAAAGTTGCAATTGAATGACATATTAGTGAAAATCTTTGACAAAACAACTCGTAATATTATGGATGTATGAAAATCAATGAAAAAGCAACTCATAATATTGCGAGTATGGGTTGTTCTAGAGCGTTATAAGCTCACTCGCACTCATGAAAAAATGGATGAATTGAATAGATAAGTAATGTTACTGACCAGTTTTTGTTTGTTTAACTTTACGAAAACAGCAAATTAAATAGGGCCCTAACTTAGCAAAACTAATTGTCAGCCTTATTACATTGCGATTCTGTAAATTTAAAAGGGCACTATTTATGCACACAGCATATTTTATTTACAGAAGTTTTTAGTTAGTGAAGACCTTGATATTGGATAGAAGATCACTTACTAAAACCTTCTGTAAATAGAATATGCTGTGTGCTTAAATAGAGCCCTTTTAAATTTACTGAATCACAATTTAATAAGGCTGTTTGTTTCTACAACAACAAAATAGGAATACTGTGAAGTTACTGAAAGCTGACAGTTCCATGTAACATTAATGTCTGTGGGCCTCATTCAATTGCGATTTGGCCAATTCAATAGGGGTCTAAATAAGCACATAACATATTTTTTTAAATAAGTTTTTAGTTTGTGAAAACCTTGTTTTTGTATAGATGTTTACTAACTAAAAACTTATTTAAAAAAAATATGTTATGTGCTTATTTAGACCCCTATTGAATTGGCCAAGTTGCAATTAAATGAAGGCCTGTATCTGGTAAGACTACATTGGCAACTGTATACAAAATACTGTATATATATATATATATATATATATATATATATATAATGCTCAGTCAAAAGTAGTTTCATTTGGTTTATTACCCATTTAACTAGTTTAAGAAATTACTGAATGCCATTTAAATTATGTAGTTTTTACTAATGAGTGAATTAAACACAGCCAATGTTAATCATTAATATTGATGAACCTTTTCCCCAAGTCTTAGATTTTCCCAAGTAAACATTTAGCTCATGTACTGTAAGTCAACCATTCTTTTCACTCACTGGAAATTGTATTGTACTCATGATGTCTGTGGACTGAATCAAGTGGTTAATAATATTGTTTCATCTGTTAGTGAGATTTTTGTACACTGTGATTTTTATGTGTTTATTGGCATGATAAAGATGTTGTGGAATACTTAGTCTGACATGATTTTGTGGGCTATACTGTATTTATGTGGTTTAATGTACATGTATTTGGTTTGAATTATGCAAAAGGGATTTACATTGTAGACAAGGAAGGATTGTGGGAATGGAGCAACCATAGTCAGAGTATTTGGCAGTAGGGATGGCTCACACATTTGGGCAAATGAGGCAGTCCCCACCAACCGTAAATAAATATATATAGCAAAATGTATAGTGGTCTTTCCTCTCCCAACTACACTTTCCCCCCTTATATAAGCATAATAAATACATTAAAGTCTTCTATTTTCTACTCTTACTTCTACATTTCTCCCTGTTCAAATGCCTGCTACTCTCTCCCCCTCCTTTCCTGAGAGATTCAAACAGTACTTTATTTGAATGCAACTACACGTAAGTCATTATATATTTTTTAGTTGTGTACTGGAAGCTGTGTACCAGCTACTGTATGCAAGGCCAGATTTACATATGTGGCACCTCTATGAATAAATTCCTTAGCTGTGCCCTATGTGCATGAACATGTGTGCATTGCCTGCCACCATATTGTTCCACCAGCAACTATAGCTATGTGTAAAAGAAAAATAAACTTAAATTTAGATACATTGTTCTGCAAATTTGCCCAATCTCACAGAGGCACCCCTAGTTTCCTCTGGTTAAAAAAATGGCCCTGTGTGTGTGCTGTATATATAGAGTGCTATCTGGTGAATCTGTATCAATTTTATGCTGTAAATTGTATTCCTAGTGCTTCCCCAAAGAGGCAAATCCAGTCCTCCTGATATTGCCCATTGCACTAGCTGATGGACAATACTAGGGAGGTGCCTCCCTTCCTTCCTGAAGTAGTTGCTTATGTCAATCACATTAAGCACTGTGATTGACTTCAGAGAGAGTTAAACTGCAGACAAAGCATGGTCAGTCAGAGCAGACAGATGTGAGCACAGGACAAGCATGTTATCCAAGGCTGGGTCACAGACATGGAGGTAGTAATTATACTGTGACAGAGAGCAGAGTTAGGATACATCCAAGGAGTGGCAGCTGGGTCCTAGTGTAGTTAACGGGAGTAAAATATAGCAGATTTAACAGTTTGTTGATATGTGCTTTTATTACTGAGGCAGTGACTTGTGGGTGAGAATTGAATTAAATATGAATTGAATTATATTGCCTTTGTTGTTTTCGTTTGTCTTTGCTGAAAGTTATTGTTTCCTTAAAAAGTCATACAAGTTTGAGAGTTTTTTGAAGTTTGATGTTTTCTTATAACAGATAGAGACAAATACAGTATATAGAAAACCTTATATATATATATATATATATATATATATATAGCTTAACAAAGGTACGCATAGTTGGAATGATGGATGTGGGAGCTGGACCATAAAGAAGGCTGAGTGTCATAAAATTGACACCTTTAAATTGTGGTGCTGGAGAAAATTGCTTAAAGTCCCTTGAACTCCAAGAAGATCCAATCAATCAATTCAATAGGAAAGTTCAATTTGTGCCATATCACAAGATGTTGGGACAGATTATTATTATTATTATTATTATTATTGTTTAATTAAAACATACCAACATTTTCCATAGCGCTGTACATAAGATAAGTTCCAGGCAAAGGTAAATACAAATTAACAAATAAGGAGGGCACTGTCTTTGAGCTTGGAATCCAGTGTCTATAGTGCTTTCCCAAAAACACATTGCAGGATTGACAACCTAAAGGTATTGTGTGTGATAAAGAAGGGAGAGAGAGGTGAGAGTGTATTAGGGGGAAAGGTCATATGCTTCTTTAAAGAAATGTGTTTTAGTGAGGTTTTGAATGTTTTGAGGCAGGAGGATAATCTGGCTGAGCGAGGCAAGGAGTTCCAGAGAATAGGGGCAGCACAAGCAAAGGCGAAAGTGAGAGGAGGTGACAAGAGTTGTAGAAAGAAGAAGGTAATTAGCAGAACGAAGAAGGCAGGTGGGGGAGTATTTGGAGATGAGAGTAGAGATGTACGGTAAAGCGCTATTTTTAATGGCTTTGTAAGTTAGGGTCATGATTTTACATTTTATTCTGAAGGCAAAGGGAAGCCAGTGGAATGATTGACAGAGAGGTGACGCAGACACTGAATGTTGTGTACAGAAGATGAGTCTAGCATAATGGATTGAAGTGGGGATAGTCGGGTCGTGGGTCGGCAAGCAAGGAGAGAGTTGCAGTAGTCGTGTCGAGAGATGATAAGAGAGTGTATTAGGATTTTAGTTTTGTCTTTTGTAAGATAGTGATGAAATTCGGGAGATGTTTTTTAGATGGAGAAGACAAGATTTTGTTAGTGACTGTATGTGAGGGATGAAAGACAGAGCGGGGTCCAGTAGAACCCCAAGACAACGGAATTGGGAGGTGGGAGTGATGATGTCATTGTTGACAGTGAGAGAGATGTGAGGAAATGACGCTGTGGTAGAGGGAGGAAAGATAAGGAGTTCAGTCTTGAACATTTTTTAGTTTGAGATAGTGGGTGGACATCCAATAGGATATACTAGACAGGCAGTTGGAGACATGTGTTAAAAGAGAGGGGGGTAGATCTGGTGCTGAGAGGTAGATTTGGGTATCATCTGCATAGAGATAATAATGAAAGCACGTGGAGATGTATCTGGCATGCTGCGGTCCATAGGGTCACTGAGAGTTGGACATGGCTGAAATACTAAACAACAAACATATATAGTTTGCATACTCTGGTCTCCTACAACCCTTTTGTGTCAAGAGACAACAATATCAAATTTTCAGTCATCTGGAACTACTACTGACAGTAATAATTATTTAAAAAGTGTGGGTAACATTGTGGAAAGTACTAATCTAAGTTCCTTCAATATCCTTGGATGCTGATAACAGTATAACCTTTTCTTCAGACAAATGACCTGTGTTAAGTGTTTTATCACTTAATGACAAATCCATCATTGTAAATTCACCCTCCACAATGTCAGCTGAAAGAACAGAGCACAAGTATTAATGAGCTGTTTGTTATGTTCCTGTTTTCTATGCAAATCTAACTATTTTCCCTTTAGTTTTTGCCTTTTTACTAATAGATAGATATATAGATAGATAGATAGATATATGATAGATAGATACTCTTTGTCCCCAGTTTCCCCTCTTACTAGTATCCCCTCTCCTGTGAAATTGGTTTCCTCACCCCTGTTTCCATGCTGGGAATCATATCTGTTTCTCAATATGGATCAGCCAATCTGTGGCTTCCAAGTATGAGAGCTGACCAATAGGAACATGAGGATAGCAGGCCTTGCTATAGGAAGCTGGTGCAGACTTCCCTGCTCCCCATGAGACAGGATGCGACTGCTCAGGGCATCCGCAATAGAGAGTGGTCCCAATGGGCAGTGCATTGTGTGCTGTGACAGATCCATCTGTATAGATAAAGTATTAAACGTGTATGTACCCCTAGACATGGATATATCCCTTACAATGTCCCCCCATGCATGATGTTTATACTCATGTTAATGAGAATCAGGTGATAGAGTCACTGGTGCCAGATGGTTGGAGGGCAAAGGTTATCTAACATGCACAGCAGTAGGTCAGACATATAGGCACCAACTATATGGCCTGACTACAGGGTTTCTCTGCCCCAGAACCAGGGGCAGAGAGAGACAGCGAGACATGTTCTCCCTCCCCCTACCTGTGCAAGAATAAATTAGGTTGACGCCCCTAAAGGCGGCCCTGGGGGAGGAGACTAAAAGTTCCCATGGATTAGACAGAGGTAATTAGCTGATTCTAAGAGTTACTCCATTGGCCCAGAGGGGGATGGGGGTTTGGCTAAATGTAGCCACTCCCTATAATGTGTTGGGCAAGGTTTTAAATAAGCTGAACCGATTCAATAAAGTGTTCTTAATTTTCATCACAACTTGAGTAAAGATGTATTACTTACCAAAGGACACATGCTGGTAGTAAAGATTGTCAGATTTACTATCCAGGCTGCCCAGCGCACACTACCCAAATGCTGGGACATTTAGGTCTTTTTACCTTAACATGTGCCCCCTTGGGTAAAGTAAGACATATATTAAAAAGATTTAAAAAATCTATCTTTCTCTTATTGGTGATTTCTGTGGTAATCTCCACTTTAAAAAAGAAAACTGCTGACACACAGGGCAAACTTAAAATTTCCACAAAGAAGCAAATAAGAAAAAGGTGAAGCAACCTCTGTACCGCACCACCTGAAACATTTTAGCAATAAAGAAAAAGTTAAAGTAAAAAATAAATAAATAAAAGCTTAATATCTATGCTCTTTAGAATTCTGTTTTTGTGAAACTGTAGATGAAGAATCTTAGCAATAGTTAATAGATCACCACTAGTGATGTCTCAAACATAAAATTTTCGGTTCGCGAACGCGAACCGCCGCAAATGTTCGCGAACCGGCGAACCAGTAGAACCGCCATAGACTTCAATGGGCAGGCGGATTTTAAAACCCACAGGGACTCTTTCTGGCCACAATAGTGATGGAAAAGTTGTTTTAAGGGAACTAATACCTGGACTGTGGCATGCCAGAGGGGGATCCATGTCAAAACTCCCACGGAAAATTACATAGTTGATGCAGAGTCTGGTTTTAATCCATTAAGGGCATAAATAACCTAACATCCCCCTCCATCATCATCCTCCCCTGTATCTCTTTACCCCCTCCCTCATCATCCTCCCCTGTGTCTCTTTCCCCCCTTCCTCATCACCCTCCCCTGTGTCTCATCCCCCCTCCCTCATCATGCTCCCACCTCCCTCATCATCGTCCCCTGTATCTCTTTACCCCCTTCCTCATCATCCTCCTCTGTGTCTCTTCCCCCCTCCATCATCATCCTCCCCTGTGTCTCTTTCCCCCCTCCCTCATCATCCTCCCCTGTGTCTTTTTCCCCCTCCCTCATCATCTTCCCCTGTGTCTCTTCCCCCTCCCTCATCATCATCCCCTGTGTCTCTTTCCCCCCTTCCTCATCACCCTCCCCTGTATCTCTTTACCCCCTCCCTCATCATCCTCCCCTGTGTCTGTTTCCCCCCTCCCTCATCATCCTCCCCTGTGTCTCTTCTCCCCTCTCTCATCATCCTCCCCCCTCCCTTGATTATAAGGGGGGGGGGAAGAGACACAGGGATAAGTGTGAGGGGTGTTAGGGTAAGGGGTGTTAGGGATAAGGGTGAGGGGGTTAGGTGTTAGGGTTAGGGGTGTTAGGGCTAAGTGTGAGGGGTGTTAGAGTGAGGGGTGTTAGGGTAAGTGTAAGGGGTGTTAGGGTGAGGCATGTTAGGAATAAGTGTGAGGGATATTAGGTCTTAGGGATAAGTGTGAGAATGTTAGGGTTAGGTGTTAGGGTAAGGGCTGTTAGGGATAAGTGTAAGGGGGTATTAGGGTTAGGTGTTAGGGTGAGGGGTGTTAGGGATAAGTGTGGGGGGTGTTAGGTCTTAGGGATAAGTGTGAGGGGTGTTAGGGTTAGGTGTTAGGGTAAGGGTTTTAGGGATAAGTGTAAGGGTGTTAGGGTTAGGTGTTAGGGTGAGGGATGTTAGGGTTAGGTGTTAGGGATAAGTGTGAGGGGTGTTAGGGTTAGGGTAAGGGGTGTTAGGCATAAATGTGAGGGGTGATAGGGTTAGGTGTTAGGGTGAGGGGTGTTAGGGATAAGTGTAAGGGGTGTTAGGGTGAGGCATGTTAGGAATAAGTGTGAGGGGTGTTAGGTCTTAGGGATAAGTGTGAGAATGTTAGGGTTAGGTGTTAGGGTAATGGCTGTTAGGGATAAGTGTAAGGGGGTATTAGGGTTAGGTGTTAGTGTGAGGTGTGTTAGGGATAAGTGTGGGGGGTGTTAGGTCTTAGGGATAAGTGTGAGAATGTTAGGGTTAGGTGTTAGGTTGATGGGTGTTATGGATAAGTGTGAGGGGTGTTAGGGTTAGGGTAAGGGGTGTTAGGGATAAGTGTGATGGGTGTTAGGGTAAGGGATGTTAGGGTTAGGTGTTAGGGTAAGGGCTGTTAGAGATAAGTGTAAGGGGGTATTAGGGTTAGGTGTTAGGGTGAGGGGTGTTAGGGATAAGTGTGGGGGGTGTTAGGTCTTCGTGATAAGTGTGAGAATGTTAGGGTTAGGTGTTAGGTTGATGGGTGTTATGGATAAGTGTGAGGGGTGTTAGGGTTAGGGTAAAGGTTGTTAGGGATAAGTTTGAGGGGTGTTAGGGTATGGGATGTTAGGGTTAGGTGTTAGGGATAAGTGTGAGGGGTGTTAGGGTTAGGGTAAAGGGTGTTAGGGATAAGTGTGAGGGGTGTTAGGGTTAGGGTGAGGGGTGTTAGGGATAAGTGTGAGGGGTGTTAGGGTTAGGTGTTAGGGTGAGGGGTGTTAAAGATAAGTGTAAGGGGTGTTAGGGTTAGGTGTTAGGGTGAGGGATGTTAGGGTTAGGTGTTAGGGATAAGTGTGAGGGGTGTTAGGGTTAGGTGTTAGGTTGATGGGTGTTATGGATAAGTGTGAGGGGTGTTAGGGTTAGGGTAAGGGGTGTTAGGGATAAGTGTGATGGGTGTTAGGGTAAGGGATGTTAGGGTTAGGTGTTAGGGTAAGGGCTGTTAGGGATAAGTGTAAGGGGGTATTAGGGTTAGGTGTTAGGGTGAGGGGTGTTAGGGATAAGTGTGGTGGGTGTTAGGTCTTCGGGATAAGTGTGAGAATGTTAGGGTTAGGTGTTAGGTTGATGGGTGTTATGGATACGTGTGAGGGGTGTTAGGGTTAGGGTAAGGGTTGTTAGGGATAAGTGTGAGGGGTGTTAGGGTAAGGGATGTTAGGGTTAGGTGTTAGGGATAAGTGTGAGGGGTGTTAGGGTTAGGGTAAAGGGTGTTAGGGATACGTGTGAGGGGTGTTAGGGTTAGGGTGAGGGGTGTTAGGGATAAGTGTGAGGGGTGTTAGGGTTAGGTGTTAGGGTGAGGGGTGTTAAAGATAAGTGTAAGGGGTGTTAGGGTTAGGTGTTAGGGTGAGGGATGTTAGGGTTAGGTGTTAGGGATAAGTATGAGGGGTGTTAGGGTTAGGGTAAGGGGTGTTAGGGATAAGTGTGAGGGGTGTTAGGGTTAGATGTTAGGGTGACGGGTGTTAGGGATAAGTGTAAGGGGTGTTAGGGTTAGGTGTTAGGGTGAGGGATGTTAGGGTTAGGTGTTAGGGATAAGTGTGAGGGGTGTTAGGGTTAGGGTAAGGGGTGTTAGGCATAAGTGTGAGGGGTGTTAGGGTTAGGTGTTAGGGTGAGGGGTGTTAGGGATAAGTGTAAGTGGTGTTAGGGTGAGGTATGTTAGGAATAAGTGTGAGGGGTGTTAGGTCTTAGGGATAAGTGTGAGAATGTTAGGGTTAGGTGTTAGGGTAAGGGCTGTTAGGGATAAGTTGTAAGGGCTACCCCGGTAGTGAGAGGGTACCAGCCGTTGGAGACGTCCTTTTCTTAAGCAAGGTGCTGTGTAGTAATGAAATGCTTATTCCCCTCCACGATATCCCATTGTATAATCCAGGAGTACTGTAAAATGGGGCAGAGTAACGGTACCATAAACCCCCCCCAAGAACGAGACGATGCTACGTTTTGAAGGGTCAAGTAGAACTCTTCTTTTTATTGAAACAAAAAACATTTTTAAACACTTCACATACACAGTAGGGGCAGAGACTACCTTTGGTCAACCCCCTACCCCCATTGTTCATGGTGCACTCTTGTCTGCTGAAACCCTTTTGTTCTGCTATCTCTTGTGTGTTTTAGCCGATACTATCAAGAGGCAGATGGGCAACTCCTGACCAAGTGTATGAGTTGTATGCAATAGTCACACGAACACCAGCCATTCGGTTCTATTTAACCCCTCCAGCAGTATAGTTGGTTCAGTTCAGGCAAAAAATACAGGCATCATCATAGTTCTGTTACACTGCTCCCCTTTTGTGGAACACTCCGGCAGACCCGGATTGATCTTTTTCGGGTCAACTTGGGGCTGTCCGGTCTTTAGTCAAGGTAAAAGTTCCATTTGCCTGGACAGTCCGTCTGCATTCCCATTGAACAGGCCAGGGCGATACTGGATGGAGAAGTTGTACGGTTGTAGTGCCAGGCTCCATCTTAGTAATCGTCCATTGTCCCCAGCCACTCGGTTCAGACATACTAGGGTGTTATGGTCCGTGATCAACGTGAATTCCTGCCCGTAGAGGTATGGGGTGAGCTGCTTTAGGGCCCAGACCAGGGCTAGGCATTCCTTTTCCATTGCCGCGTAGCTCACTTCCCTGGGTAATAGTTTTCTACTCAGGTACGCGACAGGGTGTTCCCCTCCATCTTCCCCGACCTGGCTCAGCACTGCCCCCAGTCCGTACATGGACGCATCTTTATGGACAACAAATCTTTTGTTAGGGACGGGGGCAGACAAAACTGGTGCGTTGATCAGAGCTTGTTTTAGGGTTTGGAATGCTGTTTCGCAGGCGGGAGACCACAGGACTATTCTCTGCAAATTTTTCTTTGTCAAATCTGTCAGGGGTTTAGCGATGGTGCTGTAGTCAGGGACAAATTTCCTGTAATACCCTGCAGTCCCTAAGAATGCCAGTACTTGGGTCTTGGTGTGGGCCAATTGGCTACAGCTTCCACTTTAGCAGGTTCTGGTCGCTGTTTCCCACACCCTACCCTGTGCCCCAAGTACTGTACTTCGGCCATTCCGAAATTACATTTCTCTGGTTTCAGAGTTAGGCCGGCGGCCCTAATCTGATCCAGCACAGCCTCTACATGTCTTAAATGCTCTTCCCAAGTCTCACTATAGACCGCAATGTCATCCAGATATGCGCATGCGAATTCCTGGAAGCCATCAAGGAGGCGATCCACTAAGCGCTGGAATGTAGCGGGGGGCGTTTTTCATACCGAATGGCATGACCATAAATTGGTAGAAGCTAAACGGGGTGACAAACGCCGACTTAGGGACAGCTTCCTTGGCCAGGGGGATCTGCCAGTACCCTTTGCACAGATCGATGGTGGTCAGATAGCATCCCCTGGCAATACGATCTAATAGTTCATCTACTCTGGGCATGGGGTAGGCGTCTGTCACGGTCCTGTCATTGAGGCGTCAATAATCAACACAAAATCGGGTTGTTCCGTCCTTTTTGGGGACTAGGACAACTGGGGAGGCCCAGGGGCTGTCGGACGGCTCTATGACTCCTAGTCTTAGCATCTCCTGAATCTCTTTTCTCATCTCCTCTTTTACAGCTTCAGGGATTAAATAGGGGGTCTGCCTGAGAGGGGTCTGTCCTGGTGTATCCACATAATGTGTCGCTAGGGGTGTGTAACCTGGCTCTTGAGAAAATGTCAATCCTTTCTCAGCTAGTAATTTTTGGAGTTGTTCCCTTTCTGTGGGGTTTAACCGCTCCCCTAGCTGCACTGTGTTAAGCAGAGTTTTCGGCTTGGTGTCAGCTAACAAATCTGGGATGGGAAGACTGTCAGGGTCTTCAGTGGCCGGGATACATATGGCCGCTATATCGTCAGGCCTTTCTTGGTATTCCTTTAACAAATTAACATGGAACGACTTCTAGACCCTTTCGTCTTGGCTACTGGCAATTACATAGGTGGTGTCACATACCTGGGCCACTACCTTGTAAGGGCCTTGCCAGGAGGTCTGTAGCTTGTTTCCCTTGACAGGTCTAAGTACCAGAACTTTCTGCCCTACTTGGAACGTTCACAGTCGGGCGCCCCGATCGTACCAGTGTTTCTGACGTCCCTGGGCTGCCTGGAGATGTTCTCGAGCCATTCTGGCTAAGTGCCCCATGCGGTCCCGCATCTCCAGCACATATGGTACGATAGGAACGCCTTCATGCTCTATCTCTCCCTCCCAGTGCTCTCAGATGAGGTCGAGGGGGCCTCGCACTCGCCGTCCATAGAGCAGCTCGAAGGGAGAGAACCCTGTGGATTCCTGGGGCACCTCTCGATATGCGTACAAGAGGTGCGGCAAGAATCGCTCCCAGTCTCCGTATTCCGCTGTAAAGGTCCGTAGCAATTGTTTTAGGGTACCATTAAAGCATTCACAGAGACCGTTAGTCTGGGGGTGGTACGGGGAGCTGAGCAGGGTCTTGACACCACAGACCTTCCATAACTGCTGGGTTAGATCTGCGGTGAACTGGGTCCCTCGGTCAGATAGGATTTCCTGAGGGAATCCCACTCTGGTGAATATCCCGACTAAGGCACTGGCGACAGTGTCAGCCTGGATATTCTTCAGAGCGACAGCCTCTGGGTAGCGGGTAGCATAGTCCACTACTGTAAGAATATATTTCTTACCCGAGGGACTGGGGTTAGGTAGAGGTCCCACTAGGTCGACTGCCACCCTGCTAAATGGTTCCTCGATCACAGGCATAGGTGACAGCCGAGCTTTAGGGTGGTCCCCTCTCTTCCCTACTCTTTGGCATATGTCACAGGTACTGCAGTACCGCCGCACGTCTTTCGAGATCCCAGGCCAGAAAAAGGTCTGTGTGATCCTATAGGTGGTGCGGTTACCTCCTAAGTGCCCTGCCAACGGAATGTCATGTCCTATTCGGAGAAGTTCCAACCGGTATTTTCTGGGTACCACTAGTTGGCGCTTCTGCGAAGGGATACAGCCTCTCCTCCTACCTTGAGTCAACCTGTATAATCTGTCACCCTCCCATACAAACTGCTCCCGCTCATCCCCCCCACTGTCGGCTAATTCCCGATACCTTTGGAGGGTGGGGTCCTGTCTAGTTTCCCTCCCAAACTCCTCTGGGGTGTCCCAAGCTATGGGTCTGTCTACCATGTTAGGGCTGTGTGTCGGTTTGTGGCTTACCCGGGTCTCCCGTTCTGCTGGAGGATCGTTCTCGATACGGGTCTGTGAGAGGGTGGTCACGGGACAAGCAGCAGCAGTCGTGGGTAGATAAGCTGAAGCCAGAGGGCCAATGTCGTTGCCCAACACGACTTCAGCAGGTAAATTGTCCATGATCCCGACTGTGGTCTTTCCCGACCCGACTCCCCAATCCAAGTGTACCCGGGCAGTGGGTAAGCGAAAAACAGCCCCCCCTGCGACACGGACAGCAACAGTACGGGTAGATACATGCTCCGGTTTCACAAGATGTTTCTGCACCAACGTGATGGTAGCGCCAGTGTCCCTTAGGCCTTGTGCTACCTGTCCATTTACACACCTCCTGGCGGTGATGCTGGCGGTTATCTGGGGATGCAGCTTGTATGGGGTTTGCCTCGTACAGGATGCCCAAACACTCCTCAGGGCTCCCTTCGGTTTCCAGGCAGTGAGCAGCAGAGGTACGTGATAAAGGGATCTCTGGGTTATTGGTCGGGCGCCTCCAGTTGTGATTGGCTGATCCCAAGGGGCAATAACGAGCAATATGCCCCGGGTTGGCGCAGCGATGGCACGTCATTTTGTAAGAATCCCGGGGTTGGTGATTAGACCCCTGAGTCCGTGGCGGTCCTGGGGGTTCTGGGGCCCGAAATTCTGTGCGTGCAGCGGGCATTGAGGTGTGTGGCTCTGCTCTAGAGGTTGGTCGTGTGGTACCTTGGCTCACCTTTCTGGACTCCGCGTATTCATCTCGATCAAGTTAGCAGGGCGACGATCTCTCACCCAATCCTGTATGTCTGCCGCCAGATCTTGGAAGAAATTTTCCATCAGGAATAGCTGTAGTACTTCCTCTCCTGTGTTGGCATTGCACCCTCACACCCAATGTGATGCCACATCTTGCTGGCCCATTCCATGTGGGAGTCTGCAGCCTTCTTTTTAGACTTCCTGAAGCAACGGCGATATGTTTCCGGGGTGACGGCATATCTGGTGAGCAGTGCAGCCTTCACCTGGCGATACTGCGCAATATCTTCCTCAGTAAGCGCCCGAAAAGCCTCATTTGCTTTTCCTGATAGCTTTCCTTCCAAAATAGTGACCCATTGGTCTGGTGGTATTTGGTGTAGTGAGCACTGCCTCTCGAAGTCAGCCAAATATCCATCAATTTCTTCCTCACTTTCCACAAACGCTTTGAAGGCAGTGAAGGGTATTTTCTGCCCTGTAGCAGTGGGTGGGGGAGTATGAACTGTATGTGCCAGGGGTTGTCTAGCTCTTGCCAGTTCAAGTTCGTGCCCCCTCCTATTTTGTATCTCCGTTCTCGCTTCCCGGAACAGCTGATCTATTAGCTCCACGGATGTTGCTGGGTAAATGGATAATCTCCGCTGAACCAGGTTTGTAATTTCCTCCTCCTCGCTGACAGGGGTAGGTTGGTCCACGACCTCCATGGATCGATCCATCTCGTCCAGCTCCAGTAGGTCAGCTATCAGCTCTCTCCGTGGTCGGTTGCTGGCACTCCTTCCTCTGGTTTCCAAGAGATCCTTTAGTGTGGGTCTTTTCAGTTTAGCGTACTGGGATTCCATTCAGCACTTGCGTTGGAGATGAAAAGGACCATCCCACCGCTGCCAACCAATGTAACGGCTATCCCGGTAGTGAGAGGGTACCAGCCGTTGGAGACGTCCTTTTCTTAAGCAAGGTGCTGTGCAGTAATTAAATGCTTATTCCCCTCCACGATATCCCATTGTATAATCCAGGAGTACTGTAAAATGCGGCAGAGTAACGGTACCATAAATCCCCCCCAAGAACGAGACGATGCTACGTTTTGAAGGGTCAAGAAGAACTCTTCTTTTTATTGAAACAAAAAACATTTTTAAACACTTCACATACACAGTAGGGGCAGTGACTACCTTTGGTCAACCCCTACCCCCATTGTTCATGGTGCCCTCTTGTCTGCTGAAACCCTTTTGTTCTGCTATCTCTTGTGTGTTTTAGCCGATAATATCAAGAGGCAGATGGGCAACTCCTGACCAAGTGTATGAGTTGTATGCAATAGTCACACGAACACCAGCCATTCGGTTCTATTTAAAACCTCCAGCAGTATAGTTGGTTCAGTTCAGGCAAAAAATACAGGCATCATCATAGTTCTGTTACATAAGTGTAAGGGGGTATTAGGGTTAGGTGTTAGGGTGAGGGGTGTTAGGGATAAGTGTGGGGGGTGTTAGGTCTTAGGGATAAGTGTGAGAATGTTAGGGTTAGATGTTAGGTTGATGGGTGTTATGGATAAGTGTGAGGGGTGTTAGGGTTAGGGTAAGGGGTGTTAGGGATAAGTGTGATGGGTGTTAGGGTAAGGGATGTTAGGGTTAGGTGTTAGGGTAAGGGCTGTTAGGGATAAGTGTAAGGGGGTATTAGGGTTAGGTGTTAGGGTGAGGGGTGTTAGGGATAAGTGTGGTGGGTGTTAGGTCTTTGGGATAAGTGTGAGAATGTTAGGGTTAGATGTTAGGTTGATGGGTGTTATGGATAAGTGAGAGGGGTGTTAGGGTTAGGGTAAGGGGTGTTAGGGATAAGTGTGATGGGTGTTAGGGTAAGTGATGTTAGGGTTAGGTGTTAGGGTAGGGGCTGTTAGGGATAAGTGTAAGGGGGTATTAGGGTTAGGTGTTAGGGTGAGGGGTGTTAGGGATAAGTGTGGGGGGAGTTAGGTCTTCGGGATAAGTGTGAGAATGTTAGGGCTAGGTTTTAGGTATAAGTGTGAGGGGTGTTAGGGTTAGGGTGAGGGGTGTTAGGGATAAGTGTGAGGGGTGTTAGGGTTAGGGTAAGGGGTGTTAGGGATAAGTGTGAGGGGTGTTAGGGTTAGGTGTTAGGGTGAGGGGTGTTAGGGATAAGTGTAAGGGGTGTTAGGGTTAGGTGTTAGGGTGAGGGATGTTAGGGTTAGGTGTTAGGGAAAAGTGTGAGGGGTGTTAGGGTTAGGGTAAGGGGTGTTAGGCATAAGTGTTAGGGGTGTTTGGGTTAGGTGTTAGGGTGAGGCGTGTTAGGGATAAGTGTAAGGGGTGTTAGGGTTAGGTGTTAGGGTGAGGGGTGTTAGGGATAAGTGTAAGGGGTGTTAGGGTTATGTGTTAGGGTGAGGGATGTTAGGGTTAGGTGTTAGGGATAAGTGTGAGTGGTGTTACGGTTGGGTGCTAAGGTAAGGGGAGGATGATGATAAGGGGGGGAAGAGACACAGGGGTGTCCTTGCAACAGAGATCAAAAGAGTCTTCAGGACTGTATTGCACACTTTGTACAGTAGCCTAGCTATGGTTTTCCCTATTGATGCAGTATGACCTACACTCAGCCTCCTTTCAGTAAGACTGCAAGTTAGTTATGATTCCAAATTGGCTGCTGTCCATGAGGTAGACGGGTTTGGAAGGCAGGGTATGATGCTGATTGGCTGGAATGTGTCTGCTGACTGTGAGTTGCAGGGTCAAAGTTTGCTCAATGATAAAGTATAGGGGGCGGGTTGAATATCGCATATGCTCGCAGTTCACCGCCGCCGGCGAACTATTCGCTACATCTCTAATCACCACCAGATTAATGCCAGATTAATGCCGACACACTTGAACACTCAGCACTAAGGCAAGCTTTCCTGGACTTTCTTATATACCTCTCATAATGTTTTACTGGCAGCTGCTCAATTAATATGCTAATTAAAAACCCATAATCAACTCTGTTCAGATACCTTCACTCACTTGACATATCACACCAGACACAGGAAATCTATCCAACAGTGACTCATTTTATTTAAATCTGAACTTTAATCCTACAAACAAAAATAAACTACATTTGTAGTTCCTTTACCTAGAAACACAAACTCAACCCTTGCAGACAGTATTATATTCTGACAAACTCTTATGTCACAGGGCAGCTATGCATTACCAATTTAATATTAGTTACATAGTAATTGAAGTTGGAAAAAAAACTACTAGTCCATCAAGTTCAACCTTTTAAGATCTCCTCTGATCTGCAATATGCAGATTAATTGTTAATTGATCCAGAGGAAGGCAAACATAGCACTCATCTCGATCTCCTTTGATTCCCCCTCACAGAACCCATACCCCTTTGAAGTGATCCAGCCTTTGCACTTCCCTGATACACATACCCAGCATGCTGAATTGCTCCACACTGCCAAGTCTTGGAGCTTGTGTAGAAATGTTATTTTTTAAACAGGCATGGACCAATTTCCAGCCCATGGTTGTGGTCACGGAGCCTGGGGAGGGGGGAAGGGAGCTTGAAAGGGGGGCCAAGGTGGGGGTTCCTGGAGGGGCCCTACACTACAGAAAAAAAATTAAATAAAAAATGCACCCCTGCACCACTGGTAGCTTTGCCCCACAATCTTTAATGTCTTTTCTTTCCTTGCCAACATAACTTGTGTGTGGTGTAAATTGTAAATGAGCTGCATATGTTTGTCTAAACATACACTGTTTACAAACAAATGGTCCCAGTAATTGATCGGTCATGAAAATATTATTCAGGATGAAAGATGCCAAAATTATCTGACAGACCTTCAGTGAAGCACTGTACCACACAACAAAAATAAACCAGCCATCTGGAATTACATTTTGACACTTTGAACGTCTATTCAATTACATTGCAAGTGGGTCTGTGTGCCTCCTTATAGTGAGCAAAGCATATACAAGATTTGCAAAACATGTAAATCCCACATTTGTTACTTCCTACATGATCTAGTAATTTGATGGTATAAACATTTTAGAAATTATTTAATACAGTATGTGTTGTATTAAAACATTACCTATAACAAAGTGGTAATTCTAAGAACACTAACAAAATCTAACAATAATAAGTATAAGAAGTGTAACATTATATAACCACCATTTTAGGAAGGTTGAGGTGGCAATATGTTTAAAGAATTTAGGATTCTAAATCAAACACTCCATTATTAATATGCATTGTTTACAGCTTTTAAAAGACGAAAGTGATTAATTTAATGACAGTTACATTTTTACTTCAGTTGTTACCTGATATCCGTTATAAGTTTTTATCAGGCGGATATGTGGCTATTAATTATTACTGGAGTAAGGGTCTGACAAAACTTTGATATTCAGCTGACAATTTGATAGCATGCCCCTTATCCCTACTAGACCAGCAATGCAAAATATCCCCAGAGCACAGGTAGTCAATTATTTTTAACAAAATGTATTGGGGTCCAAATGTATTTATAATATTGAAGTCAATGTCTGGAGTCAATGTATGAAGTGTTGGTATTAGAATGAACTGATTAGTATTTTCATGTGTTATCGAATCAATTAAACCACCTTATGAACGTAAGTATCTTTGATGACTGATTTGAAAGAATAGTATAAGACACTCAATAGTCAATGTCTCTCTATGAATCTTCATATAAAGAATAACATTATTTACATTTAGTTTTGTAGAGAAAATAGCATTTATAACATTCTAGAATTAGCAGTCTCATAGAGAATGATTTAAGACTGTAATAAAGGTAATAGTGGACTCCTATGTGACATACAAATCTAATTTGTTTACTGAGGGAATAAGAATAACATCTTGGCATATGTCCTAGAATGAATGATGTCTGAATACAAAACAAAATGACTGAACTAGCAGTAATATAAATGATATGATATAGTGACAATTTCACATGCATTATACTCAAAATAGTACAACACTCATATTGTAGCTTGCAGCTACATTTTTAGAAAATTTGTATTCTACACGCTGTTAATATTGTATGGCATAGGTTTAGCAGAAAATATTTTTCAAAATAATTGATGGGCAAAGAGGAAGCCTTTTTTTTAAGCCTTGAGCTGTTTTGGCCTTTTTGCTAAAATTTGATGGTGGTTTTAGCAGTTAATATCTTATAGATTGTCAATAAAAATATATTTAGAACAGATATTCTAAAACCCTAATGGTTTTGTTTACTTTTTATGCTCCGCTCATCTTTTTACCTATATTGATGCAGTCAAACTAGTTGCCTAGTTCATTATTTGATGATACCTGTTAAGATGAGTTTGAACCTACAAATGTAATTTTATGATAGATGTGAGGGTGAAATGTTAATGGCAAAACTGCTTATCCAAGCTTTCAGTCGCTTCCAATAATTTGAAAAACTATTATCAGTGATCAACACCCCGAAATCTATAAAAACTTCTGCTACCACTAAAGCAAATTTAGATATTGCATACTATCCACCCTCTGGTAACATGAAGCTGTGATATTCCTGGGTATTAAGATGTTTAAAATTTACCTTGTTGACTTTTGGTTCATCTCCACCCACTAGTGAACTGGGCTTGATAGCGATTTAATATAAAACTAGAAAGGGTTCCTTGGACTCCTTCATAAGTGGAAGGGACGAAGTGTTCCTACTTTTCTTCTCACTTTGTAGTGTCATGGGGTGGGGAGTAACTATTCTTAGTAATAATATTATTTAAAACTTAGTGCAATAAATTAAAATAATATACTATAATAAGGCAAAAGTACAGTGAAAAAAAAAAAAAATCATGTAAGGGAAAATAATTATACTCATCATCCTTGCCTCACCATAAAATAAAATATTGCTAATCAGGAAAAGGCCTGATATCATGAATGATAGTAGTGGTTAGATACATTTGTAAGTTTACATTGAAGGGTAACTTTGAGATGGTAACATTTCTCTAAATAATATTCTAAATCCCTTGTTGAGATTCCATAAATTAAAACACTATAATATACATTCTAGAAATGTATTCCAATTGCAATAAAAAGTCAGTATTAATAGCATAATTTTTCAAGTATT
This sequence comes from Discoglossus pictus, assembly GCA_027410445.1. Classification (NCBI taxonomy): domain Eukaryota; kingdom Metazoa; phylum Chordata; class Amphibia; order Anura; family Alytidae; genus Discoglossus; species Discoglossus pictus. The sequence goes on from CM050169.1 coordinate 161,505,104, forward strand.
TATTTATTTATTTTTATCTACCAAATCAAACGGTCTAACTTAAAATTTTGAGAAAGGCATATTTCTGGGGTTTAAGTGTCTTCATTACATTTCATAAAGTGAGGCAGATTTATTGCATCAGAATAATCCCACAAGTTGGATGAGGAAAGTCCACTTAGGGTTTTTTTTTTTTTTTTTTTGCAATAGCTCTACTAACTTGACCTTTATTAATGAAATGATCCAATGCTGATTGAAATGTATTAATTAAACACATCGGAGTATGTAAGAGTATACACCTTAAAATGTAAGTAATTTTGGGTAGGAACATTTTTTTTAACACTTGCTATCCGACCTGACCACAAAACTGTCACTACTGGGATATTCTCTGATTTAGAGTATGCTAACAGATCAATCAATTAATGGATATTATCCAAACCTTGTCTCAATTTTATAAACCCAGTAGGGTCTGAATCAATAAGTTGGTCTAATAAAGAGTTTATCCTGGAGGCAAGAATTTTTGCATACATTTTTATGTCTATATTTAAAATCATCTTTAAGTGAGCTGGATTAATACATTTTTGCACTCTATTGGCAAAAAATAGCCTATGTCTATGCAGCACATCTCATAAAACATTTTTATTTTTGTTAATATCTAAAAGCCCCTTTAATGATTATGTTGACACCTCCAGAGGGTGTCTAAACAGGCATTTTATCCCGACCCCCCAATCAGCATGCAGTTTCCTGGGAGTAATATTAACCCAGGACTTACCTGCTCTTGCTTGCTCAGCCAGTCTCCCTGTAGCTTCCTCCTTGCAGCTTCCTGCCACATATCAGTGATACGCTACATTTTCCAGGCTGCTTTGCACCACAGACAGGAACCCAGAGTTAATTAAAGAGTTACAGCTAACCTAATTGTCCAAAACAAATAATTTTAAATTTGGGGCTAATTTAGCCTGGGGTTGGAGGCTGTTAACCTTGATTTCCATCTGTTAGAAATGACTAAAATCAGAAATTACTATTATTGCTAAACACTTACTCTGTATGCACAGGAAGGAAATGATGAATAGGAAGTGTATGAAAACATGTGACTTCCCACAGTAGGGCAGAACTCAAGTCTGCATCTTTCCAAAACAAACTGGATACAATGCCTGTGATTGGTCAAACTGAATATGTCTGTTATGCTAATTTTAGAAGAGATTTGCTGGGGGTGTAAAATTTTAAAGCCAAATGTGTGCAAATGCAAAAAATCCAGCTGAATTCAAGGCAAACCTTTTTTTCATACACTACTGATTCTCCTCTAGATTTGAAGAATAGTCTATAATAATTACTTGGATAGCTATCACGGCCTAATGGTTTATTATTCTTTAATGAATTAACGCACATTTCTATTTCCTTTTCAGAGATATCTTCATATAACATCTCTAATTGCTCATTAGTTATTTTGAGAAGATTTAAACTCTTCAAAAATGTTGTGATCTTATCAGTAAAGGATTAAATAAAGTGTTGCTTATCTTCCAAATCGTATAATGATTTATAGTATTCCACAAAAATATCACCTATCTCTTTAGGATTATGCTTTACATTTCCTTTTGAGTCCAACATTTTAAAAATCCTCTTACTATTGTTTTTATTTTTAATTTGAGTTACTAGTAATCTACCTGCTTTGTTCCAGAGGTAGTAATATTTTTGCTGTAAAAGCCAAAGTTTTTTATCAGCTTGTAATTGAAGTATTTTGTTTATCTGGGCTGTTTGTCTTAGAAATTTCAGCGATAACCCGAGTCAGGAGACATTTTATTAGCTCTTTCTAACCTGTTAAGTTCTATATGTAGTTTTCTCAAAGGGGTTCCTCTCTCTTTAGCTTTTTGGATAGCACGAGATGTTAGTAGACCTCTTATGTAGGCTTTCTGTGTATTCCAAAGCATTGTTTTCATTAGTTTCATTAGTTTTATGAGTTTTTATTAAATTTTAAGAAGTCATTGATTTCTTTTTCAATTTCTCCTGTCTTTAGATTATTTGAAAAGACTAGCATCAATTATTTTATTTCTACAGTTACTATTTTTTAAGAAATCTATTTAGGTAGAGTTTGATATAACCATGATCTGACCACGAAATTGGTCCAATTTCTGACTTGACAGTTTTGTCCAAAGTGGTTTGATCCACTAGGAAATAATCTATCCTAGAGTAGGATTTGTTTAAAGTATAAAGTATAATCTAATTTGTCTGGGAGAAAGTATCTACAGGCGTCATATAAATTATATTTGATTAAAGCATCATTACATTTTCTAGCTCTCCTCTCAGCATCCTGATCTGGAAACAGTTTACATTTAGATTTTCTGTCAAGTTATGCATATAGATTAACAACAGTATATAATTCATTATTTTTTTTGTCTGGTCCATGTAATGTATCTACCCTCAAAGTCAATTTCAGCAATCATTTGTTATAGAATTCCTTTTATTAAACAAAATGAATACTCCTCTTGATTTATTCTTGTTACTTGAGTTAAAGCTAGAGTTAAAAATTCTGTTTGGCAGGGTTGGCTCTTTATCTTTAATACAGTGGGTTTCTAGGATACAGATAATCAGCCTTATTAAATTGCAATTTTGCCAATTGAATAGGGCTCTATATAAGCACATAGCATATTTTTTTTTACAGAAATGTTTAGTTAGTGAAGACCTTGCTTTTGAAAATAAGTTAACTAACTAAAAACTTCTGTAAAAATATTATGCTCTGTGCTAATATAGAGCCCTTTTCAATTGGCCGAATCGCAGTTTAATTAGGCTGAATATCTGCATCTTCCTTCTGCAAATAGTGTATCACTGAATGCCTTTTACACAGGGAATTTAGACCCTACTCATTTTGCAAAAAAATTATCAAAGATGAGGCAATTTAAATATGTCCAATTTTCTTGATGAGTCTTTAATCCTTTAATGTGACCTCTACCACTTTTTTCATACTCCAATAATTGCCTTCCCAGTTTCTGTGTCCAAAAAATTCTCCAATATAACCCTGACTTTCTCATAAGTATCCAAAAAAAGGCTACATTTCCTCACAATGAGCACAATCCATTTTACACCCTTTACAAATTTGATTTTAAAACCACAAACTGTATAAACATATTTACATACATACACAAATATTATCTCTCCGGACAGTATGGATACAGTATATACTATCATGGTTAAGATGGAGACTAGTCCAAAAATGAGAAACTATTATCTATTCAATATTAAACCTCTTCCAATGCACAACAATAGTTTTCTTTTCTAACCTGAGAGCTAAAATAAGAATTAGTCCTTTAAATGTATAAAAAGTGACCCAATTCAATTTGAATTTTATTATTCTAGGCAAAAACTAGACCATTCTTAATAGAAAGAAACTTTCATCAACTCAACATCAACTAATAGTATCAACATTGCCCTCTTATGTTTATGACATTCCTTTTATTTCTACAGAAGTTAAATTAAGAACTCAAATCTACTTTCTTATATTGCTGATAAACTAAACTAGATGTTGCTCATTTAGGGCCATATTAAATTTCAGACTTGTAAGCCCAACATGTAGCATGTAAGAGCTGTGTGCTTCAAATTTGGCCTACTTACATTGCTATTAAATTGGAAAGGCCTACAAGCTACGATCGAGAGATGCTACTGTATCACCTAAACCAGTTTGCGGCCGTTGGGGTTGGGTGCTCAAATACAGACAATTAAGCAATCACCTAGTTACGGTCCAGTTGAAGCCAATGGATAAATAGATTGTAAGCGTTGTCACTGAAACAGGGAAGGGCAGATTTCGAAGTGCTACGTGCTTTAAATCCAGTTTGCAATTGGGCCCACAGGACAGAAATAATGCAATATTAATAAAGCTGTAAATATGATATTCTATTACATGCAAGTTACAGTATATGTCATAACGCATTGATTGCAGGGATAGATATAACAAAAAATATTAATATGAAATAAAGTATTTTTGGGGGCCGATTTGAGGACTTGGGAATGTTGTGCTATTAATTCTATGACTTAACATCACTTTCCCTGTAAATAAAAATACAGTAGTGTGTTTATATTTGATTAATAGGTGTTACATATTGTCCTTTACCCCACTTGCGGGTGCTCTGGAGCACACAATGGCCTTTGGGCTCCATATGTGTATTACATGCTTGCTCGCGAGTGACCACGTTGCAATTTAATAGATCCATTGAACAAGTAGTGGTTACGGGCTCATCAGATCAACGTTGCTCAGCACGTAGCCTATTCGCAGCCGTCCTGCGTGTTAAAACGCAAGTCCGCTGCGACCAGTGTTACAGGGCTAATTTAATACCCGTAACATGTAAAATCAGAGTTACGAGCTACGTTTTAGCACGTAGCTCCAATTTAATAGGGTTGATCTTTTTTTTTTTAAATAACTACTAATTACTCAGTGATAAAGCAAGCAACACCTTCATATTTGTGTTAATGTATTTCAAAGAAGTATAATTTGGAATTTGAGTGTTTAATGAACCAATTACTTCAAATTTCTCCTCCAAAGCAGATTTATTAATAAGTCATTCATTAATTCCTCTCCCCTTTCCCTTCTTAGTGAAACAAACATTACTGAGTAGTTTGAAGTATTCAAGATATCATATAAAATAATTGTAGTCATACATTTACGGGTCAGAACATTTAATCATTAATATATTGTCTTAAAGTATGTAGTGCATGTGAGTTGAGAGTTCTCAGAACTAACATGTGAGTAAGTGCTGTTTACTAATGCCGAACCATATGTGAACAAAATTTTTAAAGTGGCAGCTATTCATCTAAAGAAAAGGAGAAAAGAAAGAGAGGGGTAAAAAAGAAAAGGTAGCCCAGGCCCTCAGACCATCCTTAAATGTTTGTTGTTCTAATTACTCCTTCCTTTTGCTTTTTGCCATTCCTGCAATTCTAGATTCTCCAGAGGAGTTTTTATAGAAAAATCAACCGACATTTTCCATCTCTCAAGGTGCTTCTCACCATCAAGGGCAGAGTTTAGAAGTAGTTTCGCATCTTCTTTTAATATGATTAATTTTACTGGAAAACCCCATTTGTAGGGGATCTTTTCTCTTCCGAGGGTTCTGGTAACATTACTAAATTCCTTTTTTTTGTGTGTAATGTTCTCTGCTGACTTTTAATATTAGCTCTTTCTTATATATCATTAATAATTAAAAAAAGAACTGATCCCTACTCTGGAATTAATTCTCATTCATATGTTTCCTAAGGGAATGGACTGCAAAATAAGAGGAATTACTGTACATATACATTTGGTGGCCAAATGGCTAATACCTTTGAAATGAAAGAAAGGTATCCTTCCCAGTTGGAGAGATAGACTGAAACAAATTGAGATAGACTAATCACAAATTAACAGACATCTCAAAAATAAGGTTACACTAAAATGGTCTCTATGAGACCAATATTTATCAAACGTAATGCTAACAAGCTCCTGAGCAAACCCTAACTGTACACCCTAAAATGTATGTTTGTTTTATGTATTTTTCTACTGTAAATGCTATGTAACATCCATATGTAATGATTCATCATGAACTGTGTAGGTTCTAGACCATTTGGATGCAATAATAATTGTTATGTCACTTAAAAACGAAATAAAAAGAAAAAAAAATATATTTTTTTTTTATTTCTCCAATACAAGAGGTCCATTTGGTTCATAAAAAGTAAATTAAAAATGGTGCACATAGTTAAAGGTTTCTGTAATGTGTGGCAGTGTTATATACTGAAAGTATATACACTGCGTTTTTTTACTAGACATCATATGTCAAATCTCAGCATTTAGTGTAACTGACATGAAATTTATTGATCTAAGCATTATCTTCTCTTGATAGTAGTTTAATAATGCAAATGTATTAGCACTGTCAGCATTAGCAATTTCATTATCCTGTCAGCTGTATGTTATTTGCTGGCTTCGAAAATACATGATTTTATAAATTGCCTATGAAATTCAAGCATATAAAGATCTAAACCAGGCATTACAAACATCCATATGGTCATATACTTACTAAGCAAATCTGTTCAACAAGATACCTTCAAATACTGTCACGCACATGACAACTTTATAATGCATAAGAGCTGGGAAGTATCTTTGCACCTGGACATATCCTAAAACCTACTACTTACAAAAATTTACTATTTAGTGAAAATAATTTCACATAACATGTTTTCCTTGAATTAAATTTCCAAACATTACATTTCTTGCAAGTAAGACATTTGTAAGGTTAATTATTCTTTATGTAGATGTTTATAACCTTTAAAGGACCACTGCAGTCCAATAAAAAAGACAATCTCAATCTTACAAATCTGCAAAAGAAAATTATTTTGTGTTTATGTTTCATTTTGGTGTCATATCAATTTCGGGAATCAATGAGTTAATAAGTATCAGGCCACCCACATGGACTGAAACAGTATCACCATTGTTTTTTTAATATTTTGTACATTGCCGGATTGCGAGTCTGATCACATATGGGACCTCTATGCGCTAACTGATTGACGTGTAACCTCCATGTTTTACTAGCATAATGATGACGGTCTCATTTACTAATTCAAAATACGATAGCCTGGTTACGTTTTCTGGCTTTTGGCCCATAAATTGCAGGTTTTATCAATTCAATTGATCTGTAATTGTAGCAAATTTCAATTGCAGGCTTGCAATTAAATAAGGCCTTAAGAATATCAGCAGTTATATAAGCCATGGATATAAAATAATCTGATTTCTTGCAAACTTACGAGTACAGGAATCCATTTTTTGCTTATTACATCACATACGGAGAGCTGGGTGATGGACGTGTGTATTTAAAGTTATCACTGAACTTTGTAGTGTGGGTGAAGAGGACAGGCAGAAGTCCAGAGCATTTATGGAGACTAGGCTTAGACTGAAATTGACACTAACTCTTCTTCCTCACTGATCCACAGTCAGACCCCTTGCATCATTCAATGTAACCTTAGCTCTCCAGAAATGTAAAATTCCCCTCTCACACACGCAACTTTTACCAATGTATCATGGATTCCTTCAGGGTCCTGCAAAGTCACAACTTTTCCCTGATTAATTAGGCTTTTAGTCCTACTTAAACGCTCCAAACATATTTTTTTCATTGTGCAGTGTTATTTTGAAAAAAAAAATTATGTATTTGGTTGATTTGTATGTTATTATTACTATGTTTTTTATATACAATTTGTATATTCCATAACATGAGTGTTACAGACAAACTTGAATTGTATACATATTTTTGTAATCCAAACCTATTATATTGGATAATGGTACAATACAATAAAGCTGATATAAGCCAGAGGCATCCTGTTTATCATTTTAATATAATTGCTATTAAGATTTGAGTTTCCTTTTTCTCATCATGGATCGCAATCTTTAAAAAAAGAATTTGGAGGCCACAAACAAATATAATAATATGAGATATTGTGATAATATTATAAATCTGATTATTAGAACATATAAACAATATTAAAATAAAGAGAAGAAGAATATTAGCCATAATAATAAGAAAGTAATTGAACAATTTGTTCACTACCAAACAGACTTTTGGGACCCTCATTAATTGACAATTGTTAAGTACTAAGAAATATTGAATGGCAATTGCTTGACATTGGTTCTTATTTTTTTTCCATTCCCTATAAATATGTCATCTTGTGGCACTGCATTGCTGAAAGTGTGCAGAAAGTATCAACTGAACTTCAACTATCAACTTATTTTGATAACAAAGATATTGTGCTGTAAGATGGAAGCCCCCCGTTCTGGATTGCTACCTTGTCATGGTGAAGGGGATTGTGTACCTCAATGAAGCTGTGAGCTATACCAAGTTGGGTAGGTCATAACAGAGAGGTCAGAGACCATGATGAAGGAACTGCCAACCCACTACAGTATCTTTTCCAAAAACACCTTATGGATAATCACAACCAGACACAAGATGAGCTTGGTATGCTGAGGTCCATGCAATAATGGAGCGTCGGACACAACAAGCAACAACAAAAGTTGGAAATTACTCTTTGCTTCCTGTCTTTTACACAGCTCTCAATCCATGAGCAGATATGTACTGGAATTCCTGCATCCCTTAGTTTGTACAATAGTCATCCATGTGGCACTGTATCAAAAGCCTTTGCAAAATACAAAAAATACCACATCCACTGAGTTGCCTTGATCCAAGTTCCTACTAACCTCCTTATAGAAACTAATCTGATTTGTTTGACTTGACTTATACCTTATAAATCTGTGTTGATGCCTGCTTATAATCTTGTTCAAATAGACATATTTTTCTGTACTATCTCTTATTAATCCTTCAAAAAGTTCTCCCACTGCAGGGAGGTCTGTAATCTTGCTCCCTTCTTAAACATAGGTTTCACATCTGCTTTTCTCCAGTCATCTGGTAGCGGTGAGTGAGCGAGTCTTGAAAAATTAGATATACTGGTTTGGCTATTACAGAACCCAGTTCTGTCAGTACCCTTGGATGTATTCTATCAGGACCTGGGGTTTTATTAATATTTATTTATTTCAATTACTTTTGGATTTCTTCCTGTGTTATCCAATTATTTGGTGAAGGTAGGGTAGCCCAACTTTGTTGCAGTGTCCCAACCACTGGTACCTCCCCTGTATATACTGAAGAAAAAAACGTATTTAGCTCATCCGCCTTTTCCTGGTAACTATTTATCAGATGGCCTGTAATGTTCCTATAGCTTCCTTCCTGGTCTTCTTCCAATTAATATATTTTAAAAAATATTTTATTGTTAGTCTTACTCTCCTTTGCAACTAACTTTTCATTTTCTATTCTAGCCAGTCTTATTTGCAAGCCTTGTTGATTTCCTTGTACTCACGTGAAGCATGCTCTGTTCCCTCTTTTTCTATAATTTAAATTTTTTACTCTGTATCTTGATCTTTAAATCATTGTTAAACCACATTGAACAAAATGTACTCTTTTACTTTTATCCCCACTTGGTATATGGTGATAAGTATGTATATTTAGTAAGGGTTTGATGGTCCATTTATGTACATTATTTTTAGAATGGAAACTCAGGAATACTAGTTCCTATGGTATTTGCTACCAAATGTCTTATTAATATATGAACATATGTTAGGATAAATGTTTGTGATAAAATGGGTTACTTTATTGAAACTAGGGTAACAACGGCATATTAAAAACACATATAAAAAATCCAGGATTGGAACATAAGGTTAAAAAAGAGGCTAAATTGTGTGAGATAAATTAACCACTAGAATAGTATATTGTTTGACTCTTAATAGAGGGGTATTTTTATCTCTTCTGTTGCTTGTGTGTCAGGATATAGATGATTAAACCTGGTGTGTGGTCCTCCTAATAAAGTTCTTGAAGGGATATATCACAATTCCTACTGACCTTTAGACAGTGTGATAGGGAGAAAATAACAGAAATATAGCAGGGAGACTGCACTGGGTAGTACCCCCAGCACTATCTGTGTATCTGTAAAATCTTTCTGCTGAGTGGGTCAATATTATGAAGTGCTATATCTCTGGAAGGTATAGTGGCTCTTATCTTTATCTGAGTTTTTACCAGTATATGGTTAATAAACTCTTTTCAAATTTTTGGAGTACAGGTGGCTCACCTGTTTGATAGGTGCTTGTGCTCTAGTTTTTATCTCTTATATAAGTCCCTACTGGGAAATTGCAGCCATCATATAAGCTCTCAATGAGCTCTCAATAACCAGACTGCCTTAATAAAAGCAAACTGCCTGTTAATAGAGAGTCTGTACTCTATCAATAATTAATCCTTCCATTGCAGCACTTATGCGACCTTTCACTCAATTGGATAAGGACAGGGAGGGTAACCATACACACTACACACATGCACTCAGTATAGAAAACGCCAGCGTGTCCTAAGCGTAGGGACAAGCTGCGTCATCAAAAGCCGACGTGTTTCGACGTCATCAGACGTCTTCTTCAAGGGTAAGCCTGCTGAGCCCGTTGGAGCCCTTTTTAAAGTGTTGCCATCTCCATGGCAACTGATTGAGAACTGTGGGACATGCGCAATAATGTCAAAATGCCCTCTCTGGTTGTGGGCGGAATAACATGGTGCTTACAGCCTGCTGAGAGCACCCTGGGAATATTAGGAAGGGAAACAAGACAAATTAAATATTGTTCTTGTTATATGAGACCCTTGGCATAAACTCATGGATGGAGAAAAGATGGTATTATTATGACCCAAAGTGGCTATATGTAAAGTGCTGAATCTTATATCTTTATGGTAATGAGACCTCACAGGATTATAACACATGAACATGCTTGTGTACACATACTTAAAAAGGGATAGAAATATCTAGTGTGCATTAGGGGTCTTATATAAGATGTTAAAACTTTTTGTCATTATTTACCAGGGAGAATATTTATGGTACTGTGACCTCACTTTGATTAAAACACTATATAGCACTATAACCTCCCCCTAGTTGTAATATGTGCACATGCTTGTATCTGCATATTTGAGGGATACTAGTAATATCTACTACACATTTAAGGTCAATAAAAAGTGCTGGGTCTTGTCATTATTTGCCAGGGAGATCTATGAGCTCCTATGATTGTAGTACTAAAGATTCCCAGGATTATAATTTATGCACATACTTATATGTGTGTACTTGAGAGATGATAAAAATATCTAGTATACACGTATGTGTACATATGTCTGAGGCGGAGATTAAATAGCATATTGAGATTATTTAAATCATGTTGATTTAGGTTATAATGTGATGTGTACTCCCAATTATTGTTAAAAGGAAGGTGCTATTGTTTGCAACCTCCTTTCAATGAGTAGGTAGAGAGGAAGAAAGGGAAGATAAACTTCTACACTTGGGCTTATTAGAGGTATCAAGGAGTGTTTATAAATATTGACAGTGCATAATAAATATCAGTCCCAGATTTTGCTTTGTTTCAGAAAAGTAAAAGCAGGTGACTGTTTATGCGTGAATGTGACCTGTGATAACGGTGCCAGAGGGGAGAAAGGTCCTAAGATAAAAGGAAACTTTTCCCAAAAATATCAAAATATCCAGAAGTGGAAGTGCTAAAAATGGAATTAAAGTCCTATCATCTTGAATAATATAATAGAAAAGATGGAAGGTAGTTGCAATAATATTGTTCGTGTGTAGTGTGACAACTAAAAAAAATAAAGTGTGTGGAAAATAAAAAGAAATGTGAGTGGATAAACCCCATTTGATAATATTGCCTATGTGATATGTGTATGATCACATGAAATAAAAGATTGCCCAAATTAAATAAAAGAGGTAAAAGTGAAACCCTCATTAAGACCTTTGGGAGTCAATGCTTTTAATTTGTAGATCCACCGAGCTTCATGCTGTAATAGTTTTTTGTCCAGATCACCCTGTCTAGGGCCCAAGTGTACCTTTTCCAGTACTGTGAAGGTCAAAACTTCACTTTTTCCTTTGTGATAACATTTAACATGGCGTGCTAGGGGTGTATCCAGATCTTTTTGGATAGAATATACATGTTCCCCTATGCGTCTACGTAGCTGACGCCGTGTTTTTCCTACGTAGATTTTACTACATACGCATGAGGCTACATATATAACGCTTGTAGAGCAGCAATTTGAAAAGTCCTTCAACATAAAGGTTTCACCACTGTGGATGTTCATAAATTTTGGTCGGTTTTATATATTTACAGAATTTACACTTTCCACACTTAAAACACCCAATTGGTGGATTTAGCCATGTGTTTGTGGATCTATTTTCCTTAAAAAAAAACTGTGTACCAGCATATCCTTTAAATTCTTCCCTCTACGATATGTTATTGATACATGAGATGAAAGATCCTTTTCTAAGTCTTCATCACCTTTTAGAATATGCCAATGTTTTGATAAAATCTCTTTTATTGCAGGTGAGTCATACCCAAACATCATTATATATCTAGGTTGTGTTTTTGTTGACTCAGAGTTTTTTGTAGATTGCCTATTCAGCATTTCTGTTCTATCACAGCTAAGAGCATATTGAAATGCTTTTTTCAGGCACTTATTTGGGTATCCCCTCTCCCGAAATCTCTGTTTGAGTTTCTCTGCCTCTATCTTGAATTCAGTATCTGAGCTGCAATTTCTTCTTATCCTTAAGTATTGTCCTTTGGGGATGCCTCTTTTTAATGGTTCAAAATGTTGGCTATCCCACATGAGCAAAGTATTGGTGGCTGTGTCCTTTCTATAGGTGGTGGTAGTGATTTCCCCCTGATTATCTTTCCGAATATATAGATCTAGGAAGGTGATTTGGGAAGGATGTATTTCATATGTAAATTTAAGACCTATCTCATTGTTGTTCAATAAGTTCATGAAAGTCTCAAATTCTACTTTTGAACCAGACCAAATTAACAAAATATCATCTATATATCTACTCCAAATTAAGGCGTGACCAATGAGATGTTCATAAGTTTGGTCGGAAAAAAGTTTTTCTTCCCACCATCCTAATAGAAGGTTGGCATAACTGGGTGCACAGGAGGTTCCCATAGCTGTCCCTTTCTTTTGATGGAACCATTTTCCATTGAACAAGAAGAAATTGTGTTTCAGTATGTATTCAAGTAGTTGAACAACAAAATTGTTGAATTTTTTGAGATTGTTGCTTTTGGCACTCAAAAAGTGTTGTACTGCCTGTATGCCAAAGGTACGTGGTATACTGCTGTTTAAGGCTTCCACATCTATAGATGCAAGCCATGAATTCTTTGGTACTGTTAAATTCTCAAGTTGTCTTAATATGTCATTGGTGTCATTGACATAGGAGGTACATTTTGAACTATATCACGAAGATAAAAGTCTACAAAAATGCTGGCATTAGATGACAAATTGCCTGTTCCTGATATTATAGGTCTTCCTGGAATAGGAACCATTTTTTTGTGTACTTTTGGCAGAGCATAAAAAATGGAAATGCAAGGGTATTTTGGCAGAAGAAAACCATATGTTTGCTCATCTATAATATTTTCTATTTTTCCTTTCTCTAATATAGATTTAAGTATTAATCTATATTCTGTGGTAGGATTTTTTGTTATTATTTCATAGGTTGAATTATCCTCCAGGATCTTATAACACATTTTTTTGTAATTCTCATTGCTCAATATAACCAAGTTGCCACCCTTGTCTGCGGGCTTGATTTGTATGTCATTGAGGGACTTAAGTTCATTCAGTGCTTGATATTCCTTTCTTGTTAAATTAAAACGTCTTTTGAGTCTCATATAGTCAAGGTTTTCTATTTCCATTGTGACTTGTTGTAGAAACACCCAGATATTAGAAAACTCCTTGAAAACCGGTGTGAACTGACTTTTATTTTTCCAGATCTTTTTTGGTTCCTCTCTATTTTCAGAGCAGGAGATGTTATCTTCTAAAAGAGACATAAGGAGTTCAAAGGTTTCAATATCCTCTTTGCTTATTCCCAATCTCATATGTTCTTTTTCTTGTCTGATTTTGTAAAATTTTTGTAAAGCCAGTTTGCGGGCAAAAAGGTTAATATCCTTGATATGTGAGAATTTATCAGATCTTGATGTGGGGACAAACATTAGGCCTTTTTGTAATACCGATTTATAATCTTCATTCATAATAAATTCTGAGAGATTCACTATTTTAAAATTCTCATCTGTATCTAGTTCTTTTGCCTGATTATTGTTATGTATATTCATATCTTTTTCCTTTTGTCCCTCCTCTCTGGGCCTTTGTCTGGAAACTGGCCCTCTTCTAAAAAAAACAATAGTATTGTGTTGATTTGGTATTCTTGTCTGGGAGAAATTTCTTGTATTGTATGCTTCTCTCCTATAGGGTATAATGGGCCGTCTACCTCTATTATGCCAAGTAGGGAGTTCATCTACATCTGAATTTTCATATTCAGAGGAGCTTATGTCTGAATTTCTTTGTGAGGAAGCTCCTGTAGGGAATCTCTTAAAAATTCTGTTTGTTTGGAAATCGGTTTTATCTCTCCAGAATTTCTTCTGTTTACGGTCTTTTATCTCTCTTTTGAATCTATCGATGTTATCATTCAACTTTTTACAGAATACTTGATATTCAGAGGATTCATTAAATTTATTAAATTCTTGTTGACACAATACAATCTTTGGTTTCAATAATTCTAAATTTTGTATTTCGGTTTCAATAATTAGAGTCATCAATTTCAAAAGGATCTCTTTCCATTTATGAATAAATGTCTCATCACTTAAATTCACAGCAGGATTAATGTGGACTCTTAAGCCTCTAGGTACAAAATGGTTTTTCAAATAGTTCTGTAGACTACTTATTTCCCACACTGAGCGTACTTGTTTCCACAATACTTTTAGTAGTTTACCATATATGTTTTTAATATCTTTATTCCCTTCAACTGAGGGTTGTGTATCCGTGCGGAAGCTCTCTTCTGCTTCTTTTAGAAGAGAGTCTAAGTCCATATTTTGCATGGGAGGGATGGACATAATAAAAGCACCTTTGCTTGAGATTATCCTCCAGGCTCAGTGTTAGTGTGAGTACTGCTCAAATCCCAGAAATTCTTTATTTCAAATAATTATATGTCTTAGAATTTCTTGCTCCTTGTGTGGATTAAACCACAAATTGTATATAGAATGGAAACTCAGGAATACCAGTTCCTATGGTATTTGCTACCAAATGTCTTATTAATATATGAACATATGTTAGGATAAATGTTTGTGATAAAATGGGTTACTTTATTGAAACTGGGGTAACAACGGCATATTAAAAACACATATAAAAAAAACAGGATTGGAACATAAGGTTAAAAAAGAGGCTAAATTGTGTGAGATAAATTAACCACTAGAATAGTATATTGTTTGACTCTTAATAGAGGGGTATTTTTATCTCTTCTGTTGCTTGTGTGTCAGGATATAGATGATTAAACCTGGTGTGTGGTCCTCCTAATAAAGTCCTTGAAGGGATATATCACAATTCCTACTGACCTTTAGACAGTGTGATAGGGAGAAAATCACAGAAAAATAGCAGGGAGACTGCACTGGGTAGTACCCCCAGCACTATCTGTGTATCAGTAAACTCTTTCTGCTGAGTGGGTCAATATTATGAAGTGCTATATCTCTTGAAGGTATAGTGGCTCTTATCTTTATCTGAGTTTTTTTTACCAGTATATGGTTAATAAACTCTTTTCAAATTTTTGGAGTACAGGTGGCTCACCTGTTTGATAGGTGTTTGTGCTCTAGTTCTTATCTCTTATATAAGTCCCTACTGGGAAATTGCAGCCATCATATAAGCTCTCAATGAGCTCTCAATAACCAGACTGCCTTAATAAAAGCAAACTGCCTGTTAATAGAGAGTCTGTACTCTATCAATAATTAATCCTTCCATTGCAGCACTTATGCGACCTTTCACTCAATTGGATAAGGACAGGAAGGGTAACCATACACACTACACACATGCACTCAGTATAGAAAACGCCAGCGTGTCCTAAGCGTAGGGACAAGCTGCTTCATCAAAAGCCTACGCGTTTCGACGTCATCAGACGTCTTCTTCAAGGGTAAGCCTGATGAGGCCGTTGGAGACTTTTTTAAAGTGTTGCCATCTCCATGTATTTTTACCCATGAGTTCTTTGTTCCAGTCTTTACTGAGTATACTCAAGAACCTGTTTCCCTTATCTACTTGTCTAATTCATCAAGTTTATTTCAGGGTTAAAATCTCCCATTATTAGAACTTGATGCTCTGTAAGCCTCACTTCTGCTTTTGGAAAAGCTTTTAGATGGGTTAATAAGAGATATTATACAATAATATGTCTATTTAAACAATATTATACGTAGGAATCACCACAGATTTATTAGGGATAGATCATGTTGAACAAACCTAATTCGTTTCTATGAAGAGATTAGTATGAACTTGGACCAAGGCAAGTCAGTGGATGTAGTCTTTTTGGATTTTGCAAAAGCTTTTGATACAGTGCCACATGGGAAACTATTGAGTAAACTAAGGGATACAGGAATTGCAATACATATCTATTCATGGATTGAAACTGAGCAAAGGGTAGTGGTAAATGGAACATACTCCGATTGGACTAATGTTATAACTGGGGTTCCTCAGGGTTCAGCATTAGCTCCTCTCCTTTCAAACATATTTATTAATGACTTAGATGTAGGATTAGAACGTATTGTCTCCATTTTTGCTGATGACACTAAGTTGTGCAAGCTAATTAAACCAGATAATGATGTACTTTACCTCCAAAGGAATTTGCATAAATTAGAGAAAAAGGCGACTAAATGGCAGATCAGATTTAATACAATTAAATATAAAGTTTTAATCTGAATGGAGAAATTCTAGGGGTATCAGATATTAAAAGGGATTTGGGAGTGCTACAAATCCCTAGTACGCCCACATTTGGAATATGGAGTACAATTTTTGGCACCATTTCATAAGAAGGACATTATAGAGCTGGAAAAGGCACAGAAAAGGGCAACTAATAAGAGGAATTGAGGGGTTAAGTTATGAAGAAATAATAACAAAAATAAACATATTTTCTCTAGAAAAAAAGGTGTCTATGAGGAGATATGATTATCCTATATAACTATATCCAGGGTCAATACAATGCTTTGTCAAGTGAACTTTTTGTGCCAATAGGTTTTAAACTGACAAGAGGACATTGTTTGAGACTAGAAGTAAAAACATTTCACTTTAAAATAGAAAAGGGTTCTTCCATGTAATCTGTGGAATTCTCTTCCAAAGGAGTTGGTGACAGCAGATTCAATAGATAACTTTAAAAAGGGACTGGATATATTTTTTAAATAAAAAGGGCATTCACAGTTATCCTGGTTAATTAGAGAGGGAGTATTGATCCAGGGAAGAATCCGATCGACGGTTTCTGGGGTCAGGAAGGAATCTTTTTTTTTTCTCCTTTTGAGACGATTGGCAACGTTTCAATGTTTTTTTTAATGTTTGCCTTCCTCTGGATCAGTTAAAAACTCAAATACTATGTAACTATGTTATAAAGTACCAAAACTAACATCAAATCACTTTAGCAACTGTCTATAGATATCTTCTATTTCACAACAAGTTAATCACAATTAATCACACTCCATAGAGCAATGCCAACTGAAAAGTATTGGTGTTGCAATATAATTTGTTCACTAGGGATCGAAATGTTCTGCTAGTCATAAATAAGTGTAAAGATGGTATTTACATTTCTCAACCATTTATGTGTAAATTATAACAGTACACTTCACCAGTTGTGTCTCCAATATGACATCATTCTCTTTCAAACAAATTATGTTTTGTTGGCATAATGATTAGTTTAGCATTAAACAACATTTGTAAGTTAAGGTTCTCAATCATCTTAGTCCAATAAAAACATAAAGTGAAAAAGTAGCTTAACAGAAGAAAAGCACACACACCACACACAGATTGTCTCACACATAAGCCCTGCCGTGGGGGGTACGCCAACTACCCCCTGGCACTTAAATTACCCCCCCTCTATGCGGGGGTCCCCATCGGGACACCTGAAGTTTCCCCACATTAACCCCTTGCTGCAAGGGTCCATAGGGCCCCACGTAGACTCCCCACATCAACCCCTTGCAGCGGGGGTCCCCGATCGGCACCAATCAGACCCCCGCTGCATTTAAAACTTTTAAACTCCCCGCCGCGGCTCCTTAAAGGGCCCGCGGCACACTATTAGCAATTACGGCTGTGGCCCCTAAAATTAACCCCCCTCTATGCTGGGGGTCCCCACATTAACCCCTTGCTGCAGAATTCCATAGGGACTCCCGCAGCCCCCCCCATATTAACCCCTTGCAGTGGGAGTCCATGATCGGCACCGATCGTGACCCTGCTGCATTTACATTTTTTAATTTCCTGCCTCGCGGGTCCTTACAGGACCGTAAAGGTCATGAAAGGACATGCGCTAAATATTAACCCCAGGCAACTAAAATTAACCCCATAACTCATGGGGGTCAATACAGACCCCCATAAACCCTTAATTAACCCTTTCACACATGGGGGTCAATACAGACCCCCATAAACCCTTAATTAACCCCATAACTCATGGGGGTCAATACAGACCCCCATAAACCCTTAATTAGCCATGTCACTCATGGGGGTCAATACAAACCCCCATAAACCCTTAATTAACCCCATAACACATGGGGGTCAATACAGACCCCCATAAAACCTTAATTAACCCTGTCACTCATGAGGGTGAATACAGACCCCCATAAGCACTTAATTAACCCCATAACTCATGGGGGTCAATACAAACCCCCATAAACCCTTAATTAACCCTGTCACTCATGGGGGTCAATACAGACCCCCCTAATCACTTAATTAACCCTGTCACTCATGGGGTCAATACAGACCCCCATAATCACTTAATTAACCCTGTCACTCATGAGGGTCAATAAAGTCCCCCATATGCTCTTAATTAACCCCATAACTCATGGGGTCAATACAGACCCCCATAAGCCTCTATTTAACCCCATCAGTCCCATAAGGGCATATTATGACCCTTATAGGGCTGTTAGAACCCTAACATTAACCACATAAGTGCCATGACGGTCCTCAAGGCCCATCCTGACACTAACTATAAACACTTCACTGCACTATAACCCCCAATAAACCATTAAATCTAAACTAACCCACCTCTACACTAATCTATTAACACCTATACTACCTACCTACACTACCTATCTACCCCCTAATAACCCCCCCCCAAGTCACACAAAAAAAAAATCTACATTACAGAAAAAAAAAACTGTCACAAAAAAAAAAAAAATGAACATTACAAAAAAAAAAAAAAAAAATACATTACAATCCCCCATCCCACTCCCCCACCACTACAGAAAAAATTACACACCGGAAAAGGAAAGACATACACAATACAATACAATACATACAATACAATACCCCTATCTCTCTAACATACAATCTATTTAATATACAATAAATCCTAACTACATACAGAAACCCTAATTCTAAGCTAAAATAAAATAATTAAGACCACTTACCTTTGCAGATGTCCCTTCAGATCACCACCTAGGGGGAAAAAAAAAAAATTAATGCAACACATTAACATAAAATAAATAACCATTATAAACATTCTAAATATTCTACTCACGTTTCCAGCATGTCCCCATCCTTCTCCTTTTTGCTTCTCCGGCACGGCCCCTGTTAAAAAAAACACATTACATTAATACAACATATAGACATGAAAAAAAGTAAAATAAACATAATATACATTCAACTTACCTCCCTGCGATGTCCCCGGCCTCCTCCTCTTCTGACCCGGCTGGGCCCTGGAACAATCCGCGCTCTAAAAAAACCTAAAAAAACTAATGGAGGTCCGCACTCGCAGACCTCCCCGACGCTAATGAGCCTCCTAGAGCCTTTTCGGAAGGAAATTGGCAATGGCGGCTGATTGGCTGCTGATTGGCTACTGATTGGCTGAAAACGCTGTCTATCAAGTTCAGCGAATCTGAAAATACCCATGTGTGAGCCAATCAGAAAGGCATACACCCCAGAATCCCACTCTGATTGGATAATGCACCTGTCAATCTTTATTTAAACCAATCAGAAGGCTTTATTGCCATCAGCCAATCACAAAGGGATACACCCCCATGGGGTGAGTGGCTGAAAACATCTGCGCCTTCTAATTGGCTGTAATACTGATTGACATTGACAACAGCCAATCAGAAGGCGCAAATGCCTTCAGCCAATCACTCCGTGGGGGTGTATTCCATTGTGATTGGCTGAAGGCATCTGCGCCTTGTGATTGGTTTAAATAAAGATTGACAGGTGCATTAGCCAATCAGAGTGGGATTTTGGGGTTTATCCCATCCTGATTGGCTCACACATTGACGCCTTCTGATTGGCTGAAATTTGATAGACAGCATTTTCAGCCAATCAGAAGGCACCATTGCCTATTTCTTTCCGGAAAAGGCTCTAGAAGGCTCATTTATTGTATATTAGATAGATATGGGAATGTATTTTAGATAGTTAGGATTTATTGTATATTAAATAGATTGTATGTTAGAAAGATAGGGTGTATTGTATTTTATTTGTATTGTATGTATTTTATTGTATTGTATTGTGTGTCTTTCCTCTTCAGGTATGTATTTTTTTTTTCTGTAGTGGGGGGGGGGGGGGGGCGGTGGGTTGTAATGTACTTTTTTTATTTTCTGTAATGTTCCTTTTTTAATTTTTTGTGACTTAGGTTTGTTTTATTTTCTGTAAGGAAGGTTTTTTATTTTTTGTGAGTTAGTTTTTTGTGATTTTCTGTAAGGTAGGTTTTTTATTTTTTGTGAGTTAGGTTTTCTTATTTTCTGTCATTAGAGTGGTGGGGGGGTTTATTAGGGGGTAGGTAGATAGTGTAGGTAGGTAGTATAGGTGTTAGTAGATTAGTGTAGAGGGGGGTTAGTTTAGATTTAATGGTTTATTGGGGGTTAAAGTGCAGTGTAGTGTTTGTAGTTAGTGTCATGATGGTCCTTGAGGACTGTCATGGCACTTATGTGGTTAATGTTAGGGTTTTAACAGCCCCATGAGGGTCATAATATACCCTTATGGGACTGATGGGGTTAAATAGATGCTTATGGGGGTCTGTATTGACCCCCACGAGTTATGGGGTTAATTAAGTGCTTATGGGGGTCTGTATTGACCCCCATGAGTGACAGGGTTAATTAAGTTCTTGTGGGGGTCTGTATTGACCCCCATAAGATATAGGGTTAATTAAGTGCTTAAGGGGGTCTGTATTGACCCCCATGTGTTATGGGGTTAATTAAGTGCTTATGGGGGTCTGTATTCACCCTCATGAGTTATGGGGTTAATTTTAGTTGCCTGGGGTTAATATTTCTTAGCACAAGTCCTTTCATGACCTATACAGTGCTTTAAGGACCTGAAAGGTGGGAAATTACATTTTTTAAATGCAGCGGGGTCACGAACGGTGCCGATCGGGGACCCCCGCTGCAAGGGGTTAATGTGGGGGGAGCTGCGGGGGTCCCTATGGACCCCGGCAGCAAGGGGTTAATGTGGGGACACTTCGGGCGTCCCGATGGGGACGCCCAGCATAGAGGGGGTTAATTTTAGGTGCCGCGGCAGTGATTGCTGATAGATTGGCGCGGGCCCTTTAAGGAGCCGCAGCAGGGATTTTAAAACTTTTAAATGCAGCGGGGGCCTAATATATGCAGATCGGGGACCCCCGCTGCAAGGGGTTAATGTGGGGACACTTTGGGGGTCCCGATGGGAACCCCCAGCATAGAGGGGGGTTAATTTTAGGTGCCGCGGCAGTGATTGCTTATAGAGTGCCGCGGGCCCTTTAAGGAGCCGCAGCAGGGATTTTAAAACTTTTAAATGCAGCGGGGGCCTAATATATGCAGATCGGGGACCCCCGCTGCAAGGGGTTAATGTGGGGACACTTTGGGGGTCCCGATGGGAACCCCCAGCATAGAGGGGGGTTAATTTTAGGTGCCGCGGCAGTGATTGCTTATAGAGTGCCGCGGGCCCTTTAAGGAGCCGCAGCAGGGATTTTAACGTTTTAAATGCAGCGGGGGCCTGATCTATGCCGATCGTGGACCCCCGCCGCAAGGGGTTATTGTGGGGGGGGGCTGCAGGGGTCCCGATAGGGACCCCTGCAGCATGGAGATGTGTATAGGGAGCAGGGGGAGCATCACACGGCTGTCTCGGGCTGCTCCGAGGCAGCACGTAGAGGCAGCACGTAGAGGCTTTAGGATACCTTGCTAGTTTTTTTTTGTGTCCGAAGGGATTATTCCGAGGTGCGAGATTGACTTCATAGATTTAAGGCGGTGTGTGACTCCGTAGCTCTTTCAGAGCTTATTCTCGGCCATTTTTCGGAGTCATCTCGCAAAGCAGGCTGCGAGAGAAGTATTGGGGATTCGGTCAGAAAAAAAATGCCTTTTGCGA
The DNA here is from genome assembly GCA_027410445.1 of Discoglossus pictus. Lineage (NCBI taxonomy): Eukaryota > Metazoa > Chordata > Amphibia > Anura > Alytidae > Discoglossus > Discoglossus pictus. Next base: position 161,526,952 of record CM050169.1, read on the forward strand.
GGACCGAGGGAACTAAGAGGGCTAATTTAATAAGGCCCTAAGTGTTTTGGTGGTCTGAGATCCTTCGGCGCTCATTGCGAGCCTGGGTTGGTGTATTTTTTGTAATAAGAGACGCTTTTGCTCTTATTTTAAGGCCCGCGCTGATCTCCTTTTAGCGTGTATTGCAAGCCTCTCCCCTGGTGTACTTTGTGTCCTATGAGCACCGTTGGCGCTCCTTCTGAGGCGCGTTGTGAAGATCTTTGTTTTGTATTGCGATACTGAGGTGTGTTTTTTTTGTTTTTTTCTGTATATTTTTTTTAATGATAATTAATTAAATCATAAATTAATATACTTTACCTATTTGTAATTAATATATGCAGCAAGCAATGTATTGAAGAGTTAAAAATTAGAGATGTCGCGGACAGTTCACCCGTTGACTATTCGCAGCGATTTTGGCACGTTCGCGCTCGCATCAGACTGCGAACACATGCGCTTTTGGGTTCGCCCCCTGTTCTTTATCATTGAGGAAACTTTAACCCTGCACCTCACAGTCAGCAGACACATTCCAGCCAATCAGCAGCATACACTCCCTTCCAGGGCCTTCCATCTGAAGGACAGCATACATTTTAGAATCATTCTGAAGCTGCATTCGTTGTGAGAGGACAGATAGTGTAGCTGCTGGAGATTTAATAGGGAAATAGATAGCCAGGCTGTGTATTTAGCTTCCACTACAGACCTGAAGGACTCATCTGATATCTGCTGCAAGGACAGCAACACAAACAGCCCTTTTTAGGGCTAGAACATTATTTATTTTATTTTATAATTTTTTTCTGTGTAATCTAATTGCATATGCCTGCCTGCCAGCGTGTGTGTGTGACAGGCTAACACCTAACAGCTTATATTGTGCTCAGTGAAATAAAACAACACTTTTTTGACTGTAATCGATTGAATATCAGTTGCCTGCCTACAGGCGTGTGAGTGAAGCCGATTGCATCTACTCTGCCAACTTTTGCCAGTGCACAGTGACACTCATATCTGGTGCAACCGTAGTGTACAGTGACATAAAACAACACTTTTTTTGACTGTAATCGATTGAATATCAGTTGCCTGGCTACAGGCATGTGTGTGAAGCCTATTGCATCTACTCTGCCAACTTTTGCCAGTGCACAGTGATACGTCATATCTGGTGCAACCGTGGTGTACAGTGACATAAAACAACACTTTTTTGTCTGTAATCGATTGAATATCAGTTGCCTTCCTACAGGCATGTGTGTTTGGCCTACAGCGCCTACTCTGTCAACTTTTGCCAGTGCACAGTGACACTCATATCTGGTGGCACCTTAGATTGCATGCGCAGTGCCCCAAATTTGAAGTGGGAGGACCGACCAAGCATCTTTTTCCATCTCCCGCTTCCAAAAATCCATGTCATATACACGTCCCCTGATAGTGGACGTAACAGGGATTAAACCGATAGGAATAGTACTACTTAACAGTACACACCTTATAATAACGCAGACAGAGGCAACGCGTATAATCTTCCATTCTGTGCATTGGAAGACCCCAGACTCTGACCTGTGTATAATATTCCATGCTGTGCAGTGGAAGCCCCCAGACTCTGACCTGTGTATAATATTCCATGCTGGGCAGTGGAAGCCCCCAGACTCTGACCTGTGTATAATATTCCATGCTGGGCAGTGGAAGCCCCCAGGGATTAAACAGATAGGAATAGTACTACTTAACTGTACACACCTTATAATAACGCAGACAGAGGCAACGCAAAGAGAGGAGTCTGAAGAAGAGGAGTCAGAGGAGGAAGGTGGCTTTGAGGAGGTGGAAGACCAAACACAGCAGGCGTCCCAGGGGGCTTGTTGTCACCTTTCGGGGACCCTTGGTGGCTGGGTGGAGGAAGAGACCTTCAATGACATCAGTGAGGACAAGGAACGGGACATGGCTAGCTTGGTATCCAACCTTGTGCAAATGGGGAGTTTGCGGTTGTGCAAAGGGACAGTTTGCGGTTGTTTGCGGTGCATTAAACGGGGAGATTGGTCTGTTACTGTGAAGCGGGTGTAACCCTTACACTACCTGATCGATACAACATCATACCTAATGTTTTAAAGCATGTTATTCCAAACAATTTAGGAATTTTAGGTGATTAATGCCCTTTATGGCTTAAAACCAGACTCTGCATCAACTATGTAATTTTCCGTGGGAGTTTTGTCATGGATCCCCCTCCGGCATGCCACAGTCCAGGTGTTAGTCCCCTTGAAACAACTTTCCCATCACTATTGTGGCCAGAAAAAGTCCCTGTGGGTTTTGAAATTCGCCTGCCCATTGAAGTCTATGGCGGTTCACCCGGTTCGCCCGTTCGCTTACATTTGATTGAAGTTCGCGTCCGATGTTCGCAAACCGAAAATTTGATTTTCGCGACATCACTACTAACAATCTGTTTTGATGTTCCTGCAGCATACAATGTAGATTTGCACTGTTGCTGAGCTGAGGTGTAAGGTTCAGCAATGTGTGCAATGTGTAGTTTAAATAGGCTGCATGCGCGAGGGGAAACCGTTTGTGTAGCTGTGTACTTCCGCATTCTGTAAATTAGTGTTGTAAAATGGTGGTGATTGTGTATGTGGTACGCAGGTGTGGATAATTTAGCGTCCTTGCTAATAGTGTATGTTGTACCTCATACAGGTTTTTGTAAAAGTCGTATGTGCTTGGTGGTGTTTTGCTGCTTTAGGGGTCGTGTAGCCTCGTTTACAATTTTTTCGACAGCCCTTTTTTCTCTCGCTTAGGAGATTTTTGAGTTTCTAAACTCTATAAATTGGACTTAAATTGAGATGTAACCTCACTTCCAGACGTCCTGGGTGTCCCACCTTGCTGTGGGTAAAGTTTTTATTTTATTTTGATTTGTATTTTGTGTTTTTTAATGTTTTCTGCTGTGTGTGAGTAGGCTGTTAAGGTCGTATTTTTGCGTGTTCGTAATTTTTTTTTCTAAGTCCCGTGGCTCATCTTTATTTTTTGTAAGTCCGTAATTTTTTTTTTCTAAGTCCCGCCGCTCGTATTTTTTTGTGTAAGTCCGTATTTAGTCATTGCATTTTTTTTTTTCAAAGTCCCGCTTTTGTGGCTGTTTGTAACCGCTTGTGAGGCACCGTAGAGCCTCCACCTCTTCAAATGCAGCCCCTTGCTTTGAGAGGATCCGATTATTTTGCTTTGCTTTTTTTATTTGCCCATGTTTTTTAATATAGGATTTTTGCTTCTGGTTTATCAAAATCGTGTTCTTTCATACCTGTTTTATTATCAGTGTATCTATATATCTTCTCTATAAACTAAAGTAACAGCCGTACCGGGTTATTTTATATAATCAGTTTTAGTAAAAATGTTCAGAACATTAGTAATATTAAGTTTAATGTCATGTTGTCAAATTATAAAGTTGTAAAGTTAGTGAACAAAGAAGTGCAGCATATTCAGATTAATTTATATTAAAATGAAATGTAAAAATGCATAATTAACTGTGTCTTCTCATCATCTGAGGAATGATTCTTATGTGATGGCAATGAAAAATTATTTTAACTATAATTAACTTTTTAGAATTTCTCATTATTTTTCTTTATTTAAGACATGGCAAATCTTAAGAAAAAAGAGCAATAGACTTCATTAGAACAGCCTTATTAAATTGTGATTCGGCCAATTGAATAGGGCTCTATATAAGCACAGAGCATATTTTTTTTACAGAACTTTTTAGTTAGTGAACTTCTATCCAAAAGCAAGGCCTTCACTAACTAAAAACTTCTGTAAAGAAAATATGCTCTGTGCTTATTTAGAGCTCTATTCAATGGGCCAAATCGAAATTTAATAAGGCTATTAATCTGGGTAACAATGCTCTGATAGCATTTTAATGGAAAATAATTTTGTAATTTGCAAACAAGAACTCATATTTTGGCAATCAATAAATATAGGTAATGTTAGTATGCATACATTCATGAATAATCCAAACTGGGGAAAATAAATTTACAAATATTCACAACTTTCTCAAAAGTTAAATCTCATTCACTAATACTATTCAAAAAGGTTTTTACATTTTATTTGTTTGCTTTTCTCTTGCTTTGGTTATGGTGTGAGATTTCTTAGAAAAGAATACCGATTGACTTGAAATGACCAAAAATATGCCTGGAAAAACAGAAAGCTATAGAAAAGTTCAAGTTGTGTTTAATATTTAAAATATGTATCCCTATTAATATATATTTTTTATTTCTTGTTATTAAAAAACAAATTGAGTGGTATAAAACTCAAGCATAATGTTTAGGACTTTATGGCCTCCATTCAATTGAGCAAACTGAGGGCCTCATTAAATTCCAGCCTCGTAAATAAGAGGCTTCTACTTAAGCCCTACGTACTGCAAAGTTTCTCTAACTTACAATGCTATTAAATTAGCCCTGCTGCGAGCAACGTATGAGCTACGCAGCAGGCCCGTACGTATCTACACTGCGTAAATGTACATGAGGAGTGACAGCCTGCGAGATGATATCGCAGGCTCCCACTCCTCATCAAGTGCTGCGGGGGTCCTAAAAGGGACCTCCGCGGCAGTCCCCCACATAAGCCCTGCCGTGGGGGGTACTCCAAACCCCCCCCTAGGCACCTAAAATGAACCCCCCCTCAATGCGGGGGTCCCTGTCGGGACCCCCGAAGTGTCCTCACATGAACACCTTGCTGCAGGGGTCCATAGGAACCCCCGCAGCCCCCACACATTAACCCCTTGCAGCGGGGGTCCCCGATCGGCACCGATCAGGCCCCCGCTGCATTTAAAACTTTTAAATTCCCCGCCGCGGCTCCTTAAAGGGACCGCGGCACACTATTACCCAATCCCGGCCGCGGCACTTAAAATTAACCCCCCTCTATGCTGGGGGTCCCCATCGGGACCCCCGAAGTTTCCCCACATAAACCCATTGCAGGGGGGGTCCCCGATCTGCATAGATCAGGCCCTCCGCTGCATTTAAAACTTTTAAATTCCCCGCCGCGGCTCCTTAAAGGGACCGCGGCACACTATTACCCAATCCCGGCCGCGGCACTTAAAATTAACCCCCCTCTATGCTGGGGGTCCCCATCGGGACCCCCGAAGTGTCCCCATATAAACCCCCTGCTGCGGGGGGCCCCGATCGGCACCGATCGTGACCCTGCTGCAATTCAATTTTAAATTTCCCGCCTCGCGGGTCCTCAAAGGACCGTAAAGGTCCTGAAAGGACTCGCACTAAAAATATTAACCCCAGGCAACTATAATTACCCCATTAACTCATGATGGTCAATACAGACCACCATAAGGCTCTAATTAACCCATTAACTCATGGTGGTCAATCCAGACCACCATAAGGCCTAAATTAACCCATTAACTCATGGTGGTCAATACAGACCACCATAAGGCTCTAATTAACCCATTAACTCATGGTGGTCAATACAGACCACCATAAGGCTCTAATTAACCCATTAACTCATGGTGGTCAATCCAGACCACCATAAGGCCTAAATTAACCCATTAACTCATGGTGGTCAATACAGACCACCATAAGGCTCTAATTAACCCATTAACTCATGGTGGTCAATACAGACCACCATAAGGCCTAAATTAACCCATTAACTCATGGTGGTCAATACAGACCGCCATAAGGCTCTAATTAACCCATTAACTCATGGTGGTCAATACAGACCACCATAAGGCTCTAATTAACCCATTAACTCATGGTGGTCAATACAGACCACCATAAGGCTCTAATTAACCCATTAACTCATGGTAGTCAATACAGACCACCATAAGGCTCTAATTAACCCATTAACTCATGGTGGTCAATACAGACCACCATAAGGCTCTAATTAACCCATTAACTCATGGTGGTCAATACAGACCACCATAAGGCTCTAATTAACCCCATCAGTCCCATAAGGGTATATTATTACCATTATGGGCCTGTTACAACCCAACATTAACCACATAAGTGCCATGATGGTCCTCAAGGACCATCATGACACTAACTACAAACACTACACTATAACCCCCAATAAACCATTTAATCTAAACTAACCCCCCTCTACACTAATCTATTAACACTTACACTACCTACCTACACTACCTACCCCCTAATAAACCTTCCCACCACTCTAATTACAAAAAATAAAAAAACCTACAGCACAGAAAACAAAAAACCTACAGTACAAAAAACAAAAAAACCTACAGTACAGAAAACAAAAAACAATTACAACCCCACCCCCCACTACAGAAAACAAAAAAATACATTACAACCCCACCCCCCACTACAGAAAATAAAAAAATTACACACCTGAAAAGGAAAGACAGATAAACACAATACAATACATACATATAATACATTACATACATTACATACAATACATGACATTACATATAATATATTACATATAATATATTACATATAATACATTACATACATTACATACATTACATACAATACATGACATTACATATAATATATTACATATAATATATTACATATAATACATTACATACATTACATACAATACATGACATTACATACATTAAATATAATATATTACATATAATATATTACATATAATATATTACATATAGTCCTAATCAAATACCCCCTATCTATCTAACATACAATCTATTTAATTTAAAAAAAATCCTAACTATATCAAATACATCTCCCTATCTATCTAATATACAACAAATCCTAACTACATACACAGACCCTAATTTTAAAATAAAATAAAATAATTACAGTCCTAACTACATACACAGACCCTTATTCTAAAATAAAATAAAATAATTACAGTCCTAACTACACAGACCCTAATTCTAAGCTAAAATCAATAAATTAAGACCACTTACCTTTAAGATGTTGCTTCAGATCACTAACCTATGGGTCAAACAAAAAATAAAAATTAGTACAAAACATTAACATCAAATAAATAAACATTCTATACATTCTAAATATTCAACTCACCTTTACAGCATGTCCAGTCACTGTTTAGCTCTTCCGGCGCGGCCCTGTTAAAAAAAAAAACACAATACATGAATACATGAATACAATATATAAACAATAAATAAAATACACAAATAAACATCTAAATATACATTGAACTTACCTCCCCGCGATGTCCCCGGCCTTCTCTCCTTCAGCCCCGGCTGGGCCGCGGAACCATCCGCGCTCTAAAAAAAAAAAAAAAAAAAAACTAACGGAGGTCTGCACTGGCAGACCTCCCCGACGCTACTGAACCTCCCGGAGTCGTTTCCGGGAGGAAATTGGCATTGTCGGCTTGTGATTGGCTGAAAAAGCTGTCAGCCAATCAAAAGTCGTCAATGTAGGAGCCAATCAGGATGCGCAGATGTCTTCTACCAATCACTCCGTGGGGGTGTATCCCATAGTGATTGGCTGAAGGCATCTGAGCGTTGTGATTGGTTCCCAGAAAGATAGACAAGTGTTTTAGCCAATCAGGGTGGGATATTGGGGTGTATCCCATCCTGATTGGCTCACACATTGACGACTTTTGATTGGCTGAAATTGATAGACAGCTTTTTCAGCCAATCACAAGCCGCCAATGCCAATTTCCTCCCGGAAACGACTCCGGGAGGTTCAGTAGCGTCGGGGAGGTCTGCCAGTGCAGACCTCCGTTAGTTTTTTTTCTTTTTTTTTTTTTAGAGCGCGAATGGTTCCGCGGCCCAGCCGGGGCTGAAGGAGAGAAGGCCGGGGACATCGCGGGTAGGTAAGTGAAATGTATATTTAGATGTTTATTTGTGTATTTTATTTATTGTTTATATATTGTATTCATGTATTCATGTATTGTGTTTTTTTTTTAACAGGGCCGCGCCGGAAGAGCTAAACAGTGACTGGACATGCTGTAAAGGTGAGTTGAATATTTAGAATGTATAGAATGTTTATTTATTTGATGTTAATGTTTTGTACTAATTTTTATTTTTTGTTTGACCCATAGGTTAGTGATCTGAAGCAACATCTTAAAGGTAAGTGGTCCTAATTTATTGATTTTAGCTTAGAATTAGGGTCTGTGTATGTAGTTAGGACTGTAATTATTTTATTTTACTTTAGAATAATGGTCTGTGTATGTAGTTAGGAATTTTTGTATATTAGATAGATAGGGGGATGTATTTGATATAGTTAGGATTTATTTTAAATTAAATAGATTGTATGTTAGATAGATAGGGGGTATTTGATTAGGACTATATGTAATATATTATATGTAATATATTATATGTAATATATTATATTTAATATATTATATGTAATGTATGTAATGTCATGTATTGTATGTAATGTATGTAATGTATTATATGTAATATATTATATGTAATATATTATATTTAATATATTATATGTAATGTATGTAATGTCATGTATTGTATGTAATGTATGTAATGTATTATATGTAATATATTATATGTAATATATTATATTTAATATATTATATGTAATGTCATGTATTGTATGTAATGTATGTAATGTATTATATGTATGTATTGTATTGTGTTTATCTGTCTTTCCTTTTCAGGTGTGTAATTTTTTTATTTTCTGTAGTGGGAGGTGGGGTTGTAATGTATTTTTTTGTTTTCTGTAGTGGGGGGTGGGGTTGTAATTGTTTTTTGTTTTCTGTACTGTAGGTTTTTTTGTTTTTTGTACTGTAGGTTTTTTGTTTTCTGTGCTGTAGGTTTTTTATTTTTTGTAATTAGAGTGGTGGGAAGGTTTATTAGGGGGTAGGTAGTGTAGGTAGGTAGTGTAAGTGTTAATAGATTAGTGTAGAGGGGGGTTAGTTTAGATTAAATGGTTTATTGGGGGTTATAGTGTAGTGTTTGTAGTTAGTGTCATAATGGTCCTTGAGGACCATCATGGCACTTATGTGGTTAATGTTGGGTTGTAACAGGCCCATAATGGTAATAATATACCCTTATGGGACTGATGGGGTTAAATAGAGCCTTATGGTGGTCTGGATTGACCATCATGAGTTAATGGGTTAATTTAGGCCTTATGGTGGTCTGTATAGACCACCATGAGTTAATGGGTTAATTAGAGCCTTATGGTGGTCTGGATTGACCACCATGAGTTAATGGGTTAAATAGAGCCTTATGGTGGTCTGGATTGACCATCATGAGTTAATGGGTTAATTTAGGCCTTATGGTGGTCTGTATAGACCACCATGAGTTAATGGGTTAATTAGAGCCTTATGGTGGTCTGGATTGACCACCATGAGTTAATGGGTTAAATAGAGCCTTATGGTGGTCTGGATTGACCATCATGAGTTAATGGGTTAATTTAGGCCTTATGGTGGTCTGTATAGACCACCATGAGTTAATGGGTTAATTAGAGCCTTATGGTGGTCTGGATTGACCACCATGAGTTAATGGGTTAAATAGAGCCTTATGGTGGTCTGGATTGACCATCATGAGTTAATGGGTTAATTTAGGCCTTATGGTGGTCTGTATAGACCACCATGAGTTAATGGGTTAATTAGAGCCTTATGGTGGTCTGGATTGACCACCATGAGTTAATGGGTTAAATAGAGCCTTATGGTGGTCTGGATTGACCATCATGAGTTAATGGGTTAATTTAGGCCTTATGGTGGTCTGTATAGACCACCATGAGTTAATGGGTTAATTAGAGCCTGATGGTGGTCTGGATTGACCACCATGAGTTAATGGGTTAAATAGAGCCTTATGGTGGTCTGGATTGACCATCATGAGTTAATGGGTTAATTTAGGCCTTATGGTGGTCTGTATAGACCACCATGAGTTAATGGGTTAATTAGAGCCTTATGGTGGTCTGGATTGACCACCATGAGTTAATGGGTTAAATAGAGCCTTATGGTGGTCTGGATTGACCACCATGAATTAATGGGTTAATTAGAGCCTTATGGTGGTCTGGATTGACCACCATGAGTTAATGGGGTAATTATAGTTGCCTGGGGTTAATATTTTTAGTGCGAGTCCTTTCAGGACCTTTACGGTCCTTTGAGGACCCGCGAGGCGGGAAATTTAAAATTGAATTGCAGCAGGGTCACGATCGGTGCCGATCGGGGCCCCCCGCTGCAGGGGGTTTATGTGGGGACACTTCGGGGGTCCCGATGGGGACCCCCAGCATAGAGGGGGGTTAATTTTAAGTGCCGCGGCCGGGATTGGGTAATAGTGTGCCGCGGTCCCTTTAAGGAGCCGCGGCGGGGAATTTAAAAGTTTTAAATGCAGCGGGGGGCCTGATCTATGCAGATCGGGGCCCCCCCCTGCAATGGGTTTATGTGGGGACACTTCGGGGGTCCCGATGGGGACCCCCAGCATAGAGGGGGGTTAATTTTAAGTGCCGCGGCCGGGATTGGGTAATAGTGTGCCGCGGTCCCTTTAAGGAGCCGCGGCGGGGAATTTAAAAGTTTTAAATGCAGCGGGGGGCCTGATCTATGCAGATCGGGGACCCCCGCTGCAAGGGGTTAATGTGGGGGTGCTGCAGGGGTCCCGATAGAGACCCCTGCAGCATGGGGATGTGTATAGGGTGCAGGGGGGAGCCTCACACTGCTGTCTCGGGCTGTTCCGAGGCAGCACGTAGAGGCTTTCGGATCCCTTGCGTGGACTTTTTGTCCACGTAGGGATTCTTACGATATGCGAGACTCGTGCATAGATTTAAGGCTACGTAGCTCTCTCGGAGCCTATTCTCGGCCATTTTCTCGCAGTCATATCGTAAAGCAGGCTGCGAGAGATTCGGTTCTCGCAAACAGCAGGAAAACTGCCTTTTGCGAGCACCGAGAGAACTACGAGGGAGAATTTAATAGGGCCCTGAAGTTACAAGAGCCCATAATGGAGCCCATAAAATAATTTGCTATTCAATTGTCGTCTTTTAGCTACCCGCAATCGGTTTGCTGTTGGAAACTCAAAATCCCTGCGGTTGTCAAAATCGTAAATCCGACCCATCTTAGCCTTTGCTCTTTCAAGCCCGTAATATAGCATAATTCCAAAACATGAAATGAAGTCCTAAACATAATAAAGTGAATGAATGATCTAGAGAAAATAATTAATACAATTATTTCAGTGGTTTTCCCTACTCACAATTATAGGAGACTCAGCTGAGGTTCAGGACTGTTAGCTAAAGTGTGACCTCAGGACTATAACAAAGTGGATATGAATCTAACACTCAAAGCACAGGAAAAATAGAAAGCTGTAAAAACACCTGTTGTGGAACGATAGCATCTCCCTGTGACACACTGCGTCTTCAGCAAATAAGGAAATCGGAGCTCAGAAACTAACGTGTTTAAATAGTAAGGTTTACACCCCGAAGAATGACGAGTTATTTGTAAGGGAGCTAATTGGATGGTAAGAAGACATTACTAGTAACTAAGCAAATAATGAATATATTGATGCAATATAGTAAGCAAATAATATAACTCCTGCATATAGGGATAAAAAAAAGTGTTTCTAGCATCATACGTCAGTAGCAAATGCTAAAGTAATATAGCTAACAATATAATACAGTTGTGTTCATGTGCATAGAAAACAATGAGCCAGATAGATGGTTGTCTCTATAATCCCCTTAAAGTATTGTAAAAAAGACTGATAAATAAATAATATACAACACTAAGTATGAGGAAAGTGGTTTACGATAGTAAACCACTTGCATCATATATATACCGAAAGATGGTCCTTTTGCATTATCTCTCCACACAGACTGTTAAAAGCAGTGCCACAGCACCTATTTGTGAAAAAGAGCTAATGCAGGATAAAATTATTCTCCCCTCCAACGTGGCGCATGAGGCACGCTGACAGAAGAGAACTTGATATATGAGAGGCATGCCCGAGGCCCTTGAGGGCTGAGTGCCCGCGTTGAACATAGCGATGGCCTCGCTGACGATTCAGCGATGTCGAGTTGCGTCATGTCGTGGGGGGGATATTTTTTTGCCTGTCCTAACTTTTTTTCACCGCTAGGTGCTTTGGTGCAGCATTCAACTGCAGCATTCAAAGATCTGTGCAGAAAGATAATGCGAAAGGTCCCAAAAGATAAAAGCATCAATAGCAGCATTTGCGAAGGAAACATGACGCTAGTGTAACAATTTTTTTTATTCCTTTTCTTGTATATAATAAGAAAACCTTTTGCTATGTAATAGTGAAAGAATGACTGCTATGTGTTGTATATACAAAGGTAGATGCACATACAGTATTAAAAAATGCATAGTTACAAAACAACTAGTAGTTTTTTTTGTAACTATAGTACCCATAGTAACTGTTGCCAAGGTCACAGGCAGCTAGTGTGGTATCCAATTATTATCCCATCCATAGAAACATATTGTAAGAGACCTTTGCTTAAAACATCTATCCTGTTATATTCATGCATGGCACAGGAAGCTTCCTGGTGCCGGGCGGGCTCGAGTCCCGCATCCCGATGTACTCCCTAAGCCCCTGACCCTAACCCCCTACACCCTTGGCGGCCCTAACCCTAACCCCCTACATCAGTTACCGGCCCTAAGCCTAAATTTTCCCCCCTAACCCTAAACCCCTAACCCCTACACCCCTTGCGGGCCCTAACCCTAATCCCTTACACCAGTTACCGGCCCTAAGCCTAAATCTAACCCCCTAACTCTAAGCCCCTAACCCTAACCACTTACACCCCTTGCCGGCCCTAACTCCCTGTCCCTAACCCTAACCTCCAAACCCCCTTGCCGGCCCTAACCCTAACCTCCTAATCCTCTTAGCATAACCCCCTAAAAGTAGTTTCCTAACACTAACCCCCTAACCCTCTAACCCTAACCCAAAAAACCCTAATCACTTACCGGTCACTTACAGACAGCTACATCGGTACTTTTACGGCACTCTTTCCAGAGCTGAAGCATGCGTGCATTTAACAGGATAGGTGCCAGAACTGTACTTGCTGGCAGATGGCTAGAGACTAGAGATGTCGCGGACAGTTCGCCCGGGGACTATTCGCAGCGATTTTGGCACGTTCGCGCTCGCATCAGACTGCGAACACATGCGCTTTTGGGTTCGCCCCCTGTTCTTTATCATTGAGGAAACATTGACCCTGCACCTCACAGTCATCAGACACATTCCAGCCAATCAGCAGCATACACTCCCTTCCAGGGCCTTCCATCTGAAGGACAGCATACATTTTAGAATTATTCTGAAGCTGCATTTGTTGTGAGAGGACAGATAGTGTAGCTGCTGGAGATTTAATAGGGAAATAGATAGCTAGGCTGTGTATTTAGCTTCCACTACAGACCTGAAGGACTCCTCTGATATCTGCTGCAAGGACAGCAACCCAAAAAGCCCTTTTTAGGGCTAGAACATCATTTATTTTATTTTATAATTTTTTAACACCTAACAGCTTATATTGTGCTTATTTTCACTACTCATACCTGGTGGTGTACCATACATTTAAAACAACCATTTTTTTCCTGTAATCTAATTTTAGTTGCCTGCCTGTGTCAGGCTCACAGCTAATATTCTGCTCTGTTTCACCAGTCATAGTTGGTGTACCATACATTGAAAAAAAACAACCCTTTTTTCCTTTAATCTAATTTCAGTTGCCTGCCTGTGTCAGGCTCACAGCTTATATTGTGCTCAGTGAAATAAAACAACACTTTTTTGACTGTAATAGATTGAATAGCAATTGCCTGCCTACAGGCGTGTGTGAAGACTATTGCATCTACTCTGCCAACTTTTGCCAGTGCAAAGTGATACGTCATATCTGGTGCAACTGTAGTGTACAGTGACATAAAACAAAACTTTTTTAACTGTAATCGATTGAATATCAGTTGCCTGCCTACAGGCATGTATGTGAGGCCTACAGCGCCTACTCTGCCAACTTTTGCCAGTGCACAGTGACACTCATATCTGGTGGCACCTTAGATTGCATGCGCAGTGCCCCAAATTTGAAGTGGGAGGACCGACCAAGCATCTTTTTCCATCTCCCGCTTCCAAAAATCCATGCCATATACACGTCCCCTGATAGGTGATGTAACAGGTATGAAACTGATAGGAATAAATAGTACAACTTAATACACCACTCCTATCTGGTGGCACATTACATTGCACATGCAGTGCCCCAAATTCGAAGTAGGAGGCCTGACCAAGCATCTTTTTCCATATCCCACTTCCAAAAATCAATGCCATATACACGTCCCCTAATAGTGGACGTAACAGGGATTAAACCGATAGGAATAGTATTACTTAACAGTACACACCTTCTAATAATGCAGACAGAGGCAATGCAGAGAGAGGAGTCTGAAGAAGAAGAGTCAGAGGAGGAAGGTGGCTTTGAGGAGGTGGAAGACCAAACATAGCAGGCGTCCCAGGGGGCTTGTTGTCACCTTTCGGGGACCCTTGGTGGCTGGGTGGAGGAAGAGACCTTCAATGACATCAGTGAGGACAAGGAACGGGACATGGCTAGCTTGGTATCCAACCTTGTGCAAATGGGGAGTTTGCGGTTGTGCAAAGGGACTGTTTGCGGTTGTTTGTGGTGCATTAAATGGGGAGATTGGCCTGTTACTGTGAAGCGGGTGTAACCCTTACACTACCTGATCGATACAACATCATACCTGATGTTTTAAAGCATGTTATTCCAAACAATTTAGGAATGTTAGGTGATTTATGCCCTTTATGGCTTAAAACCAGACTCTGCATCAACTATGTAATTTTTTGTGGGATTTTTGCCATGGATCCCCCTCCGGCATGCCACAATCCAGGTGTTAGTCCCCTTGAAACAACTTTCCCATCACTATTGTGGCCAGAAAGAGTCCCTGTGGGTTTTGAAATTCGCCTGCCCATTGAAGTCTATGGCGGTTTTTGATCCACATATTACCTTAATGTTACAGGGCAAAGCTAATGATACATAGTAGTTGCTGGAATGTATCCAGTTGAAAAGATACAGTCCAAACCCAGTTGCTTTGCTTTCTGTGACAATTTTAAATAAATGTTGAATAAAGATTAACAGCCTTATTAAATTGTGATGTGGCCAATTGAATAGGGCTCTAAGCACAGAGCATATTTTTTGACTGAAGTTTTTAGTTATAACAAAAGAGAGGTCTTCACTAACTAAAAAAAAAGAAAACTTTAAGTTGCAACAAATTAGAAATAGAGTTCTAATTTGATCTGAATAATGGGAGATCTGTTCTCAAGAGCTCCCTTTCAGGTCAGGCTGTGAATAGATATTTGTAATGAACTCTAAAGTACAGTGTTGTATTCCCAAAACGTGGTTTATGATATGTACCACAGTGACTAAATAAGAAAGATTTGGACTGTGAGATTACAAAATATCCAAGTCCCAAATCACCAGCATCATTGACATGTAGTAATGTGAGACTAAAATTCATAAATTTTATATACAAAGAAAATAGATAGCTCCAAATGAGCAATTTGATGTATATAAACAAGTTAAAATCACCCAAATTAGTGAACTAAAATCTTGAATAATAGAGGTAAAGTGATACATTTCAATTAATCCACATGGTACCACAGTGCTGAGAAGGTAAATTCACTTATTTTGCTTTCACAGCATAACCTGTTCTGAATCTCCGCCTCTGATATCCTTTGTCATTGTTTCCAAACCTCAGCATATGGAATGCTTTGAGTTGTCATTATGGAAGAGTAAGAAGTGATCAGCCACTGACGTTATTTTCTTGCTTTTTGCAAGATTTCTGCCTGCCAAAGGGATGTTGCTTTTATGCTCAAGGACAAAGAGACATAAGGATCTAGAAGACATCTCCACATTCAGTTTGTTACAAGGACAAGATAAACAATAGATGACATGATTCTTTTGGCAGTTAAAATAGTAACGGATAAGGTGCTTATGGTCTTCTTAGTTTTACACATGTGGCTACAGAGAGAAAAACCTGATGAGCGGAGTTCTTTAAGAGCTTTCAGTCTAAAGTGGCCATGAATCAGTAGATCTAGAAAAGTATGTCCCCTTCTAAAACCAAACAAAAGTCTATCCGTGATTAACTCACCAAGTTTCTCATAAGTTTTGCGTATATTCCAATGCTTGGACACTATCAGCCATATTAAATTGCGATTCAGTACATTTAAAGGGGCTCTATTTAAGCACACTGCATATTTTTTTTACATAAGTTTTCAGGTAGTGAACTTCTATCCAAAAGCAAGGTCTTCACTAACTAAAAACTTCTTTAAAATAAATATGCTATGTGCTTAAATAGAGCCCTTTTAAATTTACCGAATTGCAATTTAATAAGGCTGTATACGTTTAACCACATACTGTAGGTCTGTGATGAAAACATTGTTATCAGATGTACTGTATTAATCTGAATATAAGCCGCACCTATTTTTCCGATTTTTGAGCTTGCGAGTTACGGGTGCGGCTTATATTCGCGACCGTAAAAAAAATCATTGCCGATTTGTGAACTTTGCTTGTTACGTGTGCGGCTTCTATTCACAAATGCAAAATTACTGCCGATTTGCGCGATTGCGAGTTAAGGGTGTCGATTTTCATGCTTTAGACTGCGGTATTGAATAGTGATTTACCGTTTTAGTGATTCTAACATCCTGTAAAGCCTGTAACCTGCAAAAAAAGGTACAGTGCTAATTAGAAAGCATGTTTCTTGCAATGGCTGATCACTTCGAGAGTCTTTTTCTATCCAATTTTACGGCTGCGGCTTATATTTAAGTACTATCTTTTTTCTATTTTTTCCCCTTGAACTTTACGTGTGCGGCTTATATGCATGCGGGTGAGGCTTATATTCGGACCAATACGGTAATGCATTAGAGTTGTCTTTCATTTTGCTTAGCCCCTCTCTTAATCATAACTTCTATTTGGTGGCCTTTTGTTGATACAATTCCTGCATGGAGTTACAAGTAAAGGGTGACCAGTTGAGCTATAAGAATATTATTTGTTGCATTGGGCTTGCAATACAAAGTTGTCTCTAGCTTTATTGAGAAATTGCAGTTCCGTTCCTTAACCTGCCAAGAGGTTTTCAACTGACAAGGGGACATCCTTTGAGATTAAAAGTAAAAAGATTTCACCTTAAAGAAAGAAAATGGTTCTTCACAGTAGGTGTGGTCAATCTGTGGAATTCTCCACCAAGGGAGGTGGTGATAACTTTAATAAGAGATTGGATATATATTTTTTATAAAAAGGGCATTCAGGGCTATCCTGGATAATTAGAGAGGGAGTATTGATCCAGGGAGGGATCCGATTGCCAGTATCTGGGGTCAGGGAGGAATTTTATATGTTTTCCCCTTTTGAGACAATTGGCAAAGTTTCATTCGGGTAAAAAAAAAAAAAGTTTTTCTGGTTTCTTTCCTCTGGATCAATGAACAATTAACAATTAATCTGCATACTGCAGATCAGAGGAGATCTAAAAAGATTAAACTTGATGGACTAAAAGTCTTTTCTCAACTTCAATTACTGTGTAACTATGAATATAATCTAATGTACAGGAGGTCCTCGAGTTACAAATGACCCAACAGATGACTCATATTTAAGAACGAGCTCCCAAGGCTTTTTGCATGAGTTTGTTTTTAAGCTCTGTTTGTTTGAATTAAACATTAATACAGTTGCTGTAATTTATTATTACCATATGACCATATGGAATATTATTATTATTATTACATTATTATTACAGTGTTACACTGTATTATAATTACCACATATGAGCCATTATAGTATTGTAATTATTTTTTTATTCATCAGGGATCCGAGTTACATACAAATCCGACCTAAAGACGTTCAGATGAATGTATTTCTTCCATAACCCAGGGACCTCCTGTATCTATGTATCTAATCTAGATGGTGACATACTTTGTGAACTCCAACATGGCAGGAACAAAAACAAAAACCTCATCCCACCAACTAAATAAATGGTAGGCATAGGTGGGGGCTCAAGCTGTGCCCATCGCATTGCCCTCTATCTGTAGTTAGAAAGTGTTCCCAAAAACAAAATAATTATGGGACAATATGAACTTGCAAAGTCCAATCTAAAAATAAATTACTTCTGGTGGCTAGTTTTTTTAGTGAGCATATACTTAAATGCAGAGCATCCCTCATGGTGTATAATGCTAGTATACAGGGACTCCATGTCACTTGAGACTAGGTAACACTCATGGCTCACTTTCACACTCAATGGAAGACTGTATACAAGCTTAAATACTCTAAAATCTTTGTATCAGATACATGGAGGACATTTTAATTTTCTGTACAAGTCCATTGGATTTATTGAAGAAATTAAATTTACAGTTGAATGACAAATACACTTAGTATTAGATTAACTTCTTATATCTGCATTAAGGAATTGGAATTTCTCGATACTAAGATTATTAAGTTTGTCTGTGAAAAGCTATAGACAACATTGTACTGCAAGTCCACTGCAATAAATAATATTCTTATACCCTTGAGTGGTAACCCTTTCTTTGTAACTCAAATATTGCCAAAAGGAGAAAACCTACAGTTAAAACAAAATTGTTCCATGCAAGCAACATTTCAACAAGAAGCAACAAAATTGAAGCTATGATTAAGAGAAAGGCGCTATGCAAAATCAACTTTACAAAGAGCTTAACCATGCAGCCAGAACACAAATAGGGAAGAAATAATCCATACCAAAACGAAAGACAATTCTAATGCAATATATCTAATAACAACGTTTTCATCACAGACCTGTATGGTTAAATGTATAGTGTCCAAGTACTAGGGTATACTCAAAACTGACGAGAAACTTGGTCAGTCAGTCCTGGATAGACTTTTTTTTGGTTTTAGCAGGTACTCAATTTTTGATATCTACTGGTTCAGAGCCATTTTAGACCAAACTCCCTTAAAGAAATCCACTGTGGAAGTTGTTCTGTATGTACCCACATGCCTAAAACAAAGCAGATCGATAGGTTGTCCACAAACACCTTATACATGACTATATAAACTGCCAAAAGAATAATATGATGTATTGTTTATCCTGTCCTTATAACAACTGTACGTGGTGACAACTTTTTTTGCTGCAACTTTTGTTGCTGCAGCAATAATATAACCTTAATTGTGAAACATGTTATCTTTCCTATCATGTGCTATCACCATTCATGCAATAATTGTACCTAAAATATGCTCTTCTGTAATAATAATAGCAGTGGTACTACTTTACACGGAATTGCCAATTTATTGATTTACAAGTTTATTTATTTTATATTTATTTAGTTGATTTATAATATGTGTCATGCATTCTTGGTTTATTAAAATATTGAAAAATACAAACATATCTTCATACGTTCAACACTGAATCACACATTACAGCAAAAAAAGTACATAGTTACAGGTATACCATATAACATAGTCTTGTAATGCCATTAATACACAAAAATTACCTTAGAACTTAAGGCCTAACCTGTTATAAGAAGTAAATAACCATCCCACTTCTTCCACTTGAGTTTATCCTTGTTACTCTTTGCCAGGGAAATTCAGGCAAAATCTCTCTCGATCTGCCTGTTCCTTTCAGTGATTCTTTTAATCTCAGTCCAAGTAGGAATAATTCCCTCTTTCCATTTCTAGGCTATTAGCCATTTAGCTACTAATAATATGTTAATAATAACTGCTTTGGTACTAACTTCGAAGTGAGATGGCAGTATATTAAACAAAATGAATTCAAAAGATGAAAGATTTGAAATACAGATTGCCCAAAGTACTTGTACCTTTGAGCAATGCCACCACATATGGGATTGCATGCCCCAGTGGCCACATTTTCTCCAGCATTGATTAATCTGCTCTGGTGCTATCCTGTGTATTTTTTATGGATCATAATAACATTTTTGATAGATTTTAAAATTGTCTTCCCTAAATGGCACACAGATTAGATTGGTATGAGCAGATTGGAGTTCATTAAACCTAATTCCTCCTCCCACTTCAACATTGACAGGGTTTTTCTAGAGGAAAATTGCTGATTGCAAGAGTGCTCTGCAATTAGAGATAAAAGATTGGACCCACCTTTCCCCAGTTTTCCTTCCAAATACATTATCTCTCTGTGGGGTACTAATTTGCCCATTACTTTTCCTAACTGGCACTTCAATGCATTATAATGCAACCATAGATGGGACGAAACACCTCTTTCTGTTTTTAAGTTTTCAAAAAGTTCATTCCATATTTCTATAAACATCCCTTACCGATATTAGATTCCATTGTGCCCAGTTTATATTCTCTCTCTGACTTAAATTATTCTGCAAAGAAGATAATTGCATCACATGAGAGGAGAAAGAAACTAGTAATCTACTAACCGCTAAATAATTCCTAATACTTTTTTTGTCCAATGTTTTATTCTATATAATACTACCCAAATTTAATTGAGATGCCAAAGTAGATTCTATTTGCAGAAATTTTACTTGGGATTTCCCTGAAATAGTCTAAGAGCATGAAAAAGCGCAGTAGCTTGAAAATATTGACCAAGATTCAGGATACCAAGACCCCCTTTCCAAGTAATTCCTATTTAGAATTTGTTTTTTTTATTCTAAAGTTACCTGTTTTGTTAATAAACTTGTCAATTTTAACCTGAAATTGCTTAAGTTCCTCTTTTGGTACTGACATTGGGATACATCTAAATAGATATAAGATTTTAGGTAGTACAAACATTTTGACCGCTATTACCCTGCCCATCCAGGACAGGTTTAGCTTACGCCAGGTGTCCAGAACTTCCCTAATGTTATTGAATATTTTATTGTATTTCTTCTTGATTATATTATGCCAACAAGGTGAAAATTCAATACCAAGATGTGGATCTTTAAGTTGCCTTTCAGTTATACTGTCTATATTATTAATTAATACCTGTGTATGATATTGACCCATATTGATAGATTTTTTATAAGTTTTCAAGTGAAGTTACGGGATCTGTAGTAGTAATAATCACATCATCTGCAAATAATGTTATTTTAGAATTTAATGTATCCATTACAACTCCTTTGATGTTAATATCGTTCCTAATTTTTTCTGTCAACGGTTCCATGACTAGAGAGAAAATGAGTGGAGACAGTGGACACCCCTGTCTAGTACCATTGTAAATGGAAAAACTATCAGTTTCATAGCCCGGTCCGCTTATAAAGGCACTATTGTTAGAGTATAGAGGCATAATGCCCTTAATACCCACATCACCCAGCCCAAATTTACGTTAGTTCAAGAAACTCCCAATTCAGGCAGTGGAATGCCTTTTCTGCATCAATAGCTAATGCTAAAAATTTAATCTTTTTCAATTTACAGACATTCAAGACATCAAATAATTTTCTCGTATTGTCTAGGCCTTGTCTCTCGTTTAAAAACCTGATTGGTCAAAACTGATTAAATCTTTTATTATTAAACTTAGCATATTCGCTATAATTCTAGCATAAAGTTTAATATCAATATTTAAAAGCGATATTGGTCTATAATTAGAACACCTGTTCTGGGTTTTTCCCTCTTTAGGAATTGTAACAATTTTATTTTGTTAAAGCTATTCATAAAATGTCTACTCAGTATCTTTTTAAAACTTTTGAAAAAAAAACACAAGGAACTCCATCCCGGTAAGGGGACTTATTTAGATTGAGGGAGTAGATAACTTCCTCTACTTCTTCTCTAGAAATGTGTCCATCCAATTTGTCTCTTTGTTGGTCCGAGATTTGGAGCAAATTTTGAGTCCAAAAACTCCCATATTCTCTCTTTCGTAGGTCTAATTACCTCTCCAGTAGATTCCAAATTATAGAAATCTTTATAATAGTCAAAAAAATCCTGCCAATTTGATCAGGTATCATATGGGATTTCCTCTTTTTATCAAACATCTCTGGAGATTATTTTTGTTTTTAACTTGGTTCGCAAAAAAATGTGTTTGCCTTATTGCCAAAATGATAATATTTTTGCTGAGCTATCCAAATATTTTTATCAATTCTTAGTTGTTGTATTTCTCTTATTTGTTTTCTGTAGAATCCCTATTTCCAGAGTATTTTCCATATTAGGTGCCAGTTTGTTGGAACTATTACATTTATTGAGTTGGATATAAAGATCTCTAAGGGGTTTCTCTCTTTCTTTGCTATTTTGGGATGCTAATGATTTACAAATTTATCAATTTATTCATTTACTAAAGTGATGATCCTAATGTACCACAAATGTATGACTATGTTAATCAATAATAATCAATGGATATATATTCTAGAAACATTTGTACAATTCTGTGATGATAATTATTTATGAATATATGTGAGAGCATTTAGAATAAATTGACATTTTGTGTAATTCCTGCTTTCCATCCACTGAACAGAGGTGCTGCATTAGCTTTATGCGTCCAACTTGCATTAGACATTTTCTTATCACATAAGCAAAAGTCTCTTATAATGCACATATTTGTCTATGAATGGGGTTTTATTTGTAAGCCAAGCTAGTTTCCGGTGTCCTTTCCAAATGTTTCTATTGATGCTAGTACAGTCCTGCTACAACAGAGACTGTGGGGACATATAGGCAGTAATCAAGTTGTCATGTTGTATGACGTGTATAGTTTTAGATCTATAGTTCAAGATCTTTTTCGCTTTTTATTATCTTATGTGCATTTAGCTTTATATACAATACATACAACAGCCACTCCATTACTACAAAGCAAAGGTTCTTCTCATTACACACACTTTCATGAATGGGAATTTAATAATGTGTTATGCTATCATAGGGCCTCATTCTATTATCGGCCGCAGCCGTTGCGGGGCCGTAAGGACCGGCCGCAAGCTATTCTGCTATTCTATTCCCTTACGGCCGGAGGCTCCGGCAGGCTTGCGGCCGGTGCCTTGCTATCTCTTGCGGCCGCTCGCGCCGGAGGAAAGCCTTTGATCTAAAACGGCCGCAAGAGATTTGCAATTCAATTGCTCCAGGAAACCTCTCTGCAAGGCTAAAAGCGAGCCGCAGCTTACTTGCAGGAAAGAGGTCTCGCTAGCACCAATTAAGCACATAAAATAGCTCAAATAAAGCCATCCTGCACTTTTAGAAGACTATAAAGGGATTTTAGTTGTTAGAAAAAATAGCACATAATTATCCTGTACTCAAATCCGTAAAATATTTAATTTTTAATATCCGTAAAATATCCATATAAAAAGTCCAGAGTGCTTGGAGCACCTCAGACCCGCCCACGCCGCAGCCGGAAAATAAACAGTTAATTTGAACTCGGGTTTGGGCAGATGTGCAAGCTTGAGAGTGGGTTCCTTTTAATCCTCATGTCCCCCAATATGATCCCTAGCATTTACAGAGCTGTACAGTGCAGGCTTGAATTTATTTTTCAGTTTTTATATTTCACAGATTACGGCCGGTTCCAAGATATGCGGCCGGCCGTAAAAGGAGATCCTTGCGGGGCCGTATAATAGAATCGCGAGTTAACTGAACCCTCGCAAGGAATCGCAGCCTTACGGCCGATTTACGGCCGATAATAGAATGAGGCCCATAGTGTTTTCTTAGCAACTGCAACTTTGGATGCTATTACCTGGCATCTGATAAAGGGCACCTCTTTTAATGCGGACATATTTTAAAAGTTGTTTAGTTTCATTGCCTTCTAAAAAAAAAGCCAGCTTTGTAAATAGATGAGGCTTTCATTGAACATGCTGAAAGCACTGTTTCGAATTAACACTTTATGATTAAGTTAACTTTACTCTCTGCATTATCACTCCCTTAAATAAATAGATATAACTGCAGTATTCATTTAAAAATGTAAACTATTCTTGTACAACAACATCACTAATCCAGAAAACCTTCGGAACGGATAATGCTGATTAATCAATGTTGTACCTGTATGCGACAACTGAGTCTTTTGGTACATGTATGCAGCAAGTAGTTAATTATCATGTATTTATGTATGTAATACTTACTGCTATATATTATTTAGTCATCAGTTTTTTTTTACAACACTTTAAGTGATCCAAGAGGCAACCCTCTATCTGGCGTGTTGTTTACTATGTATGGGAATGCAGTTGTATGATATTGTGGGTTTTGTTTCTTTAGCACTTACTACTCATCTATGATGATAGATATTTCTACACAAGTATGATGTAATTCTTACATGTTAAAGACATTTTATTTGATCCCTATATGCTGCAGTTATATTATTTGCTTAGTATATCACATCAATATACACATTATTTGCTTAGTTACTCGTATTGTCTTCTAGCTGTCCAGTGAGCTCCCTTACAATGGACACATCATTTTTAAGGGTATCAGCCTCACTATTTAAACATGTCAGCTGTTCTGAGAACCGGTTTTGTGTTTTGAGGAAGCGTCAATGCAAAATGCGTCAGAAGGAGATGCTAATGCAGCACAACAGCATTTTTTACAGCTCTCTTTTTTTCTCTTTGGTGACAGTTAGATTCATATCTACGTTGTTATAGTCCTGAGGTCACACTATACCTAAAGGTCCTGAGACTCATCTGAGACTCCTAACTGAGTGTAGAGTAGTATAATTGTATTAATTTTTTTTCTCTAGACCATTCATTTACTTTATTATAATTAGGACTTCATGTCATGTTTTGGAATGATGCTATATTGCCTTGTTTATAACATGGGATTAGCAATGGTAAAAAGGGGCTTATACTATTTTTGACAAATGCAATTATGAATGCAGTAGTAGAACAGAAATTCCTACCTAGTTGTGTTAATCACTCATCCACGGCCACTAAAACATTAATCCCTGCCAGGGGTGTCCTTGATGGGGCACCCCCGGCACCTAAAATTGACCTGCAAGGGTTAAAGTACCAGTGGCAGGGGGAAAATTATAGGACCATCAGCAGGGGTTAATTCAATAGCGTGGGTCGTTTAAGGACCTCCACAACAGGAGAGGGGTTCATTTTAGTTTTCATGGGGTCCCAATCAAGACCCACTGCACCATAGGGGTTAATTTTAGATGGCAAGGCCCTGAACGGAACCCCCTACAGCATGGGGGTTAATTTTAGGTGCCAGGTGATCCCAAGCAGGATGCCCTGCATTCATTTTAGGTGCAAGGGCCATTGGTCAGTGATTAGGGAATGGAATGCCCAAGGCATGACATTCTGTTTTTCTATTGGCTCCTAGAGCCATTTGTCATCCATAAACCCTGGTTTGGGTTCCTCCTACACTGAAAACTCTTGCGGACAAGGCAAGGGTTTATGGATGTGGGCTGTGTGCCATAATGGGGAGAGATATAGTTTATTTACGGACAAAGGCCCCTATTCAATTGAGCAATTACTGGTTACTGAAGCCCGTAATGTAGTCTGTAAACTAATTTGCTATTTGCAAACGATCTGCTGGTTACGGCTCAAAATCCATGTGGTTGTTAAAATCGTAACTCTGACCCAGCTAAGCTTTTGATCTTTCAAGCCTATTAATGTTACAATAGCAAATCACTATTCAATTGCTACAATTCCTTAAGCCCGCAAATGATCTCACACTCGTAAATGGTAAATGTAGAAGAAAATCAGATAGGACCCCAGGGTAAACAACTGTTCGTGGCACTGTAAATGCAAATATAAAATCAATACTGCACTTTAAAAAACGGGGAAAGAGATATAAGACATTATAATTAATTATAATGTCTCAAGATCGCAAATCTGCAATCAAAAATATTTTTTTTACGTTTTATTTCCGTGCTATATCAATCTCGGTAATCAAGAAGTTAATACATATCAGGCCACCCACATGGACTAGAACAGTATCATCATTTTTATTATTTTGTACATTGCTGGATTGCGAGTCCGTTCCCATATCGGACTTCTAAACGCTAATTGATTGACGTTTAATCTCCATGCTTTACTGACGTAATCATGACAGTCTAATTTACTATTGGTTGTTTCTAAATTGGTAGTTACGGCATTGCTTAACTGATCATGATCTTGCTCTGAAATGCTACTTACGATTGCATGGTTTATGGTTTAGGCTTTCGGTCAGATAGTTGTGGGCTTGTTCAATTGAATCACTCTGTAACTGTTGCAAATTTCAACCCTGCAGACTTACGGCCGGTGTGAAGTAAACTGCAGGCTTGCAGTTAAATAGGGGCCAAAGCCTTTTATTTAAGAGCTTTATTTATGGCTACATTTGTAACATAGGACTAATACAGATACGTAATTACATAGCTATACTTTTACCATTTGTGGCATCAAGTATCAACAGCAACATAACCAGACATTTCTTTCTATATAAAACATTAGTCAGTAAGATTAATTTTCACAGTAGATTTCTGTATATTAAGGTATATTATTACCCAGGAATCTACAGTACTTTCATGTGAGCTGTTCCAGAATTATTGTTAGTTCTATATTTTAGATTTCGAAAAGCCTTTCTGTAATTGTTTAATGACAATAAAAGCTAAGATTTATTTTAATTATTTTCCATTGGTTTATTCTTAATATTTGTACTATCTGGGTAGCACCGACAAAAACTCTTGTGTTAAGGATTTGGACTTTTGATTTTCAGCATTAGATTGGCCCCACATACTTTAATAGTCTCCAAATTCACTAGACATGATATGGCACTAGAAATTGAGCCCCTCAGTTCAGGGGGTGCCTACCGAACTACTATGGAAGAGCAGAGGATGAGTACACGCAACATCACATATAATTAAATGGTTGGGCCAATGCTGAGAAGACACCCAGCGGAGGAGGTGTCTGGAGGCGAAGGAAACTCTGCTGTTGCAAAGAACAGTTCAGCATAGGACCCTAAAATTGGACATTTCATACCAGACAACCACCAGATGTTCCACTGTGGTCAAAAATTCTGCAATAGAAATGGAGTAGCCATCATAACCAATTAAAGGGTTGCCAAAGCAGTGTTCGTGTACTATCCAATAAATGACTGATTGACTTCAATTTGAATTCAAGGCAAACCATTTAATATCCCAGCGATTTAAGTCTATGCCCCAAACAAGGATGCTGAAGTTTTAAAATTGTAAAAGGATATTCAAAACCTCCTAGATACCAAGAAAATATGTTACACTCATTATAGAAGATTGGAAGTAGGGACCCCAAAAAATCCTGGAATAACAGGCAAGTTTGGTCTTGGAGTACAAAAAAGCAGGTCACAGATTAGGAAAATTCTGTCAAGATAATTCTCTGGCCATAGCAAACACCACCTTCCAACAGCCTCCAAGATTACTCTACACAAGGACATCACTAGATGGACAATATAGAAATCAGATTGACTATCCAGTAATATATATATATATATATATATATATATATATATATATATACCGTATATACTCGAGTATAAGCCAACCTGAGTATAAGCCGCGGTACCTATTTTACCACAAAATACTGGGAAAACTTAGTGACTTGAGTATAAGTCAAGGGTGGGAAACGTGCTGCCCCCTGTGCCCCTCTTGTGCCCTCTGTGTCCCCCTCTTGTGTGCCCTCTGTGCCCCTTTCTTGTGTCCCCCCTCCCTCCCCTGTGTCTCTTCCCCTCCTCTCCCTCCCCTGTGTCTCTTCCCCCCTCTCCCTCCGCTGTGTCTCCACCCTCCCTCCCCTGTGTCTCTTCCCCATCTCTCCCTACCCTGTGTCTCTTCCCCTCCTCTCCCTCCCCTGTGTCTCTTCCCCCTCTCCCTCCCGTTTCTCTTCCACTCTCCCTCCCTTGTGTCTTTTTTCCCTCCCTCTCCTGTGTCTCTTTCTCCCTTCTCCCTCGTGTCTCTTCCCCTCCCCCTCCCTTATCATCCTCCTCATCCTCCCTTCTCATCCTCAACACCCCTCCTCATCCTCCCTCTTAAACCCCCCTCCTCATCCTCCCTCCTTAACACCCCTCCTCATCATCAACCTCCCTCCTCAACCCCCCTCCTCATCCTCAACTCCCTCCTCAACCTCTCTCCTCAACCCCCCTCCTCAACCCCCTCCTCATCCTCAACCGACCTCCTCATCCTCCCTCCTTAACCCCCCTCCTCAACCCCCCTCCTCATCCTAAACTCCCTCCTCAACCTCTCTCCACAACCCCCCTCCTCAACCGCCCTCCTCATCCTCAACCGCCCTCCTCATCCTCCCTCCTCAACCCCCCTCCTCAACCCTCTCCTCAACCCATCCTCCTCTCTCCTCAACCCCTCTCCTTATCCTCACTCCTTAACCCCCCCAACCCCCCTCCTCATCCTCAACCCCCCTCCTCAACCCTCCTCTTCAACCCCCTCCTCGTCCTCAACCCCCGACAACCCCCCTCCTAAACCCCCCTCCTCATCCTCAACCTCCCTCCTCAACCCCATCCTCAACCCCCCTCCTCCACTCCCCTCCTCAACCCCAGGATGAGGAGGGGGGTTGAGGTTGAGGAGGGGGGTTGAGGTTAAGGAGGGGGGTTGAGGATGAGAAGGGGGATTTAGGAGGGGGATTGCGGATGAGGAGGGGGGTTGAGGAGGGGGGTTGAGGAGGGAGGTTGAGGAGGAGGGTTGAGGATGAGGAGGGAGTTGAGGGGGGTGCTTGAGGTGGGAGGATGCGGAAGATGTTAAAGGAGGGGGATGGAAAGAGACACAAGGGAGAGGGGGGAAAGAGACACAGGAGAGGGAGAGTATATATATAAATGTATATATATATATATATATATATATATATATATACTGTATATATATACTGTGTATATATGTATATATATATATATATATATATATATACACACACACACACATACACACTCATATTCATTATACATTTAGCAGTGAAAATATGCAATTGCACAATGCTATATTTTAGAACTAGGTGTGACAAATCTGAATACATAAAAAAATAATGACACAAACAAAGCACTGCTATGCATAACTTCTCTAGAAAATTGGGCTAGCAAAAAACACTGATAAATCTATCACCCTACATGTTAAGTGATGATTATTTTCCCTGCCACTTCTAATATTTCAGCAACTTGCAAAGACTATATTTGCCAAGACTGGGTTAAAATAATTTCTGCATTGCATTATAAGTACATGTTTTGGACAGTAGTAATAAAGGGATTGCATTAATGCTTTATCCTGAAATTGATCATACTAATGGGAAAAGGGAGACCAATAAATCAGAAAACAAGCTCATGAAGCTGTGAACTCTCTTGTGTTCAACACTGTATATGTTTTATCGGCCAAATCTCAAGAGGGTTTCAAAATATAAACAAATACTTATAGCAGAACAGGTTTTAAATAAGAAGTGTCAATATTGGATTGTTTCAGATATTCTGTGCACTGACAGTGACCTCTGGATATGTAAAACCCTTCTGTAAATAACACAAAATAGTGAAAGATAATTAATAATACAATATATAAATTCAGTTTGAACAAACAGAAAAGACAAAACAAATTCCTAAAAGCACTCCAAATGTTGTTGTCTTTATCAGGTCATTGGTTTCAAAATATATATAACCCCAAAAGGAAACATAAAAAAGTATGGTATTTGTTAATCTCCCTCACAATTGACGGTTATAGTAAGATTCAGTAAATATTGAACCAGTGACAAATATTAACTATTGGGGAAGAATATTTTGAGCATTTTTTTCTTCTGCATTTGTTCAGTTTGAGTTTACATCAAAGAGCGCTCCTACCGTAAATTTCCCCCCAGATTTTTCTATGTGTGTGTCTATGTGTGTCTATGTGTAGAGAAGCAGATGTGTGTTATTTTTATACTATATACGGCAAATTGCGGTATATTTATACTATATGCGGTATATTGAGGTCTTTCCAGGTGAGAGTCAAAACAGTTGAAAGTAAAATCCATAAGTTTTTCCATTGATCTGCACTAGGGGTTTGTGCACCCTCTCTCCCTTCCCTCTTGTTTTTATACATATTCTAGACACCTACGTGAAGAGTGTGTCAATTTAGGAAGCAGCACAGCTCTTGTTTTCGCAAGAGTTGAGAACCTTCAAGTGCGCCAGTACTACATCAGGCCACAACATCCGTTCTTTAGCACTAACTATACTCACTGGGACCAACTAGCCCCAGTATCTAACATTAATTATTGTACAGGGTGAAATCAAAAGCTCAATTCTGACTGGCTAAAATACGTTTGATGTTTTTCACAAAAACTCTATTCAAGGCAGGAAAATGATGAAAGGTGATTAGTGGGCATGGGAAAAATATTTTTTAAAGAACAACTGTTTTTTAGGTGAATGCCCATTGCAACTGGCCAGAAGATGAGGATCCTCAGCATCAATCAAGATAGAAGAGGAATTCTGCAATCAACATGGATAGTCCGCTTATCCAGGAAAGATGATTGAGGTCCAGAGTATTGTTGAACATGGTGGACAACAGAGAGTAGTACTTTTTTATTTCATGTAATTCATTTTATTTAATTATTTATTTATTTATTTATTTTTTTATTTTAAGTAATTTTTTTAAAGCATTGTATTTTTTTATATAACATAAAACATAAAGACTATTGAAATCCTTATGACTCAGAGTTTCCTATGAGCAAGCTGTATGCCCACATTAAGGCTAGAGAGCAATGTAAATACAGGCCTTGGTGCAAGTCAGGTACATTGAGGGGTCATTTTAGGAGAGCAGCAATGGAATGGCTCACTTAAAAAAACAGGAAAAAACTCCCACAGGAAAGAGAGAGCATTTTCTCGCTGCTATGTGTCAGATTGGAATGGGCCCTATAACAGAAAACATATAAACATGCCTAAAATATGTTGCTGCAATAAAATCAATTGGACTATGTTATTATTTATTTTTAGCAAATTACATGAATTGCTACAATCAATCTTAAAGGTAAAAGAAGCAGCAGGAGGGAAACTTTTCCCAAGCCTAAAGTACATGTTCTTGAAGGCTGTGTATGAATCGTCTAGTTAGAATGGCTCTATGATTAAAATTACATACTTTCTGCACACATCTTCCAAATGCAAATATAACTAATATTTTACAATCAATTTAGCACATTTTAATACATTTTACTATACTATAAATACATGTATTTGAAACATAAATAAAGAACTACTATGGGTTCCATTTTCCCTTGTGAGCTGATTCTTCCAGCTACTTTTTGAGTGCGATGTGTCCTTGTAAACAAAGAGCCTCATTAAATTGCAAGGCCGCAGTGGCCTTCATACAAGCTGTAAGCTTGTGCTTGATATTTGCTACAGTTACAGAGCGATTCAATTCATCAAGGCTGCAGCTACAGACCCGAAGCCTCAAGACCATAAACCCTTCCCACGCCCGTAAGCTGTTAGTGGGCTGGAATAGAAAAGATCCGCAGTTACAATCCAATCCTGTAATTATAGAGCGCAAGTCTGGCCTCTGAGCCAATAGAAAGCAGGCTAGCGGAAAATGATTGACAGAGAGAGATTATAAAGTTGCTTTCCACACGCCCCAGCATTGACTGTGTTGTAGATTCTCACGAAGTAGCACGCAGGTCCTCAGAGTTGGTGGCTGTTTATTTAGAGATAGAGAGCAGGCAAATTATCGAAGCAGGAATTTACGGTTTTATTCATTTATATTATTCTAAAAACTATTTTACACCTAAACTTTGGTTACACATATTTACTGAATACACATAATACAAATAAACATTTATTAAATAACACACATAGATAGTGATGTCGCGAACATCAAATTTTGGGTTCGCGAACAGCGAACGCGAACTTCATCAAATGTTCGCAAACGGGCGAACATCGGCAAACCGCCAAAGACTTCAATGGGCAGGCGAATTTCAAAACCAACAGGGACTCTTTCTGGCCACAATAGTGATGGGAAAGTTATTTCAAGGGGACTAACACCTGGACTGTGGCATGCCGGAGGGAGATACATGGCAAAACTCCCACGGAAAATTACATAGTTGATGCAGAGTCTGGTTTAAAGCCATAAAGGGCATAAATCACCTAACATTCCTAAATTGTTTGGAATAAAATGCTTTAAAACATCAGGTATGATGTTGTATCGATCAGGTAGTGTAAGGGTTACACCCGCTTCACAGTAACCGACCAATCTCCCTGTTTAATGCACCGCAAACAACCGCAAACAGTCCCTTTGCACAACCGCAAACTCCCCATTTGCACAAGGTTGGATACCAAGCTAGCCATGTTCCTTGTCCTCACTGATGTCATTGAAGGTCTCTTCCTCCACCCAGCCACCAAGGGTCCCCGAAAGGTGACAACAAGCCCCCTGGGACGCCTGCTGTGTTTGGTCTTCCACCTCCTCAAAGCCACCTTCCTCCTCTGACTCCTCTTCTTCAGACTCCCAGAGTCTGGGGGCTTCCACTGCCCAGCATGGAATATTATACACAGGTCAGAGTCTGGGGGCTTCCACTGCACAGCATGGAATATTATACACAGGTCAGAGTCTGGGGTCTTCCAATGCACAGCATGGAAGATTATACACAGGTCAGAGTCTGGGGTCTTCCAATGCACAGCATGGAAGATTATACGCGTTGCCTCTGTCTGCGTTATTATAAGGTGTGTACTGTTAAGTAGTACTATTCCTATCGGTTTAATCCCTGTTACGTCCACTATCAGGGGACGTGTATATGACATGGATTTTTGGAAGCGGGAGATGGAAAAAGATGCTTGGTCGGTCCTCCCACTTCAAATTTGGGGAACTGCGCATGCAATCTAAGGTGCCACCAGATATGAGTGTCACTGTGCACTGGCAAAAGTTGGCACAGTAGGTGCTGTAGGCCAAACACACATGCCTGTAGGAAGGCAACTGATATTCAATCGATTACAGTCAAAAAAGTGTTGTTTTATGTCACTGTACACTACTGTTGCACCAGATATGACGTATCACTGTGCACTGGCAAAAGTTGGCAGAGTAGATGCAATAGGCTTCCCACACACGCCTGTAGGCAGGCAATTGCTATTCAATCTATTACAGTCAAAAAAGTGTTGTTTTATGTCACTGAACACTACAGTTGCACCAGATATGACGTATCACTGTGCACTGGCAAAAGTTAGCAGAGTAGATGTAATAGGCTTCACACACACACCTTCAGGCAGGCAACTGATATTCAATCGATTACAGTCAAAAAAATGTTGTTTTATTTCACTGAGCACAATATAAGCTGTTAGGTGTTAGCCTGTCACACACACACGCTGGCAGGCAGGCATATGCAATTAGATTACACAGAAAAAAATTATAAAATAAAATAAATGATGTTCTAGCCCTAAAAATGGCTTTTTGGGTTGCTGTCCTTCAGATGGAAGGCACTGGAAGGGAGTGTATGCTGCTGATTGGCTGGAATTTTTCTGCTGACTGTGAGGTGCAGGGTCAAAGTTTCCTCAATGATAAAGAATAGGGGGCAAACCCAAAAGCGCATGTGTTCGCCGTTCGTTGCGAACGCGAACATGCAAAAAGCGCCGCGAACAGTCCGCCGGCGAACTGTTCGGGACATCACTACACATAGATACACATAGAGCTAGGTCGCTCCATACACACACACACACACCCTATACCCCATCCCCCAACAGTTAATAATAATATATTTTTTTTACCTCACATATATGTACAGAAATACTTAGCTTGATTTATCCTTATTTTCTGTTTGGGATTAACATGGAGGGAGGAGAGAGGAGGGTAAGAGAACTGGATAGGTGGGGAGAAGAGGAGAGAGTAATGGCCCTGGGGAATGGTGGAGAGGAGGAGGAGGAGGTGAGTAGTGGTGGAGGAGAGGAACAGGAGTTGTGGAGTGTTGGAGGAGGGGAGGAGGAGGGGGAGGTGAGGAGTGATGAAGGAGAGGAGGAGGAGAGTGGAGGAGCAAGAGGCTGGTGGCAGGCAAAGGGCCCCAAGCTACTTGCACAAGGATAATGCGGTCTTCCTCTGTGCGAACCGCGAGAGCCCCGCTATCCTTGCGGGGGAGGGAAGTTAGACCCGGACCAGGGCCCAGGTCTGGAAGGAGGTAACAGCTGCAGTAATAGCAGTGGGCACAGAAAAAGGGATGTGAGGTCTGTGAAGCACCAGTTTGATGACTCCCGGGCCAAGTGAGAAAAGGATGGCCAAGAAGGCCAGTCAAGCCGCAGCACCAAGTGGTGGCTCCAAAGTGACGGTCAAATACAATGATTGGGAGAGGGTTGCCAAGGATCTTCTGAGCCAGTTGCCCACCACTGGAGCTTCAGGCCCGTTGGACCAGCAGGATCCTGCCTCCATGACAGATGAATATCACATACACCAACATGCCACCACATGTACACACTACACATGTACATGATAACCAACAAGGACACTAGTAGTTGGGGGGGAGGGACTAGATATAAGTAATGGGGTAGAAAGTGTAGAGAGTATAAGGGATGAATTAACAACTCATAGGGGAGGAGATGGGGGGATGGGTAGTGTAGTCAATAGGGAGCTAGTACTAAGTAATTCAAGTACAGTGGCAGGCACTTCAGAACTACAGACTCATAACATAAGGTGTATGCTTGCTAATGCCAGAAGCTTGCCAGGAAAAATGAGAGAGTTAGAATTATTAGCAATTAATGAAAATTGGGATTTAATAGGCATTACTGAAACGTGATGGGATGAATCTCATGACTGGACCGTTAATCTGGATGGTTATAACCTATTTAGGAAAGATAGAGGCAATGGTAAATGAGGAGGAGGGATTTGTCTGTATGTTAAGCCTGAATTTAAGCCTATAGTCAGAGAAGATATTTATGGTGGACCTAGTGATAAAGCTGAATGCTTGTGGGTAGAGTTAAATAGCGGAGCAGCATTTTCCAAAAGAATATTAGTAGGAGTATGCTATAAACCCCCAAATATAGCTGAAAGTGAGGAAATGCAATTATTGTTACAGAATGAAAATGCAGCTAGTAATGGTCAAGTTCTAATAATGGGAGATTTTAATTACCCTGAAATTAACTGGATAAATGAGACCAGCAGTTCATCTAAGGGGAGCAGGTTCTTGAGTACACTCAGGGATCATTATCTGGCCCAGGTTGTCCAAGAGCCTACTAGAAATGAAGCTATCTTAGATTTACTCATCACAAATAATATTGATATAGTATCTAATGTTGGAATAGGGCAACGTTTGGGAAACAGTGATCACAACACAGTCTCGTTTGAGATCGAATTAAAAAAACAAAATTTTAAGGGGCCACCAAAAACTCTTAATTTTAAAAGGGCAGATTTTAACGGTCTAAGGGCAGCAATACAAAGTATAGACTGGGACAGAGAACTGGCCGGTAAAAACACTGACCACAAGTGGACAACATTTAAATCCTTACTAAATATAAATACACATCGGCATATACCGTGTGGGAATAAAAGTAAAAGGAGTAAATCCCATCCAATGTGGCTTAACAATGATTTAAAGATTAAGATACGGAGTAAAAAACAGGCATTTAAATTATACAAAAAAGAGGGGACAGAGACTGCTTTACAGGAATACAAGGGAATCAGCAAGGCTTGCAAAAGGGCGATTAGACTGGCTAAAATAGAAAATGAAAAATGAATTGCAAAAGAGAGTAAGACTAACCCTAAAATATTTTATTAAATATTATATTAATGGGAAGAAGGCGAGGAAGGAAGCTATAGGAACATTACAATGTGACACGGGCCATCTGATAATTAGTGACCAAGAAAAGGCAGATGAGCTAAATAGGTTATTTTCTTTGGTATACACAAGGGAGGTACCAGTGGTTGGGACATGGCAACATAATGGGGCTACACTACCTTTGCCAAATAATCGGTAACACAGGAAGTAATCCAAAAGAGGTTGGAAAAAATAAATGTTAATAAAGCCCTGGGTCCTGATGGAAAACATCCAAGGGTACTAAGGGAACTGGGTTCTGTAATAGCCAAACCATTATATTTAATTTTTCAAGATTCACTCAACACAGGGTCTCTACCAGATAACTGGAGAAAAGCTGATGTGATACCTATATTTAAAAAGGGAGCAAGAGTAAATCCGGGGAATTACAGACCAGTGAGCCTCACTTCTGTAGTGGGAAAGCTTTTAGAAGGGTTAATAAGGGATAATATACAAGAATATGTCTATTTGAACAGGATTATAAGTAGGGGTCAACATGGATTTATGAGGGATAGGTCATGTCAAACAAATCTAATTAGTTTCTATGAGGAGGTTAGTAGGAACCTGGATCAAGGCAACTCAGTGGATGTAGTCTTTTTGGATTTTGCAAAGGCTTTTGATACAGTGCCACATGGGAAACTATTGTGCAAACTAAGAGATACAGGAGTTGCAGTAAATATCTGCTCATGGATTGAGAGCTGGCTAAAAGACAGGAAGCAAAGGGTTGTTGTAAATGGAACATACTCTGTTTGGACTAATGTGGTAAGTGGGGTTCCTCAGGGTTCAGTATTAGGTCCTCTCCTTTTTAACATATTTATTAATGACTTAGAGGTAGGATTGGAGTGTGGTGTCTCCATTTTCGCTGACACGAAGTTGTGCAAGGTAATTACATCAGATAGTGATGTGCTTTCCCTCCAAAGGGATTTACATAAAATTGAGGAATGGGCATCTAAATGGCAGATGAGATTTAATATGAATAAATGTAAAGTTATGCATCTGGGAAGGAAAAATAGCCATGCAATTTATAATCTTAATGGAGCAAATCTAGGTGTATCGGATATCGAAAGGGATTTGGGAGTGCTTGTGGACAACCACCTAGGTAACAGTGCTCAAAGCCAAGCAGCAGCTGCAAAGGCAAAAAAAATATTAGCATGTATTAAGAAGGATATAGAAGCAAGGGAAGCAAATATAATTCTGCCACTATACAAATCTCTAGTACGCCCTCAGTTGGAATATGGAGTTCAATTTTGGGCACCACTTCATAAAAAGGACATTTTAGAGCTGGAAAAGGTACAGAGGAGGGAAACAAAACTAATAAGAGGAATGGAGGGGCTAATTTATGAAGAAAGACTAACCAAATTAAACGTATTTTCTCTAGTAAAAAGGCGTATTTTCTCTAGTAAAAAGAGGAGATATGATTACCTTATACAAATACATCCAGGGTCAGTACAAAGATTTGTCAAGGGAGCTTTTTGTGCCAAGAGGTTTTCAACTGACAAGAGTATAATCCCTTGAGGTTAGAAGTAAAAAGATTCCACCTTAAAGAAAGAAAAGGTTTCTTCACAGTAAGAGTGGTTAATCTGTGGAATTCTCTACCAGAGGAGGTGGTGACCGTGGATTCGATAGATAACTTTAAAAGGGACTTGGATTTATTTCTAATTAAAAAGGGAATTCAGGGTTATCATGGATAATTAGAGAGGCAGTATTGATCCAGGGAAAAGTCCGGTCGCCGGTGTCTGGGATCAGGAGGGAATTGATTTTTTTTTTTAATTAATTAATAGTTAATCCGCATATTGCAGATCAGAGGAGATCTTAAAAGGTTGAACTTGTTGGACTGAAAGTCTTTTTTCAACCTTAAATACTATGGCCCTCATTCAATTGCAATTAGGCCAATTGAATAGGACCCTTAATAAGCACGTAGCATATTTTTTTTAAAGAAGTTTTTAGTTAGTGAAAACATTGCTTTTGGATAGATGCTTACTAACTAAAAACGTCTTTAAAAAATATATGTTATGTGCTAATTTAGGGCCCTATTCAATTGGCCAAATTTCAATTGAATGAGGGCCTATATAACTATGTAACTATGTAACTATGTAACTAACATGTCAGCTCTATGGATTTAACAATGTATAGATGTATCAGTCATGCATCATTAAATCCATGAAGTTGACAAATCCCTGTCATTTGTGGGAACACCAACAGTAATCAACCAATAGAGAGTCCATGTATGGGTGTGCCCACTGCAACTTACGCAGTTACAGACCGCTGCCGGCGGAATCAAGATAGCGTTAGGAGCCAAGAACAATCAAGATCAAGAACCAAAGAATAGATCAAATCTAGCAAATGATAGCTACTCATAGTTGCAATTAAGCAAATTATCCAGGTTCAAGTCTAGATGTCAGATAATTAGGAATAAACACAAACCAATGTATTACTCATCATACTTAACACATATACCTTTCTTATCCCAGCTTTCAGGATGTCTGGGTCCAGTTGTGAGCCATATGCGGGTGCGTCGGTTCATTTAGAGCAGGACGTCGGGGACCAAGCCCCCGCCCACCAAGAACCAGTGCAAGGGGAGGAGGAACCAGAGAGATACCAAGGGCCCTGGTTCCGAGGAGGAGGACAGCAGTGTGGTCATCTGCAGGACCATCAGCAACACTGGTGGCATTTGACCACACTGTCCCCCTCCTCCAAAAACTGAGTCTCTCACGAGGGCCCTCCTACTGGAGAGATGGTTGGGGCTTGCAACCACCTACTCCTCTCCCCAGCAGTGCATCGGACTGGCTCCCACCACCACCACCAGACCCACCATCACTGTGGAGCCAGGCTCCAGCTGGGCCACAGCCCCTCCCCACTGGGCCACCACCGCCACCTCCTCACCCTGCAATGGCCTTGTGGGGGTCACAAGGACCTCCATCCTTGCCACCACCAATCCAGGCTGCTCAGGTGGAAATGCTGCCCATCATGGGCAGCAACTGGAGTGTCTGCAGGGGAACCAGGCCAGCATCTCAGCCAATCATGCAGAGGTTATGAGCAGCCTGCCCGGGAGAAATAGGGGGGAGAGGAGGCACCACCTCATGAAAGAGTCATAACTTGCTGCTCAGGATGGAGGCGAACCAGAGCGCAATCCAGTAAGTAACAGCAGATGCCAAGCACCGCACTCTGGTCCCCAGTCCACCCCATTGTTTAAGGACTCATATTGCCAGTAATTTATGAATATGGACAAGGGAGCATGACATTGATGCATTGGGATTATGTGTTATTGTGTGGTAATATGTTGCCTGTACATGGTTATTATGTATCCTAGTTATAATCACATATATAGTTGTGAGCATGCGAGCTGTTGCTAATGCTTGCGCCGCCAGCAACTGCGGACCTTTTGCAAAATTTACGTAGTTACGAAAGGAAAATACGAGACACGTTACAACCCATTACGAACTCGCAAAAAACGTCTGAAACCAGCTCACATAAAAACATGAAAGACACAATAAATACACACAACAAATACATAAAAAGCTTACCTAGAGGAAGAGGGAGCACCCAGGAGCTCGAAAACTGAAGTTACAGCTCAATTTAACTCAAAATAAAAGAGTGTAGACACTCAAAAATCGTCTAAGCAAGAGAAAAAATGACCGCCAAAAGAAACGAAAACGAAGCTACAGCAGTCTAAAGACGCAAAAAGCACCAAACACCTACGTATTTCCCGAAAAACACCTATGAGATTGGAAAACAAGGACGCGACCCCAAAAACATTAGAAACACAATAAATACACACAACAAACACATAAAAAGCTTACCCACAGCAAGGTGATGGACCCAGGACCTCTCCCAGTAAAGTTACAGCTCGATTTAAGTACAAATTTCGGAGTTTAGACACACGAAAATCACCTAAGCGAGAGAAAAAATGGCTGCCGAACAAAACGAAAACAAGGCTAAAAGACCCTAAACACGCAAAACACCACCAAACAGCTAAGGATATTCCGAAAAAGTCGTACGACATCCGAAACGAAGGACGCTGAATCAGGTACAGCCACATACCACACATTAGCCGCCATTTTAGAACAATAACTTATACAATGCGGAAGTACACAGCTACGCTAACGGATTTGCCTCGCCACGCACACTATTACACTGCACACATTCATCACGCCTACACAGCAGCTCTACAGCACTAATGCTGCAGCAACATCAAAACAGATTGCCAGCTCTTCAATAGAATGTTTCCTGCATATATTACTTCAAAATAGGTAAAGTATATTCCTTTATTAATGTATTATTTATTTTATTGTCATACACCTAACAGCATTAGCTCACTTACAATTTATTTGCCGTCATTTTTTGACGAGAAATATTCTAGTATATTATAGGAGGGAAAATGTTATATAGAACATATGTGGAGTTGGTAAAAATGCCCTGCATAGGAGTTAGCTGCAGATCATTGCACACTCACACATACAGACCTTGGGTCAAGACAGATGTGTGAACTTCAAGTAGTCCTAAGCAAACACTTGAGTTTAACATACAGGTTTTTTTTCCACTAGGCAGCTATAGATATCTGGGGAATTTGATCTCAAGAGCTTTGATAGCCCAAGGTTGCAAGCCAAATGGGCTGACATCACACTTACACAAATGTACACAAGGGTGTGGTATTGGAGAGTATACATATGTTGTTTTAAACATTCAATAAAGGTTGAGAGATAGTTTTCACATACACAAGGTGTGAGACTATTTGTGTGTGTTGTATCCTGACTTGGGGAATGGTTTTTCCATGGGCCACTTGTAACCTGTATCCAGTATTCTCTGCCTGTACCTCTTGGGCCTTGCCCTCTTCTGGAGCCATCTATTGTGCCACAGAGGATAGGAACTACACATTTCTGCTGGGGTAGGTTTGAACTAGGTTCATATCAAGCCGCTTTGAAGAAGCAGATCATGACAAAGGCATTTTCTGCATCTACAAGCCTTGTCAAAGAAATAAAGTAATTGTAAGATATTCTCAGCTCCCACAATATTAAAGCTATCATATATTCAGATATCTAAGAAATTATTGTTGCTAGCTTGAATGTAGACTAATACCTCTATGGCAGAGGACATGCAAAGTCTCACAGTGGCATGTTAATGAAAGACAGCATTCATACATACAGTAGTTGCATAGTTACATAGTTACATAGTAATTGAGGTTAAAAAAAAACTTTCAGTCCATTAAGTTCAACCTTTTAAGATCTCCTCTGATCTGCAATATGCAGATTAGTTATTCATTAATTAGTTGTTAATTAATAATTAATAGTATAGTATTTGAGGATGAATAATGAGTTAGTCCATCAAGTTCAACCTTTTTAGATCTCTCTTGATCTTTTTAATATGTGGACTATTTATTATTAATTGTTAATTGATCCAGAGGAAGGCAAACCCAAAAAACCTCATTGAAACTTTGCCAATTGTCTCATAAGGGGAAAAAAAGCGAAATTCCCTTCTGACCCCAGAAACTGGCGATCAAATTTCTCCCTGGATCAATATTCCTTCGCTAGTTATCTAGGATAACCTTGAATGCCCTCTTTATTCAAAAATATATCTAACCCCTTTTTGAAGTTATCTATCGAATTCGAATTCTTGTCAGTTGAAAATCTCTTGCTACAAAAAGTTCACTTGATAAAGCCTTATATTGACCCTGGATGTATTTAAATAAGGTAATCATATCCCCCTCGTAGATGCCTTTTTTCTAGGCAAAATAAGTTTAATTTGGTTAGTCTTTCTTCATAACTTATCCCCTCCATTCCCCTTAATTGTTTTGTAGCCCTGTCTGTACTTTTTCCAGCTCTAAAATGTCTTTTTTATGAAAAGGAGCCCAAAATTGTACTCCATATTCCAACTGAGGGCGTACAAGAGATTTGTATAGTGGCAGAATTATATTTGCTTCCCTTGCTTCTATACCCTTCTTAATACATGCTAATATTTTACTTGCCTTTGCAGCTGCTGCTTGGCATTGAGCACTGCTACCTAGGTGGTTGTCCACTAGTACTACCAAATCCCTTTTAATATCTGATACCCCTAGATTTGCTCCACTAAGATTATAAATTGCATGGCTATTTGTCCTTCCCAAATGCATAACCTTACATTTTTTTTGTATTAAATGTCATCTGCCATTTAGCCGCCCATTTCTCTAATTTATGCAAATCCCTTTGTAGGGTACATCATTATATGATTTAATTACCTTGCACAACTTAGTGTCATCAGCAAAAATGGAGACATGACTTTCGAATCCTACTTCTATGTCATTAATAAATATGTTAAAAAGGAGAGGATCTAATACTGAACCTTGAGGAACCCCACTTACCACATTAGTCCAATCGGATTATGTTCCATTTACAACAACCCTTTGCTTCCTGTCTTTTAGCCAGCTCTCAATCCATGAGCAGATATTAACTGCAATTCCTGTATCCCTTAGTTTGCTCAAACGTCTCCCATGAGGCACTGTATCAAAAGCCTTTGCAAAATCCAAAATACTACATCCACTGAGTTGCCCTAATCCAAGTTCCTACTAACCTCCTCATAGAAACTAATTAGATTGGTCTGACATGACCTATCCTTCATAAATCCATGTTGACTGCAACCTATGATCTTGTTAAAATAGACATATTCTTGTATTCTGTCCCTTTTTAACTCTTCTAAAAGCTTCCCAACTACAGATGTGAGGCTCACTGGTCTATAATTCCCAGGATTTGCTCTTGCTCCCTTCTTAAATATAGGTATCACCTCTGCTTTTCTCCAGTCATCTGGTAGAGATCCTGTAGTGAGTGAGTCTTGAAAGATTATATATAATGGTTTGGCTATTACAGAACCCAACTCACTCAGTACCCTTGGATGTATTCCATCAGGACCTGGGGCTTTATTAACATTTATTTTCTCCAATCTCTTTTAACCAATTATTTAGTGATGGTAGTGTAGCCTCATTATGTTGCGGTGCCACTGGTACCTCCCTCGTGTATACCGATGAAAAGAATCTATTTAGCTCATCTGCGTTTTTCCTGGTCACTAATTATCAGATGGCCTGTAGCTTCCTTCCTCGCCTTCTTCCCATAAATATATTTAAAAAATATTTTGGGTTAGTCTTACTTTCCTTGCAACTGACTTCTCATTTTCTATTTTAGCCAGTCTAGTAGCCCTTTTGCAAGCCTTGTTGATTTCCTTATAGTCATATAAAGCTGCCTCTGTTCCCTCCTTCTTGTATAATTTAAATGCATGTTTCTTTTTCCTCATCGTGATCTCTAAGTCATTGTTAAGCCACATGGGATGTGATTTACTCCTGTTAATTTTATTTCCACATGGTACATGCCCATGAGTATGTTTATTTAGAAAGGATTTGAATGTTATCCATTTATTTTCAGTATTTTTCCCTGTAAGTTCTTTTCCCAGTCTATATGTAGTATTGCTGCCCTTAGCCCATTAAAGTTAGCCCTTTTAAAACTTAGAGTTTTTGTTGACCCCTTACAATTCTGTTCTTTGTATTCAATCTTAAATGAGACTGTGTTGTGATCACTGTTCCCCAAGGGTTCCCCTATTTTAAGATTTGATATTATATCAATAGGACTTGTGATGACTAAATCCAAGATGGCCCCATTTCTAGTAGGTTCTTGTATTACTTGATAATGATCCCAGAGTGTATGCAAGAACCTGCTCCCCTTAGTTGAGCTGCTGGTCTCATTTATCCAGTTTATTTCAGGGTATTTAAAGTATCTCATTATTAGAACTTACCCATGCTTAGCTGCATTTCCAATCTCTAACAATAATTGTTTCAAATATATTTGGGGGTTTATAGCATACTCCCACCAAAATGCGTTTAGAATGATCTTATCCACTATTTAGCTAAACCCACAAAGATTCAATGTTGCCGTTAGTTCCAGCATAAATATCATCTCTGACTATAGGCTTACATTCAGGCTTAACATATAGACAGAACCCAACTCCTCTTTTACCATTTCCCCTATCTTTCCTAAATAGGTTATAACCATCCAGATTAACAGTCCAGTCATGAGATTCATCCCATGTCTGTTGCTCTGCCTATGCTGCCCTCCCACTCCTACAGTAGAACTGTTCTCCTGGCTGTTAGAGGTAACAGCTCTATCTGGCATTGCCATTCCTAAATGGACATCCCCAACAGTTTCACTCAAACTGGCAAATCTGTTGGTGTTTGCCAACTCAGAACAGGCCAGCCTCCTCTGGTTCACCCTGATTTCCCTTCTAACTGTAACCCAGCTACCTCCCTGGACATCCTCACTAGCCCCAGCTCCA
This sequence comes from Discoglossus pictus, assembly GCA_027410445.1. Classification (NCBI taxonomy): domain Eukaryota; kingdom Metazoa; phylum Chordata; class Amphibia; order Anura; family Alytidae; genus Discoglossus; species Discoglossus pictus. The sequence continues at coordinate 161,570,588 of CM050169.1, forward strand.
CCCTCTATGCTAGGCCCAGCTAAACTGTGCTCCGTGAGCACCAACTCCCTTTCCAGTGGAGCAACATCACTAAGTGCTGCAATTCTCCTCTCCAGATCTCCAATTTGAGCTTCCAGAGTGGCAACATGCTCACACCTCTCAAAGAGGTATGGACCCTGGATCATCTGTTCCAGCAGTGCATACATGTGGCAGGATGTACACTGAGTGAGGTGGCCACTGGACTGACTCATGATTATCAGTTACAAAAATACAGTGAGAAAACAAATCAATGTATTTGTAGAAAGATTGCTTTTCTACACCTTAACCCAAACAAAACAGAAAAAAAAATATATATGTTTGTTTTCTGTTTTATCTTGAAATACCCCTTTCCTTTGAATTCCCTCCTTTTATTCAATCTCCTACACACTAACTACACTTACATTAGAAATGATTGCAAGCACCCAATCTCACTCTTCCCTTGTTAAAATAGACCCTGCTCACCCACCTGTTCAATGATAATTGAGCCCAGACAGAAAACACTGCCCTGCCCCACAGAACTGATTCAACAAAACATGACAAAATGCACATAGATAAACCTTTACACAGGCCAAACCACGCCCACTCTCACCTGGACACGGATTACAGCCCACAGGACAGAAAACACTGCACTGATTTACATAACTGATTTAAACAGAACCTCACACAAATGCACACATATATACCTTTACACAGGCCAAACCAAACCCACTCTCACTTGCACATTGATTACAGCAACAGGACATAAAACACTGCACTGATTTACAGAGCTGATTCAAACAGAACACCACACAAATCCTCACATATATACCTTTACACAGGCCAAACCACACCCACTCTCATCTGGACCCTGATTACAGCAACAGGACAGAAAACACTGCACTGATCTACAGAGCTGATTCAAAAAGCACTAGATGCACTAGTGAAGCATGTTATGCTCTTCTCAATATCAGTACGAGAACAGATCCTTGTGTCTGATATAAGAAACAGTGAATCTGGCTGCTGACCTTTGTATCCTCTCTGTATTAATTTGTATTTTCTCCTATTGCTGATATCATGAATATCCTTTAACATGTGTAAACAGCTGATGGATGTGATATCAAGATGCTGAACAATATCATATGGAGAAGGTGATAGTACACCGTGACCACTGAGGGCTGGTCACAGCTAAGCATTTATTATGAGATGATAAATCATTATTAATGGTTATGGCCAGTGAGTTATCCTGAGAAATAGCTAATCATTAGTAATTCTTGCAGATGGAAATCAGGTGAGCTGGTATATTGTTACAGTTACAGTATTTACCACTCCACATGCATGTTTTTTTGTGTTATTTTTTTATCCTGCTTTGCCTTTTTTATTTTGACCACCTTTTTCAGTTTTTTGTTTTAGGAACACACTGTATGTGTGTAACTGGTTTGTAAAAGATAGAGCAGATGTGTATGCCTCTGTTTAATTAAGCAGATGACAACCAAAAGTAAGTACTGGTTACTTTGATTAACTGGAGTAATTTCTAATGATCCTTTTTTTCATCAGATTCCGGTTGCAGTGGTGTAGTGACCACATGTGACCCTAGACTATGACATTACCCCCTTTAGGTATCCCCCTTTCCCTCAAAAACCTCTTGTCCTTCCGGGCACACCACACCCATGATATTAATGCACAGTCTTGTGTGTGCTCTGTGTATGAAATAAAGCTTTGTTATACCGTTATCACTGTGTCAATTGTTGGGGTTTTGAGACATCCACATACATCACATTTGTGTCACATTCCTGAATCTGTAAACTAATAAGCAATGGTTACTGAGCAATAGTTTAATACATACACAAATAATACTGATATAATATAATATAACAGTGACCTCCATTCTTTATAAGGTGTTAATTTTGTTTTTGCCATGTACTCAACCCCTGTACAGCTCTACGGGAAATGTTGGTGCAATATAAATAAAGATAATAATAATAATATAATAATAATATAGGGTTCATACACATGACAGGTCAGATTTGTGATACTGTGGAGTATTAACATTCCCCTGAAGGGCTGATAACAATATGACAGGTGATAATGTGAAATGATTGATAGCAAAACACCTGATGTGATTTCACCAAATGATAATGGGTATACATCTTGGCACATGGCCACCAGCAATGGAATGGGACTTTACAGGATGGGCGTAGTGGAGATTATCCCTGATGGAGGTGAGTTGGTTGTTGCTCCATGTGCCTCTCCATGTGTGTTTGTGATCCTTTCTGATGGGTTAGAGTAGATTAGTGTGGTGTATGCTCCCCTGTATATGTCATGTGGCGGTGTAATTTGGCCAATATTTATTTTCCCAATGTAGGTGTGATGAGTGAGATGTATATACGATTATCTTTGTATTTTTAAGGTCCACATTAGAGCCTCTGTGAGTGAGAAAAGGATAATATGGCAAGCAGTTTCATGTTTTTGTGTTGCAATTTAATTAGGTAGTGTGTCTTTAATTGCTTTCAGCATCTTACAGCCATACTTTTCATATTGGCATATGCATGACCTTTCCTACATATGGGAAAAATTTTTTAAGGCCTATTTGTTCCTTGAAAATTGTTATATTGCTTTCCCCAGCAACATTCCATTGGTGTGTTTGTATAGTCTTTTAAAGTGTTACAAACTAGTCTGTAAACCCTTTACGAGTCCTATTTGGAATCCGTAATATATTTGGCTACATTTGCTACTTTGAAGACAATTACGTCCTTGGGGAATTGTAGCAATTGAATAGTGATTTGAGATTTTAGCAACTGAAACATTTACGGGCTCGAAAGATCAAAGGCTTAGATGGGTTGGGAGTTACAATTTTGACAACCACAGGGATTTTTAGCCTTTAACCCGCATATCATTTGAGGCTAGCCAAAAGACGCCAATTGAATAGCAAATTAGTTTACGGCCTACATTATGGGCTCCAGTAACCAATAATTGCTCAGTTGAATAGTGGCCTAAGTATATTAACATTACTCCTGTTAAAAGCTCTGGTACTTCTAGTTGCTAAATATCCATGGTAGGAGATGGAAGGTATCTGTTTAGACAAATCAGCAGAAGTGGAAACCAAAGTGTCCATTTGCAAGACTTATAGCCTTATTCTTTTAGCTACTTGCAAATGCCTTGAACTCATAAATTTAGCTTTGGGTGTTTTTTTATAAATGTTTATATGCATTCTATTGACTTAAGAATTCATTAGTGTGTATAAATCTAATTGGGCAATTGAGAGTACTATTAAAGTCCAACGTGTAGCACGTAAGGGCGGCGTGCTTCAAATTTGGCCATTGTACGTCGCTATTAAATAAGAAAGTGTTGCGAGCTACGAGCAGAGACAATATTTCGTAAACTAGTTCTTGCCCACCGGAGTTGCATGCTTCAACTCAAACAATTAGGCAAACACGTTTAGATGCAGCCAATGGAAAATGAGATAGTTAGCCTTTGGCGCTCATTGCGAGGCTCTCCCCTGGTGTACTTTTGGTTCTGTGAGCACCCTGTGCGTTCAGTGTAAGCCCCGCGCTGATCGTCTTCGGCGCTTATTGCTTGGCTCGCAATGAGCGCCTCTGGTATTTATATTTTTTTAATATATATATTTTTTAATAATAATTAATTCATTAATTAAATAATACATTAATATACTTGACCTATTTGTAATTAATATATCCAGCAATCAATATCCTGAAGAGCTAACAATCGCTTTTGATTTTCCTGCAGCATACAATGTTCAACTTGGACTGTTGCTGACCTGAGGTGTAAGTGTCAGCAATGTGGCAGGTGTGCAGTGTAAATAGGCTGTTTGCACGAAGTCCCGCATTCCTCAACTGCTTGCAGCCTAAGTAAGTCCTGCATTCTGCAACTGCTTGCAGCCTAAGTCCTGCGTGCCTGAACTGTTGCAGCCTCAGTAAGTCCTGCGTCCCTCAACTGCTTGCAACCTAAGTCCTGCGTGCCTCAATTGCCTGCAGCATAAGTAAGTCCTGCGTGCCTAAACTACTCGCCTCACTTCGCGAGTCTTCGGTGCTCATTTCAGCCTGTCCCACTTGTTTCCATGCCTCAACTGCTCACCTCGCTTTGCGAGGCTCGCTGGAGCACCTTTGGCGCTCATTTCAACCTAAGGTGTTCATTGCCTAAGTGATCCGAGCTCAGAAGGCTTCAATGCCTCAATGGCTTGCCTCAGCTTTGCGAGGCTCGTAAGCGTGATGACAAATCACAGTTTTGGCTTAACAACTTCCCGAGGTGGAATATACAGAAAATTCTATCTGTACATATGGAAATATGGCAGCTAAAACTGCTAACGTTTTCAACAGGAGTAATGAAAAGCCTATTGGTTTAGAAGGAAACACTCCTGAGAATGTAACATGCAGAATCAGCTGAAAAAATAAAATGGAATCCTGTAGTGTATAATAATTCTTGCAACGTGTAGAGATGTAATGGTTGTGTTTAATATTTTTTATGTTCTAAAAGCATTTTTCACATTATCATATTGAAGTACTTACAATACCATTTAGAGAATATTTTATTCTAGTCTGTTGTTTACATGGCCCTGGTGGTCAGCCTCTTTGATTCCAGAGACTATTTTGATAACTTCCTGGAATCACAGAGACCACTTTGGAGAGGGGTGGACTGTGTCGTAGTGTAATTAAAAAAGTTGTATACAGGTGATACATCCAATGGCTAACTGATGACAAAATATAGCCACTTTCCTAAACTGTATGGTTCCTTAGATATAGGTTTACGAAAAGATAGTGAATCATATTGTTCACATAGTGTTTCACTTTATTTTCAGTTAGTTATTAAAGGTATCATCATACTCATAATTTGTTATTGTAAAAGTACTTGCACTCTTATCTATAGTATGATTGTCTAAACATAATGGTAGATCTTGCCATACTGCTAGGGCTTGTGAGGGATGTCATATGCATCTCAAAAAATATACTGTATGTTTATAAGGTTTGTGATTTGTTCAAAAGGTTACTACTATAAAACACTACATTCTTTGAGAACTTTAGTGCAGGTAGTTTGTGTACATCATTTTATATATACATATATATATATATATATATATATATATATATATATATATATATATATATATATATATATGCAGTAGATACATTTATGATAACATTTGTTAATGTAAAACTTCTCATTAGAGACAATGTTATGTATAGGCATATGCACTAAAAATAAACAGGATTTTAAGTGAGCTATTTGTCAGATTGAAAATAGTAATTTAGCTAGGAACAATACATTATAGATGAGGCTGTTCCAAATATACTATACCTTTGTATCGATTTGAAAGCAATCAATCGACATAGTTAACGTTACACGTTGAGATCAAGGAAGCCTAATGATCTAACACATTGTTTTGGTCAATGTGGTTCTGAGGCCTTTAGAAGGCTCATAAAGAAAATGACTGCTTTACTACACAGAAGAAAAAAAAGACAAAAGAAGATGATATCTTTCACATTAAAATGTTTTATACTTTGACATTACTGATTCTAGTGATATTTATTAACTGACATTTTAAAACTAAACTTTTATTGGAGGCAAGAGCTCTGATTTTTTTTTCTAACAGTGGATGCATCCATGAAAGCAGTTTTAGAAATGTGGTTGTTAAAAAAAATGAAATAGATTGGAAAATTGTGTGTTTTAAGGATTTAATAGTGTCAAAAAAAATGATAGATTATTAGAACAAGATGTGCTGTTTGGCACAACTGAACTCTCTATAGAGAGTTAGTGTGAGCATCTGTCTTCTTTGAAAACTCAACCCAGTGGAAGTAATCATTTTAATCCATTAACTGAATTGCCTGTATAACATACTGAACATAAGCACCCACAGAAACAAGGGCAGCAGATCTTTTAAATAGAAGAAATAAACACATTATGCTATATTATAGAATCATAATATATATATATATATATATATATATATATATATATATTTGTACCATTCCAGATTTAAACTAGAAATATATTTTATTCCTGAATCAAGGATGAATATAATTATGAATCTTCTAAGAGGGGCTACCAGTTTACTTCTTGTGAAATGCATAATGGATTAGATGTGTTTTCATTGTCGTTTACAAACTCAGAAAAAAAGAGTTTAAGAGGAGGTTTGAAAATTCTACAATCGAAGGCTTTTAATTTAGCAAATGATAGGGGCAAGGGAGCACTAAATTACTTGGAAGTGGAAAGTGTTTACTTTGGAACAAATAACAGAAAAACTTTTAATCCTTATTGACAACTGTAAAGTAAACATTTACTTAGCCTTTGGCAGCTATGGTAAAAAAAAAAAAAAGTATATGCTAATTGTATAGCTTAGAAGCCTTTGAATTTTCTAACCTTAAGGGATGGCTTTATTTGGGGAAATATAAGGCATGTTTATGAAGTATGTAACAAAATAATAGTATTAGCAGCTATATAAACCTTAAGCATAAAGGACTCTTTCACCTTGAACTGCTAGTTAGCCTGAGGGGAAAAGTTATGCTATAGTAACTTGCTCTCCATTCAGCCCTCTTGGCAAGTGGCTATTCAAAGTGGCAGCACTTTTCATAGAATTCATGGAGATACTTCCTAAACCCAAGGTCTTTTTCCTGTTGTCTGCTTCTATTAAAGTAAGATTGAATACAACAGATAAAAAATTTGATTCAAATGTAAACTTCCTAAAAATATTTTGAAAACAGGAAATAATAATTTAACAGCTCTTCCTCAGAATTTAAGAGATGGGTATAGTTCTAAAAATTTTACATCATGCATATTATTTATTAGTTCAATAACTATGGCCATTCAATTGCAAGTCCGTAATTACCTTCATACAGACGGGTTAGAATTTTGTTATAATTCCAGCTGTAACCAACCGACACAAGCCGGCAACTACAGGGCTAAAGTCTAAAACTGTAAACCATGTACCCATACATAGCAATTCAGGGCATAGTTATGATCAATTAAGCAGGATCGTAAGTTACAATTTAGAGCCTCATTCAATGGAGGCCATTTGCTATTCAATTTATATATATTTATATTTTTTGCAAGTCCAAAACGGCATATGTGTTATTGGCTTGAAATCCTTGCGGTTGTTACAACCGGAACTTACAGCCTATCGAAGCCTTTGATCTTTCATGTCCGCAAGAGTTCCGATCGCTAAAATCGCAAATCTCCATTCAATTGCAAAAATCCCTCAAGACCGCAACCTCAAGCAAGCCAGCAAACGGCAAATGGCGGCCCAAATCTTACAAGTTCCAAATGGGACCCACTTAGGATTTACAGACTTGTTTGATACTCTGCAAAACACACACAAAAAAAAACACACCAATGGATTTTAAAATATGGGGAAAACAATGGAAGGCATTATAATTACTTGCATAACAACTCCCAAGTATCAAATAGTTACAAAAAATGTTTTCGTATGTTGTAATGGTCATGCATATGCCAATATGAAAATTCATACTACAGGATGCTGAAAGCTATTAAAGAAACACTACCTCATTAAATTGCAACACAAAAACATGAAAATGGCTGCTATAAGAACCCTTTCTTACTCACAGAGGTAATCACACTAATGTGGACACTAAACATACAAAGATAATCTTATTTACATCTCACTCAGCCCATTTACATTGGGGAAACAACTAGTGGCCAAATTACACCACCACATGGCATATATCAAGTACCTGGGGGATATTTTATATTTGTTTGCTCAGTTCCTCAGTGGTGTCGGACTCTCTGTGACCCTATGGACTGCAGCACATTTAACTATGTCTCTGCCTGTGCTTTTCCATAAGGTTTGCATGCCAAAGATACTAGAGTGGGTTGCCAGTTCCTTCTCCAGTGGACTGTGATTTGTCTGACCTCTCTGTTATGACCTGCCCACCTACAGTGGCCCTACATAGTATAGCTCACAGCTTCAATGAGCAACACAAGCCCCTTTACCACCACCAGTTAGTAAGCGCATATATTTCAGTTTTAATGCTGAAGCTGCTTCACTGAAATCACATATTATAATTGTCCAACAACGATTCGTCGTCACGCTGTGTTGCTTGGTGCGTACGACTAAGCGATGAGCGCCACAGGCGCTCATCGCCTGACGAGCCTTGCGTAGCGAGGCGAGCCGTTAAACACGTCACACGCACAACTTAGAAAAAAAAAAACACCTCGGAACCAACCTTAACGGAATAAACACCCACACGCACTAAGAATCCGACTATAATGTAACAAACACCCACACGCACTAAGAATCTGACTATAACGGCCGACATGCGCGCAACTAAAAACAGTGAAAACACACCAAATACTCACACAAACTACAAAAAAAGCTTACCCATAGCAAGGGGGGGGGGGGGGCACCCAGGACCTCTGAAAGTGAAGTTACACCTCCATTTAAGTCCAAATTCCTGAGTTCAGACACACGAAAATCCGCTAAGCGAGAGAAAAAATGGCCGCCCAAAAAAACAAAAACGAGGCTCACAGCCCAGCCAAGTACAAATTAGCCAAGAAGGGATCCGAGATAAGCTTGGAAACCCGCATTAACCCCAGGGGATCCAAGATAAGCGTGGAGCCCTGCATTAACCCCACATTAACCATCGCAGTGGGGGTCCCGATTGCACGCGATCTGGGTCCCCCGCTGCAATCAAAATTCAAAATTCCTGCGTTACAGGTCCTTAAAGAACCTGTTGTAAAAGAAAAAAAAATATACACTGTCACCCTGTCAATCATGGGGGTCAATACAGACCCCCATTAAACCTTCATTAACCCTGTCACTCATGGGGGTCAATATAGACCCCCATAAGCCCTTCATTAACCCTGTCACTCATGGGGGTCAATACAGACCCCCATAAACCCATCATTAACCCTGTCACTCACGGGCATCAGTAGAGACCCCCATAAGCCCTTCATTAAGCATGTCACTCATGGGGGTCAATACAGACCCCCATAAGCCTCTATTTAACCCCATCAGTCCCATAAGGGTATATTAACAACATTATGGGCCTGTTACAACACTACATTAACCACATAAGGGCCAAGATGGTCCTCAAGTACCATCATGACACTAAGTATAAACACTACACTGCACTATACCCCCCCAATAAAACATTAAATATCAACTAAACACTCTCTACACTAACCTATTAACATCTACACTATCTACCCCCTATTAACCCCCACCACTCTAATTACAGAAAATAAAAAAGCCTAAAGTCACACAAAAAAAATCTACATTACATGAAATAAAAAACTAACTCACAAAAAAATATAAACGACATTACACAAAATAATAAAATCTGTCACAAAAAATAAAAAGAGGAACATTACAGAAAAAAAAAAAACATTACCACCTGAAAAGGAAATACATATAATACAAACACATACAATACAAATACATACAATTACAATACAATTACATAGAATTACAATACAATACATCACTATCTAATATACATTACACAATCTATCTAAATAAATAGCATAATCTAATATACATCCTATCTATATAATAATAGATACCCAATCTATCTAAATAAATAGCATAATCTAATATACATCCTATCTATATAATAATACATACCCAGTCTATCTAAATAAATACCATAATCTAATATACATCCTATCTATATAGTAATACATTCCCAATCTATCTAAATAAATACCATAATATAATATACATCCTATCTATATAATAATACATACCCAATCTATCTAAATAAATAGCATAATATAATATACATCCTATCTATATAATAACTAGCGACTTGCCCGTCAAAAAATGACGGCAATGTGATGTATATGTTTGTGAAGTTGTTTAGTTATTTAAATATATTTTTGACCCTTGTAAGTATTGTGATATGAACATGTATTTTTGTAAAATGTTGATGTAATGGTTTTTTAACATGAAATTTGTATCTGAAGAATTGTTCACTTTAATATACATAGGCCCTCATTCAATTGCTATTTTGCCCAATTGAATAGGGGTCTAAATAAGCACATAACATATTTTTTTTAAGTAAGTTTTTACTTAGTAAGCATCTATCTAAAAGCAAGGTTTTCACTAACTAAAAACCTTTTTAAAAAATATATGTTATGTGCTTATTTAGAGCACTATTCAATTGGCCAAATCGCAATTGAATGAGGGCCATAGGGCCTCATTCAATTGTGATTTGGCCAATCGAATAGGGCTCTAAATAAGCACATAGAATATTTTTTTTAAAGAAGTTTTTAGTTAGGGAAAACCTCGCTTTTGGATAGATTTTCACTAACTAAAAACTTCTTTAAAAATATATTCTATGTGCTTATTTAAAACCCTATTCGATTGGCCGAATCGCAATTGAATGAGGGCCATAGAATCCAGAGGAAAGTAAAAATACTTTTTGAAACGTCCCAAATTTTAACATGAAGTTTAAAATATATGTAAGCAATAACCTTGAAAGTGTATATTTTTAAAATTTAACTTTATTTTTTATGTAACTTTGTAAGTTTTCAAAACATTAGTTTAATTTTCAACATTATAAACAGGAACATAGTAAATACATTATGTAACATAATTTTGAATAAAAAGTATTAACATTTGAATGTAAAAACAGTTTAACTTTAAATTAATCAGTATTAACATGCAATTTATATTAGAATAATTGTTAAGTTTAATATACATTGAATGTAGAGGAAGGCATACAGTAAAAACTCTCCTTAAACCGTAACTAGTGAAAGTAATTCCTTACTGACCACATAAACTGGCGATAAACATTAATGTATGTTGTAATCTTAAGATAACAGAGAATATTTACATTGTGACTTAAAAGGTGCTTGAGCTCTTAACATGAACTTTTTAATATGTTGAATGAAAAAACTTGAAAATATTGTTTTTAAACTTGTAACATTAGAAACATTAACATAGTGACTTAACATTTTAACATAATTTTTCATAGAAATGCAAGGCAAGTATTTTGTGAGGCGAATCATTCATAAACAGTACTTCCATTAATTATGACTGAATTAAACAACAAATTTTTATGTATTTTTGAATGTTTTTCCAAAATGTTTGCATGGCTTTAGTTTGTATCCTGCAAAGTTATAGTACTTCATAGTAGACAATGTTTTTAGTAAAAATACGTCCATCTTCTAATAAATCACCTTGACTTTAATTTTTTTCAATGTAAACTTTAATAGCCTGTGGATTTTTGCACAGTGACAGTGCAACGTACAATTGACCATGTGCAAATACTGTTTCTTCCAAAAAAATACCCACAGATTTGAAAGTTTGACCTTGTGATTTATTAATGGTCATGGCAAATGCCATAATAATGGGAAATTGTCTTCTTTGAAGTATAAAAGGGAGACTACTTTCACTTGGTGCTAAATCTATTCTTGGTATGAAAACTCTCTCTCCTTTATGGGTCCCAGTTAAAATTTCAGCATCTATAAAATGGTCCTTTAATTGTTGAACAATTAATCTTGTGCCATTGCATAGGCCTTTTTTGGGGTTCATATTTCGCAGTAACATTATAATTGCACCTTTCTTTAGCTGCAAAATATGTGGTGGCATTCCAGAAGGAGTTAGAGAGTTTATGAATTCAGTCGAAAAGTTAGCCTGACTTTCATTGTCATCAGCAAGTACAGAATCAGCACTGTGATAATTTCTTTGCGGTGCATAATTTTTTTTAAAGATTTCATTATTGAGGATTAATGCATCTTTATTTTTACACGTCAGTATGACTTGGTTGGCAAGCTCGGAATATTCTTCGTTATTGATGCTCCCTTCAAATATAGCCGATATAATATCTTGTTGACAAATCATCTGAGGTGGGATCTATACAGTGTCGTCAGCTAAATGTAGTATTTTTTCTGTTCTGCCTTCTCCAATTTTAATAAGCCAATCATTGAAATCATTTTGTCCTTCTGATCTCATATTTTGTTGCAGTTGAAGATGGGTAAAATGTTTCCATACTGTGCTTGACTTGATACAGGTTTCGATAATGTCAGTTCGATTTCCATGTACAACAACAGGTAATGTTTGTCTAAAATCGCCACCCAATAACATTACCTTTCCACCAAATGGAAAAATATTATCCATGACTTCACGAAGTAAACGGTCAATACATTGGAGGGCATAGCATGACATCATTGTGGCCTCATCTATTATAATTAATTTACATTTCTTAAATTTCTTTGCTTGTAAGGATGTCATGCGAATATCTGACACAGAATTTTCTAAAATAGGCACTGGCAGTTTAAATCCACTATGAACAGTTCTTCCACCTTCTAATAAAAGTGCAGCAATTCCAGTAGTGGCAAACGCCATTGCTATTTGTCCTTGTGCTCGTACTGAACTCATTAATAAATTATACAAATAGGTTTTTCCTGATCCGCCAGGTCCATCCAGATAAAAATAACGCTCTGTCACCATGTCATCATCTATTGCATTTTTAATGGCATGAAATGCTTGCAATTGTAGTGTATTTAAAGTGGCAAGTCTTTCTTGTGTTCTTTCTGCTTGTATTTGAATGTCATAGTCTTCAAAGTTTATGTCATCTATAAGACCTGGATCAGGCAAATTAAAACTTGCACAACTTAATCCATGAGTTAAAAATACTTCTTGGATTTCCATTAACGCTTTTAAGTGTGCAATGGGTTCATTGTATCGTCGCATAAAGTCTTCAGCCATATTACTTTTAGAAGTCTCCCACAAAGCTAATGCATTTGGAGCATTTGAGAAGATACAAATAAAAGCAAATTGTTCTCTCATCTGTCGTGGCATTTGACATTGTGCTGCTTCTTCTAAACATCTTTCCCACTCTGTATCATCAGCGAGTAAGTTTCTATGTCTTGCAGCTAAATGGAAGGATTCATATACAATGTCATTAACAGTTCTTAATTGTTCAAAACTTTGTGCTCCTGGAACATTTAAAAGTTATATCCGTAAGCAAAAACGTTCAACATCTCTTGGACTGACTGTGTAAATTCGTGGAATTATTTTATTGCCTCTGGTTTTTCTTGGTCTCCATAATCCATTCACAAAAACATAGTGATATGGAATTTCAATATATAAGTATTGTGTTGCTTGAGCATCATTTGAATTTAATGCAAACCATGCAGTTAGTGTAGTGTGACGATCTTCACTTTGGGCCAATGCATTCATTTCATTTCCAGCATGGAAATAGACTAAATGTCGTTGTGGCAAATGTACTGCTAATCAATATACTGCATGTGATCTATCATGCATTTCAAATTTTAAAAGCCGCCACATAGATTCTGGTGCACTGACATAGCGAGCATCTACATGAGATGTAAGTTCATCATGAACTAACTCACTACATTCAGGGTTGTCTGCACTTTTGACGACTACAGTAGCTGCATCATAGCCTTTGTAAATATATTTGTAGACATATTTAATGGATTTGATGGAAGTGCAGGCTTCTACGTTGATGTGGGCGTTGTACTTCATGAGTAAATGTGGATTGTAGGGTACTACATATCTATTGTCCACTTTTTTTCCACGAATAATGGCACTATCTCCTTCTCTTCTTTTATAAAGTGGATATCCATCACAATTTGCATATGTTTTGTCTCTATAATCTTTTGGAAAATCTTTTGAACATTTATTATTTTCCATACATGGTGATTGTGGATTAAGGTCTCCACAGGGTCCATGAATCATGCGATGAGTAACAATCTCATATAGTCTACCATATAGTTCTGGATCTGGTAGTTCAGCAACTATGACTGCATCCACTTTGTCGGAAGTATCTAATTTATCTTTCTCTTGAAGTATTATGAGAAGATGTGCATGTGGAAGGCCTCTTTTTTTAAATTCAATGGTATATACATAAGCAAGACATTTGCCAAATAACTGATTTATAGTGAAGTCACGTATTAATTCATTTAATTTGATCTTAAAAACTCTGGCTACTAAATCTGGTCGATCTGAAGCACTTTGTCCAGGAAGTAGATTTTGATTAATTTCTGGCCCTTGTGGATTACATGTAAATGTCACAAATAAATCTGGTTTTCCAAATTTTGTCACAATAGCCATAGCATCATTGTATCTTTCTCTCATATTTCGAGGAGATCCTTGAAAGGAAGATGGTAAAATGATGGCTTTGCCAGCTGTCATGTCTCTGCTTGTAGCCACGTCAGCAACATAGTCCATGAGTCCACAATATTGTTCTACACGTAGTTTATCTTGTTGATATTTGATAAAGTTTAAATTATTTGCCTCAACTTACAAATATGAATCAATAATCCATTGTTGTTTTAGTTTTCCACCACATAAAATTGGATTAAATTAATCTCTAATGGCAATTTGAGCTACTTTAAATTCAAGCGTAGAAACATTATTTCGGATTCTGGCTTTAGCATTTGGGTAACTGGGAAGGGTTAATTTTGGTTGCCAACCTGCTTCTCCATGTGGGAAAAATATGGGATATGTCATTGGATCTAAATTTGGACTTAAGATATTAATATTAATAAATGGTTGCTCCTCATTTCTGGGATATACTCTAATGTCTCTTTGAAATGGTGGTTCTCCTTCATCATTCTGAAATACCATTGCAACTTCATTTGATGTTGGCAAGTTATAACGACGTTTATCAGTATGTCTATCTCTTTTAAGCACCATAATAACCTTTGGCATGGGTAATTGATGTCTTTGTGCATGAAGTTGTTGTTCATTTTCTACTTCTGCCAATTTTTTGTATGCTTTACTGTAGGGATTGTTGTCCATAATGTTATTTAGCTCTATGAAAACACTGGGTAAGCATTTTTTATTTTCTTCCATCTGCATACGTTGGTCAACAGCTTCCATTGTATCTAGGACATATAGTTGAGCAAATTTTCTTTGCTCTCCTTGCTCTGGATGTAAATGTGAAGTCCGATGATAAATTTGTCCTTGGACTTTAAAACAGTAAGGACCATGTCCTGGTACATTAGCAGCCAATGTTGCCCCCATAGATGCAAATGATATGGCACTATTGTAGGATCTTATGTTTGTCTTAAAATTTTTGTAATTTGGAAAAGTAGGTTCAGTCATAATATTTTGTAAATAGCTTGGAAATTGTTTCCTTTCTGGAAGTTTGAACTTGCCTTTTTGACAACAACTAATAAATTGTCCATCTCTGGGTCTCTCCTGTTTAAAATAATAAGCCTCACAAAATTGACATTGAGTACTCATGTCCCCACAACTATGAACCTCTACTGCTAAAGACTTGAGTAGAGGACAATTTGCAAAGCATATCGGATGTTGACTTTCATATTCATCAGGTGAAAAGTCATGAAATGTTTCAACAACAGGTTCTAAATGTTTAGTTTTTTTCGTGGCTTTTCTTGGTATATGTTGTCCTTGTTTTGTTGAAATGTCCTGTAAGTTTTTAGTAAGAGTTTGTAAATGCTTTGTTTTTGTAGTTGCTTTTTTTGGTCTGTCTTGACTGATATCTTGTAAAATGTCATCTGATGTTTGAGGAACAGTTTGTAAATGCTTTATTATCTTTTAATTTTTTTTGGTTGTATCTCTCATTTTTGCAGCTGATATTCTTTTATTTGCAAGTCTTTTGCGTTCTTTTTCTCGTCGAATTTCTTTCTCCTCCGGTGTCTGCTGGGCGGCCCATCTCTCTTGTCTTTCTCTAGTTTGACGTCTTTTCTTCTCTTCTTTGGTCCCGTTATCAGCCATATTAATCTGTAAAGGAAAAAAAAAAATGTAATTGTGTATATTTTAATTTGTAATTCCTGTTAAAGATTCTTGTGCACAATTGGTGAAATAAAAGGCAAATCATTAATGTATCAGTTATATTTAATTACAATTATAATTCCTGTCCTCACTGGCTAAGAATTTGGCCAATGGAATACTGCTGTAAATAAGCATGTAACATATTTTTTTAAAATAATGGTTTTATTTATTAAAAACGTTGTTTGTGGATAGATATTTACCACTGCAAAACTTATTTGCACTGAAAGCAGTTTCTTTAGTTTTCTACTTTAGTACTTATTATACTGTACCTTGGTTGAAGTGTGATTTAAATCCGAATGTTTGTTGGTCCTCGGTTCAAAATCGTTGTCCAATGGTGTGGTCCTCTGTTGGAAGTCCTGGTCTGATGGTGTGGTCCTCTGTGTAAAATCCTGGTCCTATGGTCTGGTCCTCTGTTGAAAGTTCTGGTCCGATGGTGTGGTCCTGTGGCGATAGCCCTCGTCCGATGTTGTGGTCCTGTGGCGATAGCCCTCGTCCAAAGTTGTGGTCCTTTGGTGAAAGTCCTCGTCCGATGGTCTGGTCCTGTGTTGAAATTCCTCGTCCGCTGGTCTGGTCCTGTGTTGAAAGTCCTCGTCCGATGGTCTGGTCCTGTGGAGAAAGTCCTCGTCCGATTGTCTTCACGCAGTATCTGTTGTAATATAAAATAGAAAATGTTGTTTGAGTGAAATGTCTTTTAAATAAGTAAAAAATGTATGAATTTGGCTGTATTTTATCAGTTATGGTTATTTTTTTCTATTTTTTATTTTTTACTTTCTGTACAATCCCACGACTTTTGTTATTCTTATTTAAGGTTCTTAGTAAGGCTTGTGGGTTGTGATATATTAAATAAGAATATGAATTTATTTTGCTATGTGTTTATGTTAGTTTTTTGTACAATCCTGTTTTGTGCGCACCACGTTTGGTATACTTATTTAACCTTTATTGGGATGGTTATAGTTAGTGAAACATGAAATAATATAATTAATGTAGTTTGCTATGTGTTTGTGTTATTTTTTTACAATCCTGTTTTGTGCGCACCACTTGTGCAAAAGTTATTTATTCTTGATTGTACTGGTTATAGGTTGTTAAACATTAAAGAAGAATGTTAATATAGTTTCCTATGTGTTTGTGTGATTTTTTGTACAATGCTATTAGGTGCGCAACACTTTTGTTATTCTTATTTTGGCTTCTTTGTAAGGCTTATAGGTTGTTAAACATTGAATAAGAAATTCTGTTTTGTGTGTAGCAGTTTGGGTCTCATTCAATTGCGATTTGGCTAATTGAATCGTGCCCTAAATAAGCACATAGCATATTTTTTTAAAGAAGTTTTTAGTCAGTGAAAAACTTTCTTTTGGATATATTTTTAGTAACTAAAAACGTCTTTTAAAAAAAATGTTATGTTCTTATTTAGAGCCCTATTCAATTGGGCAAATTGCAATTGAATGAGGGCCTTTCTGTGTACCATATGTTGCATAGTTTGGCCCTCATTCAATTGCAATTCGGCCAATTGAATAGGGCTCTAAATAAGTACATAACATATATTTTTTAAAGAAGTTTTTAGTTAGTAAACATCTATCTAAAAGCAAGGTTTTCACTAACTAAAAAGTTCTTTAAAAAAAATATGCTATGTGCTTATTTAGAGCCCTATTGGATTGGCCAAATCGCAATTGAATGAGGCCCTCTGCCCCTCATTGAATTGCATTTTTTACAATGTAATAGTACTCTAAGGGCCTCATTCTATTATCGGCCGTAAATCGGCCGTAAGGCTGCGATTCCTTGCGGGGGTTCAGTTAACTCGCGATTCTATTATACGGCCCCGCAAGGATCTCATCTTACGGCCGGCCGCATATCTTGGAACCGGCCGTAAGCTGTGAAATATAAAAACGCAAAAATAAATTCAAGCCTGCACTGTACAGCTCTGTAAATGCTAGGGATCATATTGGGGGACATGAGGATTAAAAGAAACCCCCTCTCAAGCTTGCACATCTGCCCAAACCCGAGTTCAAATTAACTGTTTATTTTCCGGCTGCGGCTTGGGCGGGTCTGAGGTGCTCCAAGCACTCTGGACTTTTTACATGGATATTTTACGGATATTAAAAATAAAATATTTTACGGATTTGAGTACAGGATAATTATGTGCTATTTTTTCTAACACCTAAAATCCCTTTATAGTCTTCTCAAAGTGCAGGATGGCTTTATTTGAGCTATTTTATGTGCTTAATTGGTGCTAGCGAGACCTCTTTCCTGCAAGTAAGCAGCGGCTCGTTTTTAGCCTTGCGGAGAGGTTTCCCGGAGCAATTGAATTGCAAAACTCTTGCCGTTTTAGATCAAAGGCTTTCCTCTGGCGCGATCGGCCGCAAGAGATAGCAAGGCACCGGCCGCAAGCCTGCCGGAATCCCCGGCCGTAAGGGAATAGAATAGCCGAATAGCTTGCGGCCGGTCCTTGCGGCCCCGCAACGGCTGCGGCCGCTAATAGAATGAGGCCCTAAGGCTGTCATTGAATTGCAATTTTGAAAATTGAATAGAGTTCAAAATAAGCACATCACATATATTTGTTAAAGAAGTTTTTAGTTATTAAGCATCTATCCAAAAGCAAGGTTTTCACTAACGAAAAAGTTCTTTAAAAAATATATGTTACGTGATTATTTGGATCCCTATAGAATTAGCAAAATGGCAATTGAATAAGGGCCTAAAAGTGCTTATTTATAGCCATATTAAATTGTCCAAAATAGCAATAGAATGAGGGCCTTTGGTTACTGCATTTGTTATATTGTCAGCTCCTCATTCAATTGTGTTTTGGGCAATGGAATAGAGCTCAATATCAGCACAGAGCATATTTTTTTACCGAATTTTGTATTTAGTGAACTTGTATCCAAAAGCAACGTGTTCACTAAATAAAAAGTTCCTTTAAAAAATATGCTCTGTGCTTATATAGAGCCCTATTGAAATGGGCAAATCACATTTGAGTGAGGCCCTTGGCCATTAAAGATATATAGGTCCTCATTGAATTGCAATTTTGCCAATTGAAGAGGGCTCTATATAATCACATAACATATTTATTGAGCAAAGTTTTTAGTTATTGAAAAGCTTGATTGTGGTTAGAAGTTCAGTAACTAAAAAGTTCTGTATAAAAAATATGTTATGTGCTTATATAGAGCCCTATTCAATTGAGCAAGTCGCAATTGAATAAGGCTCATGGTTCTTTCTTGTTTATACTTAATACTTTACCTTGATTGAAGTGTCGAATGACAGACGGTCCCCTCCTGCCAATCTTAATCCGCTGGTCTTCTTGTAGTGTCTGTTTGAAAAAGAAAGTGAAATAGTTATTTGTATATTTATAATTTTTCATCTAGCAAAGCATGGCCTTTTGAGCATACAATGTCTTGTTGTATCTTACCTCTTCTTCTTTGTTGGTGTTCTTTAAAAGGGATTGTGCTTCACAGTGCAAATTGTTGAGTGACGCTGTTGATGCAGAGTCTTTTTGAATATTAAAAGAAATAGAAAGATTCAGCTTTATATGATCTATTGAATTGCAGTAAATTAATGTCATTTAAATATACTTGTGTAATTATTTTCAATTGACCTTATTTTTTGGTGGGGGCTACACACATATGTCACATACATGAAGCACATTCCATAGTTTAATGTAATTATTTTGTGTGCGTTTGACATATCAGTATACATGAATCATATTTAAATTGTTAAATTAACCTTATATGTTTTTTTTCCAACACACATAAATGTCTGTGTGTGAGATGTAACTATAGATGATACACATATATGTGCGTGTCACATATCAGTATACATGACATATAATGTCATTTAAATGTAGTTGTTTACTGATTTTATTTTAAGCTAATTTTGTTGCAGTGGCAATACACGTAAATGTGCTTGTCACTATACATTATACACATATATGTTAGTGTCACATGTCACTTTGAAGGGGCAATACACATAAATGTGCGTGTCACATGTCACTATACATTATACACATATATGTCCGTGTCACATGTCACTATGCAGGGGCAATACACATAAATGTGCGTGTCACATGTCACTATACATTATAGACATATATCTGCGTGTCAGATGTCACTATACATTATAGACATATATGTGTGCGTGTCACATGTCAATATACATAAACCTCTGTTTAATATTGAATTATGTTTTTTTGTTGTTTTGTTAAATGAACCGTATTTTTTTTGTGAGCCTATACACATAAATGTGGCATATATGTCACTATATAAATCCTAGTTTATTTTTTTATTTGTTTGACCTGTCCTGATAATAAAATGTAATATATTATAGCTTATCTCTCAGTTGTAATTTGCACAATGTAAAGTAGTAAATTAGTAAAGAATTGTCTTCTCAAGTAAAAGCAGCAGTTATCTCTGAAGTCACTCCGTTCATCACCTGAGGAGAAATGTATTTTTTTGTGTGAAATAGGCAGTATTTATAAACTTGTAGAAAGTTCTGGAAAGTGAGACCGTTAGAACGCAATACGCATGCGCTATTTGCGTTCCAGCTTACAATTTGCGTTCCATCCTCCATTTTCTGCGTATTACTGTTCAAAATGGTGTTTAATATGATTGTGATACGTTCCGCATAGTATGTGTTTCATTATTGCGAGTAAGTGTAGTGTAGTTACGTTTTTCTCTCGCTTAGCGATGATATTAGTGTCTAAAGTGTTTTATTTTGATTTAAATGTAGATGTAACTTGTTTTTTTGAGGTGCTGGATGGTTCCTCTTGCTGTAGGTAAGCTTTTTACGTGTTTGTTGTGTGTATTTCTTAAGTTTTAAATGTTTGTATGTCGGCGTGTTGCGTCCGATGTTTGTGAGGTCGTAATGTGTGGTAACGTGTCTCGTATGGTGTTTGCGTGTGTAGCCTCGTTTTTGTTTTATTCGTCGGCCATTTTTTGTGTCGCTTAGCAAATTATTTAGTGTCTAAACTCTTTTATTTTGAGTGCAATTAAGTTGTAAGTTGCATTTTTGAGGTCCTGGGTGCTTCCTGTTTGTGTAGGTAAGGTTTTTATGTATGTGCTGTGTGTATGTATTGTGTTTTGAATTTTGTAATGTTCGCGAGTTGCGTCCGAGTGTTGCGAGGCCGTAATGTGTGTGAGCGTGTGTCGTATGTTGTTTGCGAGTGTAATAATAATAATAATAATATACTTACATCCGCACTCCCAGACATCCCCAACACTAGAAAGGGATACACCCTAAAATCCCACCCTGATTGGATAATGCACCTATCAATCTTTATTTAAACCAATCATAAGGCGCAGATGCCTTCAGCCAATCACAATGGAATACACCCCCACAGGGTGATTGGTTGGAGCCTCTGCACATTCTGATTGGTTGCACTTACAATAGCCAATCACAATGGAATACACCCTCACGTACTGATTGGTGAAGGATTTGTGCATTCTCATTGGCTACTGTTAAAATCAATCAATATTACAGACAATGTGAAGGCGCAGATGTCTTCACCAATCAGTACGTGGGGGTATATTCCATTGTGATTGGCTGATGGCAATAAAGCCTTAGGATTGGTTCAAATAAAGATTGAAAGGTGTGTTATCCAATCAGCGTTGTATTTTGGGGTGTATACTTTTTTCATTGGTTTACAAATGGGGTCTTCTCATTGGCTGAATTTGATAGACAGCCTTTTCAGAAGCCACCATTGCCAATTTTACTCTGGAACACTCAATAGGAAGGTCATTAGCGTCGGAGACATCCGCCAGGGTGGATAGGTGTAGTATTTTTTATTTATTTTTTTTTAAAGGCGCGGATGCTTCCGTAGAAGACGAGGAGGCCGGACACATCGCGGAAAGGTAAGTATAATGTAGATTGTGTTTATTTTACTTTGCTTTATGTTTACTAATGTAATGGTTTTTTTTGACAGGAGTAAAGATGGCCGACGGAACATGGCGGATGGAACATGGAGGACGTGACATGCTGGAACGGGACATGCTGGTAAGGTGAGTATAATATTTAGAATATTTAGAATATTTAGAATGTTTAGAATGTTTAGAATGTTTAGAATGTTTAGAATGTTTAGGTATTTCATGTAAACGTGTTGTATTAATTTTTGGAATCTTGTGTGTCTCTTCTCCCCTCTCCCTTCCCTAAGTCTCTTCTCCCCTCTCCCTTCCCTGTGTCTCTTCCCCCCTCCCTTATCACCCTCCTCAACCCCCCTCCTCATTCTCAACCTCCCTCCTCAACCCCACTCCTCATCCTCAACCTCCCTCCTCATCCTCAACCTTCCCCCTCATCCTCAACCCCCCTCCTAAACCTCAACCCCCCTCCTCAACCTTAACCCCCCTCCTCAACCTCAACCCCCCTCCTCATCCTCCCTCCTCAACCCCGCCTCAACCTCACTCCTCAACCCCCCCATCCTCATCCTCCCCCCCTCAACCCCCCATCATCATCCTCAACCCCCATCCTCATCCTCAACCCCCATCCTCATCCTCGCCCCTCAACCCCCCATCCTCATCCTCAACCCCCCATCCTCATCCTCAAACCCCCCATCCTCATCCTCAAACCCGTCCTCAACCCCCCTCAACCTCAACCCCCATCCTCAACATCAACCCCCATCCTCAACCCCCTATCCTCAACCCCCATACTCAACCCCCATCCTCAACTCCCCCATCCTCATCCTCAACCCCCCCATCCTCATCCCCCTCCTCACCCCCCCTCAACCTCAACCCCCCTCCTCAACCTCAACCTCCCTCCTCATCATCAACCCCCTCCTCAACCCCCCATCCTCAACCCCCATCCTCAACCCCCCATCCTCATCCTCAACCCCCCATCCTCATCCCCCTCCTCACCCCCCATTAACCTCAACCCCCCTCCTCAACCTCAACCTCCCTCCTCCTCATCAACCCCCTCCTCAACCCCCCATCCTCAACCCCCCTCCTCAACCCCTCCATCCTCATCCTCAACCCCCATCCTCATCCCCCTCCTCACCCCCCAACATCAACCCCCCTCCTCAACCTCCCTCCTCCTCATCAACCCCCTCTTCATCAACCCCCTCCTCCTCATCAACCCCCTCCTCAACCCCCTTCTCACTGTCTCCCCTCTAAATACCTCCCCCTCACTTACCTGCTTCTTCTCCGGCCTCTGCTCCATCTTGACCCCGGCGCGCATGCAACGTCACATGTGCTCCGCGTCATTAGCATATACCAGGTGCCAGCAGGTAAGTGAGGGGGAGGTATTTAGAGGGGAGACAGTGAGGAGGGGGTTGAGGAGGAGGTTGATGAGGAGAAGGGGGGTTGATGAGGAGGAGGGAGGTTGATGAGGAGGAGGGGGGAGGGAAAGAGACACGGTTGGGTTAGAGAGACACGGGGGGGGGTTAGAGAGACACGGGGGGGTAGAGAGACACAGGGGGGTTAGAGACACACTAGGGGGAGTGACTCGAGTATAAGCCGAGGGGGCCCTTTTTAGCCTTAAAAAAAGGGCTGAAAAACTCGGCTTATACTCGAGTATATACGGTAAATATAAAAGGCGGGGAAGAATATTCATTTTCACAGAATTAATTCTCCCCAACCAGGAAATCTGCCCCTTTGTCCATTTTGTTAATTCTAGTCATAAATCTCTATACAGGGTAGAGTAGTTAGCTTTATAAAGATCTGATAATTTCTTAGTGATGTTCACACCTAGATATTTAAAATAAGACTTGGGCCAAGCACAATTAAAGGTTTGTTCAATTTTGTCAATTTCTGGCTGAGACATAGAAATTCGCAATGCTTCTGTCTTGGCCATATTGAACCCTGACAGATCACCAAAGTGTTCCAGAGTTTGAAAAAGAGCTGGGACCGAGGTGGCATGCTTTGTAAGAGAACACAACATGTCATCAGCAAAAAGACAATGATGAAGTCCACATTTAAAGTATATTTGTGTTAGATCTTATGGATTGGGCCAAGGGCTCGATTGCTAAGGCAAATAAAAGTGGCGAGAGGGGACATCCATGTCCGGTTCTTCTTTGTATGTCTATTTGTGCGGGCGAATCCCCTGGGAGTTTCAGGGTAGCTTTGGAAGAATTTTATTATGTCTTAATTAAATTTTAAAAAAATGCCATTTAAATCAAATTTATTTAGCACTGCATGAAGATAGGGCCATTCTAAAATATCTACGGCTTTTTTCTATATCTGCGTATGTGGTATAAACCCTGTTTGGTCTTTGTGGATAGCCCTAGGAAGAAAATTAGATATTCTGTTCGTCATCAATTTCACTAAGATTTTTGTATCCCCATTCAACAGTGAGATGGGAAGATAATTATAAACCTCAAGTGGGTCCTTACCTCCTTTTGGAAAGAATATGATATTCTCCTGGTTTAATTCCTGAGGCATCTGATGTCTCTGCAAAATTCGGTTAAAGAGGTTTGTCAGATGAGGAGAAAGGAGGTCGGCATATATTTTTATAATAGAGATTAGTAAAACCGTCACCCACCCAGGCCCTTAATAATTGTTTTAACTTCAGCTTCAGTAACTTTGGGCTGTAATCTTGGGCAGGTCATAAGATTCCAGAAAAAACAGCCTTTGCCGATCCTGATTCTGCGTATTGGATAGATATATCACATATATAGTTGGGAGCATACGAGCCGTCGCTCCCGCTTGCTGGCTCGCGAAGGCGCTCCTTGCCAGCAACTGCGACCCTCGCAACTTTTACGGTGTAACGCAAACAAAATACGAGACACGTTATGACCCAATACGACCTCGCAAAAATTGGCCGCAACACGCGCACATCAAAACATGAAAAATACAACAAATACACACAACAAATAAATAAAAAGCTTACTAACAGTAAGAGGGAGCATCCAGGACCTCGAAAACTAAAGTTACAACTCAATTTAAGTCAAATTAAAAGAGTTTAGACACTAAAAATGTATCTAAGCGAGAGGAAAAATGGCCACCGAAAAAAATGAGAACGAGGCTACAGCAGTCTAAAGACGCAAAACACCACCAAACACCTACGAGATTACAAAACAAGGACGCAATGCGCGCAACCCCAAAAACATTACAAACACAACAAATACAAACAACAAACACATAAAAAGGTTACTCACAGCAAGGGGGGGCACAGAGGACCTCTGCAAGTGAAGTTACACCTCCATTTAAGCACAAATTTCGGAGTTTAGAGACCCAAAAATCAACTAAGCAAGAGAAAAAATGGCCGCCGAACAAAACGAAAACGAGGCTAAAGGTCCCTAAACATGCAAAACACTACCATAAACACGCAAAACACCCCCAAACAGCTACGGATATTCTGAAAAAGCCCACCAAACAGCTACGGATATTCCGAAAGACTTGCACGACATAGAAAACGAATATTCTGAAAAACTTGCACGACATAGAAAACTAACGATGCTACATCAGCCACTTTATATACACCAAACACCCTTAGCTCACTTACAATTTAATTGCCATCATTTTTTGACGGGCAATACTCTAGTTTTTTTATAAAAATCAAAAATGTCTTTTGAATCTTATTCGGGCTGACTGTGATATCTCCGGCAGGAGTTCTGATGCTAAATATTTTTGACTGAGATATTGTATTTTTGGGTTTTCGAGCCAATAAAGTATCAGGTTTATTGGCTTTAGCGTAGAACTCGTGTCCCGTCCATCTCAGCACCTTTTCTGTACGATCTGATAATATTAGATCCAATTCTAGTCTAATTTTATCAATCTGCTTATGCAGTTGTTTGGAGGGGTTCTGGTGATTTAATCTCTCAATTTCTAGTAAATTTTTCCCCAAAGATTCCTCCCTAAGCCACATTAGCTTTTTATGTCCAGAAGCTAATTTGATAAGAGAGCCCCTAATGAAGGCATTATGGGCCACCCACGTCCATCCAATGTCCGATTTGTGTTTATTTGTAAATATTATTTGCTCCCTGATCAGTGGATTGGATAGAATTCTCTCATTAAGCCTCCATGAATATTGTGGTTTACTGTTCTGGCCTAACTTCAAAGAGAGATAGACCTGGGAATGGTCAGACCACGAGCACTGACGGATATCTACCTCTTGTACAGTCTGAAATGACAGAATCAATTAGAATATAATCAATCCTAGAGGAGGATCCATGAACCGAGAAATAAAAGTTTTATCCCCTCTCGCCTTGATGCATCTGCGTCCATTAATCAAGCAGATGAAGTTCCTTGAGAAGGGCATCAATTTGCTTCAACTTGTTTGAAAATCTGCCACCCTGGTCCTTCACCGACCTGTCTACACTAGGATCTAGAGCAAGATTAAGGTAGTATAACCCGCCCCAAGTCAGCTGACCGCAGATTTTTGAGTAAGCTAATAAATGAGTTATGTGGGGTATTAGTCAGGGAATAAAAATAAATTAATGATAACCTCTCACCCAGACGTGTTCCTGTCAGGACCACACAGTTTCCATTGGAATCTATTTTCTTATGTTCAATATTAAAGGGGAAATCCTTGTGTAATAAAATTGCCATCCCAGCTTTCTTAGTCGGTTGCGTTGTAGCTAAAAAGGTCTGGTAAGCCTTATGTAGAAACTTGGGAATCCCATTATATGAAAAAATAAGTCTCCTGTAAAAAGATCACATCCGGTGTAGAGATTTATACAATAAAAATGCTTTTCTTCTTTTAAAATGTGAATTAAAGCCTTGAACATTATGCAAGACAAAAACAAAGGATTTATTCGTCATGGCGCCCTGTATTGCAAGTGTATACCTCAAGTCTACGAGGGAGTGATGGGACAAGTAGGACCACAAGATCCCGGAGATGGCGGAGGGACAACTGCTGAAACCAGAGACCTGAAACAAAATGCGGAGAAGGGAGAAGAAGGAAGAACCAAAAAACAAACTATAAAAATGTAACTTAATAGTGAATTCCATACCTCAAACCAATACTTGAGGAACCTTAGTCCCCGGGGGAAGGAGTTGAATTAAGTAAACTCCCAAAATTCTGCTTAAATGAGGAGGAATAAAAAAAAATTATACTACAATCAATCAAGAACCAAATAAAATGTTCATAGGCTTGGTTAGCTAACTGTGAACTCTGTATATAGTCTTGGGGTTTTCTATTGGACTATAACACATAAATCCCATAGATAAACTGTGAGTATTTGCTTCATGTACTATATGTCAACAGCTATATCATTGATAAGGTAAACAAAGCCATCTAAATTCCATATACTTCAGTAGTACTATAACGATGAGCAAACAACAATATACAGAACTCTAATTACTTCTTCAGATTGATGATAATTTAGTCATAATCCATGTTGAAAGCAAAGTTCGCTCCAAACATCTTGGCTGCAATGACCTAAACATTTTCCTAAGATCGAACATCTACCAGCTAGTAAAAGCAATATTTATTCCAGGTGAGAAATTAAATATACACAGTATTATACAAGAACTGAGCCAATACAAGCAAGCCGGGTCCAAGGTCAAGATCAAATCAATTGTCCCCAGCAGGTCTCTCATGGGGGTCCAGAGCTAGGCACCATCCCTTGGGCTCCAGAAGAGGGCCCTACTGTGGAATTCTGCTCCATATGTTTGCGTTGTCTTCGGGATCCTTGCGCTTCTGACCATTGTCTGGATGGGCTTTGTGGTAAAAACCTGTATTTGAGCAGCTTCAAGAGTATCCTCTTTTGTAATCAGGTTCAGGCGAGATAGGATTGTGAGACACTCCTCTAGTGAATGAACAATATGAACATTTGTACCTATTTGAAATGTGAGGTGGAATGGGAATCCCCACCTATAATGAATATTATTTTGTTAATAAGGATTGAAAGGGCTAGCTTCAGCTGCTTACGCTTGAAGAGCATGGCTGGAGCGAGATCAGCAAAAATTTGTATGGCCACTCCATCTGGTCCAACTGCTGTTTGCAACTTCCTAGATGTTGTCAGGATCAGATCCATGGTACCTTGAAGCAAGAATCTGGCTATTACATCCTTAGGTAAATCCGAGGTTGCTGGACCTCCCAAGGCTCTGTGAAGTTGTTTGATTTCCCAGGAGTCCTGTGGGAGGTTGGGATGCATAGTATGTATAACAGCATTCAGGTATATCTTTAAGTCTGTTACTGAGTTTTGGATAAGTCTAAATCTAATGTAATTTAGTCAAGACCTATTTTCAAAGTCTTTCAGTTTGCTTTCTATAATGGTTAAGGTGGACGTATTGCAGGTTATATCAGACCAATCTTTTTGTTGAGTGTCTAGAATTTGGTCTGCTAACGTTTCCAATGTATGAGTGTGCTGGCCAAAGTCTTGGATATTCAGTCTAGCTTTGAACACGCAGGATCTAAAGTGTATTTTTAAGAGAGATCAGTTTATTTGTTACAGAAATGTATTGTTGTTGGAAATTGCAAATTAAAAGTGTTGTGAGATTGATTTCCACTGATGACTTGCATAAACCTCTATCCACTCAGTTGCACTAATAAACAATCTCTGCACTTTATTGTTATGTATGGGTGCTCTGAGTATATTCCCCTTGTGTGTCTCTCTTTTATTTAGCCTAATTCTTGGCTTCCTCCCTTGTCTCAGTGTTATTCACTAGTATTTCTCTATAAGAAGGCTCTTTCACAAGCCTTATTTAGCCTGTCTAGGCTGAAGTCGGGTGATAGCTGAGAGCCTCCCATCTAGGCCTCAACCTCACGGCTGTCAGAATTCATCCGGCTCCTTACTGTCTGTTAGCTGTGTGTTCAGCAAGTACTGCTGCATTCAAATCTGTGTTGTTGGGTCAGCAATTAGACCAGTTTTGGGGCAATAGCCCCTATTTTCAATAATATAGCTGGAGAGCTCACAGTAGATGCGACTGCTCTTTTCAGATGCTTTCTTCCTGGCCTTCTTCCCATTAATATACTTAAAAAATATTTTAGGGTTAGTCTTACTCTCTTTTTTGCAACTAATTTGTAATTTTCTATTTTAGCCAGTCTAATAGCCCTTTTGCATGCCTTGTTAGTTTCCTTGTACTCACGTAAAGCAGTCTCTGTCCCCTCTTGTTTGTATAATTTAAATGCCTGTTGTTTAACCAGTATCTTGATTTTTAAATCATTGTTAAGCCACGTGGGTTGTAATTTACTCCTTTTACTTTTATTTCCACATGGTATATGCCGATGTGTATGTATATTTAGTAAGGTTTTGAACATTGTCCATTTTTGTTCAATATTTTTTTTTGCCAGTTCTTTGCCCCAGTCTATACGTTGTATTGCTGTCCTTAGACCATTACATTCTGCCCTTTTAAAATTAAGAGTTTTTGTTGGCCCCTTACAGTTTTTTTTTTTTTATTCAATATCAAATGAGACTGTCTTGTGATCACTGTTTCCAAAAGATTGCCCTATTTCAACATTTGATACCATATCAATATTATTTGTGATGACTAAATCCAAGATAGTTTCATTTCTAGTAGGCTCTTGTATAACCTGGGCCAGATAATGAACCTGCTCCCTTTAGCCGTACTGCTGGTTTCACGCATCACGTTTATTTCAGGGTGGTTAGAATCTCCCATTATTAGAACTTGCCCATGCTTAGCTGCATTTCCAATCTGTAATAATACTTGCATTTCCTCTCTTTCAATTATATTTGGGGGCTTATCGCATACTCCTACCAATATTCTTTTGGAATTTGCTGCTGCGCTATTTAACTCTACCCACAAACATTCAATATTATCACTAGTTCCAGCATACATATATTTTCTGACTATAGGCTTAAATTGAGGCTTAACATACAGCCAAATCCCTCCTTCCCTTTTATCATTGCCCCTATCTTTCCTAAATAGGTTATAACCATCCAGATTAACAGTCCAGTCATGAGAGTCATCCCACCATGTTTCAGTAATGCCTATTAAATCACATTTTTTATTAATTGCTAATAATTGTAACTCGCCCATTTTTCCTGGCAAGATTCTGGCATTAGCATGCATACACTGTATATTATGAATTTATAGTTTTTAATTGCCTGCCACTTTACTTGAGTTACTTAACAATACCTCCCTATTGACTATACTAACCCTCCCCCATCTCCTCCCACATGACTAGTTAATTCATTCCTTACCCCTCTACACTTACTACCCCATTACTTCTATCTAGTCCCCTCCACCTATCAGTTTAAAATCTCATCCAGCCTTTCTACCATTCTTTCCCCTAGCACAGCAGCTTCCTCATCATTAAGGTGCAATCCATCCCTGCTATAGAGAGTGAGAAGTCAGCCCAGTGTGTAGTGTGTTTGATGTACATGTGGTGCCATGTTGGTGTATGTGATATTCACCTGACATGGAGGCTGGTTCCTGCTGGGCCACCAGGCCTGAAGCTCCAGAGGGGGGCACTTGGCTCAATATTTCCTTGGTGACCTTCTCCCACTCATTGTAATGGACTGTCACTTTGGGGCCACTACGTGGTGCTGCAGCGTGCTTGTCCTCCTTGGCTATCATCCTCCTCTCCTTGGCCTGGATGTTGCCAAAGCAGTGCTTCACAGAACGTACATCCCTTTCCACTGTACCCACTGCTGTTACTGCAGCTGCTACCTGCTTCCATGCATGGGCTCTAGGGCCGGGCCTAACTCCTCCCTCCCCTCGCAAGAATAATGGGGCGTCCACAGATGGCACCAAGGAGGACCACATTATCCTGGTGGTCATGTAGTTATGGGCCCTGTGCTTGCCCTTAGCCTCTTGCCCTCCCGACTGTGGATGGGGATCCTCAGCTCCCTGAAACTGTTCCTGAGGCCTGTCCCTCCCCCGAACTACCCTGCCCAGATCAAGCCACTCCCCCTCTGTCCCTGGACTAGCTGTGCCTAGTACTCATTGCACCCTGCCACCACCCACCTCCCCCACTCCACTATCCTGCTCTCCTCCGCTCTCCACATCCTCCACTCCTACACCACTCTCCTCCACTCTCCAACTCCTCCTCCTCCACCTCCAACTCCTCCTCCAACTCCTCCACCTCCTCCGCCTCCTCCTCTCCTCCTCCACTCCTCACCTTCTCCTCGCCTCTCCTCATCTTCTCCTTTCTGCCTCCCCACTCCTCTCTGCTCCGGTCTCCTGCCTCCATTTAAATCCCAAAAAGAATATAAGAATAAATAAAGATAAGTGTTTCTGTATATATATGAAGAAAAACAAATGTGTGTATTATGTATTTATTAACTGTTGGGGGATGGGGTGTGGGGGATGGAATGGGGTGGTGTGTATGGAGTGACCTAGCTCTATGTGTATCTACGTGTGTAATTTATTTTATGTGTATTGGTATTATGTGTAATCTGTAATCTGTAATTATGTGTAATCAAGGATTATGTGTAAATTCATGAATAGATGAATATAAATATACTCAATATACTCATCTGAAATCTTTCCTACTCTCATTCACTCTGCTTAAACCACCAACTCCGGGACCTGCATGCTACTTCGTTAGAATCTACAACACAGTCAACGCATGGAATGTGTGGAAAGCAACATTATAATCACTCTCTGTCAATCATCTTCGGCAAGACCGATTTCTATTGGCTGAGAGGTCTGCGTCACACTCCGTAGAATGCATCTAGTCCAGCACAGTTTGCTGCCGTGGGAGGGGTGTACAGGCTTGAGGCTTTGGCCGGCAACTGGCGCCATTGCTCAATTGAATAGCCTCGGATTTGTAGACGACCACAAGCCTGCAGCAGTCCCGTAGACATACGGCCTATATACAGCAAGATGCGGCCTTCAAATTGAATGAGGCTCTTGGAGTTTAAACAACAATCAATTAGTATTTAGAAGACTGATATGCGATCGCACTTGCAATCCAGCAATTTAGAAATCAATAAAAATGAATGAAGTAACTGTGCTAGTCCATGTGGGTGGACTAATATGTATTAACTCATTGATATAACACAGAGATAAAACATTTTAATTGCAGATTTGGGAGCTTGAGACTGTTGTGTAATTAATGTTAATACCTTTCATTGCTTTCCCCATATTTTAAAGTACAGTAGTGTGTTTATATTTGCTTTTACAGGGCTACGAACAGGTGTTTAACGCACTTGTGATCATATCTAGTATTTATAGAAATGTTTGATACATTTACCATTTACGGGTTTTAAGTAAATTGTAGGCTTGTTGAATTGTTCTAACTGAATATGGATTAGCACTGGTAACATTTGCCGGCTTGAAACATCAAAGGTGTAGATAGAAGGGAGTTACGTTTTTTATAATCGCAGTGATTTGAAGCCTGTAATTTGCAAATCGATTGTGAGTAGCAAAATGTAGCCAATTGAATATCCGTAACTTTTATGGGCTACATTATGGGTTACAGTCATTACAATTTGGCCAATTGAAGGGGGCCAAAGTAATTTATTCTACATGGCTGTAGTGCTGCTGCACAAGTTATTCTGGCATGTTGGTTTCATGAGTTTCATATGGACTTATATTGACTTTCTGTACTATGAATCTCTGATGATGTACTGTTTTGCAGTTAGATACACTGTAGCTCTTTTAAATCTCCAAACCACGCCAATGTCTGCCAAACACTTTCCACTAATGCTTAGATTTGAGGTTTGTAATTACTTTCCTATGAAGGCAGAGATAGAAATAGTATGTCTTTGTATTTTCAGACAGGGTGAGCAAGAGTGAGCAAGACGTAAATGAATCTTTTGTTGGCTGTATTGGTAATCATGTTGTCTGAAGTAATTTTATTAAAATATGTTAACACATTATGTTTTAATATTTTAAGAGACAAATTTGCTGCCCCAATTATTAATTCTACTGTTTCTAAAACATTAGGTTCATGAATTGTGATGCATTAATAACAGAAAAAAAGTTTAATAAAATCTTAGCTGCAAATAAAAGATTAAGCTAAGCATTGTTTTAAAGATCCTGTTTCAGTTCTTCATTGATTCTTGCATCTACGTTTTCAGCCATGCAAAAGAACAAATTGGTTAAAGAGGCAAAGCAAAAAAAAATTCTGAGACCTATTGTCCAGTTAGAAAATAGAGGCATGAGTTTAAGAGCAGTGGAAATGGCTACAAAAACCTATTGGGGCAATTGGCTAAGACTGCACGCAATAGGGTAAGATTTTGTAACAGGACAAGCTTTAAGCTTCCATCTACATTATGCATTAACAATACTCAGGTTTGTATGTGATTTACTAAAAGTTGTGCATTATAATTAGGTCCATGATGATACATGGTAATGCAAATGTAACATTATGTATCCACTCCTTATCTATCCCTCTCCAAATCTCAAACCGAGTGTTTCTTAGAGGGGTCAAGCATTAGCAGTTGAATAGCTCTTTCTATCGGCTCAGTTGCAATTGCATGTAAAAAACGAAATGCTAAATTCAGATGATACACACAAATGCACACATATACATCAAAACATATGCATGCATACATCTATGTATACTAATAAAACTAGACATACATATAGATAGATATTTATGCACATTTACATTAATTTGTGTGTGTTGCTTATGGCTAAATCAAAAAATATACTGTGAAGGAATGACAGAAATAAAATAATCATGAGTGAGATAAATTATACTATATTAAAAGTATAGTCCTACTGGAACATAAAATTCTAGGACAATACAGCAATGTTGAATTTCTATATATCACAGCAAATGTAAAAAAACATAGGTCTGATTAACTATATCTTGGGAAGCAAATACATTTTTTTGATAAAATCATATTGTGATGCACAGACATTTGTAATCACGTCGTCACGCTTTGCGAAGCGAGGCGAGCCGTTAACGCGGAGCACTTAGGAGATGACCGTAGCAAGGCAAGCCATTTATGCACTAATACTTGCAGCACAAAGGCGATGAGCACCAAAGGCACTCATTGCCTGCTCACCGCACGAAGGCACCACAAGCGGGACTTAGCCACCAAACACTTACTAAACGCATGATCGCCTTAGCCTGCAAGCAGTTGACAAAACGCGGGACGTAGAAAAAAATTACGAGACACAGGACTTTGAAAAACAAATATGAGATACCAAAAATGCGAGGTTAACGGTCGAACCGCGAAAACACAAAAGCAATCAAAACACAATAAATACACACACAAAAAAAAAGAAATACAAAAACATCACACACAGCACGGGGGAACAGCCAGGACGTCTGGCAGTGAGGTGGAACGCGAATTTAAGGCGATTTAGACGAGTTGCGCCACTCAAAAATCGCATAAGCAACAAAAAAATGGGTGCCAAAAAAAATGAAAACGAGTCTACTCGACCCAGGACTGTGCAAAACACTGCCAAACGCGTAGCACTTTCACACAGGAAAGTTCGAAATACAAAATAGACTATTACAAAAGACGGAAAATGCATGCAAGCCGCGTAACACATTAATAACATTACGAATCTACAATGGCGCTTTACACAACTAAACCCAGGCTTTCCCTCAAGCAAACAGCCTATTTCTAATGCACAGTTGGGACATTCATTACACTTTATCATCAGGGCACCAACACTCAAACTGTACATTGTATGCTGATGAAAAATATAAACAGATTGTTAGCTCTTCAGGCTATTGATTGCTGGATATATTACAAATAGGTAAAGTATATTAATTTATTCAAGAAATAATTAATTAATTATTAGTTGACTAAATATAGATAAATATATCTCTCTCTTTTTGATGAGTGAAGAAGGTGCTCAGAGGAGCAAAAGTACACAAGAAGAGAGGTTCGCAATGAGCGCCGAAGGACCTCAAAGTACAAAAAGGTTTACATTGTGTGTCAAACAACATTCCCATGGCTTCAAATTTTATTGCCCCATCATTTTTGCCAGGCAAGTCGCTCGTGATAAATAACAATGAATTATAGAGATTACACAATGAGAGGAATTGAAAGTTCTATAGCTGAATTTGAAAATGAGGAACCAAGACAAAAAAGAATACCTCTGCAGTTTACGATAAAGATACTTTTTAGTTAAATATGTATCTGGCTAACAAAATCAGCAGTTGTGGAAGTCATAGACAAAAATTATTTTTTTTTCGAAAATCTGAAATTTCATAGCCTATTTATGAGTCTAGGAATCCGAGTTTGTTATATCAATTCCTCAGCTGAATCATGGGTGTGTGTGTTTTGGCTATCAGTGAAGGGAGGGGTAGAGAAGGAAGTATGAGAGGGAGGAAGACAGAGGGAGAGAGAGAGAGGAACTGAACAACTGGATAAGACTGCAATTGACTGCACTCCTGTTCTCCCTTACTGGCAAATTTCATGCATTATTGAAAGCAACCATAGCTCTGCAGAAATGTAAATAGCCCTCTAACACAGACATCTTCTACCGGCAGAGTTATTATTATTATTATTTTGTTTTGTCAAATTAAAAACTGGCTATATGACAGTTGAAACTAGAGCTATTTTTTTGGAGTGACTAGTAACTTGATTAAATGACAGTATCATGTGTTATGTTTAATCGTCTGTTCTGACTCTCTCTGTGCTGTCTCCCTCTCTGCGCTGTGTACCTCTCTCTGTGTGCCCTCTCTCTCTCTGTGAGCCCTCTCTCTATCAATGTGCACCCTCTTTGTGTGTGCTCTCTCTTGGTGCCCTATGTCTCTCTCTGTGCCCTCTCTCTCTGTGCCCTCTGTCTCTCTCTGTGTGCCCTCTCCTTGCACCCTCTCTCTCTGCGCCCTCTGTCTCTCTCTCTCTGCGCTATCTCTCTCTCTCTCTGTGCACCCTCTCTGTCTCTGTGCACTCTATCTGTCTGGGCTCCCTCTCTTTGTTTGTCCGTGCTCTCTCTCTCTTTGTGCCCTCTGTCTCTCTCTGTGTCCTCTGTCTCTGTATTTGCCCTCTCTCATTACCCTCTATCTCTCTCTGTGTGCCCTATCCATGTGTCTTCTCCCTCTCTGAGCACCCTCTCTTTTTATGTGCACCCTCATCTCTCTGTGCCCTCTCTCTCTGTGTGCACCCTCTATGTGTGTTGGCTCTCATTCTCTGTGTCTTCTGTCTTTCTCTGTGCCCTCTGTCTTGCTCTGTGCCCTCTGTCGGCACTCTGTGTGCTCTCTGTCTCTCTCCCTCGCCCTCCCTCTCTCTCTCTCCCACCCTCCCCCCCCCTCTCTCTCTCCCTCTCTCTCTCTCTCTCTCCCTCCCGCTACCTCCAGCCAACTCTCTCTCTCTTCCTCCCTCTCTCTTTCTCTCTCTCTCTCCAACTGTCTTCCTCCCTCCCTCTCTCTCTACCTTCCTCCCACTCTCTTCCCCCTCTCTATTACCCTCTCTCCCCTCCCTCTCTGCTTCTCTCCCCTCTCTCTCTCTTTCCCACTCTCTCTGCCTGCCTCCCTACCTGCTCCTCTCTCTCTCCTTCTCTCTCTATCTCCCTCCCACTCTCCCTCCCTGCCTCCCTCCCTCTCTCTCTGCCTCCCTTTCTTTCTCTCCCCCTCCCTCATTCACTCACTCACTCACTCACCCTCCCTCCCTCTCCTATCTCTCTCTCTCCCTCACTCTCCTCCCCTCCTTCTCTCTCTACCTCCCTCCTCTGTGATAATACAATGCGACGGCTTGCAGAATATGCAACTGCGTGACCCAACCCAGAACTACCAGGCAATTCTACTCTCAACAGGAGAAACAGCAAACCCCAGACGTACTTTTCAGCCTTCATTGGGCCTCGTCAGTGAGGTGTAGCTGAACTTCCTAAGGCATAGTGAGCAAGGGGTCCATGTCTGAAGTCCCCCATCACCCTTAGGGAGACTAATCCCTAAGGGTTATTTGCATAAACAAAAAACAAAGTTACAGGTGCTCAATCAGAGAACGAACAAACCTTAATAGGTTAGTTCTATGGACATGATAACGCACTTTGAGAGCAACCTCTTTTAGCTCACTTGTGGCCTTCACAGGGAGAAATATCCGGTAGTATTTCAGTTTGGTTCCACTCACTAAAGTGACCCAGCCCCAAAATACCAGGCAATTCTACCCTAAACAGGATAAACAGCAAGCCCCAGACATACGTTTCAGCCTTCATTGGTCCTCATCAGTAAGGTGTAGATGAACTCTCCAAGGCACAGTGGAGTCCCCCATCACTCTTAGGGAGACTAATCCCTAAGGGTCATTTGCATGAACAAAAAACAAAGATACAGGGGCTTAATAGGTTAGTTCTATGGGCATGATAACCCACTCTGAGACCAACCTCTTTTATCTCACTTTTGCCCTTCACAATATCAATTTATGTCAATGTTACTTTCCAAAAGTGTCTGTTTTATTTTTCACTTGTTAATGATTTAAACTATCAGAATAGCCTCAGGATCTGTTTTATGTTCACTAGGTTTTGCCATCCTTTGAGTGCATAATTAGTTAAGAAAATACAGATTAGTCAAGTTAAATCAGATCAAAATGTTGCTCTAGCGCTTTTTTGCAGGTTTACTATAAATTATGGAAAATAGCAAATTTGTAATTAAATAACAAATTAACATTACTAGCTACACAAACCATTAGGATAAAATTACTTTTAGAGAAAATCCTAATTTAAATGTTCTGCTTGGGGGAGGGGAAGATAATTGTATTATGGGTTGCACTAACCCATTATATTCTGTTGCTCTATAAATGTATCCTGATAGAACCATCAATTGACGTCTCAATATACTGGGCCTCATTCAAATGCGATTTGACCAAATTAATAGGGCTCTATATAAGCACATAGCATATTTTTTTTACAGAAGTTTTCAGTTAGTGAAGACCTTGCTTTTGGATAGAAGTTCACAAACTAAAAACTTCTGTAAAAAAATATGCTAAGTGCTTATATAGAGCCCTATTCAATTGGCCAAATCGCATTTGAATGAGGCCCACTGTGTTTACTTCTACATATACTGTTGTTTTCCATTACATATATGATTATACTGGCTTAAGGCCTTATTGAAATGTGATTTGGCCAATTGAATAGGGCTCTATATAAGCACAGAGCATATTTTTTTACAGAAGTTTTTAGTTAGTGAAGACCTTGCATTTGGATAGAAGTTCACTAACTAGAAACTTCTGTAAAAAAAAAAAAAGATTCTCCGTGCTTATATAGAGCCCTTTTCAATTGGCCAAATCGCATTTGAATGACACCCTTATAGTATTTATTTTGTTTTTAAACAGAAGTAACTATAATGCTTTGTATTTTTTTGTATGGCTGTGTTGTTCTAATACAAAATATTCTATTAAATGTTGAGATGTATCCTCTATAGGATGAAATCTCAGAAAACTCTTGTGGATATCAATCTTAGGGGCCCATTTAATTGCGATTTGGCCAATTTAATAGGGCTCTATATAAGCATAGAGCATATTTTTTTTACAGAAGTTTTTAGTTAGTGAAGACCTTCTTTTGGATAGAAGTTCACAAACTAAAAACTTCTGTAAAAAAAAATATGCTTTGTGCTTATATAGAGCCCTATTTACTTGGCCAAATCGAAATTGAATGAGGCCCTTAGTACATATGCCCCATAAGAAAATGTATAAATGAAGAGGTTATCCACTGCAACACGTCATCCATATGGCACAATAATCACAATCTTTGCCTTGCTCCATTATTGTCTTTCTGTTTAACCAAATGCGTGCTGTATATCTTGAGTATTTTAATAACACGTTCAGAAATAACACATACAGATATGTGTTAATGGATTGTTTTGGTCAAATTCTATATGATCTTTGAAATAACAAAACATGATCATGTGCAAATTGCTTTTAAAAAGAAAAGGATAATAAAATAAATACATTTATTTTTTTTACATTTTTAAGCAATTATTATTTACTGTAGATTTCTATTTAATGTACTAAACGTGCTTCTTGTAGTTTGTGTCTCAACAGGGTGTTTTTATAAACATACAAGATGTTATCAGAGCTAATACGAGTACTGGCAGATATATCTGTCAACTGTCCACTGTGCAGTTTTGAACTTCCTATGTAATCAACATCTACTCCTACCTCAGGAAGTAGGTCACTGGAAATTAAATGGTCAATTTCACAGTTGTAGCATAGAAAGAGTAATACATTAGACACTGTACTAGTTTTCTTTTACATTCTAAAAATGTTTGCTTATTTTCCTATGAAGACTATTTTACATTTTTGATTACAGTGGCCCTTTAAAGTTAAGAGTTCCATATTTTTTCCTAAATATAGAATGATTATGCACACATAATGATATTTTATGTACTACCATTATTTTAAACTCTGCACTAATGATGCTTTTGCAGATACTTACTCTATAATTTTTCTAAAAGGTACCAAATAATTGGCATTACTGTTGTAAGTTACTTTCAAGATTTATTTATATAGAGAAAAAAGGAGTTAGATTAACGTTTTTTTCTGACGCAAAGTAGATGTAGACGTAACAGAGAAGATTTAGGTTTTCTCTTGCAGTATTTTTTCCATTACACTATTGATTGCAAAAGTTTCCTTTTTAAATTTACCTGTAGTGAGAATGGATGAAACTTGCAGACAGTGCCTCTGAGCTCTTTTTATAGGTTCTCGATTTGTCCCAAGGGCCAATTTAATGTGAAAAATTATCTGTCCTTGTTCTGAAGAGGAATTGATTTGTTTTTTACTTCTGCCCACTTAGCATCTACGAAAGGAAAAAAATATCTGCCTATAATCCTCTAATTAAGCCTCAGGGCTTTGAATCATTGTAACTGCAGGTTCAAGCTATTCTGATCTGATGCTATGCTTAAGAAAGCAACATTCTATTTGAGGAAATGTCAGTTTTGGAGATTGGTCAAACTCCTTTACTATCAATATTTTTAAACAAGTTGCTTCTCAGAATATATTTAAAAACTTGTTTCATAAAAAGGCAGTTATAACTTTAATATGTGTGAACATATTTATATGTTAATATATAAATCTTATTAGGCTATATTGTTAAAAAAATACTTGAACTCGCTAATTACCAAATTATTCACATGAAAGCTCATTATACTCCCTTTTGTGTTCTAACTATATTTTTTCTGCTACATTTTCCCCAATGAAGTTCAAAACTAATTCCTATAATGAGGTGATATACAGTATTTTAATTGTTTTTTTTAAGAGGAAACTATATTGTTATAAATAATTACAAGCAGTTTGAAACTTTTTTTTTTTTCATAGGCTACATTTTAATTACGTTCCTAAAAACTTGAAGTTATCTCAAGTGGATAATGCTATCATGTCATGGAAAACATTGTTTGTAAAAATTAACTCATATCGAAAATGCTTGTAAAAATTGGAGAGGTTAAATTTTTAGTGAATGTGTCCAAGGCTCACCCGCTCTAAAACACTTGTTTTATGCTTTATCTGCACCAGCAGAGAAGCATAAGTAAGTAATATTTATATGTACATTTATATATTGTTATGCTAATTATAGGTGACCCTTGCTGAATATCTGTACATTTGATTAATTATAGTTGATCCTGTTTATGTATATATATTTATTTATGTATTTGTATTATAATTATTAGTGACCCTAGGTAATATGCATACATTTGTATAGGCATACATTTGTTGTATATATATATATATATATATGCTTATATTTTAATTATGGTTGACCCACGTGAATATATGTTGACCCTGGTTGAATATGATTTTAGGGAGTCCTTGCCGACTATGGCCCTCATTCAATTGCAATTCTGCCAATTGAATAGCGCTCTAAATAAGCATTTAACATATTTTTTTTAAATAAGTTTTTAGTTAGTGAAAACCTTGCTTTTGAAAAGATGTTTACTAACTAAAAACTTCTTTAAAAAAAATATGTTAAATGCTTTTTTAGAGCGCTATTCAATTGGCAGAATTGCAATTGAATGAGGGCCTATGTATTTAGAAAAAAAAATAGGGACCCTGGAGGAATTATGATTATAGATGATCCTGATTAAATATGTATGTGTTAATAATTTTAGGCAGGGCTGGATTAACCTTTATGGAGCCCCTGGGCAGTGAACTCTAAGGTGCATGTAGCACAACCACAGCTAACCCTAGGAGCATGTAGCACACAACATATTTTAATTTATGGATGTGATATCTATATTCTATCTATCTATCTATCTATCTATCTATCTATCTATCTATCTATCTATCTATCTATCTATCTATCTATCTATTTTTCTAACTATCTATCTATCTATCTATCTATCTATATCTAGATGTACACATATTCAAGTACATATATAAGATGCAAATCTGGGGCTTTTTCATGATTCATGCAAAATTAGTATTTGATGTTTAGTTTTACATAAAAAATTAGTAAAATTAAAACAATTAAACTGACTGTATGAATTAAATAAGTATTCTCTAGTGCTACAAACCCTTTCTTGGCCACCACATTGTCGTGGTGAAGGGGCTTGTGTACTTTAATGAAACTGTGTGCTATACCATGTAGGGTCAGGTCATAGCAGAGAGGTCAGACAAATTGCGGTCTACTGGAGAAGGAACTGGCAACCCACTCCAGTATCTGTGCCAAGATAAAAATAGATATGCCTAGTGTGCTGCAGTCCATAGAGTCACAGATAGTCAGACACAACTGAATGACTAAACAACAACAAGTGCTATAAAAGTGTATTAAATATGTCATTTTTGCTGCTTAATGACTGGAAGCTGCCTCTCAGCACTCTGTGAGCCCCTTCTATGTTCTGCCTTGCACTGCAGAATGCTGTAGCTGCGCAGGGGAGGAGAGTCATTTTCTTTCTACAGTCAGCACCAGCAGGACCAGCACACGCTCCTGCAGTCCCTTCCCTTCTCCTTCACTGCAGGGGGCGCTATTGTGTTCCATGAAGCCTAACCTGATCTGCACTCACTGGATCAGCTTAGATGCTTGTACAGACTAAACCCATTCCTGCCTGCATGCCTGCCTAATGCAAAAAAAACTCTGCCCAAGTGGCCTAATTACAAATTCGCCCATGATTATAGGTGAACATGGCTGAATATGTATACATTCATATGATTGTAGGTGAACCTAGCTGTATAGTTATACATTAACATAATAAATGACAACTGAGGTTTTATATTTATATTACAATGGTTCCTGGCTTATGTCCCGTTTATGTCTTTAGGAGATTTTGAACATTTCATAATATTGACATGAATCCCCCCCCCCCTTCCAATTAGCTACTTGAAAATGGCTTGAACTCATACATTTCCTTCAGGTGTTTTTTTTTTATAAATGTTTATATGCATTCTATTGACTCAAGAATTCATTAGTGGCAGTAAGTAATATTTTCTGAATATGTCTCAATATTAAGAGTGATTTAAAGTGTGTATAAATTTACAAATTGGGCAATTGAATCAGGCCCATTGTTTCTTTAACTCACCTCTCTCCCCTCTCCCTCTAGAACATTTTCCTCTTACTTTTCAGGCTCCATCTCATGTTCTGCATGTAACTGAAGTCACTGGACATTACAATCACAGAAACTAAGGTATTCACAATCAATTGAATACAACCATGGCATACTACTGAATGACTATGGATGAAGTCTAGCACTACAGCAGACTTCCTTATCACTATGCTCTCAATCTTGCCAGACAATGCTACTTCTTATCACTAATATCCAATTTAGCTTCCAATCTCAAATATTTGTTTGCCACATTCAACACTCTTCTCTGCCCTCCACCTCCTTCTGCCCCCTTGTGTCTAATGGCTGAAGACTTTACTAGACACTTTAATAATACAATTGAAAATATCTGTAACAAACTCTCCTCTCAATGTGTCCCTAATTCACTCTCCTTTCAACAATCCTACAACACCCAGCCTTTATCCTTACCCATTCCATCATCGATATTCAATGCATTTGACCCTGCAACTGAGGATGAAGTCTCTAGTCTTTTATAAACCTCCCTTCTTATAACTTGTTCACATGATCCTATTCCATCAAAGCTGATCCCTCCCCTCTCTACCACACTTATCCCAGCTCTCACACATCTAGTCAACCTTTCCCTAAAAACACTGGCAGGTTTCCATCACCTTTAAAACACACCATAATTACACCCATTTTTAAGAATCTCTCAACTGATCCAGCTTCTCCAGCTAATTAGTGCTTTATCTCTCAACTACCCCTGGTTTCTAAACTTCTTGAACTTATCATCTACAATCGGTTTATATTCTCCAACTCGCTCCTTGACCCCTTCCAATCTGGCTTTCAGCCCCAACACTCCACAGAGACTTATCTCACTAAAGTCACTAATGACTTGTTCACCTCCAGGTCAAAGGGACACTTCTCTATTCCTATTCTCCTGGATCTCTCTACTGCAATTGACACATTTGACCACCCTCATCTTATCCAAATTCCCCACTCTCTTGGCATCCGTGACACTGCTCTCTCTTGGTTCATACCATATCTAGAAAATAGAACATTTAGGGCCTAATTTAAATGCAATTTGGCAAATTGAATAGGGCTCTATATAAGCACATAGCATATTCTTTTACAGAAGTTTTTAAATAGTGAACTTCTATCCAAAAGCAAGGTCTTCACTAACTAAAAACTGTAAAAAAGTATGCTCTGTGCTCTGTACTCAATTGGCCAAATCACATTTGAATGGGGCCCTTAATGTCTCTTTCTCTGGCTCCTCTTCATCCCCTCGCCCTCTGACTGTTGGCATACCTCAAGGTTCTGTCCTAGGTCCCCTTCATTTCTCCATGTATACTTGGTACCCTAATTAAATCTTTTAGATTTTAATACCATATACCATATTTACTGAAATTTGATGATCACCTTTTTTGTGAAAAATTGGGTCCCGAATTTGGAGTGCACATTAGATTCGATGATGCACTAGATTTGATAGCAAAAAGGAAAGCACAGTACAATAAAGACAAACTTACTAACATTGCTTACAGAATATTGTTGTTGCTAGGTAAATGCTCAATTGAGTTGCCAGTAATTCAGCTCTTAAACAACGTAATTATTTGTATGTTGTAACACTATACGTATGATGCAATATGATAATATTGTTGTACAGTAGAGATGTCGTGAACAGTTCGCCCGCAGACTATTCACAGCGATTTTGGCATGTTCGCGTTCGATGCGGACGTCGAACACATGCTTTTTTCGGTTCACCCCCTATACTTTATCATTGAGGAAACTTTGAACATCATTTATTTTATTTATTTATTTTTTTCTGTGTAATCTATGCCTGCCTGCCAGCGTGTGTGTGTGACAGGCTAACACCTAACAGCTTATATTGTGCTTATTTTCACTACTCATACCTGGTGGTGTACCATACATTGAAAACAACCATTTTTTTCCTGTAATCTAATTTCAGTTGCCTGCCTGTGTCAGGCTTACAGCTTATATTGTGCACATAAAACAACACTTTTTTGACTGTAATAGATTGAATAGCAATTGCTTGCCTACAGGCGTGTGTGTGAAGCCTATTGCATCTACTCTGCGAACTTTTGCCAGTGCACAGTGATAAGTCATATCTGGTGCAACCGTAGTGTACAGTGACATAAAACAACACTTTTTTGACTGTAATCGATTGAATATCAGTTGCCTGCCTACAGGCATGTGTGTGAGGCCTACAGCGCCTACTCTGCCAACTTTTGCCAGTGC
This sequence comes from Discoglossus pictus, assembly GCA_027410445.1. Classification (NCBI taxonomy): domain Eukaryota; kingdom Metazoa; phylum Chordata; class Amphibia; order Anura; family Alytidae; genus Discoglossus; species Discoglossus pictus. Next base: position 161,614,731 of record CM050169.1, read on the forward strand.
ACAGTGACACTCATATCTGGTGGCACCTTAGAATGCACGCGCAGTGCCCCAAATTTGAAGTGGGAGGACCGACCAAGCATCTTTTTCCATCTCCCTGTTCCAAAAATCAATGCCATATACACGTCCCCTAATAGTGGACTTAACAGGGATTAAACTGATAGGAATAGTACTACTTAACAGTACACACCTTATAATAACGCAGACAGAGGCAACACAGAGAGAGGAGTCTGAAGAAGAGGAGTCAGAGGAGGAAGGTGGCTTTGAGGAGGTGGAAGACCAAACACAGCAGGCGTCCCAGAGGGCTTGTTGTCACCTTTCGGGGACCCTTGGTGGCTGGGTGGAGGAAGAGACCTTCAATGACATCAGTGAGGACAAGGAACGGGACATGGCTAGCTTGGTATCCAACCTTGTGCAAATGGGGAGTTTGCGGTTGTGCAAATGGACTGTTTGCGGTTGTTTGAGGTGCATTAAACGGGAGATTGGTCTGTTACTGTGAAATGGGTGTAACCCTTACACTACCTGATCGATACAACATCATACCTGATGTTTTAAAGCATGTTATTCCAAAGAATTTAGGAATGTTAGGTGATTTATGCCCTTTATGGCTTAAAAACAGACTCTGCATCAACTATGCATATAACTAATTTTCTGTGGGAGTTTTGCCATGGATCCCCTTCCGGCATGCCACAGTCCAGGTGTTAGTCCCCTTGAAACAACTTTCCCATCACTATTGTGGCCAGAAAGAGTCCCTGTGGGTTTTGAAATTCGCCTGCCCATTGAAGTCTATGGCGGTTCGCCGGGTTCGCCCGTTCGTGAACATTAGATGAAAGTTCGCGTCTGCTGTTCGCGAACATCAAATTTGATGTTCGCGACATCACTATTGTACAGTAGTGTCTTTTAAAATAAAACTACCATAAGTTGGTAACATAAACTCACTGTTCGGTTCTTCTTGTACAAATGACAAATGCGCATTACATTCGCCATCGGTTCCAAATCTGGAGTGCACACTAGATTCAATAGCACACTAGATTTGTGTAAATACGGTATATACAGTATGTAGATAACCCTCAATCTTCTAGCTCTCTAGCATATCCTCCTGGATGTAAAATGTAAAATATTGACCCTATGGTATAAAGCCCTTAATAATAATGCACCCTCTCATATATATGCTCTTATCTCTAAATACTCTTCCAATTGTCCTCTTCGCTCTACTAATGACCTTCTTCTTTCTTCTTCTCTTATTACCTCCTCTCATTCCTGTCACTTTTCTTTGGAACTTCTTGTTTTGCTCCACTAAACTATCCTCCTGCCTCAGATTCTTCAAAACCCCAATAAAAACTCATCTATTTAAATAAGCATATTACCTTCAGCCTTAATTTGTGTAATATATTGTACCTCACCTTTATATACCTCACACATACCCTCTAGACAGTAAGAGCCTCATTTAATTGAGCAATTGTAAGTTACAGTAGCACGTAATGGAGGCTGTAAGTTAATTTGCTATTCAATTGCCGTTTTTTTGCGAGCTGCAAATGGGCTACGTGTTACAGGCTTGAAATCCTTGTGGTTGTTACAACCATAATTTATACCCCATCTAAGCCTTTGATCTTTCACGTCCGCAAGAGTTACAATTGCAAATCGCTATTCAATTGCTACAATTCCTCAAGCGCGCAAAGGGGTCAAAAACATATCCATAGCACTGTAAAAGCTAATTAAAAAATCACCACTGCACTGTAAATGATGGGGAAAGCAATGAAGGACATTAGAATTATTTGCACAACAGTTTCAAGCTTGCAAATCGGCAGTCAAAAATAATTTAATTTTATGTTTAATTTCTGGGTTATATCGATCTCAGGAATCAATGAGTTAATACATATCAGGTCACCCATATGGGCTAGAACAGTATTGTTATATGTAATATTATTTTGAGTTTTGCTCATAGTAATAGTAATAATAATAATAATTAAAGGATCCATCATTACAATCCTTATTCTACTATTTATTATGATATTAATATGTATCTCTATTATTATGACTTAGCACATTGACACTTTATTGAATCTTTTCTGGTTAATTTGTGAACATTTCATAATGTTGTCATGCATCCCATTCCCCACTGTTTACACCTTTTTATCTGTCTACTCCCTCTTTTTCACTCCACTCTAGCATATTTTCCTCTTGTTTTTCAGACTCCATCTTAAGTCCTTCATGTAACTGAAACCACTTCCCTTCCTCCCTGCTTCTCACCCACCCGCCCCTGCGTTGTCTTTATTTATAGAAACACACTTGACGTCTTCAGTTTAGCTAAAAAGAAAAATTAATAGAAAGTGTTACCTACTTACCCATTACAGCCAATCTGATCAACCTTTCCTCACTCATGTTCAACTACACTTGAAATTATATTATTATAATGATTATATATTGGGCAAGCAATAGTGTCTTCACCTTTATTTATTTTACTGCTTTGTGCTTATACATTGTACAATGTTTTCTTGCATTTTCTGCTTTCTTATATCCTCCTGCCTCTTTCTCAGCCTCTCCTATGCAGCTTCTCCACATGTCTAGAACAAGATAACATCTCACCTTCCCTTCTCTCTTCACCTCTCCTTATTCTAGTCATGTAGTGTAAAATGTAGTGTATCACTGACATGACAGGAAGCTGCAAGGAGGAAGCTGTAAAGAGATTGGCTGAGCAAGCAACAACAGGTAAATAGTGGGTTAATAGTGTGCTGCATGCTGATTGGTGGGCTCCAGGAAGTTGTGTAGACACCCCCTGGGGATGCTGCATGCTGACTGGGGGGGGGGGGCTCCAGGAAGTTGTGTAGACACCACCTCGGGGTGTCAACATAATCATTAAAGGTTTTTTTAGATATTAATAAAAATAAAATGTTTTATGAGATGTGCTGCATGCAAATGGGCCGCTTTTTCCCTACGGAGTGCAGAAATGTAATAATCCACCTCACATAGATATCCCTTTAACAACAATGACACCATGGCACTACTACAGTTCTGTGTGTTCACTCCGCAATACGCCTGGAGAACTTGCATGGTATTTGTAGTTTTGACAACAATTCCACAAGTTACTCACTGTCTCTGTGAACGAAACCCAGATTTATACCAGCGGTCTATGTCAAAGAGTCTTCCAGGTTGGCTTCAGTTACAGCAAAATGGAACACCACTTAATTCAGCAATGACCTGTCTATTCACAAAATAAGCAGGGTATCAGATATCTGTATCTGCAGTACTTATATTCAATTGACTGGCCAAACGGCTCTGACCCCAAAAGCCTTAGCAATTCTAGAGAGTTACATGGCAAACTCTCCTGCTATCCTCATAGTGGCTAGCCACCTCCTACAGAGTGCACAATACCAGTTTGCACTTTTATGGTGTGCCCCAAGCTCCTTTTAAGAAAGTATATATAAAAAAACTGAGCCTTGAAATTCATTTATACAGAAATATATTAAACTAAAGATGATGTGGTACATAATAATAATGTAAACAATGTAAACAAGAGAAAGCGCTTTAGGTTGAATGTTTTGTAGGGAGCTATGACTGCTACAGGCCAACATAGGTCTCCGTTAAATTTGAGACAACTAACTTACTTAAAAACGTAATTTAGGCTGCATAAGCCTTTTTCAGTAATGTTACACAAGTGTTCAAAGCTCCTCAGCCATAATATTACTGATCCCACGCATAACCATTGCCTTGTCAGTAAAGCACACAGCATGGAATTATGAAACATTTTGAGATTGAGCAAATTTATGTTGCTCAATCTACACATTCACCAATGAGAATCCCTGTGGAAGTGACTTTCCTGGTATCTCCCACTCACACCCAATCCCCCTGTTCCCCAATTACCTTGGATCACCCATCTAATTACCTTTTGGATCACCCATATCACTGGTTCCTAAAATAACCCCAGTGGCACCAAAATGTTAATCCCAACAGCGGTTTCCCTAACGGACCGATGAGCTGCCATGGACGTCCTGATCCTCACTCTTCTGCCCTGAATTAGACAGGCTGTCCATGTTGCTTAAAGAAGGTCTTGTCCTGCTCTTGCTTAATCGAAGCCAAGATTCCTCTCTTCTGGGCCAGGAAAGGGCTCTACAAAAACAATATGGCACCAAAATGTTAATCCCAACAGCGGTTTCCCTAACGGACCGCTGAGCTGCCATGGACACCCTGATCCTCACTCTTCTGCCCTGAATTAGACAGGCTGTCCATGTTGCTTAAAGAAGGTCTTGTCCTGCTCTTGCTTAATCGAAGCCAAGATTCCTCTCTTCTGGGCCAGGAAAGGGCTCTACAAAAACAATATCGCTTCTCTAAAAAAAAATACTCTAACAGAGCTCCCCCTAGTCCGCAAATGGCCATTGCTGTGCTTGCTGTGGCTTAAGTAGACACTTTTGCTCATTCTGATTGGCTGAAATAGATCATCATCATAATTCAGAAAATCAGAATGGGCTTTAAAATTTTACATTGCTCAATATTGATTTGAAATCTAATTGGACCAATCAGATTGATCAGACTTTAGGTCAATCATGGCATTTCGGGGGTTACTTTTAGGTTACCATTGGGGCAGGGCAATCTCTCTGCAGGTTTAATCTTTAGATGCCTTAGATGTTCAAGGACACCTGTGGCATCAGAGTTAACTCTGTTAGGGACCCCCATGGTGGGGGTTAAGAACCCATATTATTATGTAAATGGGGTGATCAGGGTTATCAGAGAACAGGTGAATAGGCAGTGAGTGGGGAGGGGAAATGCAGCTGCAATGGCATTTTTATGCCTTTGTGGGTGCTTTATAGTACTTTTTACATTTTTAGGCAAAATGCCCCAATAGTATAACTAACTATAACCATGGGGGGCCCATAGAGCTCTTCCTACCAACACAGGGGTCCATATTGGACTCCCATGAACCCTAACACCCTATTGTGGTCAATAAGGAAGTCCATAGTCCCTACACCTGTAAGGGGGGAAAACAAACAAAACATTTGCATCCTTATGCAAACTCTCACTCTTTTGCCTTGGATAAGTGGGTACACCCATGTTGATAGAAGATTTAACCCATGGAAATGGGCCTCCACCTGAAAAAATGATTCCAAGAATTGGTTATAAAGGAGGTTACTGCACTAATTAAATGGAGGCCCTTGTCCCCTATTTTAATATATGCCTCTCCACAGGCATCTTCCTAATAGCTATTTGCTTTTTAATATAAATAACTAACATAAAAGCCATTTAAGTTTCTGATTTTTTTCTAAGAATGATCAACCAGTAAGTTTATGCCTTGAAACACATGAACATTGTAACCCTCTGTTTGCCTAAAACACTGTGCAATGGTCTGTCTACTGAATTTACAAGCTTATTTATTCTGGGGTTTTTACTGAACAACAATTGACATACAACATTGTCAGAAACTGTAAACCTAACTCACTGTAATTTACGAAAGCAAAAAAAAAAAAAGTATTTTACTGGACAAAATGTACATTGCATATCACTGATTGCTTCCCGACCTCACTGATAATGTAATGTTTGTGAAAGATTTACTATCTGTATTGATAAATTGTGACCACTGATTCAGTGAACGATTTTGCATATGAATATTAACAGCTATGTAGCAAGTTGGCATAATGAAGAAAGTGTTTTACTAAAATTTATACAGAATTTAATTAATGTTTTAACTTAAATTTAAGTATCATTATTCACGATAAAGAGTAATAAAGTAAATTATTGTTTATACCTATTTATTTCCAAGTGTTACATTTTGATTATGCTATTAAGAGGGTGCTGAACATCTCAGGCAGTATTTTACTTCACAGTTTATTCAGTTATCTTCTAGTGGAAGTAAGACGTCCTCATATTTTATAAAGCATCTTATTTACAGTACATCACTATCAGACAATTTTAAGCATGCTATTTATGTTTTAGCATTTGTATATGTAATATTGAAATATAAGGAAGTATACACTTTCAGAAGACAAGAAATGATTTCCCATTTGTAGCAAAGTGCATATGAATGCAAATAATGCCTTCAATGCTCATAAAAACAGAAATAAGTGGTGGGTTTGCAAATCATATTTATGGAACCTTTCTTGTAAAAAATGCATTTTGTTGAAAGATTTAATATTTTTCCTTCACTGTGCTAAGTATGTGAACATTAAATATGGTAGCAATGACAGTTTAATTTGGTGCCTTGACCCCAGCATAGAAAACCTCTGCTACAAGCAAAACATATAATTTAAAATTATTGTATAAAATGGCCAAGGGCACTCATGAAGTACATGAAGTCTGAAAAGGATGAAAGTGCTAATTAAAATTCAGCATGATTAAATCAATTGTATACCATACAGTTGCATAGTAATTTTACATTTGGATTTTTTGATCAAACTAAATTGCTGATAAAAATTGGTTCAATCAAATGAAAGTATAAGAAAATGTTAACTATTGGTCACTCATTTACTATGTGATAAAGTTATCACTCCACTTAAACTTAAAATTGGTTGCATTTATTATCCTCCAGAAATATTGAATGTTGCCCAAATATCTGCAGCATTGTCCTTGTCATCATAAAACATATATCCATCAGTAGTGTATATGCTTGTAAAAATGATAATTGGATAAAGCATAAAAATAGCCACGCGTCATTCCCATAATTCATTCACCCCTTCATCAACCCGCCTGGGTGTTTATGGTTGAACATATATTACAACCCAACTCCTGGAACACCATCATTTGGCTAGACAGAATCCCAGAACAGGTCCTTAAAACCAGATACCCGGTAATCAAACACATCTTACATTGCTGGAACTGGGCCAGGTAACATACATCCCGATTCTCAAACCCTTCATATCTGATCCTAGTCACTAAACATCCACAAGCTCCCAAAGACATCAGTAGGGAATCACAACACTGGTGGAAAACAGTGGGATTAGACAGACTAGGGGCATGGGTGGTGGATGACAAACCCATGACCATTATGACAATCAGTGACACATGTTATCACCCACTCCATGAACATTATAACCTAGTTAGATTTAAACATTTTGTGGATTCCATAATTAAAAACCAGGGCTCCCCCAAAAAAACCTGGCTATAACAGATTTGCCTTATGTTCCCAACTTCTAAAGGTATAATAAGTGACATCTACAATATCTATAACTCTAAAGACACATTAGAAAAAGACAAATACATAAAGGACTGGCAATCAGATATGAAACAATGGTGTCAATGGGAAAAATGGGATATAGCCTTGAGGAATATCTATAGGGGCTCCTTTTTTCTCATTTGGTGGGAATGCCCCAAAGTTAATCTAATTTGGACAGCAATATCTAAATTAACTACGGATCTATTTCATACTCCAATAAAGGGGGAGTTAGAATCTTGTTTATTAGGGATCCCAATAGACACTACAGTGCCTTGCAAAAGTATTCACCCTCCTTGACATTTTACCTATTATGTTACATTACAGCCTTAAGTTTAATGTTTTTTATTAATATGAATTTTATGTGATGGATCATAACACAATAGTCTAAGTTGGTGAAGTGAAATGAGAAAAATATATACATAAAACTATTGTTTAGAACTAGAAAACAGAAAATTGGCATGTGCTTATGTATTCACCCCCTTTATTATGAAGCCCATGAAAGCTCTGGTGCAACCAATTAGGTTCAGGAGTTACATAATTAGTGAAATGATCTCCACCTGTGTGTCACATGATCTATTATTACATATACACACCTTTTTTGAAAGGCCCCAGAGGCTCAACACCTAAGCAAGAGACACCAGTAACCAAACACTGCCATGAAGAACAAGGAACTCTCCAAACAAGTAAGGGACAATATTGTTGAGAAGTACAAGTCAGGGTTAGGTTACAAAAAAATATCCAAATCTTTGATGATCCCCAGGAGCACCATCAAATCTATCATAACCAAATGGAAAGAACATGGCACAACAGCAAACCTGCCAATAGACTGCCCCCCACCCAAACTCACGGACCGGGCAACGAGGGCATTAATCAGAGAGGCAGCACAGAGACTTAAGGTAACCCTGGAGGAGTTGCAGAGTTCCACAGCAGAGACTGGAGTATCTGTACTTTGGATGACAATAAGCTGTATGCTCCATAGAGTTGGGCTTTATGGCAGAGTGGCCAGAAGAAAGCCATTACTTTCAGCAAAAAACAAAATGGCACATTTTGAGTTTGCGAAAAGGCATGTGGGAAACTCCCAAAATGTATGGAGGAAGGTGCTCTGGTCTGGTAAACTTTTCGGCCATCAAAGAAAACACTATGTCTGGCGCAAACACAACACATCACATCACCCAAAGAACACCATCCCCACAGTGAAACATGGTGATGGCAGCATGATACTGTGGAGATGTTTTTCAACAGCTGGGACTGGGAAACTGGTCAGAGTTGAGGGAAAGATGGATGGTGCTAAATACAGGGATATTCTTGAGCAAAACCTGTACCACTCTGTGCGTGATTTGAGGCTAGGATGGAGGTTCACCTTCCAGCAGGACAATGACCCCAAACACACTGCTAAAGCAACACTTGTGGTTTAAGGGGAAACATATAAATGTGTTGGAATGGCCTAGTCACAGCCCAGACCTCAATCCAATAGTAAATCTGTGGTTAGACTTAAAGATTGCTGTTCACAAGCGCAAACCATCCAACTTGAAGGAGCTGGAGCAGTTTTGCAAAGAGGAATGTGCAAAAATCGCAGTGGTAAGATGTGGCAAGCTCATAGAGACTTAGCCAAAGTGACTTGGAGCTGTGATTGCCGAAAAAGGTGGATCTACAAAGTAATGACTTTAGGGGGGGAATATTTACAGTATGCACATTGACTTATTCTATTACCTTGTCCTAATTTTTGTTTGCTTCCCAATAATACATAAAAAAACATCTTTAAAGTTGTGGGCATGTTCTGTAAATTAAATGATGCAAATCCTCAAACAAACCATGTTAATTTCAGGTTGTGAGGCAACAAAACACAACAAATGCCAAGGGGGGGGGGGGGGGGGTGAATACTTTTGCAAGGCACTGTATATCATACCCCCGAAACAAACTTTGGCAGTTTATGTGTCTAGCACCAAAAGAATCACATTGCCAGAAATTGAAAATAGGAAAAGTTAGACTTTCAATTGATCAAAAATCAAATAGAATATATTGCCATCAATGAAAAAATTACACATTCCATGGAGAACGCAATGCCCCGCTACCTTGAAATATAGTGTTCTTGATTAAAATATAGGGAGGGCATTCCTAGATAGGCTACATCTACACTCACTTAACATTGGCCAAAATGTAAAGTAACTGGAGTGAGGGGGAGACTTGGAGACTATGAGTATGGACGTGGGAGTAGAGTGTGGACAGGCAAGTTATTAACAATTCTTGGAACTACAGGATGTGACTGGTACAATATTATTTCTACTTTGCTGAAACTGTTTTAGATAAAGTAGTTGCTAGAAATTGATTACAAACTCACACTTATACAGACAACAAAAAAATATATGTATAATTTCTTTATTGAAGAAAATGATAATATTGTTGTAACATAATAATTCTAGACCATTGTAATTTTTGTTTAGAAAATGGAAAATGTACAAATAATTCGGATTTTGTAATATCAGTGAGATATTGTGTATTGTATATATATGTAAAGAATTTCTGTCTAATAAAAAGTTAATGGTAAGAAAATAGCCATGGGGGATTTTTAAACACACAGATTTTCACTTGCATCAGCGTAAAGAAATAGCTTTAAGATAACTGATCATGATATGGTGATAAATGTAAATGTACAGGTGGACATCAGTTCACTAATTATGTGACTTCTGAAGGTAATTGGTTGCACCAGAGCTTTTTATGGGCTTCATAACAAAGGGGGTGAATACAGACGAACATGTCCATTTTCTGTTTTCTATTTCTAAAAAATAGTTTTATGTATATTTTTTCCTCATTTCACTTCACTAACTTAGACTACTGTGTTCTGATCCATCATATAAAATTCAGATTAACAAAACATTGAACTTAAGGCTGTAATGTAACAAAATAGGTAAAAAGTCAAGCAGGGTGAATACTTTTGCAAGGCACTGTAAATTGGAAGGGGCTGCGTGCTACAAGTGAGAGATGCAAAACCTCAACACAGTCTGTCGCACGTTGGATTTGCGGCCATGAATATGATCAATTAGTCTAACCCGTAGTAAAGGGTTAGAAATAGCCAATGGCAAAGAAGATTGCTATCCTGGCTAATTAAAGCCTGCGGGAAGCTCTGCAGGCTCCCGACCTCAGCCCCTGCTGCGAGAGTCCCAATCAGGACCCCCACAGCAGGTAAACCCCAAACCACTGTAACGTGGGTTACTTCAAGTACCCCCCAGCCTCTAAAATGAACCACCTTATGCTATCCTTTGGGATCCCTGCAGTGTCCCCATATTACCCCTTGCAGTAGGGGTCCAGATCGGGATCCCCGCTGCATTTAAAAATTCAAGTTTGACACCTTGCAGGTCCTTAAAGGACCATAAAGATCTTTAAAGGACCGTCGTTAACTAAAAAATTAACCCCTGCCGTAATGCCCAGCATAGGGGGGGTTAATTTTAGGTGCTGGGGGATACTTAGAGAACCCCCCACCGGCAGGGCCTAACTGTTTAACCGCTGGGGAGGTCACCCCAGCATAGGGTGGTTAATTTTAGGTGCTGCGGGCGTACCTGAAGTACCCCTGTGGCAGGGGTTAATACTTTAACTGTCACGGGTGTCCCGATCTGGACCCGACGCAGCAAGGGTTAATATTGGGAGCCTGCTTGAGTCCCGATCGGGACTCCTGTAGCATGTGGATTAGTCTGGGGAGAAGTGGGAGATTTAGTGGCGGGAGGGAGGTTTGGGGGCCAGAGCGGGGGTCTCTTCTGCTGCTCATGCAGCTAATGTGAGGACTTTTAAAGCCTTTGCGAATCCTCCCTAGCACTCATTGCTCTTTGGGCTCCATTTGTGTGTTATGGGCTAGCTCAAGGGGACTTCGTAACATTTTTTTTAGCAAAATGGGAATGTAGCAGGTTCTGCGTTCTAACTCGCAAGTTGGCATACACCCACGGCACCTAAAATTAACACCCCAAATGCTGGGGGTCCGCATCGGGTCCCCCGCAGTGTCCCTGCATTAACCCTTGCAACAGGTGCCCTGATCGGGACCCCCGCTGCATTTAAAAATGTTAAGGGTCCTTAAAGGACTTGCGATAACTAAAAAATTAACCCTTGCAACAGAGGTACCATAAGTACCTTCCCCGGCACCTAAAATGAACCCCATCACTCATGGGGGTCTATACAGACCCTCATGAGCCTCTTATTAACCCTATCAGTCCCATAAGGGTCTACACTTAACCCCTATAATAACACTATGTGTCATTAAGGGTCCTCCAGAACAATCATGACACAAAGTCTACTCTACTCTATTAACCCTTTCCTACTTTATCCCATTTCATTAACCCCCTCTACCCTATACTATTAACCCCCACTAGTGTATTAACACCCCCTCTTTCCTATTTACCCCCTTTACCCTGTTAAACCCTCTACCCTATTAACCCCCTCTACCCTGTTAATCTCTTTCTACCCTATTTTCCTCCCCTCTACAACATTAACCTCCTCTATCCTAATAACCCCCCTCTACTCTAATATGGCCCTCTACACTATTAACCCCCTCTACCCTGTTATCCCACTCTACCCTGTGAACCCCCCTCTACCCTATTAACCTCCCTCAACCCTGTTATCCCCTCTCTACCCTGTTAGCCCCCTCTCTACCCTATTAACCCCCTCTACACTAAACCCCCCTTTAACCTAGTAACCCTCATTTACCCTATGAACCCCCCTCTACACTATTAAACCCCCTCTATCCTGTAATTCCCCCTCTACCCTGTTAACCCCCTCTACACTATTAACCCCCCTACCCTGGTAAACCCTCTACCCTATTAACCCCCTCTACCCTGTTAACCCTTACACTACTTAATAAAATCCCTATTACCCCACTAATTACACAAAATAAAAGAAACTTCAATTATAGAAAAAACTAAATACATGACATACTATAAAAAAGCATATAATTACATATACTAAAATCCCTATATTTACACCTAAAACAACCGCCCTCACTGAAACTAGAATAAAGTAAAAAAAAAACACTTACCTTGGCCAAATGCCCTTCCAGCAATGATGGTTTTCTGTGCTTCGTCCCAGACAAGGGCCCTGCATAAATGTCCCCATGTCCTGCACACCTAGGAAAAAAAAAACATTACAATTAATAAATAAATAAATACAACATATAAAACAATATATTCTAAATAGTACACTTATCATTCAAAAATGCCCATCCAGCGATGCCCCGTGCTCCTCGAAGTCTTCGCAAACAGGGCCCCTCAAAAAAGCCCTGCCCCAAATGAGGGTTCCCGTGTATGCTCCGCTAAAATTTTGAATTGTCGCCTTCTGATCATATTTCAGCCAATCAGAAGGTGCGAAGGTGTGAGCCAATCAGAATGGGATATACCGCTATATGCCATTCTGATTGGCTGATGTTACTGTCAATCATTTATAATCCAATCAGAAGCCGATATTGCGTTCAGCCAATCAGATTGGGATACACCCCACAGGGTTTATCCCATTCTAATTGGCTCAGAGCATCAGCGTCTTCTTATTGGCTGCAATCTTATTGACAGTTACAACAGCCATTCAGGAGATGCAGATGCTTGGAGCCAATCATAATGCAATAAACTCTGTGGGGTGTATCCCATTCTGATTGGCTGAGGGCAATAGCGGCCTTCTGATCGGATTAGAAATTATTGACATTATGGGACTGATAGGGTTAATTAGAGGGCCATGAGGGTCTATATAGACCTCCATGAGTGATAAGTATAATTTAAGGTGCCGGGGAGGTACTTATGATACTCCCGTGGCAGGGGTTAACTTTTCAGTTACCGCAGGTCCTTTAAGGACACTTCCAGTCCTTTCAGGACCTGTGGCAGCAAATTTAACTTTTTAAATGTACAATGTACGTCTTGAGTTATTACTTTATTTATTATCCTTTATTTGTAGCATGCCAACATATTCTGTAGCACTGTACAGGGGTTAAGTACAAATCAAAACTTTTTTTTATCACATTGCAAAATAATAGATGGCTCTCTTATTGAGTTTAAAATGAAACATACATAGTTCTTTCCCTAAAGCACCAAAAGATTTAAAACTCACAAAATTACAGTCTAAAGGGTACCGGGGTGAGATAAAGCATAGATAGATGCATTTTACATATCAAGGCTGAAGGTGATATGCTTATTTAAACAGATGAGTTTTTAGTGAGGTTTTGAAGGTTTTGAGGCAGGAGGATAGTCTAGAGGAGTGAGGCAAGGAATTCCAAAGAATAGGGTCACAACAAGAAAGTCCTGGAGGCGTTAGTGAGAGGAGGTGATAAGGGAGTAGGATAGAGCAAAGATGGTGGCTGGGAGAGTATTTTGAGATGTGAGCACTAATGTAAGAGGGTGTATTGTTGTTGAGAGCTTTATATGTTAGAGTCATGATTTTCAATTTTATTCTGGGGACTATGGGAAGCCAATGGAGTGATTGACAGAGCGGTACTGCAGAAACTGATCATTTAGAGTAGAAGATGAGACTAGCAGATACATTTAACATGGATTGAAGTGGGGACAGACAGGTGATGGGAAGGCCAGCAAGGATAGAGTCACAGTAGTCAAGGCGGGATATGATGAGAGAGTGAATTCGAATTTTAGCTGTGTCTTGTGTCAGATAGTGATGGACTTTGGAGATTTTTTTTGTGTGAAAATGACAAGATTTTGTGATTGATTGTATATGAGGAATAAAAGAGAGGGAGGGTTCCAGTAGAACCCCAAGACAACTGCCTAGAAGGTAAGAGTGATGATGGCATTGTCAACAGAGAGTGGAAAGTAAGGAATAGAGGCTGAGGAAGATGGTGGGAAGATTATGAGCTCAGTCTTTGACATGTTGAGCTTGAGTTGATGGGCAGACATCCAGGAGGATATGCTAGAGAGGTAGTTTTCAACTTTAGCTAGAAGAAAGTTCAGGTGACGAGAGGTAGATTTGAGTGTCATCTGCATAGAGATGATAGTGAAATGTAAAAGATTGTATTAGGATAACAAGGGAGGATGTATAGATGAAGAAAAGGAGGGGGCCTAGGACTGAGCCTTGTGGTACACCAACGGCCAGAGAACGAGGCGAAGCAGAAGTGCCATAGAAGGAGACACTAAAAGTTCGATTTCAAGATAATATGTGAACCATGAGAGAGTAGTGTCACAGATGCCAAAAGAGCATATAATTTAAATGAGAAGAGGGTGGTCAACTGTGTCAAAAGCAGGAGGATCCAGTGGAATTAGAATGGAGAAACAACCCTTTGAACTGGCTTTGAGTAAGTTATTAGTGATTTTTGGGAGAGCTGTTTCTGTGGAGTGTTGGGGCCTGAAGCCAGATTGGAAGGGGTCAAAGAGGGAGTTGGATGAGATAAACTGTGTAAGGTGATTGTAAACGATGCCCTCAAGCAGTTTAGAAACCAGGGAAAGTAGAGAAATACTGTGGTAGTTAGATGCAGGAGCTGCGTCAGAAGTGGGTTTCTTAAGAATGGATGTAATTATGGCTTGTTTTTAGGCTGATAGGAACTTGCCAGTGGTAAGGGAAAGGTTGGATAGATGTGTGAGAGCTGGGATAAGAGTGGTAGAAAGGGGAAAGATCAGCGAAAGATCAGTGTTGGTATAGGCTCATGAAGACAAGTTGTAAGATGAGAGGTTGATAGAAGACTAGCAACTTCACCCTCAGAGGGTCAAAGGAGTTGATAGTGGATAGGGGATAGGGAATGGTGAAAACAGGGTGCTATCAGTTAGTTGAGGGAATGATGAGGTAGAACCATGTTGAGTGGTGAGTTTACGGGTAGTTTCAATTTTGTTTTTAAAGTGGCTAGCAAAATATTCCGCAGTGAGACAGGAAGGGACAGGAAGTGGTGGAAGGCAGAGAAGAGTTTTGAATGTGGCAAACAAACATTTGGGGTTGGAGGACAGGGTGAATATTACTGATGAGAAATAGCTTTGTTTGGCCAGACTGCGGGCATTGTGATAGGAGATTAGAATAAACTTGTAGTGAAGGAAGTCTGCTGAAGTTCGAGATTTCCTCCATGAGAGCATCTCTGGATGTAGAGTGTTTGTGTAGTGTGCCATGGTTGTAGTTGAGAGCGAGGGCATCTGCATGTGGTTATGGGGGCAAGAGTGTCAAGGGTGGAGGTTGAAGTAAAGTTGTAGTGGTGGCCATGTCAGGTCAAGTGAGGGTGGTGAGGGGAGTGAGAAGGGTTGAAGCACTTTGGAAAGATGTTGCAGGTTTCTGTTGTCCGGGGGAGAGGAAGGGCAAATTGGTGAGGGTGTAGGTTAGGAGATGAAGGTCAGGAGTGGGCAGATAATATGATTGGATATATTGCAATGACTGGTAAAGATGAGGTCAAGGAGTGATCATCACAGTGAGTTTGGGATTCTGTCCATTATGAAAGGCCAAGGGAAGAGGTAAGTGTAAATAATTTAGTGGCTAAAGGGGATGTGGGAGTGTTAATGGCAATGTTGAAATTGCCAAAAATAAATGAAGGTATATTGGAGGAGAGAAAATGTGAGAGCCAGGTGGCAACATAAACTAGAAATTGAGAGGATGGTCTCGGTGGGTTATCCTGGTGATTTGGGAGAATATTGATCCAGGGAGGAATCTGATCACCACTATCTGGGGTCAGGAAGGAATTAATTTATTTTCCCTTTTGAAACAATTGGCTATATTTCACTTGAGGTTTTTTTTTCTGTTTGCCTTCCTCTGGATCAATTAAAAACTAATCTGCATATTGCAGATCAGAGGATATCTTAAAATGTTTAACTTAATGGACTAAAAGTATTTTTTCAACCTTAATTACTATGTAACTATGTAACTATGTAAGTAAAAAGGCATCCAAGGATAGATTTTCTTTTTCTTTTTGACAGTGTTTTTTGTGTGTAATATACAGTGTTATGGGCTTTAGGGTTTTTTATGGATCCCCATCGGGGTAGGTTACATGGGGGTACAATAGGGACATGTAGTGGTAGTAAGGGTGCCATGGGTCCCTATGGTTATACTATAGATGGAGGATCCCTAGGGACTTAGGGGTTATCATATGTGAGGAGGGATTCCTGGGAGTTCCTCAGGCTCATAGTTGAAGGAGTCCTAAACCTCCTGCGTTAGTTGAAGCATTACAGCATTTAACATCTTTACTGCCATGAGAATGGGTTTATATAGATAGATAGGAATATGGGAAAATGTTAGGACTGGTGTGGTGTGTCCACATAGTGAGTACCATTCTCCAAGATTGCTAAGGGGACTACTGGGCTTCAGAGTTATTGTCTTCTATAAGCAAGATGCAACACAAGTAAGGGCTAGAGTGCTCAGGCCAAATCCTCCTGGGTGTGAATAAGTTAATTCAACTTTTTTTTATGGGAGCCATAAAATACATAATAATGTTTTTAAATCTCCCGGAATTATGAGACAGGCTTACATAGCATAGGATGTTACTACTCAAAGTAGGCCACTGTTTGCAAATAAAAAAATGCTGGCTTAATTTATTGATGCAATTTTGGTATGTAAATACTATACTAATGTATCACATTTCTGTTACTTAGAAAAGTTTTATATATAATGTACTCCATGTCTGCAAGACTTGTGTGAAGATACAGATCAGCATCACATTAAAAATCACTTCACATGGCTTTTTGTCTTCTTGGTTTTATTAGTAATTTATTAGCAGCACTACTTTATCAAGCAAATTCGTTTTGTCAGGTTTCAGATAAAAAACTTCATGAACCTTGATTCATTAGCATATGGATGATATCATTATAGATTTTTACACAGCAAAACCACCTTGGAGATAACTGGGTAAAATAACTTCAGGAACAAAAATTTAGTTTGAAAGACAGAATAATAGCAAGAGAATTTTTGCAATGGAATATAAAGAAATGTATTTTATGTGAAATGCATAAATACCTGTCATCAATAATAAAACACCTTCCCTCAGTTACTAAGACTTCTATACAGATGCCATTATTAGATTATTAGGAATGAGAGCTATTCGTGTGTATTAACCACATAACTATATATATATTTTTTAAATCGCAAGTTTGTATATTATTAATTATTTATTTTCTGCACATTGTCAGGACATTTGTAAATACAAGACTGTATACACCTTCTACTATGTTTGTTGTTTGTTTATTATTTTATATGCAATTGTAAATATAAATATTCATGCTATTTGGCCATTCCTTATATGAATGGTTAATCATTGTGTTTTGTACACATATATTTCTAAGTTTGTTATAAATTCTTTGGAATAGGTAATTTTGTCATGCAGATGTTTAACCGTGAACATATAAGACACAAACAGTTCAGGATATAATGCATATACCAGGAGACTTACATCACCCATTCATAATTGTTCAAGTTAAGCGTTATCAAGTAGCTGTACATAATAAATAATAGTGTAGATACCGACATAAAAATAATTGCTTGATACTGATTTTAATTGGCTAGATTTATAGTTTAAAGGTCAAACCAATATTTTGCGTATTATTTTATTTAATTTATTACTAAACCATGGAGCAGGTCTGCACTCTAGTGGACATGTGTATCTATATACACAATTTTTCTGTTGATATATTACCATTATGTATTTAAATAAAAGTATGGCATTATTTTATTAATATTTGTGAAAATAAACCATGGGATTAAAATAGTGAGTGTGGAGAAGATAAGTAATATTAAATCTATTTAGACAAAGGCCTCTAGAGAATATCTCTCTCTCTGGAAAAACTTTATTTTTCTTTTCTTTGGCTGTTCATTATATGTATTTTTATTTAATCATTTACTAAAAAGAAGACCAAAAGGATTACTTCTATTCAAACTTAAGAAGGAGTTCTATTCAGAAAGGGGTCTACTTTCTAACCTCATAATCTGCAATTTATACTTGATTTTATTTCTATTTTTGTAATAGGGTTGGAATTGAAAAATATACAATCTTTTGGTTACATTTCATAGAATAGGCACCAACTTAAAATTGTATTGGAAATCATAAATCCAGATATGGTTGCCAATCCATAATTTTTCTTCTTATGCCCATTTTATCCAAAACATATTGATTGATTTCATAAGTTAAGTTTATCAAATCCATTATTATTGTAATCTAATATTGATATACAAATTTACTTAGTAAGTCATATTATATACTTTTGTCTTTTGACACTATAAATTTATATTTTATATTCTGGTTGTTATTAGTGATGTTCCGAACAGTTCGCCGGAGAACTATTCGTGGCGATTTTCGCATGTTCGCCTCTGCCGCGAACGGCGAACACATGCGCTTTTCGGTTCGCCCCCTATACTTTATCATTGAAGAAACTTTGAACATCATTTATTTTATTTTATAATTTTTTGTGTGTAATCTATGCCTGCCTGCCAGCGTGTGTGTGTGACAGGCTAACACCTAAGAGCTTATATTGTGCTTATTTTCACTACTCATACCTGGTGGTGTAACATACATTGAAAACAACCATTTTTTTCCTGTAATCTAATTTCAGTTGCCTGCCTGTGTCAGGCTCACAGCTTATATTGTGCTCAGTGACATAAAACAACATTTTTTTGACTGTAATAGATTGAATAGCAATTGCCTGCCTACAGGCGTGTGTGTGAAGCTTATTGCATCTACTCTGCCAACTTTTGCCAGTGCACAGTGACACTCATATCTGGTGGCACCTTAGATTGCACGCGCAGTGCCCCAAATTTGAAGTGGGAGGACCGACCAAGCATCTTTTCCATCTCCCGCTTCCAAAAATCCATGCCATATACACGTCCCCTGATAGTGGACGTAACAGGGATTAAACCGGTAGGAATAGTACTACTTAACAGTACACACCTTATAATAACTCAGACAGGGGCAACGCGTATAATCTTCCATGCTGTGCAGTGGAAGCCCCAGACTCTGACCTGTGTATAATATTCCATGCTGTGCAGTGGAAGCCCCCAGACTCTGACCTGTGTATAATCTTCCATGCTGTGCAGTGGAAGCCCCCAGACTCTGACCTGTGTATAATATTCCATGATAGGCAGTGGAAGCCCCCAGACTCTGGGAGTCTGAAGAAGAGGAAGGTGGCTTGTCACCTTTCGGGGACCCTTGGTGGCTGGGTGGAGGAAGAGACCTTCAATGACATCAGTGAGGACAAGGAACGGGACATGGCTAGCTTGGTATCCAACCTTGTGCAAATGGGGAGTTTGCGGTTGTGCAAAGGGACTGTTTGCGGTTGTTTGCTGTGCATTAAACGGGGAGGTTGGTCTGTTACTGTGAAGCGGGTGTAACCCTTACACTACCTGATCGATACAACATCATACCTGATGTTTTAAAGCATGTTATTCCAAACAATTTAGGAATGTTAGGTGATTTATGCCCTTTATGGCTTAAAACCAGACTCTGCATCAACTATGTAATTTTCCGTGGGAGTTTTGCCATGGATCCCCCTCCGGCATGCCACAGTCCAGGTGTTAGTCCCCTTGAAACAACTTTCCAATCACTATTGTGGCCAGAAAGAGTCCCTGTGTGTTTTGAAATGTGCCTGCCCATTGAAGTCTATGGCGGTTCGCCGGGTTCGCCCGTTCGCAAACATTTGATGGAAGTTCGGGTCAGCTGTTCGCTAACCGAAAATGTGATGTTCGCGACATCACTACTTGTTATGTTTTATAGAATACATTGATTGTTAATTTATGAATATGCAATATTACTGAATGCTAATGCCAAATATATTCTGTGGAATAGATATTTATTTATTTGTTGTTATCTAAGTTTGAAAAATGTTGTATAAATCTCAAGGATTTTATATTGTAGTCTATTTGAATATAGTGTATACTTGCCTATATATTGATAGCGAGACCAAGGAAACTTCATTCATCATTATATAGATACTAGCGACTACTCAGTCAAAAATGACGGGTCAATAACATTGTAAGGCAGGTAATGCTGTTTGCCACAGACAGTAAGTGTTTTGGTCGTCTTCGGCGTTCATTGCGAGCCTCTCGATTGGTGTATTTTTTGTTATGATAGGCACTTTTGCTCTCATTGTAAGGTCCGCGCTGATCTCCTTTTTGTGCTTATTGCAAGCCTCTCCCCTAGTGTAGTTTGTGTCCTACGAGCACCGTTGGCGCTCCTTGTGAGGCGTGCGGTGAAGGGCTTTGTTGTTTATTGCGATACTGTGTTGTTTTTTTTATATGTAGTTTTTTATGCTAATTAATTAATTAATGAAATCCTAAATTAATATACTTTACCTATTTGTAATTAATATATGCAGCAAGCAATGTGATGAAAAACTGACAATCTGTTTTGATGTTCCTGCAGAACACAATGTAGGTTTGCACTGTTGTGGAGCTGAGGTGTAAGTGTCAGCAATGTGTGCAGTGTGTAGTGTGAATAGGCTGCGTGCGTGAGGGGAAGCCGTTAGTGTAGCTGTGTACTTCCGCATTCTGTAAGTTAGTGTTGTAAAATGGCGGCAAATGTGTATGTGGTACGCGGATGTGAATGATTTAGCGTTCTTGCTAATAGTGTATCTTGTACCTCGTATGGCTTTTTGGAAAAGTCGTATGTGCTTGGTGGTGTTTCGCAGCTTTAGGGGTTGTATAGCCTCGTTTTCGTTTTTTTCGGCCGCCATTTTTCTCACTTAGGGGATTTTCTATTGTCTAAACCCAGTAAATTTGACTTAAATTGAGGTGTAACCTCACGTCCAGACATCCTGGGTGCCCCCCCCTTGATGTGGGTAATGTTTTTATTTCATTTTTGTGTGTATTTATTGTTTTTTTATTGTTTTCCGCTGTGAGCGGGTTGGCCGTTAAGGTCATACTTTTGCATTTTTGCAAGTCTGGCAGCTCGTATTTTTTTGGGTAAGTCCGTATTTAGTCATTGCGTGTTAAAGTTTTTTTTTCAAAGTCCCGCTTCTGTGGGTGTTTGTAACCGCTTGGGAGGCGCATTGCAGCCGACGTGGGAGCCTACATCTCCGATAATGCGGCCCCTTGCATTTTGTCATGTCCTAATTGCATGACAACATTGATTAATGAGTTTTATTCTGTGTGTTAACATACAATGTGTTATATAGCAAGAGTATTATCCATGGTATTAATATGTCAAAAGCTTTAGATAGTGGGGTAACCCTTATTTGCCATTAACTGACCACTGTGTAATGAAAAAAAGTATGTACATTTTAAAACTCATACTCTTTCTAAGAACATACAGCCTCATTATGTAGCCCGTAAATCCAAATTTATGGGTTACGGGTATTAAATTGGCCCTGTAATATAGCTCGCAGCGGATTTGCGCAGTTGAGAAGCAGGACGGCGGAGAATAGGCTATGTGTTAAGCAACGTTGAACTTTGCGCCTGTAAATCATTTGATCTGTCAATCCCCTAACCGCTACTTGTTCAATTCAGCTATTAAATTGCTAAGAAGTCACAAGGTAAAGTGATTTTAGGTCTTAGAATTAATAGCACAACATTCTCAAGCCCGCAAATCGGCCTTTAGAAAAATACTTTATTTTTTGTTTATATTTTGTGTTATATCGATTCCGGCAATCACTGTGTTAGTATGTATACTGTAACCCGCATGTGATAGAATATCATATTTACAGATTTATTAATATTGTATCATAACTGGAATGTGGGTCCAATCATAAATCGTAATTGAACCCCGTAATGCTTTGAAATCCAAGCTCCATTTTTCTGTGTTTTCATTAGCTCCGTCTAAATTCGTAACTACGGGTTTGACTAATTGATTATGTTCAAGTCCGCAAATCCGACGGCCGATAAATGGTTTACTGCATTCCACGCCTGCAAATAGAAAGAGGACATTTCCAGTAGCAGCTTTAGTTGCAGTCACTGAAAGAGTTTTGCAAACCAAAGATTCATCACAAGAGAAAATTGAATTGAAATTGATTAGCTGAAGGGCTAAGCATATATTATGTTAGCTCCATACTCTCATGTAACTCTCTTGACCATAGTTGATTTTTGTTTCTGGTTGTCATATCGTGTTCTAATGGTATTTGCCATAATAACGGTGCACTTGGAAACGTAAAAACATTTCACTTTGTGTTACTGAGACTTGCATCGCTACCTATACTAAAATGTACTACCCTACTGGTTAACTTTAGTAGGATGCGGTTATCTTGCATCTGAGTTAATTGAGGCCATCACATTCAATATAGGAGGTGTTATCCCTACAATAGAATATTGCAATAAGTACAATTTTTAAGAACAAATGGAGTATTTCTGCAAGAAACGTATCTGTCACGAGTGAACCCAAGAAACTCTGCTACATACATTTCAACCAATGTCTCTGCTTCTTACAAAATAGCAATGAATGGCCCAAAGAAGGGCTATATATCATCCTTCAAATTCTCAACAAAACAATTTACTTTATGCAACATATATGCCCCCCTCCATTATGATAAAGCATTATTCCCCTCTTTTGTTAACAAGGAAAACTCCTTAGACAAAAAAACAATGAAGTTACCACTATCAGCGCTACGGAATATGTTGGCGCGATATAAATAAAGATAATAATAATAATATGCATCCATGATAAAACAAAATTCTAAATTTCACAGATATATTAAAAGCGTGCAGCCCAGCATCACGATAATTTACATGCATCTGCAATGCACATCCCACTCTAAAATGAGATTATTGGATAATACATTTTAATCCTTTAGCAGTCAAACAGTCTATCATCCATTTTATTAGACTATCAGACTTTCTCAGTATATTTTAAATTATAGACATTATAAGACACTGGAGGTTCCCCGACCACTTTGCAATGGATAACATTTTTATAGCTAAGTTTGCAAAAAATTGTCTCTATTAAAACTAACCAATAATTCAATTAGCAGATCCCACATTATACTAGAACACAGGAAAAGCAGTTCTCAGGGGCACCCCAATAGAGTACAATATAGCTCAGGATAAAAGTAGTGAGGGTCGAAGAACATGTGATAAAAGCACATTAAAAGCTACAACACAACATATCCGCAAAAAAGCAGTATAAAATTCAAAATTTGTAACCAAAAAGGGGAAGAATACAATTTATATCAAATTTACACCATCTAAATTCAGCAATAAACTTCAATAAACTTGTAAAGGAAGCTATCACAAAACTACAGTTCCTGGTCTCAGACAATCACCTAAACATCTCATAACCACAGACATAAAAAAAAATATTTTCAATATCTTCTAAACCGTTGCACAGTTTTGTATAAAAAAGCACAGGAGGCTTTTCGAATGATCACTCAAAGAGATCTCCAATAACAATGACTGAAATAACCAGTAGAAAACAATATTTTGCAAATAAAGCCACAGGCCCTAATGGCCTATAGGCAGAATTTTTAAACTTCCATACCTCACAGTGCTGTTCAACATTTTTAATTCTTTATTATAAAGACAAAACCCCATGTCTGAATTCACAGACACATTGATCAAAATTAAATTAAAAACTAACAAAGAACCTTTGCAGCCAGTATTGTACCATCCAATCTGTCTTCTAAACTTAGATTATTAGCAAATCTCCACACAAATACTCCCTTCA
The DNA here is from genome assembly GCA_027410445.1 of Discoglossus pictus. NCBI lineage: Eukaryota > Metazoa > Chordata > Amphibia > Anura > Alytidae > Discoglossus > Discoglossus pictus. The sequence continues at coordinate 161,638,379 of CM050169.1, forward strand.
ATCGTCCATGAAGTTCAAACCATATCTGGTTTAAAAGTACTGCTGAAAGAAATGATAGGAAACCAGTCTCTATCACAGGACTGACCTAACTCTTCCCTGTTTAGAAAGTTATAGATTCTTATATATCACCAAATTATACTATTGAGATTGATTGTATGCCTGAATATGTACACAGATTAGCTACCTTGAAAAGTCAGTTGATGCCTTTTGTCAAAAGTTAAATCAAAATTCCACAACAGGAAATTTTGATTTAACAAATCATTTTGTGTGGCAGCCAGTCACATAAAATAAATAATGGCCAAACTGTCTTTTTGTGAAAAAATAATTTCTGCTTTAAATAAATTACGCTATTGCTTCAGAATTTTACAATTAATGTAAAAACAATCATTCATATCTCATATAATTTAGCAGCCTTATTAAATTGCGATTTGGCCAATTGAATAGGGCTCAATATAAGCACAGACAATATTTTTTTTACAAAAGTTTTTAGTTAGTGAAGACCTTGCTTTTGGATAGAAGTTCACTAACGAAACATTTCTGTAAAAAAATATGCTCTGTGCTTATATAGAGCCCTTTTCAATTGGCAATTTAATAAAGCTGTAGATATCTAGTAACAGGTCAATTGTAGCTTAATAATATAATGCTATAACATTATACAAGCAAGTTTGCAGACATATTACATGACTCCCTAAAAAATATTTCCCTAACATCTACTTACTTGCTCCTTATTGGTATTACCCACCACTATCTAGCTGTAGCCTGCCTAATTTATACCCATAGGAGACTATGATTCTTAAGTCAGTAGTATCCATAGTAAGAATTATAAGAGAGAAAAAATAGTTAACCTGTGGAAAAAAGGAATTATTACCCTCAGGGGAGGAGCTCCGTTACTAGATGTTATTTTTTCTTAGAACGCCTGGATTTTTTTGGAGTGGCCATGCCTGCTCCGCAAATGGAAGTTCCTGCGAATGCTCCAATATCAAAATCCCCAATTGCCTTCTGCTTGGCTGAAATCGCTGTCAATCAGTTTTCAGCCAATTGCTGGAGGGGCATTTTGGCCAGGTGAGTAGACTATTAACCCTATCTTTTTTTACAGGTTGTCAGTATTTGTTGATTTACTTTAATGTTATGTTTTATTTTAGATGTTCCAGAAAGTTGAGACTTTGTTGAAGGGGCATGTTGGCCAGGTAAGTAGACTATTAACATTTTTTTTATTACAGGTTTTCAGTATATGTTTATTGACTGTAATGTTTCTTTTTTTTTTGTAGGTGTGACAGGACGTCTGGACATTTTTGGTGGGGTCTTCGCTGGGACAGAAGACTGAAGACCTGAGCATCATATGGATACCACTGGAGCAGCATTTTGGCAAGGTCAGTGGACTAATTAACCCTTTCCTTTTGACAGGTTGTAAGCTAATGTTTTTATTTTTAGTGTGTTTTTTTATGTATAACTATTTTTCATTTTATGTGTAATTTTATTTTTTATTTTCTGTAGTGCTTTTTTTCTGTAATGCTTTTTTATTTTCTGTAGTTGTTTTTTTTGTAATTAGTGTTTTTTTATTTTTTGTAAACTGTATTTTCTTTGCAATTAGTGGGTTGTTAGGGATTTTATTAGGGGTTAGGTAGGTAATGTAGGGATTAATAGGGTAAGTAGGAGTTAGGTAGTGTAGGGGTTAACAGGATAGGGTATGAGTTAAGTACATAGTGTATGGGTTAATAGGGTAGGGTAGGAGTTAGGTGGGTACTGTAGAAGTTAATAGGGAAGGGTTTTTTGTGCGTACAGTTAGGGTTAACTAGGTCCAGTTAGGATTAATTAGGTCCAGTTAGGGTTAAATAGGACTAGATAGGGATAACTGGATCCAGATAGGTTTAAGTGGTTAGTGATAGGGTTAATTAGGTATGGTGAGCATTAAATAGGGTTAATTAGTTAGAGGGGGTTAATTAGTTAGAGGGGGTTAATTAGTTAGAGGGGGGTTAATTACTTAGAGGGGGTTAATTAGTTAGAGTGGGGTTAATTACTTAGAGGGCGTTAATTACTTAGAGGGGGGTTAATTTAGATTTATCAGTTTATTGGGGTGGTTAATAGTGTAGTGTAGGGTAGTGCTTAGACTTAGTGCCATGAGGGACCTGGAGGACCCTCATGGCGCTTATAGTGTTAATGTAGGGGTTAATAGTGTCCTATAAGAGTCTATACAGACCCCTATTGGACTGATAGGGTTAATTATAGTCTCATGAGGGTCTATATAGAACCCCATGAGTGAGGTGGCAGCTGCGATGATAGCTGGGGCCAGGACATGGCCGATTGGAGGAGCTGGAACAGTTGGGCATGGCTGGTTGATGCTTTTGAAGGCCCAGGCAGTGACTCCCACTCCTGATATGTCGCTGAATGGCCAGCTTGTGTGGATGGTCTCGGGCCCTCTGGAATGTCCTGGCCTTCTTCTTCAACCACACCCACCTCCATTGGAGCCACCCCCTGTTCCTCTGTAGCTGGCCTTGTCCTCCTGGGTACTGACATGGAATAAACATATATTTGAGTTGGTTTGCCTACAACATTGACAGCTATGTGTTTCCATATCCTTGACATTATGGCCACCTGTGATTGACTGTGATGCTTGTGTTACACAGATGAACCACGGCCTACATAATGAGCAATGTGGATCATGGCTCATATGAATATGTGTACTGCAGATGCGGTGTGCCATCTGCATGTGCATCGGACACGTGCCCTGCTGGATCTGCTATGCAGTGTGTGAGACCAATTTGTAACATGTTCCCAGCAATGGTTGTTAACATGCTGCTGAGACATGGTTCAGGTTTGGACAGTATATGACACGCACATGCAGTCCTACAGAGTCCATATCCACATATGCCACACTATGCACACCCAGACATGTAGTCTCTTTTGAATGTCAGATCAATCTTTATATAATAGCAAATTGTACTCATAATCAGTTTGAACTGCTAGTATTGGCCAGAATTGTCATTGATACAAATTTTGAAATTTATGTTTGCTCCCAGGATTTACATGGTTATTGATGCCCCGTATATCTTCAGTCATAACCATAGGGCTTACAGTGCTATTGTATGTCAGTTATCTTTTGTGTGGGCAGGGGTGTGGGAGACAAAATAATTCTAGAGGGATACAGCTCATTGTATACACCTGACAGATTACAAGCTTACTTATACATACATACAAACATCATAATATCTGTGGGTTACCCCCCCACACACACACACACACAAGACCTCCCCCCGCCACACTCACACACAATATCACACACCAATGTGTGTGGTGTCATATGATACTCACTCTGCATGGTTCTCGGCACACCCGTGTCCACCTGTCCTGATAGGCCCACACTGCCGCTGGTTGAATCCACTCCCTCGGGGTCTGCTCCCATCCACAGTATGTGATGTTGGCTGGAGGCCCACCACCAGTTGCATGTGCTGCTCTTGTGTCCTCTGCCATCTTCCTCTTCACCTTCAACCTTGCTGTTGTCATGTCTGTGTTTAACAGAAATTACGTCCCTATTAGCGACCCCTAATGCCGCAACAGCTGAAGCAATCTGGGACCAGGCCTCTTGCTTCTGGCTAGCCCTCACATCTCACCATGTATGATCCGATAGCAGGAACAGAATTCCCTGAGGAGGAAGTCCATCACCTCTGGGTTATAGTTGGGGGCCCTTTACTTTGCCACAGCCTCTTACCCTACCAAGTGTGCCTGGGGTTCCTGGCCTCCCTGTCCTCTCCCTGGGGTGGGGCCCTCATCCCCACTACATCCTTTCTTGGCACCAGGTCCCTGACCCTCTGACCCTCCACCTTGTGTGCCTATATCTGTGGGCACCTCCTTCCCCCATGCTGCTCTAGTCCACCTGACCTCCCTGACCTGGTTCTCCTTGCCTCCATACGTCTAGCTCTCCTTACTCTCATCACTCTCCTCCTCTCTTCCTCTCCTCACTCGCCTCACTCTCCTCCTCACTCACCGCCCTCCACTGTTACCCTCTCTCTCTTCCTCTCCTATCTCTCCTCACTTTTCTCCTCCCCTCCTTTACCCTTCTTTGATATACGAAATGAAAATAAGGATAAATAAATATAATATGTATGTGTATGTGGTAAAACAAGAATGTGAGTATTTGGTGTAGTCTAGTAATTGTATGGAGGGGTTGGGGGGGTAGGTGGGGGTATTGAGGGTTGTAGATGTGCTATCGCCTACCGCTTTGTATAGCTATATGTACGTAATAATCTACTGTATGTGTGTGAATTTTGCAATATCAGTAATTATGTGTGTTGTAGATTAAGGGTTAAAATATTTTAGAGGTCAAAATATCAAAAACTTACAATGCTTTTTCTCTCTCTCTCTCTCTCTCTCTCTCTCTCTCTCTCTCCAATGCTCACAAACCCACCAACTCCTAGACCTATGTATTCACTTGATCAGCTGCAGCACATCCAATGATTAACAGTTTTAGCTCCCTTTTAAACCCTTTCCTGCGCATTAATTGTGGTTTCCCACTTTCTATTGGCTGTTTGGCCTGTGTCGCACTATGTTATACCACAATTGTTTATTGACGGCCAATCGCGTCTCGCCTCTTTACAGCTTGCGTGCGCTTAAAGAATTTACGGGCTTGCATCTCAAGCTCGTAACTCATGCCATGGGGTAATGTAATAGCTCTGCTGATGCTTGAATTTAATGGGGCTGTATATCACTTGTTTAATGTTATATGACCAAAAGTGGCTTTCAACATAGACATATGCCCTAATGTTTCCCATGCCCCTGGCTTTATGCCCTGGACCACAAAACCCCTTTCCATTTATAACACAAGCCCAGGGTGCTTTATGTTGTTTTTACTGTTTATGGAAGTTGCCATATGTGTAAAATGTACTTCAGAGTGTGTAAAATACATGTGGCTTATAAAATATTGTTTGCGTTGTACCACTTTAAGCTCAGCCAGTAGCCACTTCCAGGAGCCAACCTCGATACCCAGATTGCTCCCAGTACAGTTATCTGGTCTGGTCTCTCGGGAGAAGTGATCTTGCAGTAGTGGCAGAAAAGGCTTCGTATAGTTGTATGGGGAGAAACATGGAATTGATTGACCCATCAAATACAGTTAACTATATTTTCAGGCAACAGTTAAGACCCTTTGTCTCAATAGACAAAGGTCAAGGTATGTCAAGTGCTTTGCAAGTGATATATCTTTGATCCATTTGCCTTGCAGTTAACAACCGTGTCAATTATTTCTGAGTCTAACCGAGAGCCCAATATGTTACAAAACTTATGGAAGTCCTAGTCGGCCAGCAAAAGTGTATAGATCCTGGAGTTACTCTCACTATCCTAGCCAACTCCTCTACGACTCAATAAAGGGATGATACCTGCTAATCTAACTGGAGACTTACGGAATTACGTCTATTCCCCTTTCCCCCCCTACAAGGCACTACAAGCACACTAGCAGGTATGCTATCTTCTGCTAATGTTAAAACAGACTCTAATCACATGCACCATAAGCACAATCTAACCAGGGTACCTGGTGCCCACACTGGGTTAAAAACCTTGACACTGAACCTTAGAAAGTCTGTCTATATATTCACAGGAACACTTCACCCCCTGGTGTGGCCAACCAAGGACCGGAAAGACAGAGTATTTGAGCCATAGCTTCACTGGTTAAAGGAGATAGCATTTAACCATATCCCCTGGTGGAAGGCCATAACCCATTTCCTGTGCTTGCACTTGAGATTCCTATTAATCAGTGTACACAACCTTTCACACTGGTTGGTCCAAACCTGGCTTTCACAGTCAATCATCAAAATCATAAGTTTTATTTAGAGGGAATTTATTCTAGTGAATTTCTGATACTTGTTCTGAATTTCTGCAACCTGTCCTGAATCCTGTGTAAGGGGATGCCAAACTGGTGCAGCAGTGGGATCCCCGAGACACGATAACAGCATGGTGGATATTTGTGTAATTTTAGACATCATCAGGGGGAATACTCATCATCATCCAGGATAAGTGTAAGTGGGCCAGGGTGGAGGTACAGTTTTAGGGAGCATGTGACAACCAGCTCTCTCCCTATATGAGTTGTAGGTTTTTTTGCCAGAAAGTGGGGTAACAGCAAGGGTTGTATCTTTCAGGTGGTGTGGGGGTCTGTTTCCACATTTATTTTCTTACGTTGTTCCCTCTGTAGTTTTGGTATACTACTATTATTCTTGCTCTGGTTTTGACACCATGTAGATACCAATTTTTTAATATCAGCGTATTTTTGTGTACAATAAGGTTTCTTTTGTTACCTATGTATATTATGATTCAGAAATACCCATTGACTGAAGGGAGGTGTATGAAATTTGCTGGTGTTGAACGGCATTGAGGCTGCTATGATTGTGAATTGAGAGAGGAAAGGATAACAATGGAAGCAAAGGGTTGAGAGGCTGAGGGAATCACTTATCCAATACTTCTTAAAAATGCAACCAAAACAGGGATGGCTGTGACCATAGCAAGAGAAATAAAGAAAGAGGAAGCCATATCAATAGGATTTCAGATCATCCAAAGGCTATGATTTCCACACTAAGGGAAGAAATAGACATTTAAAAAAAGAATGTATAATGTATATGAAAAAGAGCAGCTTAAGGAATGGCCATTTAAAGGTCAAAGTGTGTTTTTATCTAACATACCAGAAAGCCAAGGAGCAGAGAGTACTCAGGCAGAACAAGCATAAGAACTACTCATGGGCAGATGAGATGGAGGATCTGATATACAAATCAAACAGCTTCTTCAGCGAACTACAGTGACTTGCAAAAGAATTCACCCCTCTTGACTTTTTACCTATTTTGTTACATTACAGCCTTAAGTTATGTGATGGATCAGAACACAATAGTCGAAGTTGGTGAAGTGAAATGAGAAAAATATATACATAAAACTATTTTTTAGAAATAGAAAACAGAAAATTGGCATGTGCGTATGTATTCACCCCCTTTGCAATGAAGCCCATAAAAAGCTCTGGTGCAACCAATTACCTTCAGAAGTCACATAGTTAGTGAAAAGATGTCCACCTGTGTGCAATCTAAGTGTCACATGATCTATCATTACATATACACACCTTTTTTGAAAGGCCCAGAGGCTGCAACACTTAAGCAAGAGGCACCACTAACCAAACACTGCCATGAATACCAAGGAACTCTCCAGACAAGTAAGGGACACTGTTGTGGAGAAGTATAAGTCAGGGTTAGGTTATAAAAAATATCCAAATATTTAATAATCCCCAGGAGTACCATCAAATCTATCATAACCAAATGGAAAGATCATGGCACAACAGCAAACCTGCCAAGAGACTCACGGACTGGGCAAGGAGGGCATTAATCAGAGAGGCAGCACAGAGACCTAAGGTAACCCTGGAGGAGCTGCAGAGTTCCACAGCAGAGACTGGAGTATCTGTACATAGGACGACAATAAGCTGTACTCTCCATAGAGTAACAGAGTGGCCCGAAGAAAGCCATTACTTTCAGCAAAAAAAAAAATGGCATGGGACTGGGAAACTGGTCAGAGTTGAGGGAAAGATGGATGGTGCTAAATACAGGGATATTCTTGAGCAAAACCTGTACAACTCTGTGCGTGATTTGAGGCTAGGACGGAGGTTCACCTTCCAGCAGGACAATGACCCCAAACACACTGCTAAAACAACACTTGAGTGGCTTAAGGGGACAACATGTAAATGTATTGGAATGGCCTAGTCAAAGCCCAGACCTCAATCCAATAGAAAAACTGTAGTCAGACTTAAAGATTGCTGTTCACAAGTGCAAACCATCCAACTTGAAAGAGCTGGAGCAGTTTTGCAAGGAGGAATGGGCAAAAATCGAAGTGGTAAGATGTGTCAAGCTCATGGAGACTTATCCAAAGTGACTTGGAGCTGTGATTGCCACAAAAGATGTCTCTACAAAGTATTGACTTTAGGGGGTTGAATAGTTATGCGCATTGACTTTTTCTGTTATTTTGTCCTATTTGTTGTTTGCTTCACAATAAAAAAAAACATCTTCAAAGTTGTGGGCATGTTCTGTAAACCAAATGATGCAAAACCTCAAACAATCCATATTAATTCCAGGTTGTGAGGCAACAAAACACGAAAAATGCCAAGGGAGGTGAATTATTTAGCAAAGCACTGTATTATAGTAAATAATTATAATTATATAATTATATAATTATATAATTATAGCAAAACATTACATCTTTAAACAAATAAGTGTCACCTGTGATTTGAGAGACCAGTTTAATATCTGCACTTCATGCCATAAACTTAAAAACCAGATGTATTTGGTTAAGCTGTATATAGTTTGTTATCACTTAGTTACAAGTAAAACACATCTAAGGTGCCCATCCGTCTGCTATAAAATATTTATTTTTGTTTTTGCTTTAATTCCTTCAGTTAAATTATATTTTAGGTTAAAATATTGAATTACATTAATTATAATAGTATGAATACCACAAAATTTGGTGGGTCTGCCTTTAATAATTATAAAGGTGATTTGTGATAGACTATGGGCCCTATTATATTGTTAAAATCACAATTACCGAAGCCTGTAATGTAGCCCCCAAAAGTTACTGATATTCAATTGGCCTCCATTGGCTACCCGCAATCTATTTTCGAGCTACAGACTGAAAATTTGCGGTTGTCAAAATTGGAACTCCGACTGATCCAAGCCTTTGATCTTTCAAGCCTGCAAATGTTACAATCACTAAAATCGCAAATCATGATTTAATTGCTACAATTCCCAAAGAGCGCAATTCCAGTCAAACCCGCAAATGGCAAATGTATCCCAATATGTGACATGCTGGAACGGGACATGCTGGAAAGGTGAGAATAATATTTAGAATATTTAGAATGTTTAGAATGTTTAGGTATTTCATGTAAACGTGTTGTATTCATTTTTTGAATCTTTTTTACCATAGGTTGCTGATCTCAAGAAACATCTCAAAGGTAAGTGCTCTTAATTATTTTATTGTAGCTTACAATTAGGGGAGCTATATATATATATATATAGATAGCATGTATTGTATATTATATAGATATGGGGATGTATTATTACATAGTATTGTATATTAGATAGTGGGATGAATATTACATTATATAGTGGTATGTATATTAGATAGTGGCATGTAAATTAGATAGTGGCATGTATATTAGATAGTGGTGTATTGTATTTTATTTAATTGTATTGTATTTTATTTAATTGTATTGTATTGTATTATATGTATGTATTATATGTATTTCATTTTCAGGTGTGTAATTATTTTTAAAATTTTGTAGTGAGGGATGGTTGTAATGTATTTTTTTATTTTCTGTAATGTTCCTTTTTTTATTTTTGGTGATTTTAGTTTTTCTTATTTTATGTAATGTAGATTTCTGCTTTTTGAGGAATTTAGTTACTTGAGGCACACAGTACACTCACATTGTGTGACAAACAGTTTTTCAACACTTTCTTTTATTGACCGTCATTTTTTGACGGGCAAGTCGCTAGTAATAATAATAATAATAATCACATATATAGTTGTGAGCATACAAGTTGTTGCTAACGCTTGCTGGGTCGCGTAGCGAGGGCCTCAGTTGCTGGCATGGATCGCCAAAGGCGCTCCTTGCCAGCAGCTGTGACCCTCGCAAACTTTACGTTGTAACGCAAACAACACGACAGAGCAACTGCGACCCTCTCAAACTTTACGTCGCAACGCAAACAACACGACACAGCAACTGCGACCCTCGCAAACTTTACGTTGCAACACAAACAACATACGAGACACGTTACCACTCATTATGACCTCACAAAAATAGGACGCAACCCGCGGACACGAAAAAATGAAAAACACAATAAATACACACAACACATACATATGTATATTCCGCTACAGACGCATACCATACATTTGCCGCCATTTTAATGCGGAAGTACACAGCTACTCTAACGGTTTGGTCTCGCACACGCACACTATTACACTGCACACATTCATGACGCTTACACAGCAGCTCCACACCACTAATGCTGCAGCAACATCAAAACAGATTGCCAGCTCTTCAACACAATGCTTCAAAATAGGTAAAGTATATTCATTTATTAATGTATTATATATTTCATTATTATACACCAAACAGCAATAGCTACCTTACAATTTTATTGCCGCCATTTTTTGACGGGCAATTCTCTAGTAATAATAAAATTAATAATAAATAATGATACATTACAAACACACAGAAACAGTGATCACTGTATAACATGATCATACTTTATTTGATACACATAGCAAATGTTAATATGTATACATCTGTCTATCAATATCATGGGATGAGAATTAGGGACATCATAGATCACTCCATTTCATAGAAGTAACCATTAATGCGCATAGAGCTTCCATATGGTCTTCATCTGCTATATTAAACAGGTGCATTCAATCAAGTGATACAAATCAATTGCCCACACAGTGTGTTTTCATACATTAATGATGATCATAATCTGCAAAACATAAAGAGGAGGTTGAGGGACAAGCAAAAGCTGTTATTACAGTACAGTATTTCTTGCTCTGGAAAATACAATAAACCATTACCATGAACGTCATCTAAAAGCAATGATAACCATACTGATTCTGTCCTGTACAATCAGCGTTCCCAAAATATCTTCAGGATGTGTAATACGACAAGGCATGCTTCACTGTGACCCCAATCTTTTAGCAATGAGTACTATCACTATCTACATGGAATTGTTGTGCCATGCTGATATCAAATCTCACTGGTATATGGGTGATACCAAGGCCAGACAGATTACACTGATCGCATTAGCCCTAAACACATACACATTGATCCTGATGTAAACAAAGGGAAATAGGCATTTTGTTTGTGGATGAAATTAAATAGATGAATCCACTTTATAATGTTAACGGGATGACATGCACAAAAACGCATGTATAACTACTGGTTTGGATTAGCAGATCCTAATGAGATTGTGCAACTCTACAGCCGGGACTCTATTCATTGTAATTGAAACATGTTCATTAGTGAAGAGATATGTACTGTAGCTATATAGGGCATTTCAGATCTATCTGCAGTGGTGAATGACACTGATAAAATTCCTGTTAGGAACTGGGTTGAGTATTTACTCACAGGATGATATTGCACTGCTCGAAGATGAAGAACATGCCTTCATGGTCGTGAGATTTGGCTATTAACACCTACATGGACAAGAACAAGATTTTAATCAGAACAATATTCTGATTAACTTAATCTCAAAGTCAATCCACATTGAACATCAATTGGTGAAATGTTAAACATAACTAGGCATGTACACACTCTGTAGCCAGCCAACAGTATGTCAACATATATACCAATTAGTATTCAGTGGTGAGGAGGACTTCTCTGATGGTCCTAACACCTCCTCTTATGCAGCACTGAGCTCCCACCTTCTGATGAAGAGGCCGCCATCTCTGGTTCCGGCTGTGAAACCGAAGGCAGGAGACATATGAGCTGGAGTTCTGCCAATTGTATTAGTTGCTGCCTGTCCCTATTCACCTCTTCCTCATATCTCTCCATCCTTCGGTTGTGCCACCTCACCTCACCTCACCTCAGAATGGATCTATCTGTTGCTCTCAAGGGGAGAGTTGGTGAGCTGAACCTGCCTTCCGAGTAATCATAGCTTCTGAGTCCTTTGAGTGTTATGTCTTCTGTCATCCCTGTTGACAGCAGTGGGTCAATGTTGATGGCAGTGGGGTCGATGTAGATGGCAGAGGGGCACCGACCCAGCTGCCATGGTGTTAGAGCAGGTGTCAATGGTGAGAGTGATGATTGCTTGGGCCAGGTGCATGTAATCAGTGTAGGTGTCATTGGGTGCTGGCTCCATGACATGCCCGGTGGAGGGGGCTATGTACGGCTCTGCACGACCAGGTGATGCATGTGAGGGCCCGGTGGCTGAATACCACTCCTGAGATAAGGATGAGTGCCGTGATTCTGATGGGCCAGCTTCTGTTGATGTCCCGGGCCCACTCCAATGTTTGTGCCTTCTTCATCCACCTCTTCCTGGGGTGGATTTGGTTCCACCTCCAGTGGAGTAAACACCTGTGCCTCTGTGATCTGTCTTGTCATCCTGGGTGCTGAAATGAAAGAAAGAAAGTATTTGAGTTGGGTTCCCTACACAATTAACAGCTATGTATTTCCATATCCTTGACATCATGGTCATCTGTAATTGACTGTGGTGCTTGTGTTACAAAGATGAACATCGGCCAGCATCATGAGCATTGTGAATCAGGGCTCATATGAATATATATAATCCTGCTGCGGTCGGCCATCTGCATGTCATTTGGACACGTGCTTTGCTGGATCTGCTGTGCAGTGTGTGAGATTGACCAATCTGTGACATATTACCAGCAATGGTTGTTAAAATGCAGATGAGACATGAGCCAGGTTAGGCCAGTACATTACACACACATGCAGTCCTACAGAGTCTATATCCTCATAAGCCGCAGTGTGCACACTCATACATGTACTATGTTTTGCATGTCAAATGAATCTTGATCTATTTGGCGACTACTACTGAGAATCAGTTGTATATTGCTAATAATTATGATAGCGATATGTTTTGCTTCCTGGATTCACATTGTTATTGCTGCCCCATATAACTTTAGTCATAACTAGAGAGCTCACATATATATGTCAGTTACCAATGTGTGTGGGGTTCATGTGTGTGCATATGAGGGTGTTATTGTGTATATGATACTCATATTGCATGGTTCTCGCCACACTCTTTCCACCCGTGTCCACCTGTCCTGAAAGGCTCAATCCACTCCTTCAGGGTCCTCTCCCATGCTGAGTATGTAATGACGGGTGGTAGTCCACAACCGGTTGCACGGGCTGCTCTAGCCTCCGCTGCCATTTCCCTCTTCACCTTCAACCTGCTGTCGTCATACCTGTGTTTGACAGACTTAGCATGCCTTTGGGCATACCTCAGTGGAAAAACATCTGTAGCAACCTCAATCCAGGCATATGACTTCTTGCTAGGCCTCATATACCCCTCACGATGTATGATGCTATAGCAGTCTCCTCTGGGCAATAATTGGGTGCCCATTAATTTGCTACAGCCTCTTGCCCTCCCAACTGTGCCTGGGGTTCATGGCGTCCCTGTTCTCTCCCTGGGGCCGGTCCCTCATCCCCACTACCTACCCCCCTTGGATTAGGCCCTTGACCCTCAGCCCCTACTCCTTCTGTGCCTACATCTGGGTGCACATCCCCCTCCTGTTCTCCTACACCTCTACCCCCCCCACATTACCTGCCTCTCCCTCCAAACCTCTACCTCTCATCTTCTTCTCCTCCGATGTTCCCCTCTCTCTTCTCCTCTCCTCTCTCTCTCCTCACTCTCCTCCTCCTCTCCTCTACCCTCCTGGAAATTATGAAATAAATTTAAGGATTAATTAATATAATATATATGTGTATGTGTATGAGGTAAAACAAGAATTTGTGTATTATGTGTATGTTTGGGGATATGGGAGGTGTAGATGTGCTGCTCTCTCTCTCTCTCCAAAGTTTAGAAACCCACCAAAGCCTAGACCTGTGTGTTCATATGCTCAGTTACAATATAGTCAATGACTTACGCCCTTTAAAACCTGTTTCCGCTGCCTTAATGGGTGTTCCCCGCTTTCTATTGCTCTGAGGCCTGCGTCACACTCTTTGACTAAGGTTTTGTATTGTACCTGCGGGTTTGGATTGTAACTGCATCTATTTCAGCCCCCTAACAGCTTGTGGGTGCGGGAGGGTTTTCGGGCTTGAGGCTTCAGCCCTTAGGTTACAGCCTTGTTCAATTTAACTGCTCTGTAACTCCTGCAAATAGGGCCCTTGTTCAATTAAAGTGATCTGTAACTGTTGCAATTTTGCAGCCAGCAGATTTACGGCTTTGAATTCAATAAGGCCATAAGTGCTTAAATTAATTTGTGAACTTACAATTATCTGGTTATATGTTCTGTGATGTTTATCTTATGTGGATCATGTTTTGGGTTTTTGATAAGTGCATTTTTTAAAAGTATATTTTAAGACTGGCACAAAATTCTATGCATAGATTATCCATTTTGTTAAATTGTTTTACTAGATACATTTAAAAACTGTCAGTAATTTTGGATATTTCTTAATAAGTGTTTTATCTAAATCTGATTCTTACTTATTTTAAATATTATTATAGTGTTTGCTAAAACATTGGTTCAAAGAAAGTATGCTTAATACACTTAAATTGCATACATGTAAAATGTACAATAAAATGTACTAAAATCAATACAGATCAAATCAAAATCTATAATACTCATATATAAAAAATAGAAGGAGGAGGAAAAGAGGAGAGGTGAGGAGGAGAGAGAGAGTAGAGAGAGGTGACCCTGGGGAGTAGTGGAGGATAGGAGTGGAGGAGTGGAGGAGAGGAGGAGGTTGGGAGTGGCAGAGGAGAGGAGGTTGACGAAGGAGCAAGAAGAGCAGGAGGAGGAGGAGGAAGTGGAGGAGGAGAGTTGCCGAGGAGGAAGTGGGTGGTGACAAAGTGGCCCTAGCACCAGGCACACATAGAAGAGGGACAGAGGGGGAGGGGCCTGATCCCAGGGGTGGTGGTAATTTGGGGGAAGGACAGGCCTCAGGGACAGGTCAGGGAGATGAGGATCCCTGTCCACAGTTGCCCCATGATCCTTGCAGGGGGAGGGAAGTTAGGCCAGGGCCTAGGACTAAGGCATGGAAGGAGGTAGTGGCTGAAGTTACAGCAGTGGGCATAGCACCAAGGGATGTGAAGTCCATTAAGCACTGTTTTAACAACATTAGGGCCAAGGTGAGGCGGATGATGGCCAAGGAGGATAAGAACATGACCTATAATGAGTGAGAGAGGGTCGCCAAGAACCTTCTGAGCAAGGTTCCCGGCGCTGGAGCTTCAGGCCTGGTGCCCCAGCAGGACCCAACCTCCATGTCAGGTGAATATCACGTACGCCAACATGCCACCACATGTTCATCACACATTACACATGTACATGATGACCAACAAGGACACTGACATTTCAGCTCCATGGAATTAACAAGGGATAGATGAATGCATCATTAAATCCATGAAGCTGACAAATCACTGTCAATTATGGGAGAAACAACAGTACTCAACCAAAAGAGAGTCCATGTATTGGTGTGTCCACTGCAGCCTAGGCAGTTACTGAACGAAGCCGGAATCAAGATAGCGTTAGGAGTAGTGATGTCGCAAACATAAAATTTTCGGATCGCGAACCCGGCGAACCGCCATAGACTTCAATGGGCAGGCGGATTTTAAAACCCACAGGAACTCTTTCTGGCCACAATAGTGATGGGAAAGTTGTTTCAACAGGACTAACACCTGGACTGTGGCATGCCGGAGGGGGATCCATGGCAAAACTCCCACGGAAAATTACATAGTTGATGCAGAGTCTGGTTTTAAGCCATAAAGGGCATAAATTACCTAACATTCCTAAATTGTTTGGAATAACGTGCTTTAAAACATCAGGTATGATGTTGTATCGATCAGGTAGTGTAAGGGTTAGGCCCGCTTCACAGTGACAGACCAAACTCCCCGTTTAACGCACCGCAAACAACCGCAAACAGTCTATTTGCACACACGCAAACTCCCCATTTGCACAAGGTTGGATACCAAGCTAGCCATGTCTCGTTCCTTGTCCTCACTGATGCGCCAAGTTCAACCAATCCAATCTAGTGGTGTACCTGCAGTCTACATTTAAAAAAACAATAATTTTATTTTCTTAAATCAAAGTTAGATTTAAGAAAATAAAATTATAGTTTTTTTAAATGTAGACTGCTGGTACCCCAACTAGATTGGATTGGTTGAACTTGGCACAGTACTTGTAAGCCTGACACATACACTGGCTAACGGTCAGACAAATGAACTTAGATTGACGGTCAGGCAAATGAACTTAGATTTAAGAAAATAAAATTATTGTTTTTTTTTAATGTAGGCTGCAGGTACACCACTAGATTGGATTGGTTGAACTTGGCACAATACTTGTAAGCCTGACAAAACACACTGGCTAGCGGTCAGGCAAATGAACTTAGATTGGCGGTCAGGAAAATGAACTTAGATTTAATAAAATAAAATTATTGTTTTTTTAAATGTAGACTGCTGGTACACCACTAGATTGGATTGGTTGAACTTGGCACAATACTTGTGAGCCTGACACACACACTGGCTAGCGGTCAGGCAAATGAACTTAGATTGGCAGTCAGGCAAATGAACTAAGATTTAACAAAATAAAAGTTTTGTTTTTTTAAAAGTAGACAACTAGTAAACAAGATTGTATTGGTTGCACTGTGCACATACAGTATAAGTTGTGAGCCTGACACACACACTTGCTAGCAGGGGCTAGCAGGGAGACAGGCAAATGAAGTTAGATTAGACAGAATTTTTTTTTTTTTTATGTTATAGCCCTAAAAAGGGCTTTTTGGGGTGCTGTGTTTACAGCAGAGATCTGATGAGTCCTTCAGCACTGCACTGGACACTGAATAAACTTGCCTAGCTATTGATTTACCTATTCAATCAGCATCACCTACACTCTCCCTCCTCTCAGTAAGACTGCAAGTTAGTTATGATTACAAAATGGCTGCTGTCCATGAGGTAGAAGGGTCAGGAAGGCAGGGTATGATGCTGATTGGCTGGAATGTGTCTGCTGACTGTGAGGTGCAGGGTCAAAGTTTGCTCAATGATAAAGTATAGGGGGCGGATCGAACATCGCATATGTTCGCAGTTCGCCGCAAACGCGAACATGCTATGTTCGCCGGGAACAGTGAGCAGACGAACTATTCGCGACATCTCTAGTTAGGAGCAAAGAACAATCAAGACCAAGAACCAAAGAATAGATCATATCTAGCAAATGATAGCTAATCTGAGTTGCAATTAGCAGAATCATCCAGGTTCACACCTAGATGTCAGATAGTTAGAAATGCACACAAAACAATGTACCGTATTATTCATCATTCCAATAACATATACCTTTCTTTTCTCTCTTTCAGCATCAAAGAGGTCTGGGTCCAGTGGTGAGCCAGAGGTAGGGGATTCGGCTCCATCAGAGCAGGAAGTGGAGGAGCAATCTCCCGCCTAGCAGAAACCAGGACAGGTGGAGGAGGAGAAAAGCAGAGCCGAGGGCCCTGGTTCGGAGGAGGAGGATTTCATATGGCTAGTAGGGACACCATCAGGTCCACTGGCCACACCAGCAGGATTCGACCCACTATCCCCCTCCTGCAGAGACTGATCCTATCATCAGTGCCCTCCCACTGGAGGGACCATACCAGCCAGCCGTCACCTCCTCACCCCCACAGCAGTGCACTGGACTGTCCTCCACCACCACCGGGCCCACCAACACCACTGCCCATAATTCAGCAGTCTTCAGCCGGGCCACAACCTTTCCCACTTGGACATCCCCACCGCCACCTCCTCACCAGACCACGCCCCAGGGGTCTCCATCCCCAACATCAGGGCAGACTGTCAAGGCGGAGATGCTGGCACTCATACAACAGCAGGTGGAGTGTCTTTGGGGGAACAAGGCCAGCATCTCGGCCAATCATGTGGAGGTCAAGCGCAGCCTGGCCAGGCACAAAAGGGAGGAGAGGAGGCACCACCTGATGACTGAATCCTACCTGGCGGGGCTGCTCTGGACTGTGTAGACTAAAGCGCATTCCAGGTGGTAACCGCAGAAGCCATGCAATGCGCTCTGGTCCCCAGCCTCGACTCCATCAACCCAGAAGCATCCCCCGGCCACCTCCAGCCCGTCCCCTCCTCTCCTTCCACCATGCCTCCACCACTGGCACTGCAGGTGCTGCTTCCTCCTGGGGGCTTGCCTACCCCCTGCCCCCCCACCCCCCAATCACAACCACCACCAGGGAGACGGAAGCCGGCCTCTAGGGATTGGGACCCTGTGTCTAGGTGGAGGAGGACCTAGGGGCTGTGCAGATGTTTGTGCCTTCTCAACAGCACTCCTCAGTGACAATCTATTGGTCACAATATTAACCTAATCAAGCCTGACTACAGAGTCTTGGATCTTGGCCTATGTGATGGTGATATTTTATATGCAGTTGGCTACCTCCTATCACATGGTCAATGATCCTCTTGTCTGTGGACACGTAGGGTACTGTTTAACATGTCACCAATTGATGGTCAATTCTGGATGAGAAAATATGCTACAGTTTCTTTTTTTTTTTAAGGCCTTACTTTGTAGGTGTTATATTTTTGTTCTGATTTGTTTTAGGTACAATTCAGGTCCATGAAGGAATCTTCTGCATCTGCAAGCATTGTGAAGGAAATGTTTGCAGTGTAATGTTATCACAGTGCCTCTCAGGTAGACAATCCTTCAATGACAGCCACCCCCTTATATGTAGCTCCCACAATCTTAAAGCTATCATATAGCCAGATATCAAAGACATGATTGTTGTTAGCTTAAGTGTAGACTAATAATGCTATGGAGGTTGGACATGCAAAGTCTCACAATGGCATGTTAATGACAGCCACCATTAATATATGTACTAGTGAAGCATGTGATCCTGACCTCAATATGCTGACCTTTGTGTCCTCTCCGTATTAAGGGGTATTTTCCCCTATTGCTGATATCATGGTTATCCTTTAACACATGCTAACAGCTGTATGGCTGATGGTTGTGATATCAATGTTGATGAACAATATCATATGGAGAAGGTGATACTACACCTTGACCACTGACGCTGGTCACAGCTAAGCATTTATTTATCATGGCCAGTGAGTTATCCATAGACCTAGCTAATAATTAGTAATGCTTGCAGATGGGAATTAGGTGAGTTGGTATATTGTTACAGTTACAGTATTTAGCACTGTACTGTACATGCATGTTGATTATTTTTTTTATCCTCCTTCGCTTTTTTTCAGATTTTTGTTTTGTCACCACACAGTATGTGTGAAACTGGTTTGCATTACACAGTCCAGAGGTTTGATCATCTGCTTAATTGAGCAGATCTAGACAAGTTGTAAGTGCTATGCACATTAATGGTTTCTTCAATTAAATTGAGTGATTTCTGATGATCCTTTTTTTCTAATGATCCATTTTTTTCATCGGATTGCGGTTGCAGTGTTGTAGTGACCACATGTGACCCTGGTAGGTCCTATGCATCATGCTTCTTCTAGACTATGACATTATCTCCTTTAGGTATCCCCTTTTTCCCAAAAGCCTCTTGCTCTCCCGGGAACCGCTCACACCACACCCTTGATATTAATGCACAGTTTTGTCCATTTCTGATTGAGCTCTGTGTATGAAATAAAGCTTTGTTATACCATTCTCACCATGTCAGTGCGTTTTCAATGGTTGGGGTTTTGGGACATCCACATACATCACATTTGCGTCACATTCCTATATATAAAAACTAATGAGCGGTAGATACTATGAAATAGATCAATACATATAATAATAATAATAATAATAATAATTATAATAATGGTAATATCAGCATTAGATATCATATAATAATATATATCATATATAATAATAATAATAAAGGGTTAATACACATGCAAAGGCCAATTTGGGATACTGTGGAGTATCAACATTCCCCTAAGGACCTGATTGCAATATGACAGGTGATATTGGAGTGGGTTGTCAATTCCTTCTCTAGTGGACTGGGATTTGTCTGACTTCTCTTCTATGACCAGCCCACCTAGAGCCACCCTACATGGTATAGCTCACAGCTTCATTGAGGTACTCAAGCCCCTTTACCACCACCACTTAGCAATCCTGAAGGGGACCAGTGGAACATACACCACACTAATCTGCTCTAACCAATCAGGAGGGGCCTCAAAAACACATGGAGGCTGTGCAGAGGCACGTGGATCAACAGCCAACTCACCTGCATCAGGGATAGTCTCCACTACACCCATTCTGGAAAGTCCCACGCCAATTCTGGTGGCCATGTGCCAAGATGTATACCCATTACCATTTGGTGACCTCACATTGAGTTTTGCTATTCATCAATTTACATTAGTGTACATTAGACCCCTTGTGGATTGCTAAGTGGTGGTGGTGAAGGGACTTGGGTACCTGAATGAAGCTGTGAGCTATACCATGCAGGGCCACTGCAGGTGGGAAGGTCATAGCAGAGAGGTCAGACAAATCACTGGAGAATGAACTGGCAAACCACTGCAGTATCATTGGCATGCAAACAGCACAGTCAGAGACCTAGCTAAATGTGCTGCAGTCCATAGTGTCACAGAGAGTCAGACACGACTGAAGGACTGAACCACAAATAATAAAATGTTCCCCTAGTACTTGATATATGTGACGTGGCCATATAATTTGGCCATTATTTCCCCCCCCCCAATGTAGATGTGATGTGCGAGATGTATATGCAATTATATATATATATATATATATATATATATATATATATATATATATATATATATTGTAATGGAGGGCCACCAGGGGTCACAAGAGAGCTCTGTAAGACTTCTCCCCTGAGAATGGAAAGAGTTAACTCCAGGCAGTTATCAGAGGCTAATGGAAGCCCAGCTGTGAACTGCCTTTAAGAGCAGCAGAGAGATGGGGTGGAGTCTCTCTCACTTAGGCTTGGGCCTAAGAGCTGTGGTGCTGTGTGTGGATCCTGAGAGCTGGGATTAGTGCTGAAGCAAGACTGCTGTGTTATAGATTGCTTGCAGAGAAGACTGCTGTGGTATAGGAGATATTCCACTGCTTAAGGATTTATCTGAAGACCCCATTCCTAAGAAGCCGGAGGCAATAAGGGATAAAAAGGTTGGTGACAAATGCATGTTGTTTTCACAATATGAAGATAAGGAGTACAAATGCCCCAGGGAGAAGAGTGCTTTGAGAGAGCGTAATAGTCCCTCATCACAAGAGGGTGACAAGGGTCCCTGGGGTGAAGCATAAGGGAGAGAAGGGTGGGCCCTATGCTTCACCCACTATTGACAGAGACAGAAGAGGAAAAAGTCCTTAAAGAGATACCAGAATCAAGCAGAGAGCTTACACTGTGGACTGTGTTATTATACCTGCAGGCCGAGAAGCGGTCTCAGGGCTAGTCAGGGTGTTCCAGGTTATAGTAAGCCCCTTTATGTTGATTTTTATTTTATTGCTGAGGAGAAGCACTATTTTCGTTCTGTTTGTACTAAAAAATAAACAGCCGTAAAATAAAGCCTCTGACAAGCCTACTGTGTTTTCCTTCCTAAAAACGTGAAAGAGCAGGACGCGAACCCCGTCAGAAGGGGGCGCTCTGCTACAATATATATATACATATATATATATATATATATATATATATATAACGTATATACTCGAGTATAAGCCTACCCGAGTGTAAGCCAAGGCACCTATTTTACCACAAAATACTGGGTAAAAAGATATGACTCGAGTATAAGCCGAGGGTGGGAAATGTGCTGCCCCCTGTGTCCCTCTTGTGCCCTCTGTGTCCCCCCTTGTGTCCCCCTCTCTCTCCAGTGTCTCTTCTCCCCTCTCTCTTCCCCGTGTCTCTTCTCTGCTCTCCCTTCCCTGTGTCTCTTCCATCCTCTCCCTTCCCTGTGTCTCTTACCCCCTCCCTTATCACCCTCCCCAACCCCACTCCTAATCCTCCCTCCTCATCCTCAAACTCCCTCCTCATCCTCAACCCCCCCTCAACCTCCCTCCTCATCCTCAACCTCCCTGCTCATCCTCAACCCCATCCTCAACCCCCTCCTCAATCTCCCTCCTTATTCTCAACCTCCCTCCTCATCCTCAACCTCCCTCCTCATCCTCAACCCCATCCTCAACCTCCCTCCTCATCCTCAACCCTCTCCTCATCCTCAACCCCCTCCTCATCCTCCCTCCTCTTCCTTAACCTCCCTCCTCTTCCTCAACCTCCCTCCTCATCCTTAATCTCCCTCCTCATCCTCAACCCCCTCCTCAACCTCCCTCCTCATCCTCAACCCCCTCCTCAACCTTCCTCCTTAACCCCCCCATCCTCAATCCCCCATTCTCATCCTCAACCCCCTCCTCAACCCCCTCCTCAACCGCCCTCCCCAACCCCCCTCCTCAACCCCCCATCCTCAACCTCCCTCCTCAATCCCCCATCCTCATTCTCAACCACAACCCCCCTCCTAAACCTCAACCCCCCTCAACCTCAACCCATCCTCATCCCCCCTCCTCAACCCCCATCCTCATCCCCCCTCCTCAACCCCCCCATCCTCAACCCCCCCATCCTCATCCTCTCTCCTCAACCCCATCCTCAACCCCCCTCCTCAACCTCAACCCCCCTCCTCAACCCCTCCTCCTCATCCTCAACATTCCTCCTCATCCTCAACCTCCCTCCTCATCCTCCCTCCTCATCCTCCCTCCTCAACCCCCTCCTCAACCTCCCTCCTCAACCCCCCTCCTCAACCCCCCATCCTCAACCACCTCCTCAAGTGAGAGGAGAGTAGGTAGAGAGTAGGAGAGGAGAATAGAAGGAGTGTGAGGATAACATGTGTGGAGAAGAAGATAAATGGAGGGAGAGGGTAGGCAGGAGACCGGTAGTGGAGGTAGTGGAGGTAGAGGGAGCTCACAGGAAAGAGGCTGAGGTGAGGTTTATTATAATCCTAAGAATATAATTCCAGAACATTTACTCCTTTGCTTATACAAATAGAAAATGTATTAAATTAGTGCGATAAACATGAATTATTAGTCAGCGACATTTGCTTCTGTGAAGATGTTTATACTTCCCAAAACAACTTTATATATTTAGATGTAAAACATTATTAGTTCCAAAGCATATGCTTGATAGTAAGACTTGCCAATATAAAAGTCGCCATAGGTAAGATGAGGTTCGAGAAAAGGGGATGGGGTCTTCTTTTATTGAATATTATTATGCTACAGTAATGATGTTTCATTAACATGAAAAAAAAAAGTAGAAACTAGGTGGAGGAGGCAGTTGGAAGAGGTTTTATTATCATGGTAGTCTTTTCACCACATTCTATGGCTACCAGAATTTATTTTGGGGAAAAAAAACAATCTACTATCACATAAAATAGTTGTCAAAGTGCTAGGTGCATATGACTTAGGCCATGAGCGCCGTAGGTGCTCATCATTTGCGAGCCTCACGAAGCGAAGTGAGCCGTTAACGCGTAGAACTTACCCAATGAGCGATTTGGCGCTCATCGCTGCGAGCCTCGCAAAGGGAGCTGTTAAACCGTAGCACTTAGCCGATGCAAGCCTCGCAAAGCGAGGCGAGCCAATAAAACTACGAGACGCGGGACTTAGAAAAAAAAAGATACCAGACGCAAACATTTACAAGATTAGCGGCCGAACCACAAAAACAGAAAAACACAATAAATACACCCCAAAAAATTACAAAAACATCACAGACAGCATGGGGCAATAGCCAGGACGTCTGTGAGTGAGGTGGAACGCAAATTTAACTTGATTTAGATGATTTTCGCACACGAAAATCGCTTAAGCCAGGAAAAAAATGCCTGCCCAAAAAAATGAAAACGAGGCTACACGATCCCCGGACCGTGCAAAACACTGCAAAACACGTAACACTTTACACATCACACTACAACCTACAAGATACACTATTACAAAAGCCGGAAAATACTCACGAGACGCGTACCACATTAATAACATTACGATTATACAATGCCACTTTACATAATAAACCAACGGCTTTACCTCGCGCACGCAGCCTATTTAGAATACACACTTCAAACATTCATTACACTTTACAAGCAGGGCACTAACACTCACAATGTATATTCTGTGCAGACGCAAAATACAAATAGATTGCTAGCTCTTCACCCTATTGCTCGCTGCATATATCAATTATAAATAATTAAAGTATATTAAGTTATTGAATAAATCATTAATTATTACTTAACTACATTTTTGTTGCGCAAGTCGCTAGTTAATTATAAAATCCTTTAACTTTTTGGCTTAGAAATAGAGCAAGGCTTAAATTATCCTTTATTCCATTCAACTCCTATCATTTTTTTTTGTCCACAATCACAGTTCACTCTTGGGTTTTGATGGGGGATTGAATATATATTTTTTTCGTATATGAAAATATAAAGGTGTTATCTTGAATTAATATAAAGAATATAGTTTGGAAATTGAGGTTACTTTGACTGGATTATCTGACTTTAAAGTCAACCCTTGAAAATGCTGGTTTTGGTAAACAAACATTGAGAGATGTATCCCAGCTTATGATTTTAGATCTTATTATGTTTAGTTATTATAACTTTTTTTTGTCATTTCAATCTTTCAGGAAAATAGCTGGATTATTGAATTGGGAGAGACATGTGGATCAAACTTGGAATGATATTAATTGGTTCAGATAATTTTCCTTGGTAATAAAGCTGTGTTCAATTTTTGAAAACCCATTTGAAATGTATTCATAGGTGTATTAAACCCCTTCAAATGTATCTTAGATGTGCCCATCTATTCTAGTAACTGTTAGAGACATTGTTTAAGAGAAGGTACGTCTCTGCGTATATGGTGGAATTGTGAGCTTTTACAAAATTTTAAGAAGTGTGCCTATTTTACAGCTCTGATTTAGTTAAATTGAAGGTCACCAAGAGGAAGGAATTGGTTCTTTTCCACATAGCATTTAGCAAGTGTCAAGACAGTTGCCTCATAATACATATATTTGTTGATTTTCCCATCCTATGTGTGGATGGGAGACCACCTAGTAATGCGGGAGACCACCTAGTAATGCCTGGAGCTGTATACTATGGCCCATTGGAGAAGGACTGGCAACCCACTCCATTATATCTGCTATGAAAATATACTGGATCAGCGACCGTCAACGCTGCTCATAGCACACAAACAACCAACAGCCTCGCAATGAGCTTCAAAGGCGCTGATTGCGAGCCACGCGTTGAGCGCCAAAGGCGCTCAGCGCAAGGCTCGCAATGAGAGTTGAAGGATCTCGCAACATCAACAAAATGAATGTCTCAACCAACCAACATTAGGGATTTGTATAATGGCAGAATTATATTTGCTTCCCTTGCTTCTATACCCTTCTTAATGCATGCTAATATTTGATTTGCCTTTACAGCTGCTGCTTGGCATTGAGCACTGTTGCCTAGGTGTTTGTCCACAAGTACTCCCAAATCCCTTTCAATATCTGATACCCCTATATTTGCTTCATTAAGATTATAAATTGCATGGCTATTTTTCCTTCCAAGATGCATGACTTTACATTTATTTGTATTAAATGTCATCTGCCATTTAGATGCCCATTCCTCTATTTTATGTAAATCCCTTTGGAAATATATATATATATATATATATATATATATATTTTTTTTTTTTTTTTTATTATTATTTTTTCCCATCTTATGTGTGCTTTTTTCTTTTTAAATTTACTTTTATAAAATAAGTAGTTGCATATAACATAATGAAAGACCAATTAGTTAATTGATTAAGAGATATGAAGTATTATATATTTTTGATTATTCCTATTTCAGTCTCTAGAGGGGGACATATTGACCTCCTTATAACCATCCCTGTAATACATTCTTCAGATCATTTCTGTGAGCAGGCAGGCAGCAAATCTTGGAACTCCAGTTTTTAATTCCCTCTCATCTTTACCACAACAACTTAAATTTTTTTAAATAATTATATTGCAGTAATATATTTCTATCTCTGTCTCCTATCCTGTGCTTTCCCTCACCTTGCTTTCAACTCTGAAATACTCTTAACCCTACACTTAAAAACAAGGCACTTGCATTTTACCTGATCTATAGTAGTAGTATATAGAACCATTAAATATACTCTGTCACCACAAAGTCTAGTGTTTCTTAAAGTTATTCTTAAAAAGTATTGAAAACTAGCTATATGTTGTACTACACACTTTATTTTAATGTGAATCAAGAAAAGCAACAATATTTTTGAAGTGTTCTTATGCAAATGAGAGGTCTTAAAATACTATTACTGGCTTTGATGTGCTCTTTAGGATTACAGTCTGCTTGTCTATCACTGTGGTGGTAAAACAATGTCCTTTACTATTATCATGCAAATAAAGGCCCTACCCCTCACTTGTCAAGCAATATGAGAAGCAAATATGCATATTGTTCCAAACATAACATAAAATAACATAAATATCTCAGAGATGATTTACTAAAATGTTTAGATTTCTTCTTAATGCTCTTTTAGAAAAAAACAGCTTGGGGTGACAGTATCCTTTTGTATGAATTCAGGAATATTTAAGTCGGGTAAACTGATTGACTCATCACATATCACATATATAGTTGTGAGCGTACGAGTTGTTGCTAACGCTGCGGGCTAGCGTAGCAACTGCGACCCTCGCAAAATTCACAACACAAATTCCCAACCCAAACAACTGCGAATCTCGCAAAGTTCACGTCGCAACACATTACGACACTCGCAAACAACATACGACACACGTTCACAAACATTACGACACCCGCAAACAACATACGACACACGTTCACACACATTACGGCCTCGCAACACTCGGACGTAACTCGCGAACATTACAAAATTACAAACACAATACATACACACAGGACATACTGTACATAAAAACCTTACCTACACAAACAGGAAGCACCCAGGACCTAAAAAATGCAACTTACAACTTAATTGCACTCAAAATAAAAGAGTTTAGACACTAAATAATTTGTTAAGCGACACAAAAAATGGCCGACGAATAAAACGAAAACGAGGCTACACACGCATACACCATAAGAGACACGTTACCACACATTACGACCTCGCAAACATCGGACGCAACACGCCGACATACAAACATTTAAAACTTAAGAAAGACACACAACAAACACATAAAAAGCTTACCTACAGCAAGAGGAACCAGCCAGCACCTCAAAAAAACAAGTTACACCTACATTTAAATCAAACTAAAACACTTTAGACACTAATACCATCGCTAAGCGAGAGAAAAAATGGCCGACGAACAAAACGAAAACGAGTCTTCAGACGTAACTACACTACACTTACTCGCAATAATGAAACACATACTATGCGGAACGTATCACAATCATATTAAACACCATTTTGAACAGTTATACGCAGAAAATGGTGGATGGAACGCAAATTGTAAGCTGGAACGCAAATAGCGCATGCGTATTGCGTTCTAACGGTCTCACTTTCCAGAACTTTCTACAAGTTTATAAATACTGCCTATTTCAAACAAAAAAATACATTTCTCCTCAGGTGATCAACGGAGTGACTTCTGAGATAACTGCTGCTTTTACTTGAGAAGACAATTCTTTAATAATTTACTACTTTGCATTGTGCAAATTACAAGAGGTAAGCTTTAATATATTACATTTTATTATCAGGACAGGTCAAACAAATAAAAAAATAAACTAGGATTTATGTAGTGACATATATGGCACATTTATGTGTATAGGCTCACAAAAAAAATACGGTTCATTTAACAAAACAACAAAAAACCATAATTCTATATTAAACAGAGGTTTATGTATAGTGACGACACGCACATATATGTGTATAATGTATAGTGACATCTGACACGCACATATATGTCTATAATGTATAGTGACATGTGACACGCACATATATGTATAGAATTTATAATGACATGTGACACGCACATTTATGTGTATTGCCCCTTCATAGTGACATGTGACACGGACATATATGTGTATAATGTATAGTGACATGTGACACGCACATTTCTGTGTATTGCCCCTTCATAGTGACATGTGACACAGACATATATGTGTATAATGTATAGTGACATGTGACACGCACATTTATGTGTTTTGCCACTGCAACAAAATTAGCTTAAAACAAAATCAATAAACAACTACATTTAAATGACATTATATGTCATGTATACTGATATGTCACACGCACATATATGTGTATCATCTATAGTTACATCTCACACACAGACATTTATGTGTGCTGGAAAAAAAAAATATAAGGTTAATTTAACCATTTAAATATGAGTCATGTATACTGATATGTCACACGTATACAAAATAATTACATTAAACTATGGAATGTGCTTCATGTATGTGACATATGTGTGTAGCCCCCAACAAAAAATAAGGTCAATTGAAAATAATTACAGAAGTATATTTAAATGACATTAATTTACTGCAATTCAATAGATCATATAAAGCTGAATCTTTCTATTTCTTTTAATATTCAAAAAGACTCTGCATCAACAGCGTCACTCAACAATTTGCACCGTGCACTGTGAAGCACAATCCCTTTTAAAGAACACCAACAAAGAAGAAGAGGTAAGATACAACAAGACATTACATGCTCAAAAGGCCATGCTTTGCTAGATGAAAAATTATAAATATACAAATAACTATTTCACTTTCTTTTTCAAACAGACACTACAAGAAGACCGGCGGATTAAGATTGGCAGGAGGGGACCGCCTGTCATTCCAAACTTCAATCAAGGTAAAGTATTAAGTATAAAAAAGAAAGAACCATGAGCCTTATTCAATTGCGACTTCCTCAATTAAATAGGGCTCTATATAAGCACATAACATATTTTTTATACAGAACTTTTTAGTTACTGAACTTCTAACCACAATCAAGGTTTTCAATAATTAAAAACTTTGATCAATAAATATGTTATGTGATTATATAGAGCCCTCTTCAATTGGCAAAATTGCAATTCAATGAGGACCTATATATCTTTAATGGCCAAGGGCCTCACTCAAATGTGATTTGCCCATTTCAATAGGGCTCTATATAAGCACAGAGCATATTTTTTAAAGGAACTTTTTATTTAGTGAAAACGTTGCTTTTGGATACAAGTTCACTAAATACAAAATTCGGTAAAAAAATATGCTCTGTGCTGATATTGAGCTCTATTCCATTGGCCAAAACACAATTGAATGAGGAGCTGACAATATAACAAATGCAGTAACCAAAGGCCCTCATTCAATTGCTATTTTGGACAATTAAATATGGCTATAAATAAGCACTTTTAGGCCCTTATTCAATTTTAACAAATATATGTGATGTGCTTATTTACAACCCTATTCAATTTTCAACATTGCAATTCAATGACGGCCTTAGAGTACTATTACATTGTAAAAAATGCAATTGAATGAGGGGCAAACTATGCAACATATGGTACACACAAAGACCCTTATTCAATTGCAATTTGCCCAATTGAATAGGGCTCTAAATAACAACATAACATTTTTTTTAAAAGAAGTTTTTAGTTACTAAAAATCTATCCAAAATAAAGTTTTTCACTGACTAAAAACTTCTTTAAAAAAATATGCTATGTGCTTATTTAGGGCACGATTCAATTAACCAAATCGCAATTGAATGAGACACAAACTGCTACACACAAAACAGAATTTCTTATTCAATGTTTAACAACCTACAAAGAAGCAAAAATAAGAATAACAAAAGTGTTGCGCACCTAATAGCATTGTACAAAAAATCACACAAACACATAGGAAACTACATTAACATTCTTCTTTAATGTTTAACAACCTATAACCAGTACAATCAAGAATAAATAAATTTTGCACAAGTGGTGCGCACAAATAGGATTGTCAAAAACTAACACAAACACATAGCAAACTACATTAATTATATTATTTCATGTTTCACTAACTATAACCATCCCAATAAAGGTTAAATAAGTATACCACAAGTGGTGCGCACAAAACAGGATTGTAAAAAAAATAACATAAACACATAGCAAAATAAATTCATATTCTTATTTAATATATCACAACCCACAAGCCTTACTAAGAACCTTAAATAAGAATAACAAAAGTCGTGGGATTGTACAAAAAGTAAAAAAAAAATATATAGAAAAAAATAACCATAACTGATACAATACAGACAAATTCATACATTTTTTACTTATTTAAAAGACATTTCACTCAAACAACATTTTCTATTTTATAATACAACAGATACTGCGTGTAGACAATCGGACGAGGACTTTCAACACAGGACCAGACCAGTAGACGAGGAATTTCAACACAGGACCAGACCAGCAGACGAGGAATTTCAACACAGGACCAGACCATCGGACGAGGACTTTCACCGAACGACCACAACATCGGACGAGGGCTATCGCCACAGGATCACAACATCGGACGAGGGCTATCGCCACAGGACCACACCATCGGACGAGGACTTCCAACAGAGGACCACACCATTGGACAACGATTTTGAACCGAGGACCAACAAACATTCGGATTTAAATCACACTTCAACCAAGGTACAGTATAATAAGTACTAAAGTATAAAACTAAAGAAACTGCTTTCAGTTGCATCCGTGTCAACAGAAAATTAAAAAAAATAATTTACTATCTCCCTTATTCTATTTAAATTGCTACTATGCAATACATAGCTCAATAACCACATCACTTTTTTTTTTAGCAAAGAAGTTTTGCAGTGGTAAATATCTATCCACAAACAACGTTTTTAATAAATAAAACCATTATTTTAAAAAAATATGTTACATGCTTATTTACAGCAGTATTCCATTGGCCAAATTCTTAGCCAGTGAGGACAGGAATTATAAATTTAACTAAATATAAATGATACATTAATGATTTGCCTTTTATTTCACCAATTGTGCACAAGAATCTTTAACAGGAATTACAAATTAAAATATACACAATTACATTTATTTTTTTTCCTTTACAGATTAATATGGCTGATAACGAGACCAAAGAAGAGAAGAAAAGACGTCAAACTAGAGAAAGACAAGAGAGATGGGCCGCACAGCAGACACCGGAGGAGAAAGAAATTAGACGAGAAAAAGAACGCAAAAGACTTGCAAATAAAAGAATATCAGCTGCAAAAATGAAAGATACAACCAAAAAAAATAAAAAGATAATAAAGCATTTACAAACTGTTCCTAAAACATCAGATGACATTTTACAAGATACCAGTCAAAACAGACCAAAAAAAGCAACTACAAA
The DNA here is from genome assembly GCA_027410445.1 of Discoglossus pictus. Taxonomy (NCBI): domain Eukaryota; kingdom Metazoa; phylum Chordata; class Amphibia; order Anura; family Alytidae; genus Discoglossus; species Discoglossus pictus. The sequence continues at coordinate 161,669,296 of CM050169.1, forward strand.
AACAAAGCATTTACAAACTCTTACTAAAAACTTACAGGACATTTCAACCAAACAAGGACAACATATACCAAGAAAATCCACGAAAAAAACTAAACATTTAGAACCTGTTGTTGAAACATTTCATGACTTTTCACCTGATGAATATCAAAGTCAACATCCAATATGCTTTGCAAATTGTCCTTTACTCAAGTCTTTAGCAGTAGAGGTTCATAGTTGTGGGGACATGAGTACTCAATGTCAATTTTGTGAGGCTTATTATTTTAAACAGGAGAGACCCAGAGATGGACAATTTATTAGTTGTTGTCAAAAAGGAAAGTTCAAACTTCCAGAAAGGAAACAATTTCCAACCTATTTACAAAATATTATGACTGAACCTACTTTTCCAAATTACAAAAATGTTAAGACAAACATAAGATCCTACAATAGTCCATATCATTTGCATCTATGGGGGCAACATTGGCTGCTAATGTACCAGGACATGGTCCTTACTGTTTTAAAGTCCAAGGACAAATTTATCATCGGACTTCACATTTACATCCAGAGGAAGGAGAGCAAAGAAAATTCGCTCAACTATATGTCCTAGATACAATGGAAGCTGTTGACCAACGTATGCAGATGGAAGAAAATAAAAAATGCTTACCCAGTGTTTTTATAGAGCTAAATAACATTATGGACAACAATCCCTACAGTAAAGCTTACAAAAAATTGGCAGAAGTAGAAAATGAACAACTACTTCATGCACAAAGACATCAATTACCCATGCCAAAGGTTAATATGGTGCTTAAAAGAGACACACATACTGATAAATGTCGTTATAACTTGCCAACATCAAATGAGGTTTCAATGGTCTTTCAGAATGATGAAGGAGAACCACCATTTCAAAGAGACATTAGAGTATATCCCAGAAATGAGGAGCAACCATTTATTAATATTAATATCTTAAGTCCAAATTTAGATCCAATGACATATCCCATCTTTTTCCCACATGGAGAAGCAGGTTGGCAACCAAAATTAACCCTTCCCAGTTACCCAAATGCTAAAGCCAGAATCCGAAATAATGTTTCTATGCTTGAATTTAAAGTTGCTCAAATTGCCATTAGAGATGAATTTAATCCAATTTTATGTGGTGGAAAACTAACACAACAACGGATTATTGATTCATATTTGCAAGTTGAGGCAAATAATTTAAACTTTATAAAATATCAACAAGATAAACTACGTGTAGAACAATATTGTGGACTCATGGACTATGTTGCTGACGTGGCTACAAGCAGAGACATGACAGCTGGCAAAGCCATCATTTTACCATCTTCTCTTCAAGGATCTCCTCGAAATATGAGAGAAAGATACAATGATGCTATGGCTATTGTGACAAAATTTGGAAAACCAGATTTATTTGTGACATTTACATGTAATCCACAATGGCCAGAAATTAATCAAAATCTACTTATTGGACAAAGTGCTTCAGATCGACCAGATTTAGTTGCCAGAGTTTTTAAGATCAAATTAAATGAATTAATACGTGACTTTACTATAAATCAGTTATTTGGCAAATGTCTTGCTTATGTATATACCATTGAATTTCAAAAAAGAGGCCTTCCACATGCACATCTTCTCATAATACTTCAAGAGAAAGATAAATTAGATACTTCGGACAAAGTGGATGCAGTCATAGTTGCTGAACTACCAGATCCAGAACTATATGCTAGACTATATGAGATTGTTACTCATCGCATGATTCATGGACCCTGTGGAGACCTTAATCCACAATCACCATGTATGGAAAATAATCAATGTTCAAAAGATTTTCCAAAAGATTATAGAGACAAAACATATGCAAATTGTGATGGATATCCACTTTATAAAAGAAGAGAAGGAGATAGTGCCATTATTCGTGGAAAAAAAGTGGACAATAGATATGTAGTACCCCACATTTACTCATGAAGTACAACGCCCACATCAACGTAGAAGCCTGCACTTCCATCAAATCCATTAAATATGTCTACAAATATATTTACAAAGGTTACGATGCAGCTACTGTAGTCGTCAAAAGTGCAGACAACCCTGAAAGTAGTGAGTTAGTACATGATGAACTTGCATCTCATGTAGATGCTCGCTATGTCAGTGCGCCAGAAGCTATGTGGCGGCTTTTAAAATTTGAAATGCATGATAGATCACATGCAGTATATAGGTTAGCAGTACATTTGCCACAAGACATTTAGTCTATTTCCATGCTGGAAATGAAATGAATGCATTGGCCCAAAGTGAAGATCGTCACATTACACTAACTGCATGGTTTGCATTAAATTCCACTGATGCTCAAGCAACACAATACTTATATATTGAAATTCCATATCACTATGTTTTTGTGAATGGATTATGGAGAGCAAGAAAAACCAGAGGCAATAAAATAATTCCACGAATTTACACAGTCAGTCCAAGAGATGTTGAACGTTTTTGCTTACGGATATTACTTTTAAATGTTCCAGGAGCACAAAGTTTTGAACAATTAAGAACTGTTAATGACATTGTATATGAATCCTTCCAATTAGCTGCAAGACATAGAAACTTACTCGCTGATGATACAGAGTGGGAAAGATGTTTAGAAGAAGCAGCAAAATGTCAAATGCCACGACAGATGAGAGAACAATTTGCTTTTATTTGTATCTTCTCAAATGCTCCAAATGCATTAGCTTTGTGGGAGACTTTTAAAAGTAATATGGCTGAAGACTTTATGCGACGATACAATGAACCCATTGCACACTTAAAAGCGTTAATGGAAATCCAAGAAGTCATGGATTAAGTTGTGCAAGTTTTAATTTGCCTGATCCAGGTCTTATAGATGACATTAACTTTGAAGACTATGACATTCAACTACAAGCAGAAAGAACAGAAGAAAGACTTGCAACTTTAAATACACTACAATTGCAAGCATTTCATGCCATTAAAAATGCTATAGATGATGACATGGTCACAGAGCGTTATTTCTATCTTGATGGACCTGGCGGATCAGGGAAAACATATTTGTACAATTTATTAATGAGTTCAGTACGAGCACAAGGAAAAATAGCAATGGCGTTTGCCACTACTGGAATTGCTGCACTTTTATTAGAAGGTGGAAGAACTGTTCATAGTGGATTTAAACTGCCAGTGCCTATTTTAGAAAATTCTGTGTCAGATATTCGCATGACATCCTTACAAGCAAAGAAATTGAAGAAATGTAAATTAATTATAATAGATGAGGCCACAATGATATGAGGCCACAATGTATTGACCGTTTGCTTCGTGTAGTCATGGATAATATTTTTCCATTTGGTGGAAAGGTAATGTTGTTGGGTGGCGATTTTAGACAAACATTACCTGTCGTTGTACATGGAAATCGAACAGACATTATTGAAACATGTATAAAGTCAAGTACAGTATGGAAACATTTTACCCATCTTCAACTGCAACAAAATATGAGATCAGAAGGCCAAACTGATTTCAAGGATTGGCTTATTAAAATTGGAGAAGGCAGAACAGAAAAAATACTACATTTACCTGACGACACTGTAGAGATCCCACCTCATATGATTTGTCAACAAGATATTATATCGGCTATATTTGAAGGGAGCATAAATAACGAAGAATATTCCGAGTTTGCCAACCAAGTTATACTGACGTGTAAAAATAAAGATGCATTAATACTCAATAATGAAATCTTAAAAAAAATGTATGCACCACAAAGAAATTATCACAGTGCTGATTCTGTACTTGCTGATGACAATGAAAGTCAGGCAAACTTTTCAACTGAATTCATTAACTCTTTAACTCCTTCTGGAATGCCACCACATATTTTGCAGCTAAAGAAAGGTGCAATTATCATGTTACTGCGAAATATGAACCCCAAAAAAGGCCTATGCAATGGCACAAGATTAATTGTTCAACAATTAAAGGACCATTTTATAGATGCTGAAATTTTAACTGGGACCTATAAAGGAGAGAGAGTTTTCATACCAAGAATAGATTTAGCACCAAGTGAAAGTAGTCTCCCTTTTATACTTCAAAGAAGACAATTTCCCATTATTATGGCATTTGCCATGACCATTAATAAATCACAAGGTCAAACTTTCAAATCTGTGGGTATTTTCTTGGAAGAACCAGTTTTTGCACATGGTCAATTGTACGTTGCGTTGTCACGGTGCAAAAATCCACAGGCTATTAAAGTTTACATTGAAAACAATGAAAGTCAAGGGGATTTATTAGAAGATGGACGTATTTTTACTAAAAACATTGTCTACTATGAAGTACTATAACTTTGCAGAATACAAACTAAAGCCATGCAAACATTTTGGAAAAACATTCAAAAATACAAAACAATTGGTTGTTTAATTCAGTCATAATTAATGGAAGTCATGTTTATGGATAATTCGCCTCACAAAATACTTGCCTTGCATTTCTATGAAAAATTATGATAAAATGTTAAGTCACTATGTTAATGTTTCTAATGTTACAAGTTTAAAAAAAATATTTTCAAGTTATTTCATTCAACATATTACAAAGTTCATGTTAAGAGCTCAAGCACCTTTTAAGTCACAATGTAAATATTCTCTGTTATCTTAAGATTACTACCTACATTAATGTTTATCGCCACTTTATGTGCTCAGTAATTAATTACTTTAATTATGTACGGTTTAAGGAGAGTTTTTACTGTATGCCTTCCTCTACATTCAATGTATATTAAACTTAACAATTATTCTGATACAAATTGCATGTTAATACTGATTAATTTAAAGTTAAAATGTTTTTACATTCAAATGTTAATACTTTTAATTCAAAATTATGTTACAAAATGTATTTACTATGTTCCTTTTTATAATGTTCAAAATTACACAAATGTTTTGCAAAACTTCCAAAGTTACATAAAAAATAAAGTTCAATTTTAAAAATATATACTTTCAAGGTTATTGCTTACATATATTTTAAACTTCATGTTAAAATTCGGCACGTTTCAAAAAGTCTTTTTACTTTTTACTTTCCTCTGGAGTATATGTATATTAAAGTGAACAATTCTTCAGATACAAAATTCATTTTAAAAAACCATTACATCAACGTTTTACAAAAATACATGTTCATATCACAATACTTACAAGGGTCAAAAATATATTTAAATAACTAAACAACTTCACAAACATATACATCACATTGCCGTCATTTTTTGACGGGCAAGTCGCTAGTACTGTATAGTTGTGAGAGTACGAGTTGTTGCTAACGCTTGCGGGCTCGCGTAGCGAGGGCTGCGGGCGAGGTCCTCAGTTGCTGGCATGTAGCGCCAAAGGCGCTCCTCGCCAGCACCTGCGACCCTCGCAAAGCGAGGGTCGCAGTTGCTGGCATGGTGCGCCAAAGGCGCTCCTTGCCAGCAACTGCGACCCTCGCAAAATTTACGTTTAAAAGCAAACAACACAACACACAGACCGCGACCCTCGCAAACTTTACCTCGCAACGAAAAATACATACAAGACACGTTACCACACATTACGACCTCGCAAAAATCGGACGCAACTCGCGAACATGACAAAATTCAAAACACAATAAATACACACACCACCTCCATAAAAAGCTTACTTACAGCAAGAGGAAGCATCCAGGACCTCAAAAAAACAACTTACACCTTCATTTAACTACAAATAAAAGAGTTTAGACACTAAAAAAAACGCTAAGCAAGAGAAAAAGTGGCCTGCCGAACAAAACGAAAACGAGGCTACAGCACTCTAAACACGCAAAACACCACAAGAAACTCGCAAAATACCACAAACGACCTATGGATATTCCGCTAAGATGCATACCACACATTACCCGCCATTTTACGCCAATGCAGAAGTACACCACTACGCTAACGGTTTCGTATCGCGCACGCACACTATTACACTGCACACGTTCATCACGCTTACACAGCAGCTCCACACCACTAATGCTGCAGCAACATCAAAACAGATTGCCAGCTCTTCAACACAATGCTTCAAAATAGGTAAAGTATATGCATTTATTAATTGTATTATATATTTCAGTATTAGACACAAAACACCATTAGCTACCTTACAATTTCATTGCCGTCATTTTTTGACGGGTAATTCACAAGTTTATTATAAAAGTGAATTCAGTGATTCAAGTATGAAAACGAATGTAATAGATATAAACTATAAGATCTAGTTCAATTAAACATCTAAGACATCCAATGGAGAGAAAAAAAGTTCCATGAAGAACTTGTGCCAGCGAAATATGCTTTAATTAGTTAAGTTATTACAAAAAGTTTGCATCATGGCAGTGAAAATATGTTTGTCATTCTCAGTATAAGTTCACTCTGCAAACCGTACAGTTATATGACAATAGATAACAGCTAGGAAAATGTGTTATGAATATAAAAACATGTCCTGCATCTTGTATGTGCCTAAGCTGATTTGTGCAAATCGGAAGTACTGCCCATTTGATATAAAATTGTACAGTGTATTTCAGTAAATTGAACATTTACTGCCCAGGTTTCTAATGAATTGGCTCTTTCTGTTATGAAAAGCAAATCATTATCTGATTTTTAGAGCCAGAAAATCTTGCAATATAAGATGTTAGTTGTCGGAAGGAATTTTTAACAAAGCAAGTTGACTTGGTTGACATTCTGGAGCTATGTGAAAATAAAATTAAAGTAGAAGGACAATAATGATTTATTTTTAACTGAGCTAATTTGCCAAGTTTAATATATAAAGAAAATAGTTCTATACAATGGTTATGTAGCAAGGACAAACACAGACACCAGCATTCTCTATGGAACAATATGTGTTTTCTTTTCTTGAAAATATGATGGTATAATGCAGAATTTAAACTACAAATATCAAATGTATTGTTAGACTTCAGCAAGAAAGCTCAGTGAAATGAGAAGTATATCAGTTTTACTGTATTTTTTATTATTGGCCAGGCTTACAAATGCGTGGTGTGTGTTTTCTTCTCAAGTAAAATGGGGATGTCTTGTTAATAGCCTTTTTCCACTCCTACATTATTCAACTATCAGTTGTGTGTTATGCAAATAATATAATAAAAATTAATGTTTCTGTAGAAATCCAAAATATGTTAGTTAAAGAACAATTTGTTTTTATTTTAATAGACATCATATACAAAAAAATAAGAGAAAAAGCTATTTTGGATGAAAGATATTTAAATTAAATAAAAACATAAAGTATTTCACTAGATGGTGCTATTATGATGACATTTGAATATCCGAAAAACAGCCACTAAAGCTAATTAGATTTTTCCATAAAACTAGTGGATTAGTACATGGAAAGCAAAAGATCAACAAGACTTCAGCAAATATGTTACATTAAAATAATTTGATAACAAAAATGATGTGACTTGTAATGCTAATAATAAGAAAGTTAATGTGCATGAAACATTTTCTAAACTACTTATCATGAGACACTGTAGTTTCTGAAAAAGCACATAGTCTCATATATAAGGCATTATAACATTAGAGATAGGGGCTTTTAACAATCTCACACCACCTTAAAGTTTCTGAGGCTTAGTGTGGGTAAAACTGAATTGCATTCACTTCCTACTTGTAAACATGCCTCTTGTTAACCAGACAATCCATTTTAATGGAAATTAACTACTATAGATCATCAAGGCAAAGTAACCAATCAAATTATTTGAATAATATTGCTAGTTAGCCTATCCATGCTTTAGATATGCATTGATATGGGTGAAAGAGCTGTAGTAAATACAGGAATCATTTACAATTTTTAATTCCTGTGGTCAGGTTGTAAAGTTTTTGTCAGCATTTTTAAGGAAATCTTAGCGGGTGTAAGTGTGTATAAAATAGGACACAACAAAGTATTTTATCATTCGAATAGCTGAACTCCTTACAAGTATACCTCCTTTTTAACTTAGCAAGTACCCATTTCCAAAGATGAGGACTTGAGGGCTTTGACTGATAAACTTAGATTGAGGACGGTATTTGTAAACCTATCTCTATACAAACTTTATTTTTTGTCTAGGTTAATAGGGGCTGAAGAGAATTGGTAGGATTTCGAGTAGCAGGTGTTGAGGGAAGAACATCCTAGACCAAACAGGGTATAAGTGTAGGCTAGGGCATGGTTGACTAATTACATATTGACATAACTTATTTAATTAATTGATTTATTTTATGATCACTATGGGCCTCATTCTATTATCGGCCGTAAATCATCCGTAAGGCTGCGATTCCTTGCGGGGGTTCAGTTAACTCGCGATTCTATTATACGGCCCCGCAAGGATCTCATCTTACGGCCGGCCGCATATCTTGGAACCGGCCGTAAGCTGTGAAATATAAAAACTCAAAAATAAATTCAAGCCTGCACTGTACAGCTCTGTAAATGCTACGGATCATATTGGGGGACATGAGGATTAAAAGGAACCCACTCTCAAGCTTGCACATCTGCCCAAACCCGAGTTCAAATTAACTGTTTATTTTCCGGCTGCGGCGTGGGTGTGTCTGAGGTGCTCCAAGCACTCTGGACTTTTTACATGGATATTTTACGGATATTAAAAATGAAATATTTTACGGATTTGAGTACAGGATAATTATGTGCTATTTTTTCTAACACCTAAAATCCCTTTATAGTCTTCTCAAAGTGCAGGATGGCTTTATTTGAGCTATTTTATGTGCTTAATTGGTGCTAGCGAGACCTCTTTCCTGCAAGTAAGCAGCGGCTCGTTTTTAGCCTTGCAGAGAGGTTTCCCGGAGCAATTGAATTGCAAAACTCTTGCGGCCGTTTTAGATCAAAGGCTTTCCTCCGGCGCGAGCGGCCGCAAGAGATAGCAAGGCACCGGCCGCAAGCCTGCCGGAGCCTCCGGCCGTAAGGGAATAGAATAGCCGAATAGCTTGCGGCCGGTCCTTGCGGCCCCGCTACGGCTGCGGCCGCTAATAGAATGAGGCCCTATGTATTTATCGTCTCACCAAAGCATGTGGTGAGGGAAATGGAAGAACCTCTTTAGACCACTCTTATTGTAAAATGGATCCCAATATTTCAATATCACTTTCTATTAAATATTCTCACGCCATGACAAATATATGTAATAGTAGGAACATTATAAACTGTCTGGACATTGTTTTAGATGTTATCCCTTTCCATCCCTCAGTCCAGCATAAAAAGGGAATGCAATTATCAACACACCAGCATTTATTTTTAGCCTTCTTTACAGTCAGTCAAGGGATTTCTTAGAAGGATCCCATTATCCTCCATACATTCCTCTACCTTTAAAAGTTGCTATAGAAGATGCTCTCAAACCATTATTTTAGGGGTTTGTGGGTTCATGAGTTAAACACGAAGACTCATTTTCAAATCTGCCCTTGTAGACTTGTAAATAAGGCTTCTCACAATTGCCTTGTAGTTACATAGTCATTGAGGTTGAAAAAAGACTATTAGTCCATCACCTTCAAAATTTAAGATCTTCTCTTTGCAATATGCAGATTAGTTGTTAATTGATCAAGAAGAAGGCAAACAGAAAAAAACATTTGTCTCAAAAGTGAAGGAAAATCAATTCCTTCTTGACCCCAGATACTGGTGATTGGATTCCTCCCTGGATCAATACTCTTTCTCTTTTTAACCAGGATAACCCTGAATGCCCCTTTTAATAAAAAAATGAACTACTCTTTCTGTGAAGAACCCTTTCCTTTCTTTAAGGTAGAATTTTATGTCTAACCTCAAAGGATGTCCTCTTGTCGGTTGAAACCCTCTTGGCAGAAAAAGCTCACTTAACAAAGCTTTATACTGACCCTGAATGTATTTATATAATGTAATCATATCCCCTCTTTGATGCTTTTTGTCTAGAGAAAATAAGTTTAATTTGGTTTGTCTTTCTTCATAACTTAGCCCCTTCATTCCCCTTATTATATTTGTAGCAATTCTCTGTACCTTTTCCAGCTCTAAAATTTCATGTTTATGAAGTAGTGTCCTAAATTGTACTCCATATTCCAATTGAGGGCATGCTAGGGATTTGTATAGTGGCAGAATTATATTTACTTTCCTTGCTTCTATGCCCTTCTTAATACATGCTACAATTGTATTTGCCTTTGCAGCTGCTGCTTGGCATTGAGCACTGTTATCTAGGTGGTTGTCCACAAGTACTCACAAAGCTCTTTCAATATCAGGTACCCCTAGATTTGCTCCATTAAGATTATAAATTGCATGGCTATTTTACTTCCCAGATGCATAACTTTACATGTATTCTTATTAAATCTCATCTGCCATTTAGATGCCCATTCCCCTAATTTATGCAAATCCTTTGGAGGGAAAGTACATCTTTATCTGATTTAATTACCTTGCACAACTTCGTGTGATCAGCAAAAATGGAGACACTACTTTCCAGTCCTACTTCTAAGTAATTAATAAATATGTAAAAAAAAAAGACAACCTAATACTGAACCCCAGAGGAACCACAATTACCACATTAGTCCAATCGGAGTATGTTCCATTTACCACAACCCCTTGCTTCCTGTCTTTTAGCCAGCTCTCAATCCATGAGCAGATATTTACTGCAATTCCTGTATCCCTTAGCTTGCACAATAGTCTCCCATGTGGCACTATATCAAAAGCCTTTGCAAAATCTAAAAATATTACATCCACTAATTTGCCTTGATCCAGGTTCCTACTAACTTCCTCATAGAAACTAATTAGATTTGTTTGACATGACCTATCCCTCATACATCCATGTTGACTCCTACTTATAATCCTGTTCAAATATACATATTCTTGTATATTATCCCTTCTTAACTCTTCTAAAAGCTTTCCCAATAAAGAAGTGAGGCTCACTGACTGGTTTATAATTCCCCAAATTTGCTCTTGCTCCCTTCTGAAATACAGATATCACCTTTGCTTTTCGCCAGTCATCTGGAAGCGACTCTGTGTTGAGTGTATCTTGAAAAATTAAATATAATGGTTTGGCTATTACAGAACCAGTTCCCTCAGCCCTCAGTGCCCTTGGATGTATTCCATCAGAACCTTGGGCTTTATTAACATTTATTTTTTTTCCAACCTCTTTTGGATTTCTTCCTGCGTTAACCAATTATTAGGTGAAGGAATAGCAGAGTCATTTTTTTGTAGTGCCCTCATCATTATCTGACAGCCTGTTTCACATTGTAATGTTCCTATAGCTTCCTTCCTGGCTTTCTTCCCATTAATATATTTAGAAAATATTTTAGGGTTAGTCTTACTCTCTCTTGCAACAAATTTTTCATTTTCTTTTTTAGCCACTCTAATAGCTCTTTTGCAAGCCTTGTTGATTTCATTGTACTTACTTAAGGCAGTCTCTGTCCCCTCTTGTTTGTATAATTTAAATGCCTGTTTTTTACTCCCTGTGGTGATCTTTAAATCATTGTTAAGCCACGTTAGATGTGATTTACTCCTTTTACTTTTATTCCCATAAGTATGTATATTTAGTAAGGATTTAAATGTTGTCTATTTATGTTCAGTATTTTTACCTACAGTATCAGTTCTCTGCCCAGTCTATACGTTGTATTGCTGCCCTTAGACCGTTAAAATCTGCCCTTTTAAAATTTAGAGTTTTTGTTGGCCCCTTACAGTTTTGTTTTTTTGATTCAATCTCAAATGAGACTGTGTTGTGAACATGGTTTCCCAAAGGTTGTCCTATTTCAACATTTGATACCATATCAATATCATTTGTGATAACTAAATCCAAGATAGCCTAATTTCTGGTAGCTTCTTGTATAACCTCTGTCAGATAATGATCCCTGAGTGTACTCAAGAACATTCTCCCCTCGCTAAACTGCTGGTCTCATTCATCCAGTTTATTTCTGGGTAGTTAAAATCTCACATTATTAGAACTTGCCCATGCTTAGCTGCATTTCCAGTCTGTAACAATAATTGCATTTCCTCGCTTTCAATTATATTTGGGGGTTTATAGCATACTCCAACCAATATTCTTTTGGAGTTTGCTGCTCCGCTATTTAAGTCTACCCCCACAAATATTCAACATTACCGCGAGTTCCAGCATAAATATCTTCTCTGACTATAGGCTTAAATTCAGGCTTAACATACAGACAAAGAGTCCTCCCGTTTTACCATTGCCCCTATCTTTACTAAATAGGTTACAACCATCCACATTAACAGTCCAGTCATGAGATTCATTCCACCATGCTTCAGTAATGCCTATTAAATCCCATATTGCTAATAATTCCAACTTGCCCATTTTTCCTGGCAAGCTTCTGGCATTAGCGAGCATACACTTCTGTTCTGAGTTTGTAGTTTTGAAGTGCCTGCCTCTGTACATGAGTTACTTAGTAATACCTCCCTATTGACTATACTAACCCTCCCACCATGTCCTCCCCCATGAGAATAAAATTCAGCCCTTATCCCCTCTACACTTTCTACCCCATTACATTCATCTAGTCCCTCCCCCCACCTAGTAGTTTAAACACTCCTCCAGACTTTCTACCATCCTATCCCTTAACACAAAAGCTCCCTCATCATTAAGGTGCAATCCATCCCTGCTACAGAGACTGTACCCAAGTAAGAAGTCAGCCCAGTGCGCTAAAGACCGAAACCCCTCCTTAGTGCACCACATTTTAAGCCATGCATTAACCCGCAGGAGCTTTTATTTCTCATTTTATGTATCTGTTTAAATCCATACCCTAGGACCCAATAGAAAATGTGATTCTTCCCACCCAAACACTGACTGTGTTGTAACTTTTTCTAGTTAACATACAGGTCTAGGAGTTGGTGGTTTCTGGTATTTTGAGAGTGGGAGAAGGAGGTGTGTTTGTGATTGCAGGTAGGAAGGAGTTTTGTTTCATATTACTACACTTAATTTAATAATCATATCACACTACTTTTACATATTTCACACATAGAGTATAGCATACACACAGGAACATTACATGCTAACAGGGATTTGAGGTCTGTCAAACACTGATATGATGACAGTCAGTTCAAGGTAAAGAGGAAGATGGCTGAGGAAGCAAAAAAGCAACAAGAGCTATTGATGATACCCCCTCCCAGACTACATACACACATAGTTACATATCATAGACATAGGCCTAAAACACATTAATCACATACTCCCAACCCTATTCCCTCACTCTAAACAATCACACCATACTTATACACATAGAACCTGCATTTTTTCTTTACTATACTCATATGAACATAAGCATATAAACAGGTAACCCATCTAGGTTATTCTAACATGGATGTGAGGTCTCTCAAACACTGATATGATGACAGAAGGTGCAGGGTAAAGAGGAAGATGGCTGAGGAGACAAGAATAGCAAGTGTTGTGGGTGCTGCTCCCAAGTGTACATACACACATAGTTACTTATCACACATATAAGCCCTGAACACATTAACCATATACCCTAATCACAAACACTCATACTTGGATTATAATTATACACATATAACATACACATTTTTTTTTCTTTACTACATTCATAGAATAATAAATATTAGCATTTATTATTTATTTACATTTGATTTATTTGGAGAGAGGGTGGGTGGAGGAGGGAGGACTGGAGGAGTCAAGGTGGAGAGGAGAGAGAATGAAACCGGGAAAGGAGTTGAAGAGAGGGAGAGAGTGGAGAAAGGGAGAGGAGTGGAGAGATGGAGAGGAGGGGAGAGAGAGGGAGTAGTGATGAGAAAGGGATAGATAGGCGTGGAGAGGGGAGTAGTGAGGAGAGAGGGAAAGGAGGAGGGAGAGATATGGCTAGAAGTGGTAACAGTGGTAGTTCTGGGAGGGGAACCTGTAGGGGAGGTTGAGGGATGGAGGGATGCCCCATCTGCAGGAACACAAAGAGCAGGGACAGTGGGGTCTGATCCAGGGGCAGTTATGCAGATGAACAGGTATCAGAGACAGATGAGGGAGGCCAGGATACCCAGCAGCAGTTAGGAGGACAAGAGGCTTTACCCAAGCACAGAGCCCCTAACTATTTGAAGAAACATATTATGATTCTTCTCTGTGCAATCCATGCCAAGATCCTACATGAGGGTAGGGACATGGGGCCTTGCCAGAGGGCTTGTTTGGAGTAAGGTGGCAGTAGAGGTAAAAGCCCTAGGTTATGCTAACACGGATGTGAGATCTTTCAACCACTATTATGATGACAGGTGGTCCATAGTGAAGAGGAAGATGGCTGAAGAGGAAAGAGAATCAATAGCTATGAGTGGTGCCCCCAGTGACTGTGAAGTTCCACAGGTGGGAGAGGCTGCTGAGAGACTGGATTGCCCCAGCTATTGTAATAGGACTTTTTAGGCCTGGTGGACACGTGTGATCCAAGTATCATGCCAGGTGAATATCATATACAGCACTATCCCCTCACATAGCCACACATATACACCACACACACATAGATAACAGACTTTAAGTGTAAATACTGCCCACCAATGAAAGGGAAATGGTAGCTCCATGAATTTGATTAGGAATATATGTTACCTGTGTGTCGAAAAGCTTAAAAATAACAATATACAATCAGATTAAATAAAATATATAATTAAATTAAGTAAACATTCAATAGTGTGTTCAAAAAGTTTCACTACATCTATGGAGCCTGAGGGAGGGGCAGCAGTTCAAGTGAAGCCTGAAGATGTTGAAGAGTAACCTGATTATTCCCCCACTGAACAGTTTCCATGGTATAAGGAGCAGCAACATGGAACCTATGAGGGCCCTGGATACAAGGAGGAGGAGGATAAGTAAATGTCACTCCTGTTCTGTTTTACCCTACCCACTCCCGCCTTCCCCAGATTGACTTGCCACCTGGGCCCTCATATTGAACTGACGGTTCATGCAGTTAGCACCATCACCACCACCACCTTGTCCTCCTCCCATCACCACTACCTACTGGTGACCTGTGCTCAGGCAGAGGAGGAGCTATGTGCTCCATTTATTATTTACTTTTTCAAAATGTTAACATAAACATGCCTGTCTAAAGAGTAGGTGATAATGACTATGTGATAGTGATATTTTATAACCATGTGGCTACATACCATCACATAGTCCATAATACTCATCTTTGTGGACATGTATGGTTATGGTTAGTATTATACCAATTGATGGTCACAGAGAAGATGATGTTGTCCCTTTTTTTTTGTTCTTTTAAAAAAAATTATAACCTGTATTTTTTATTTTATTTTAGGCAAATTTCATATCCATTTAAACATTTTGTACATCTGCAAGCAAGAAAACTATGTACACAATGGCTTTCATATAGCCATTCCATCAATGACACGACCACCGAATAAAATGATCGCACATGACATTAAACACAAATATTATGTTTTATTTCCCACAATTGATGTTATTTTTAATTTGATATACTAATGCATAAATGGCTGTGGCCCTGCATAGCCCTACAATACTATTTTAATTAAACCCAATAGTTATACATGTGTTAAGGAAGCATATCATCCTCTCAACAATATGAGACCAGATACTTTTGCCTGATTTAATTAACAGACATTAAAGCTCATTACCTTTATTTTTCATCAATATTAATGGGTACATGTTTAGATGTCATAATAACATAATACTCATATGATATGATAAAACCTGTATACCGATGTGATATCAATGTGACTGCACAATATCACATAGAGATATTGATGGTACTGTTGGCCCCCTGAATGTGGTCAGAGCTAAGCATTCCTTGTGAGATCCCACATCATTGCTACTGGTCATGGTAATTGATTTCTCATGACAGATACAGCATGGTATGAACTGCTTGTAGTTGAACATAAGGTAAGTTGGTTTATTGTACAGTAACAGTATAAAGCACTGTTCTGTACGTACAGATATTGCTAGATGTTTATCCTCCTCTTTTTTAGATATTAATATATGTGTGTAATTAAATTATATTACATTATCCAGGAGTTATTGCATCTGTTTAATTTAGTAGTGGTATGCCTATTACAGATTACTTCTTATATGAAGTGATGAATTACCGTATATACTCTAGTATAAGCCGAGTTTTTCAGCCCTTTTTTTAAGGCAAAAAAGGGCCCCCTCGGCTTATACTCGAGTCACTCTCCCCCCATGTCTCTCTAACCCCCCCCCGGGTCTCTCTAACCCCCCCCCGTGTCTCTAACCCCCCCGTGTCTCTAACCCCTCGTGTGTCTCTAACCCCCCCGTGTGTCTCTAACCCCCCCGTGTGTCTCTAACACCCCCGTGTGCCTCTCTCTAACCCCCCCGTGTGTCTCTAACCCCCATGTGTCTCTCTACCCCCCCGTGTCTCTTTCCTTCCCCTCTCCTCCACCTAAACCCCCCTAAATACCTCCCCCTCTCCCCTCACTTACCTGCTTGTGCTCCGGCCTCCGCTCCTTGACCCGGCGCGCATGTGACGTCACATGCGCACCGGGTCAAGGAGTGGAGGCCGGAGCACAAGCTGGTAAGAGAGGAAAGAGGGGGGAGGTATATAAGGGGGTTTAGGTGGAGGAGGGGGGTTGAGGGGGGTTTAGGTTGAGGAGGGGGGTTGAGGGGGATTGAGGAGGGAGGTTGAGGGGGGGGGGTTGAGGATGGGGTTTGAGGATGTGGATGGGGGGTTGAGCAGGGGGTTGAGGATGGGGCGGTTGAGGAGGAAGGTTGAGGAGTGGGTTGACGATGGGGGGGTTGAGGAGGGAGGTTGAGGAGGGGGTTGAGTTGTGGGTTGAGGAGGGGGGTTGAGGGGGGTTTAGGTTGAGGAGGGGTGTTGAGGAGGGTTGAGGGGGGTTGAGGTTGAGGAGAGAAGTTGAGGGAGGTTGAGGGGGGGGAGGTTGAGGGGGGGGAGGTTGAGGATGGGGGGTTGAGGATGAGGATGGGGGGGTTGAGGAGGGGGTTGAGGATGGGGGGTTGAGGAGGAAGGTTGAGGAGGGGGTTGAGGAGTGGGTTGAGGAGGGGGGTTGAGGGGGGTTTAGGTTGAGGAGGGGGGGTTGAGGGGGGTTGAGGATGGGGAGTTGAGGATGAGGAGGGAGGTTGAGGATGGAGGGTTGAGGAGGGGGTTGAGGATGAGGATGGGGGGTTAACGAGGGAGGATGAGGATGGGGGGCTTGAGGAGGTGGTTGAGGAAGGGGTTGAGGATGGGGAGTTGAGGAGGGAGGTTGAGGATGAGGAGGGAGGTTGAGGATGAGGAGGAGGGGTTGAGGAGGGGGGTTGAGGTTGAGGAGGGTGGTTGATGATGGGGGGTTGAGGATGGGGGTTAAGGAGAGAGGATGAGTATGGGGGGTTGAGGAGGGGGGTTGAGGATGGGAGGGTTGAGGAGGGAGGATGAGGAGGGAGGTTGAGGAGGGGGTTGAGGTTGAGGAGGGGGGTTGAGGAGGAGGGAGGTTGAGGATGAGGAGGGAGGTTGAGGATGAGGAGGGAGGTTGAGGATGAGGAGGGAGGTTGAGGAGTGGGGTTGAGGAGGGTGATAAGGGAGGGGGGAAGAGACACAGGGAAGGGAGGGGTTGGAAGAGACACAGGGAAGGGAGAGGGGAGAAGAGACACAGGGAAGGGAGAGGGGAGAAGAGACACGGAGAGAGGGGGGAACACATCACTCATTTTACCCAGTATTTTGTGGTAAAATGGGTGCCTCGGCTTATACTCGGGTCGGCTTATACTCAAGTATATTCGGTATGTGATTTATACTCATCTAATTCTCATTTCTGTGGTGCAATGTCTGCATGTGACTCTACTAGAATGCTTTATTATTATTATACAGTATTACCTTCAGATTTTTCATGATTCAAGTGTATATATATATATATATATATATATATATATATATATATATATATATAGAGTTAATAAATAGTATGTTTGTGTTCACATTTATATGTGTAAAATAAGTTAAAAAACATATTTCCTGCCCAGAATTCTGAGAAGTACCGTTTTTCCATTGTATTCTGGGAACCTAAGCAGGGCCATGCAAATGTGCCTACAAAGGCTTCGTTCGTGTAATGCAATACCATTTTAAACATGGTAATGCCTGCTGTTTGAAGATACCTAGATAGATAGATAGATAGATAGATAGATAGATAGATAGATAGATAGATAGGTAGATGAAATGCTCTGAAGTAGAAAAGTCTGGAGGTTTGTACTTGAAGTACCATTAAATTAACAAGATAGTAATAATCCTATTAATGGACAAACATCTTATAATGAACAGGGATGTTTTCCTGCCTAGGGACACAAGGAACAGACCTAGAGAAGCACAGATTTCCGGGGGTGGGGCAGCAGTCTGCTTAAATCCAGTGCAATGCATTGAAATATGTTTCTATATGCACAGAAATGTCTATATACAGTGATATTTCAATCTGTAAGTGTACTTACCATTTCCTCTTATAACCATACATATAAACATAAACACACATATATTTATTTGATATAGAAAGGAGATATAGAAAGGAGAAAGTAGAAGCTGCAAGTGGGATGTGGTGGTGCAGATCTGAATTGCCTAGAAAAGCATAAAAACCTAAAAATACCCATGATAATGCTATACTATTTAGAGGTTATATAATAAACACTTTCTAGTTGCTTGTACAAAGTGCAAAGTGGAATAATGTTGTCACCACAATATGTCAGTCATAGTTGTGTGAAGTGTTCTCTTGGCATTGGGCATCTGGGCTAAGAGATTCCCTGTACTGATGGTACCATGTTTTCCTCTGTTTTAGACATTTTTATAGGTAGTTGCTTTATTGTATGGAACAACTAGATACATTATATTTGTATTCTATAGGTTATATGCATGTTAAACATACATAATATTTGTATTTATTGTTTTAGAAATAGTTTTATGGTAATTAAAGGTTTACTATGGGACCTAGTCTATAGAGATGTATTCAAATCATTGTTTGCAAAGGCAGAAATAAAAAGTCCTTTGTGGAACTGAAACAATGCTTTACATGGCACACGTTATCATTGAAGCCTCCTGTGGAGAAATGCAAGCAACCACCTTACAAAGCTATCACATATTTTGCAGCAGCTCTGTGTAATTAGGTTAATTGGACATTCTGATCTAGTGATCTTAATTATGTAACCAAGTGATATGTTTAATGCCACCAAACCTTTAATTATTTGGATCCCATTCCAAGTTTTTCTCAGGCATTTATGATGCAAGTTGATAAGTAACTTACCAACTGTTACAAAGTTCAGCACTGTGTGAATGCAGCTCTGAATAGGCTAAAATGAGCAGGATTAGTAAGTTACAGTTAGTTGTCCCATTGACCTCAATTCAAAGCCTAACCCAATTGCAGTTAACGGTCCTCAAGCAAGTTAGCGTAGCTGATTTTCTGAATACCACCTGTTAGAGCTCAAATAAGCCTGGTGAAAGCTTTCAAATGCAGATTAAGGGAAAGCACTATAATAAAAAAAAAAATTAAGTGCTAAATAAAAATTATATCACATCCATATAGGCATATATGCTGCATTCTGAACACAACATTGCAAAGTATGATGTGTGAGTCTGCATACATCTATGGACATCAATTATTGTCATTAATACATATGAGCATAATAAATATCAACTGCACAGACTCCAGTACACAAGAGGTTTATACAAATGAGGAAAGTGACATGGCCTATACTTGGTATAATGCATTGCCTATGAAATGGCTAGCCAGACCCCCCAAATTGTCATTAACAGCATGTATCCACAGCACATCAGAATAATGAGAATGATCGTGTATGTTACATCCATGGAAAGGTATGACATGTACACAAAACCGTTGTTAGACATCAAGGTGTGAGATGTATTATAATGGACAGCCTGATACCTTAAAGAGAGGAGTTGTTGGTACTGATTGGGATATGAATTTAGAGGTAAAGGCCATGTGTCTTTCCTCATTTGTATACACCTCTTGTGTACTGGAGGCAGCAGGAGCACCAGGAAGCTTACCTCCATCAACAAGAATCTTGTGCACACATGTCCTGTTATTGTGCGTGTGAAAATATGTATACATATAATAAATATGTTGAATTTAATCCAGTGTTTATGTATTCCTATCTGATGATGATAACATGTTATTTGTTTAAAACCACTTCAGTAGAATAGTGATATGGAAAGTGTTATATTATAATTTAGTAGTATTACCTCTATATATAAATTTCACTGGTGTTGATACATGATGTATAAATCTGTGCTAACACCTTATGAAAAACTGCATGAACACTTCTTGCTCAAACTAATTCAGGCAACATCTTAACAACCATCCCTGTGTTTTTGTACTGGCCTGAACATGTTTTAGATAGAAAAAAATGAATAATTTGTTTATAAAGTCACCCTTAATGCTTAGTTTAGGTGTTGTTTGAACCAAGATGTGAATTGTTAACTCATGTTGATGTGAACATCATAATTAACACAGACAGTGTAATCACGTGGCCTTAACAACATTATTTTCTAATTAACTAACATAATTGACATGGAAAATGACAATAATCAAATGCATGAAGACATAAAGGTGTCCAGGCATATTTTATCATCATCCATATATACATATGGTTATGTTGTTATCCGAATTGTATTACTTTTTTCATGCAGATTATTTCTTAATTTCCGTATTGGTCCGAATATAAGCCGCACCTTTTGTCCGTTTTTTGAGTTTGCGAGTTACGAGAGCGGCTTATATTCGCGACCGTCCAAAAAATCACTTTCGATTTGCGAGCTTGCGAGTTACGTATTTGGCTTATATTCGCGAATACAAAATTACTGCCGATTTGCACAATTGCGAGTTAATGGTGCCGATTTGCGTGCTTGAGACTGCGGTATTGAATAGCGATTTACGGTTTTAGTGATTCTAACATCCTGTAAGGCCTGTAACCTGCAAAAAAAGCTACAGTGCTAATTAGAAGGCTTCTTTTTTTGCAATGGTTGATCAATTGGAGAGTCTTTTTCTCTCCAAATTTAAGGGTGTGGCTTATATTTGAGTACTATATTTTTTCTATTTTTTCCCCTTGAATTTTCCAGGTGCGGCTTATATTCAGACCAATACGGTATATGATTTATACACATCCACTATACGATAACACAGGATGGGTATACTGAAACATGACCTGGACCTAGTAGCATGACTTTAGAGCGCCGTCATCTGTGAGCCGACACATGTGCGCAGAGACAGTAGTGCGCCCGACAGAAACGCGCCCTACAGGAGCATGCCAGATTGGAGCGTGACACTTGGACTAAAGGTAGGATTAGGGTTAGGCTGTGGGGTCTAAGGGTTAGGTTTTGGGGGTCTAAGGGTTAGGTTTAGGCTGCGGAGTCTAAAAGGTTAGGGTTAGGCTGCGGGATCTAAGGGTTAGGATTAGGCTGCAGGGTCTAAGGGTTAGGGTTGGGCTGGAGGCCCTAAGGGTTAGGGTTAGACGGCTGGGTCTAAGGGTTAGGGTTAGGCATGGTCCATGTCGTTAGGGAATAGAACTTGCACTCTTGTATCAGGGCGCATTTGACCTGCACTTTAAAATGGTGCGCTGCTGTCAATGCACTCATGTCCGCACCATGCGCGCCAATGTCGGGGTGCCCCTGAATCCACATATAAGATAAATGTAATGTATGTCAATGTCCCAAATAAGTAACCATGTAGCAGACCATGAATTAATATCGTTGGTGTGGTTTGAATTCAACCCAAGAGGACAGGAGACTGTATAAAATGTGGTCATATGTTCGCTTAAACGATAATTAGATCATTAATCATTAATCACTCCATAATAAAAGAAAACATTAAGGTGCATATCACTTATATATATTCTTAATCAGCTCTATGAAACAGATGCAATTCGTTCTGGATTATGTAATCCAGATCAGGTACACACATATAGTGTGTTTGGGAAACTCTTGAATTAGTATGACACTGTGTATAGTTAAATAGTTACATAGTAATTAAGGTTGATAAAAGACTTTCAGTCCATCAAGTTCAACCTTTTAGGATCTCCTCTGATCTGCAATATGCGTATTAGTTATTAATGAATTAGTTGTTAATTAATTATTAATAAATTATATAATTTTTCATTTTTTATTATTTATTTTTTTATTATTAATTAATCCAGAGGAAGGCAAACAGAAAAAAAAGAGTGAAAATTAGCCAATCATATCAAAGGGAAAAAATAATAATTCCTTCCTGACCCCAGATACTGGCGATCGGATTTCTCCCTGGATCAATACTCTCGCTCTAATTATCCAGGATAACCCTGAATTCCCTTTCTAGTTAGAAATAAATCCAGTCCCCTTTTAAAGTTATCCATCGAATTCGCTGTCACCACTTCATATGGTAGAGAATTACACAGATTAACTTACCCTTTCTTTCTTTAAGATGGAATCTTTTTACTTCTAACCTCAAGGGGTGTCCTCTTGTCAATTGAAAACCTCTTGCCACAAAAAGCTCTCTCGACAAATCTTTATACTGAACCAGATTGTATTTATATAAGATAATCATATCTCCTCTTAGATGCCTTTTTTTCTAGAGAAAATAATTTTAATTTGCTTTGTCTTTCTTCATAACTTAGCCCCTCCATTACCCTTATTTGATTTGTTGCCCTCCTCTGTACCTTTTCCAGCTCTAAAATGTCATTTTTATGAAGTGGTGCCCAAAATTGTACTCCATATTCCAAATGAGGGTGTACTTTAGATTTGTTTAGTGGCAGAACTGTATTTGCTTCCCTTGCTTCTATACCCTTCTTAATACATGCTAATATTTTATTTGCTTTTGCAGCTGCTGCTTGGCTTTGAGCACTGTTACCTAGGTGGTTGTCCACAAGTACTCCCAAATCCCTTTCAATATCTGATACACCTAGATTTGCTCCATTAAGTTTATAAATTGCATGGGTATTTTTCCTTCCCAGATGCATAACCTTACATCTATTCATATTAAATCTCAGCTGCCATTTAGATTCCCATCCCTCAATTATATATAAATCCCTTTGGAAGGAAAGCACATCATTATCTGATTTAATTACCTTGCACAATTTTGTGCCATCAGCGAAAATGGAGACACTACTTTCCAGTCCCACCTCTAAGCCATTAATAAATATGTTAAAAAGGAGAGGACCTAATATTGAACCCTGAGGAACCCCACTTACCACATTAGTCCAATCGGAGTATGTTCCATTTACAACAACCCTTTGCTTCCTGTCTTTTAGCCAGCTCTCAATCCATGAGCAGATATTTACTGCAATTCCTGTATCACTTAGTTTGCACAATAGTCTCCCATGTGGCACTGTATGAAAAGCCTTTGCAAAATCCAAAACAACTACATTCACTGATCTGCTGTGATCCAGGTTCCTGCTAACCTCCTCATAGAAAGTAATTCGATTTGTTTGGCATGACCTATCCCTCATACATCCATGTTGACTCCAACTTATAATACTTTTATAAATAGACATATTATTGTGTATTATCCCTTATTAACCCTTCTAAAAGCTTCCCTAGTACAGAAGTGAGGCTCACTGGTCTATAATTCCCCGGATTTGCTCCAGCTCCCTTTTTAAATATAGGTATCATATCTGCTTTTTCCCAGTCATCTGGTAGAGACCCTGTGTTGAGTGAATCTTGAAAAATTAAATATAGTGGTTTGGCTATTACAGAACCCAGTTCCTTTCAGTACCCATGGATGTATTTCATCAGGATCCGGGGCTTTATTAACATTTATTTTTTCCAACCTCTTTTGGATTACTTCTTGTGTTAACCAATTATTTGGCAAAGTTAGTGTAGCCCCATTATGTTGCACTGTCCCAAGCACTGGTACCTCCCTTGTGTATACCGAAGAAACGTACCTATTTAGCTCATCTGCCTTTTCCTGCTCACTCATTTTCAAATGGCCTGTGTCACATTGTAATATTCCTATAGCTTCCTCCCTCGCCTTCTTCCCATTAATATACTTAAAAAATATTTTAGGGTTAGTCTTACTCTGTTTTGAAATGAATTTTTCATTTTCTATTTTAGGCAGTCTAATAGCCCTTTTGCAAGTCTTGTTAATTTCCTTGTACCCCCCTAAAGCAGTCTCTGTCCCCCCTAGTTTGTATAATTTAAATGCCTGTTTTTTTACTCTGTATCATGATCTTTAAAACATTGTTAAGCCACATTGGATGGGATTTACTCTTTTTACTTTTATTCCCACATGGTATATGCCGATGTGTATGTATATTTAGTAAGGATTTAAATGTTGTCCATTTACACTATGTTCAGTGTTTTTACCTATAAGTTCTCTGTCCAGTCTATACTTTGTATTGCTGCCCTTAGATCGTATTTGTTGGCCGCTTAAATTTTTTTTTTTTTTATTCAATCTCAAATGAGACTGTGTTGTGATCACTGTTTCCCAATGGTTGCCCTATTTCAACATTTGATACTATATGAATATTATTTGCAATGTCTAAATCTAAGATAGCTTCTTTTCTAGTAGGATCTTGTATAACCTGGGCCAGATAATGATCCCTGAGTGTACTCAAGAACCTGCTCCCCTTAGTTGAACTACTGGTCTCATTTATCCAGTTTATTCAGGGTAATTAAAATCTCCCATTATTAGAACTTGCCCATGCTTAGCTGCATTTCCAATCTATAACAATAACTGTATTTCCTCACTTTCAGCTATATTTGGGGGTTTATAGCATAGTACTACTAATATTATTTTGGAATTTGCTGCTCCGCTATTTAACTCTACCCACAAACATTCAACTTTATTACTAGTTCCGCCATTAATATCTTTTCTGACTATAGGCTTTAATTAAGGCTTAACATACAGACAAATCCCTCCTCTTCTTTTATCATTGCCTCTATCTTTCCTAAATAGGTTATAAACATCCAGATTAACAGTACAGTCATGAGATTCATCCCATCACGTTTCGGTAATGCCTATTGAATCCCATTTTTCATTAATTACTAATAATTCTAACTCTCCCATTTTTCCTGGCAAGTTTCTGGCATTAGCAAGCATACACCTCATGTTAGGAGTCTGTAGTTCTGAAGTGTCTGCCACTGTTCTTGAGTTACTTAGTACTACCTCCCTATTGACTATACTACCGCTCCCCCAATGTCCTGCCCTATGAGTTGTTAATTCATTCCTTATACCCTCTATACTTTCTACCACGTTACTTATAGCTCGTCCCTCCTCCCCACCTACTAGTTTAAAAACTCTTCCAGCCTTTCTACAATACTATCCCCTAGCTCAAAAGCTCCCTCATCATTAAGGTGCAATCCATCCCTGCTATAGAGATTGTACTGAAGTAAGAAGCCAGCCCAGTGCTCTAAAAACCCAAACCCCTCCTTAGTTCACCACATCTTTAGCCACACATTAACCTCCCTAAGCTCCTTCTGCCTCCCTGGGCTAGCATGTTGCACTGGTAGTATCTCAGAAAATACTACCTTGGAGGTCCTTGCCTTCAGCTTATTACCTAGCTCTCTAAAATCATTCTTTAGGACACACCATCTTCTACTAACTTTGTCATTGGTACCAATATGTACCAAGACCGCTGGTTCATTTCCAGCCCCTCCCAATAATTTGGCTACTCGATCCACAACATGATGAATCCGAGCACCCGGGAGACAGCAAACTGATAGATTGCTGGGATCTGGGTGACAAATCACCCTGTCTACCATCCTAATAATGGAGTCCCCTACCACCAAAACCTGTGTGTTGCTCTGCCTATTCTGCCCTCCCACTCCTCCAGTAAAACTTTTCTCCCGGCTGTTAGAGGGAACCGCTCTATCTGGCATTGCCATTCCTGAATGGACATCCCCAACAGTTTCACTCAATCTGGCAAATCTGTTGTTGTTTGACAACTCAGAACTGGCCTGCCTCCTCATGTTCCCCCTTATTCCCCTTCTAACTGTAACCAAGCTACCTCGCTGGACATCCTCACTAGGCCCAGCTCCACCATCCATGCTAAGCCCAGCTAAACTGTGCACCCTGAGCACCAACCCCCTTTCCAGTGGAGCAATATCACTAAGATCTGCAATTCTCCTCTCCAGTTCTCCAATTTGAGCTTCCAGAGAGGCAACATGCTCACACCTGTCACAGATGTATGGACCCTGGATCATCTGTTCCAGTATTGCATACATATGACAGGATGTACACTGAGTGAGGTTGCCACTGGACTCACTCATAAATATTATTATTGTCTACACAAATTCAGTGGGAAAATAAGGAATATAAAATAATATATTTGTATAAAGTTTTGTTAAAATAAAAAAAATATATATATATATATTTTTTTTTAATTCTTCCTCCTTTGCGCTTTAAATCTGCCCCCCCCTTTTCTTTTAACTCACTCCTTTTATTTAAACTCCTACACTTTTACTACACTTGCACTTACAGTAGAAATGTTCGCAAGCTCACAAGTTCGCCCCTTCTCCTGTTTATATTAACTTTTGCCTTCTCACCTAGTGCACTCTGCAATTTATCAGCCTTTACTTGCAAGGAAATTCCACTTGCAAACAGCCCCAAAACAGCTCACAAACCTTTTTATACTAGTTTAAAAGTCAAGCCACACCCTCTCACCTGGGCACAGTGCAGTGCTTTATACTGCTACGGTAGCAAAAAGCTAAGAAATTTACTTAAAATAAATAAAAAAATAGGTTTATCCGTAAAAAATACTAAATAGGGACTACATAATCTACACCAGTTGGTGAAATGTTAATCATACCCATATGTGTCCACAGAAAATAATATTATGAACCATGTGATGGTGGCTAGCTACATGGTTACTATATATCACCATCAAATAGTTTATGAGCATCAACTCTGTAGGTGAGTAAGTTAACATTTTGCCCAATAGATTTACACTGATAACTATTTACAAAGAATTAAATGAGATGCAGCCCATATCCCCCTCTCTATCTTGTCACACCACCCCCCTTCTGTTTCACCACACCCACTCCTATTTTGGGGTTTCCTAGGAGCTGCAGGTGTAGGTGGAGACATTGAGGCAGTGGGGTTTAGCCAGGCTGATGGTGGCTTGGGAACTACTCCGGAGTGAAGGATGCTACGCTCACAAGAGACCTTTGCAGTAGATCCATGTTCAATTGGAGAAGCAGATATGTCTCCATTTGGGTATGATGTCTCCTCATCTCCCAATACATTTGTCTTTGTGTGTGTGCCACAGTGATCAGTCTTTCCTACCTGGGGGTTTCATAGGAGATGCAGGTGGAGGCATAGCTGATGGTGGAGTGGAGGCATTGAAGCAGAGAGACTGATGATGGCTTGGGGATTGCTCCAGATTGAAGGATGCTGTGCTCGCCAGAGCCCTTCTCTGCAAATTCATAATGCCTTCTCATCTACAAATACATTTTTATTTTTGTTTGTGTCACAGTGGTGAGCAGCCTGCACATCATCATGCTCTCCAGCTGCCTTTCGAGAGTGATGAGTTCCTCAATGTTGGCTTCCAGTGATGGCCCTGGGGGCTGCAAATGTGTTGGAGATGGTGGTGACATCATGGAGTAGAAATTCTGGGGTGGTGGTGGCATGGTGGGCAGGTCAGATGCCTTTGTAGCTGAAATGAGATATCAGTAGTAGTATACCAGATGATAACATTGGATGGTCATATGATCTGTGTATTACTTTATACCTGCCTTCATGATCCTGGATGCCTAAATTAATTGCGATTGTGAGGAGTTTGTAGTTGATATATTTTCATATAATTTGAAGCAGTAATTTAATTTCATACCAGCAATAATTAATATCTATTTGTTATAAACACATCTACTGAGGATGGTACAAGATAGTACAGTGTTGTAAGGAAAGATAAAGTGAAGGATATATCCATCTCCTTCCTGTTGGTGAGTCAATTTAAAGGGATATGTAAATATTCTGGAGTTTATTAGAAATGTTTATTGAATTTTTATGTGCTCTGTTTGTACTGCCTCATATCAAACTAATATTCCCTGCTGGGGTCTGTCCTCTACAGCTCATGAAGACAGATCATCTGCTGTATTTGCTGTGCTGTGTCTCATACTTACCAATTAGTTACCATTTTTCATCAAGATTTAGCAACATGTTTATGAGACATGGTCCCTGATAGGTTAGGACACTACACTGCACATGAAGCATGCATCTGAATACTCTGCAGTTGGCAGACCATACAGGATCTATTTATGTTATGTTTATTCTACTGAAATAGATGTTTTAATTGATTCTCAATGAAACCTGGTGCATCACAGTAATTAGACACAAGTATGTTATATGCCTAGTCAAATCCAGGAACAATATAAATCCCTTTATCTGATGCTCAGCATTTACAGTGGATGTGTGTTATCCATATGTGTGGTGTACATGTTTGAGTATGTGACGGGATGATAGTATTTATAATATTCACCTTACAAGGTCCCTAGCTGCTGAGTATCACTAGACTCGGGAGTCTAACCACCGATTCTGGCACAATTTAATGCATCAGCATCGTCTCCCACTCACTAAAGTCGATTGTAGCTGGAGGGCACTCCTCTGACATCTTCCTCTTCACCCTGGTAGGCCTTCCCGCTTCTGCCACTGATCTTCGGTACCCATCCCTCTACCTTTCATCCACTGCGCCCACTCCTGCTCCTCACTGACCAGCCATTGCTCCCACTTCCTGCCCTCTCAGATCAACCACTGCTCCCACTTCTCCTCATCTCTCCTCTCACTGCTCCTCTCCTTCTCTCAATACCACTCAATTTCTCACCTCCTCCCCCTCACTTCTCACCTCTCCCTCTCTTCCATTTTCTCGCTCTTGCTCCTTCTCTCCCCTCCTTTCTCTCTCTCTGCTCTGCTCCACCTCTCCACAATCCTCCCTTTATTCTCTCCTTCTCCCCTCTCTCCCATCCCCTCCTCACTCCATACTAACTCCAAAAATAACGATTGTACTATTTGTTAATGTATAGGTTGAGAGTATAAGGTGGGGTATATGGGGGTATGTGAGTTGTGGTCTAACTATAATGTTTGTAGTTTAATTAATAACTCCTACCTACTCTCAGAAAACACTCTTCTCTTTCTCCTACACAATTAACAATGCCACCATGTCTAGACCTGTGTGTTTACTGGAAAAGCTCCAACATTGTTTGGGAGTGGAAAATAGGCTGGTGTGGAAAGGAATCCTGTGCAACTCAACATTGGGACAAATGCATTTTTAGTAATAATAATGAAAATCTTGAAAAATGGTGCAACACAAATGAATAGAGAACATTTTCAATGAGCCTGTGGCAAGATACTTTTGAAAACATCATGGTGCATTTAAGAGTTTTAAAGATAAAACTTTTCCTATTATCAATATTGGTAGAATGGACCTATTTATTGCGCTAATTGGATAAGAGCTATGTTTCTCTAAAGGTTTTGTATCATATCAGCTCTCCAGAGATATACATTATTAGTGATGCCTTGCAGCATCATTCAAGGAGAAAAATGTTTCTGACGAAATCCGGAAATCTCCAGTAAAATATTAGAATAATTGTTTTTTAATCAAGCATTGTACTATGGCAATTTACCTGGAAAAAAACATCACACATTACTGAATATCTGACATTATAAATGTATAGAAAATTGAGTTCACTTTTATTCTGATTGATATATACAACAGCAGATTAATTGCCCTTTATTCCTGACCAATTTCAATACACTGTATATTTGAAAATAATTTCCCCTGTAATTTCTCCTTGAACACATGACTTTTTTACATATGAAGGTT
The DNA here is from genome assembly GCA_027410445.1 of Discoglossus pictus. Taxonomy (NCBI): domain Eukaryota; kingdom Metazoa; phylum Chordata; class Amphibia; order Anura; family Alytidae; genus Discoglossus; species Discoglossus pictus. The sequence goes on from CM050169.1 coordinate 161,698,888, forward strand.
TTGAAATGTGTTGATTTCAAAATACCAATATTCTCTACAAGTGATCATTCTAATTTAAAGACCAATTTGGTGACAATGATCACATTAAAGGAAAAAGTTCCACTCTTTCTATCACACAGATTTTTAAGGAAACTTTCTAAGTAATATAGTTCAATTGAATTTACAATTATATAGTACATACAATTGATATATTTGCTTATGTTTTATTCTACTTTGCTTTTACATACATAGTTAAACCCTAAATGTGCTATTTCATTTAAAATCAATTCAAGTTTACATTGATCTGTCCATTTAAATATTTTCACCTGCAGAACAAAAACATTTTTTTTTAATCTGGAAAAGCTACATTTTCAAAGACAGCTGTGAAACTCTACTCTGACATCACATTAAATGTCATTAAAAATCCGTCATCAGAGTTGTCTGCATGTATCATCTGCATAGCTGAGATTGTTCTCTGTTGAGCACTTCTAACTTTGTTTTTTGAGAAATATCTACAAACTAACCTTAATAGGTTAGTTCTATGGTCATGATTACCCACTCTGAGAGAAACCTCTTTTAGCTCACTTGTGCCCTTCACAGGGAGAAATATCCTGTAGTATATCAGTCTGATCCAACTCACTAGAGTGACCCAGCCCCGAAATACCAGGCAATTTTACCCTGAACAGGAGAAATAGCAAACTCCAGAGGAATGTTTCTGCCTTCATTGGGCCTCGTCAGTAACGTGTAGCTGAACTCCCTAAGGCACAGTGAGCAAGGGGTCCACGTCTGGAGTCCCCCATCACCCTAAGGGAGACTAACCCCTAAGGGTAATTTGCATAAACAAAAAACAAAGTTAGAGGTGCTCAATCAGAGAACAAACTAACTTATTTCTCCCAGCAATATCAATTCCTGCTTTGGATTCATCCTGCCTGCCCTTATGTATGATGTATTCTGCGTATAGGTTGCATAAAAAAGCATGACAATATACAACCTTGTGGCACTCCTTTTTAGATGCTGAACCATTTGGTTGTGCCATGTTCAGTTCTGACCATGGCTTCTTGATCCACATACAGATTCCTCAGGATATGGATGAGATGGAGTGGTACTTTTTAAGAATTTGCCACATCTTGTAATTATCCACAGGCAAAGGCTTTTCAATAGTCTATGAAGCAAAAGTATATGTTTTTCTGGAACTATACTGCTTTCTCTATTACCCAGCTGACATTGGCAGTTTGATCACTTTTGCATCTGCCTCTCAGAAACCTGACTAGATCTGGTAGTTTCCGGTCCATATATTGTTGGAGCCAATCTTGCAGGCTCATAATCATTAAAGTCACGCTCCAAGAGGTTTGGCTCCAGACCATTGGACAAACTACTGAGGTTAAGAATGCTGTTAAGATTCGTCCTGTGTAGATCTTCTGTGTATGCCTGCCACCTCTTTGTCTTCTGTTAAATCACTACCATTTTTGTATCTTATCAAGCCCACTTTGGCATGAAATATTCCCTTAAGATCCCCAATTTGAAGATATCTCTTGACTTTCTTATTCTTTTATCTTCTACTATCTATTTACTTTGCTCGTTATAAATTGTCTCCTTGACTCTTCTTTGTTATCCTCTGGAATTCTGTATTTAGTTGGAAAAATATTTTCCTATCACCACTACCTTTCATTTTCCTTCTTTCCTGGGCTCATCAGACAACCAGTTTGCCTTCTTAGTTTTCTTTCTCTTGGGGATTCTATTTCCTGCTACTTTTTGTACAATGTCACAAATGTTTGTCCAAAGCTCTTCAGACATTCTATCTACCATATCTAGTCCATTAAATCTATTGTTTACTTCCACTGCATATTCACATGGAATAATATTGAGATATAATTTGACAAATTTCTCAGATGCTGACATCAAATGTTTTCCTCATGCCTTAAGCTGCTACAACACTACAGGTAGCTGTAAGGAGAAAACTTTTTTACTCAAAATAAACAGGCAAGCTCTCCATTTCCCTTTACTCTGCAGGTCCTAGAAGCACCATAAATCCTAAGTTCTTTGACAAGGTTCTGTGTTTTTGGCTCTTTCTGGGAAAATTCTGACCACAAGGCTGTACTCGTAAATCCTGACTTAAGTCTGATTTTAGGGGGCGTGATCATCATCATAAGCAAGTTTGTAATTTACTTTTTAGACACAGCCAATAGTAAATAAGACATCATCATAACGTCAGTAAAATATGGAAGTTACATGTAATCTGCAATCGAAGGCTAAGAATTAATTAGTGCCAATAAGTAATATTTGCTGATTGGGCTCGCAATCAAGCAAACTAGCAATCTACAAAAGGCATTAGATCATCTATTTTAGTCCATGTGGGTTTCATGATATGTATTAACCCCTTGAGTCCCAGGACCAATATTAATCAAAAATAACATACAAAAATAATATTTTTAATTGCATATTTGTGGGGTTGAGACTATTGTGCAATTAATTCTAATGTCTTTACATGCCTTTCCATGATCTACCAAGTACCATATTTTGTGTTTAATAGCTGTTACAGCTCTAATAAGTATTTGAAAAAGCCCTTCAGAGTCCTATTTAGTACTCATAACATTTTTGACAGAAACTTGATACTTTTTTACTTTGCGAGTCAGACTATAATAGAATATTGATTTTGTATAACTTTAATTATTTAAAGCTCATAAAATTTGAGCTGTGCTAAAACCAATAGTGTTCTAAGGCCTGTTTTGCAGCCTTGGCTGGCCCATAGTGATTGTGGGCAGGTAACTCGTAATCGGATTGCGAGTAGCTAATAGAATCTGTGGAAATATTAAGTGCAGTTTTAAGTGTGTATAAATGTACAAATTGGTCAGTAGAATAGGGCCCAATGTTAGTAAATTGTGTGGGGGTGGGGCAGTGATGTCAGGATCTTGTAAATTTTAGAAATACGTTTTAATAGTTAATGACATACATATATTTCTTCAATATTGCATGGAACTTCTCCTTAATTTAAATAATGTTTGTTTAATGACATTGTAAGAATTTCTTTGAATCCAGAAACATTTCAAAACTTCACCCAAAATTATTTGACGGTTCCAAAACAAATATGAAAACTGAGGTAATAAAAAGAGCTATGTAGTTTTCAACATATTTTGTTGCCACATCATAATTTCAATAATATTATATTCCTTGTATATATTGTTATCTAGTTTCAAACATGTTAAAATTATTATCTGTTTACTCTATTAATGTAACTGCTAGTCTCTCAACTGTATGTTGAATCCTGATGACATCAGAATCTAGATAAGTCTATGAAATGCTAATCAAGCCTAAGCACATCAGGATTATCTGCCAGTAGGAAGCAAGCTTTAGCAATTTTTGATCATTGTTATGTTGCTTAAAAATATATTCAATCTATGCTTCATAAACAAGTACCCTGCTGCATTACACAACTCAATGAGTATAATGAAGCAAACATTGAGGACATTCAATAGACTATATGATTAATTTTGCATCCTGCTGAATGGTTGATTAAATCCCACAAGCTAATATTTTGAACATATTATTGACCAAGAATTCTTGTCTATAGTGTAAAATATGTTCTGGTACGTTTATGTACTTAATTGCTATGGTATAAATACATACATATATATATATACATATATATATGTAAATATATATATATATAGTAAATAAAAAGTACATCTGTGTTCACATTTGAATGTCTAAAGCAAGTTAAAAAACCTGCTTCCAGCTCAGAGTTCCGAGAAAAACAGTTATTACACTGCATTCTGGGAAGTTGAGCTGGGACACACAAATATGCCCAAAAGTGCCTCGCTCTTCATTCCGTAGCCATCAATAAACATGGCTTCCTTTAAGCTTATGCGTGCTGTATTACACAGCTTTAATGCAAAGCCAAGGTTGGAATAAACACAGGCTGAGTATCCAATCCATGTACAGCTGTTTCAAGCTTACTGGCTATCATCAGCATAGAGCGGGATCTCAGCCTGTGTTGTGGAAATTATGAGTAGGTAGTTCACCACAACAATATATATATATATTACTCAAAGTAACCTAAACAGTGTGCTTTACCAATTTACAATAATTTGATCTTCTGCAAAAGACAGTACTAATAAATTGAGAATATTTCTTAAATTTATTTTAGTAGTAATGCTCAAAATGTAGATCACATCAAAATATTCCAATTGTCCACAACAGTATGGCCATTATTTCATCTTTAAATGATACTGCCTGGGAAGACATAAAGGAAAGATTTTTACGCTTTTAAAATGTATCTACAATTGACTTAGAGGCATTTTGTTATTTCTAGTTTAGGATTGTAAAACAATAAATAGCAAAGAAGAATCAAATTATATCACTGAAAAATAACTGCTCACACTATTAAGCACTGTCATACAACTAATACTAAACTAAACATGTACAATACACGGCCCCAGAGGTTAACACTTATGTACCCAGCCTACAAACACCTTTACCATCCTCCTTAACAATAATCATGTCTTAACATGCAATGTGTATCCCTGGCCATATCATTTAATGTAGTATATTTTAAAAAATGTCTCATCAAAATGTGTTTAAACAGAAAAGTACATGTATAATCTTAAGAAACATCACCAGTCTGATGAGAATAATTGTGTTATTATTATTATTATTATTATTATTATCGTTTATTTGTAACTCGCCAACATATTCCGTAGCGCTATACATAAGTTAAGTTACAGGCAATGACAGGTTCAAGATTCACACATTGCAATGAATGCAGGGTCCTGTCTTTAAGCTTGGAATCCGGTGTCCATAGCGCTTTCCCTAAAACACCGGGCAGGATTCAAACTCGCAGACTTACAATCTAAAGGTTGAAGTTTGTATGTGGTACAGTAGGGAGAGAGTAGTGCTGAGCATGTTAGGGAGAAAGATTATAGGCTTCTTTAAAGAGGTGCATTTTTATTGAAGTTTTGAAGGATTTAAGGCAGGAGGATAGTCTGGTGAAGTGAGGCAAGGAGTTCCAGAGAATAGGGGCAGCACAAGAAAAGCCCTGGAGGCGGAAGTGAGAGGAGGTGACAAGAGTGGTAGAAAGAAGAAGGTCGTTCGCAGAATGAAGAGGGCGTGTGGGAGAGTATTTGGAGATGAGAGCAGAGATGTATGGGTGTGTGCTGTGGTGGAAGGATTTATAAGTTAGGGTCAAGATTTTAAATTTTATTCTGGAGGCTAAGGGAAGCCAGTGAAGTGATTGACAAAGAGGAGCTGCCAACACTGAACGATGTGTACGGAAGATGAGTCTGACGGAGGCATTCATTATGGATTGAAGTGGGGAGAGGCGAGTGATGGGCAGGCCAACAAGGAGCAAGTTGCAATAGTCAAGACGAGAAATGCTGAGAGAGTGTATTAGAATCTTAGCAGAGTCCTGTGTAAGGTAGTGGCGTATATTGATTATGGTTTTTAGATGGAGAAGACAGGGTTTGGTTAGAGACTGTATGTGTCGGATGAAAGAAAGGGCAGGGTCCAGTAGAACCCCGAGACAACGGGCTTGGGAGGTGGGAGTGATGATGGCATTGTTGACAGAGAGAGAGATGTGAGGAATTGAAGCTGTAATAGAGGGTGGGAAGATTAAGAGTTCAGTCTTAGACATGTTGAGTTTTAGATGGTGGGCGGACATCCAAGAGGATATACTAGATAGGCAGACATGTGCTAGAAGAGAGGGGGATAGATCTGGTGCTGAGAGGTAGATTTGGGTGTCATCTGCATAGAGATGGTACTGGAACCCAAAAGAGTTTATTAGGGTGCCGAGTGAGGATGTGTAGATGGAGAAGAGGAGGGGGTTTAGGACTAATCCTTGGGGTACTCCAATAGACAGGAGGTGAGGAGAAGAAGATGTGCCTGAGAAGGAGATGCTAAATGATCGTTCTTGGAGGTATGATGAGAACCATGAGAGAGCAGTGTCTCGAATGCAGAGGGAGGAGAGAATGTGGAGTAGAAGCGGATGGTCAACTGTGTCAAAAGCGGCCGAGAGATCCAGAAGAAGCAAAATGGAAAAGTGGCCTTTAGATTTGGCAGTGAGCAGGTCAATGGGGTAACTTTTATGAGGGCTGTCTCTGTGGAGTGTTGGGGCCGAAAGAGAGTTAGAGGAGATGAAACTGGTAAGGCGGTTAAAGACGAGCCGCTCCAGCAGTTTGGAAGCCAGGGGAAGTAGAGAGATAGGGCAATAGTTAGATGCAACGTCAGAATCGGATGAGGGTTTCTTGAGAGTGGGTGTAATTATGGCATGTTTTAGAGATGATGGAAACGTTCCAGTGTTTAGGGAAAGGTGATTTCCTCCATAGTTGTTTAGCAGTGTGGGAGCACTTCTGAATGTAACGTGTGTGTGTGTAGTGTGCCATGGTTGTGAATGAGATCGAGGGCGTCTGCGTATGGTTATGGGGGAAAGGGTGTCAAGGGTAGAAGAGAGAGTAGAGTTGTAGTGTGAGGTGGCAGTGTCAGGGCAGTTGAGGTTGGTGATAGTGCTGAGAAGAGGTTGGATTACAGTGGAGAGCTGTGTAGGGTCGAGTTCTAGCACGTTTCTGTGGGTTATTGTGGCTGGTGTTGAAGAAGAGTGATGAGAGGAAGATGTGGTGAGGTTGAAGGTAAAGAGGTGATGGTCAGATAGAGGGAGAGGGTGGATGACTGGGTTGGAGGTAGGGCTAATATTAACGAAAATAAGGCCAAGAGAGTGACCAGCATAGGTAGTTGAAGAATCTGTAAGTTGTGAGAGGCCGAGGGAAGAGGTGAGTGCAAGTAGTTTGGTGGCTGCTGGGGAGGTGGGGGTGTCAATGGCATTGTTGAAGTCACCAAGTATCAGTGTGGCAATGTTGGAGAAAAGAAATTGTGGGAGCCAGGCCGAAAAGTGATTGAGAAATTGAGAGGGAGTACCTGGAGGGCGATAGATTACAGCAACCCGTAGAGACATAGGAGAGAAGAGGCAGATAGTATGAGCTTCAAAAGATGAAAATTGGAGGGATGGGACAGGAGGTATGAGGTGATATGTACAGCAAAAAGAAAGTAATACACCCACACCACCACCTTGTTTGTTCCCACCTTGTTTGTTCCCAGGTCTAGGTGTGTGAAAGCCACCATGCGAGACTGCTGCAGTGTATGAAGAGGAGAGCCAGGTTTCAGTGAGAGCCAATAGATTGAGGGAGAGGGGTAATAAAAAGGTCGTGAGTGAAAGTGAGTTTATTGCAGATTGATCGTGCGTTCCACAGAGCACAGGAGAAAGCTAGAGTGGAAGGTTTGGGTATCAAATTCTGGGTATTTTGGGTGTTTGCTGCTCTTGGAGCGGAGTGTGGCTGAGAGCAGGTAGATATGAGGGAGAGACCTGGGTTAGGGGATATGTCTCCAGCAGCCAGGAGAAGGAGGAGTGAGAGAATATGGGAGTGAGACTTACAGTGATGTTTTTGCTTATGAGTGTTGGAGGGGATGTGATTGTGATTGGAGGAGGGAGAGTAGCTCGTGGGAGCAGAGAAGAGGAGAGGAAAGCAAGAAAGGTGAGATGGTTATAGTATTGGGGACGTAATATGGATAGGCTGCAAATTAAAGTCTTAGAGAGAGGCAGCGGAAGAAGAGGAGGAGAAAAAAGTGAGAGAGCATTTTCGACACAGTAAAAAGAAAATTGTTAGTGACTGTGATAGGAGAGTATCTGGGTGTTGTGTAATAATACAAATATATATATATATATATATATATATATATATATTTGTATTAAGTTAATTAATTAATTCGAAGCCAGTGATGCTGAGTGAGCAGGTGTAAGTCAGGTGGGTATCTATAAGTTAAGACAATGCAAGGGTAGGTGGGAGTGGGGCAGGGAGGGAGGTCAGAGAAAGCAGTGTGAGCAAAAGCCAGAGGAGTGATTTCAAGATGGTTGCTGGAGGGTTGTGGCAGTGTGAGCAGAAGCCAGAGGAGTGATTTCAAGATGGTTGCTGGAGGCTTGTGGCAGTGTGAGCAAAAGCCAGAGGAGTGATTTCAAGATGGTTGCTGGAGGCTGAAACAAAGAAGGGGTAGTGAGAGGTATTCCTACCAATTGTCAGCAATTGGTTAGGGGAGTAGTGACCAACTTAGTCCTTTGAGTGCCACTAACAGTCCAGGATTGCAGTTTCTGTCTGCTTTTATATTCAGGTTCTCTCTACCCAAGTGAGTCACTCAATTAAATTAATTATTTGGATAAACCTGAGCTCAATCAGAGAGAACAAAAATGCACAAGCAAACAGTTATACCTGGATTGTTGACGGCACTCATAGTACTAAGTTGACCACCATTGGTCTGTGGTATGTGCACATATCATTCATCCATTTGAAATAAAACCCCAGTCAAAGCTTTACTGTTAATTTTGCAATATACAATTAGCATGATCAGCAAAGTAAGCAGACCATGCATAAACATTTTCAATGTGCTGCAAAATTATTCCGTCAGGGATAGAGCCTAAGCAAAAAAAAACTAAAAAAAAACCTAACTAGCACTTACATTTGCTTTCCAAATACATATTCAATAGGATAAGCGATTGTCAAACAATAGAATTCCTAAAATAGAAATATTAAAAATAATGCATACAATCTACTAAAATAACATATTTTATTCATCTAGTCCAGAGTTAGGCTAGCTTGGTCCTGGAGAGCCGCACACAGGCCTGGATTTGAGTATTTCCTTTCTGTGCACAGGTGAGTCAGTCTGGATGACCAAAGAAGTAAAAATCTTGCGTGTACACAGCTGGGATATCTTTAAATCCTGGTCTTTGTGTGGCCACCAGGACCGAGCTTGTCTACCCCTAATCTAGTCAGTATACCAGAATAACTATCACAAAAAATAATGAAATCCCATTCACAGCTAATGTCAATGAAATCTCAAAATGTACACATCTTTTGCACTGTCTGTGTTCAAAAAACAAATATCAGTAAAAACTACCAAAATGAGGTTCTCACCCAAGATTTGACGGTACATGGCCTGTCCATCGTCCCTTTGATGCAGTTCAGTTGTCCTGTCCCTTTAGCAGAAACCCCCCCCCCCCCCAAAGCATGTTTCCACCTCCATGTTTGATGTTGTTCTTGGGGTTATAGGCAGCATTGATGCCAAAGAGCTCGATGTTGGTCTCATCCGTCCACAACACTTTCACCAGTTCTCCTCTGAATCCTTCAGATGTTCATTGGCCACCTTCAGATGGGCCTGTACTTGTACTTTCTTGATCAGGGGGCATTGTGGGCGCTGCAGGATTTCAGTCCTTCATTGTTATCTTGGTTACTATGGTCCCAGCTGCCTTGAGAACATTAATCAGATCCTCCTGTGTAGTTCTGGGCTGGTTCCTCACCGTTCTCATGATCATTGAAACTTCACAAGGTGAGATCTTGCAAGGAGCATCAGACCGAGGGAGACTGGCAGTTATTTTGTGTCTCTTCCATTTGCGAATAATCGTACCAACTGTTGTCACCTTCTCACTGAGATGCTTGGCGATGGTATTGTAGCAAATTCCAGCCTATAATCTTGTCCCTGACATCCTTGGACAGCTCTTTGGTCTTGGCCATGGTGGAGACTTTAGAATCTGAATAATTGATTGCTTTTGTGGACAGGGGTCTTATACAGGTAAAAAGCTGAGATTAGGAGCATTCACTTTAAGAGAGTGCTCCTAGGCTAGTAGCTGTGGATCCAGAGCCTGACAGCCAGCGCAGCAGACCCCGTGGTGAGAGGCAAAAAACCTGTGTAACAGACTTGCAGGTGCACCCAGGGGTGGCTGGTGTGGTTGGGGGGGCCACAAGGCATCAGAGGGGCTGTGTGAGAGGAAAGGAGAGGTGCAGGAGGGGCCTGGGAGCTCCAGTTGCCATCTTAGGGAGAGGTCAGGAGAGACAGCGGCCATCTTGGATTTCTGGAAGACAGGCTTCAGGACTGAGACAGAGGCCTGCAAACAGTGAGTACCCTGAAGATTGTACTAGCTCCACAGGGGCTCTTGTGGTGGACACTGCACATCTAAGGAGGCCCAGGGCTGCCTAAACATAAGCTGCTCAAGCCTGTAACAGGTAGCACACCTGTGTGGAGGCTATTACACAGCTTCTCCCCCTAAAATCTGGAAATAAGGAGGCCCTGTGGGAGCTAAAGTTTGAAGGAACTAGACTTTGTTGAGCCCTAAAGGGGAAAGAGTCACTCTGCATAAGATCTATTGACTGAGCTACTAAGGTCTGACAAAAAAGATCTCCCTGAGCTTGAACCCACAACTGATGGTACTTGAAAGGTACCCTTAAAAATTTCTTATTGTGAAGCTACGACGGGGGTAAGAGGCCACAGGCCAAAAAGGCCAATCCCACCCTCAAGGTTGCAGAGAGCCCCAGGTAGGGGAAGAAACCACCCAGAGGGGGCCACACAGCCCAAGTTTGGGGGTCCATAAACCCGAATTGCTCTACCAGGGAGGGAAGCAGGGGTTGAGCAGCAGCCCTGAAGACACAGGACTCACAAACTAAGCTGAACAGCATATGACCCTGGTACAGAGAACTATATGCTGGTGAAAATGACAGTTTAACAGGACCACACGAGATGTCCCCATGGGTACAGTAGCAACAAATCTCCAATGGAACTAAAGAGACAGAACACCCCCCGTTAGAACCGCTTTACCCTGGCCGTACATTAACAAGACCTCACATCTACTTACCTCAGAGCCTGGCCAGAAAATACATACAAAATGGCCACTTGGACAAGTTCAAAAGCATTAAAGAAAAGCCAAAGCAACAAAAACATCCAAGACTTCTATAAATCAACAGATAGCAGCCAGTCCCCAAGCAGAAGCCCAAAGTCGGACCTAGCAGGAGTGCAGGACCCATCGGAAACGGAGGAGCCACAGAGTACCCCCATGGTTATTGCAGACTGCTCACTCCAAAAAATTAAACTAATGCTGCAGGAGGAGATACACTCGGCAGTGAAAGACCTCCGCAAAGACATCCACACGTTGAACCAGAGGACGCAGTTTCTGGAAGAAAACCTCGACCAACTGGCTGAATCACATGAGCATTGCAGGCTTGAAACAGAGCAAAACTCTAATCAAATAAAAGAAATGCAAGCTAAAATTGAAGATTTAGAGAATCGGTCGCGCAGAAACAACATCTGCATCAGGGGCGTTCCGAACAAAGTAACAGACCTGATGTCCTACGCAAAAGGCCTACTGCACTCCCTCCTGCCTACGACAGATGAATCAGACTGGGCCATAGACAGACTACATAGAGCGATAGGCTCCGCAAAAGACCCCAAACTCCCTAAAGACATCATCTTGAGATTTGTCTGCAGAAAGCAAGGGACGCAGTCCTAATGGAGACTAGGAAAAAACAGATCCTGACAGGCCCAGACGGGTCGAAAATACGGATTTACATGGACCTGGCCCCATCCACTCTCCAAAAGAGAAGAGAAATGAGGCCGGCACTGTGCGTGCTACAACAACACAAAATAATATACAGATGGGGCTTCCCATTTGCCCTCACTTTCCATCTAGTTGGGAAAACGTACAGAGTACAAAACTTGGATGAATGCATGGAGATACTGGCAAAGCTAAAGTTAATGGCTCCAGACAACACAAAGACCGGCTTACCCGAAAGGAATACAGAGGCCTCTAAACACCTGGGGAACATTGCTACAAACTCAGAAACGGGAGAGGCAGGCCAGGGCTCAGGCGCGTCTAACTGAAACAATTAAGAATCAGAAGGAGATTCAGTCCACAAGGGCGGCCTCCAGAACTATCCAGACAGACTCAATAAAAATGAAAGCACTCCTGAGGACTTTTTGAAAGACTAGCCTGATTTACTGAAAATTGTACTATGTCTATGGACTAATAACACATACCTTCCACAGGTTGAGTTGATTTTTAGCCAAGGGTCCTAAAGGGGAAAGGACATAGATCTATCAAGAAAGGACTAAGAGGGGCAAAGGGTCTCCACCACATAAGAACTAATGATAGACACGGGTAGCCTCAAAGTACATAGTTTTTTCCGCAGTATGTCTACTAGCACTGAGCCCAGGGACGCTAGGGCACAAAACTATGCAACACAGTGTGGGGCTTAGCCAGCACGAGGTGAGATAGTAGACATTAGGTAGTGGAAGGCAGAAGGGGGTATTTTAACTAGTCTAGCCAGACTGGGGGAGTAATAGGAGCACACGGATAGTCTAGGGGGAACGCTAACTAACCGACAGTATTAAGTACCTATGGAGGATAGCGATAGTGGGAAGACACGACTTGGTTAAGGGGTGGGACAATTAGCCCAGAAACCCTGAGGTTTTTTAAACCAAGTAGATTCCTCCCCTGAGGCCGTCAGAGCCAAGGGAGGGAGTGTCCTGAGGCCTTGACTACCACAGGATTAGGTGGTGTACAGGGAGGAAAAATAAAGTTACAATGTTGAAATACAAGTTAAAGTTATGCAATAGCTTAAACAAGTTGTTAACCTATGTTATGTTTTCCTTTTTTATTAAGGTTAGTACCTCGCAACTCAGAAACGATCAGACGTCAAAAATCCCTGGAGTGTGGAGTGGAGGCCCCGCTCCTGTATCCCTCATGGTCACTAGTGCACTCAGAAAAGATGGTCCCTTACAGGTGATGCACATAACTAGAGATCTTAGACAAACAACTAGGGTACCAGATGGATAGTACACACACTATAATCACGCACAACGTGAGGGGGTTCAATTTACCTTGCAAAAGGCATAAAGCATATCTATACTATAAAAAAATCTAACCTGCAATTATTTTTCTCCAAGAAACACACTTGTATACACGTGCTGCCAACAATCTAAGAAAGCGGGTATAGCCACTCTAATACACAAGGACCTAGCGTTTACATTTGAGAATCAACTAAAAGACAAGGAGGGCAATTTCCTGATAGCAACTGGGTCAATTCTAAACATGAGGGTCAATCTGTACGCCCCAACCACCAACCCAGCAAATACATTAATAGCATTACTAAGAACTATGAAACATCTTAACATGGGAAGGGTAATTTTGGGAGGTGACCTAAACCTGACACTGCAACCCCTACTAGACAGATCGGGGAAATCCTCACTTAACAGAGATGCCAAGAAACTCCAGATAGCACATAAGTTACTTGCAGAACTGGAATTGATAGACGCATGGAGAGGGATACACCCCGCTGACAAGCAGTTCACATTTTTCTCAAACACACACGGCACATACTCAAGAATTGACATGCTGTTAGTACAAGCCTCGCTATTCAATCATACGATTGATTCCCAAATTCTAGCATGCCCCTGGTCAGATCACGCAGTAGTTTATATCAGATTGAATCTGGAGGGGGTAAACAAAGGCTCGCCACAGTGGCGCCTCAACGAGGGACTCATGTCCAACCCTACAATTCAAACCCAGGTTAAGGAGGAGATCAAAGGGTTCTTTGAAATAAACAACATCCCCGAGACAGGAATTGGCTGGTCATGGGTAGCCCATAAAGCGTACATAAGAGGGGTACTAATGAAATTAGCAGCGACACATAGAAGGCAGCAATTACAGGCAGAAAATGCCCTCACTAACAAGCTGCAAAAGTTAGAAAGAGACAATCAAGCCAAGTTTAGTAGGGAAACCCAAAATATTATCGATAAAACTAGACTAGAGCTGGATGCGGTCCTAGCAGCAAGAACGGAGCTAGCCATTAGAAAGACCTTGCATAAATTCTACTCCCAAGTTAATAAACCTTCCTCAATGTTAGCTAGGAGGCTCCGATTTAAAAGGGGAGATAACAAAATAAACCAAATAAGAGATAGGAAAGGTAATATCACCAAAAAACAGAACGAAATAAAAGAAACTTTCATCACAGCCTTCCAAGAGATATACTCCACTAAGCAGGTTGCAAGCGAGTTCCAGATCCAGGACTTCTTAAGAAGTCAGGATCTCCCTAGTCTATCTAAAGAGGAAGTAGACAAACTAAACGCAGACATATCAGTAGAAGAGGTGTGCAAGACGATACGTTCCCTTAAGAAAGGGAAAGCCCCCGGACTTGATTGCTTCACGAACATATACTATTCCGTGTGCGAAGTGGAACTGGCCATACCACTGACAAAATTATGTAACGCAGCCCTGGGGGGGGGGGGGGGGGTGGACCCATGCCCCCAGAGTTTAACCAGGCAAATCTTATATTTATCCCTAAACATGGAAGGGACCCAAATAAAGTAGCAAACTTCCGCCCCATATCCCTACTCAACGGGGACATCAAAATTCTGACAAAATGAATGGCGGACAGATTGGCAGCCATTATACCTAGGCTGATACACAAAGACCAGGTGGGGTTCATTCCTCTCCGGCAAGCAGGAGATAATGTAAGATGAATCCTGAACCTCCTCCATATTGCTAAACATAGAGACATCCCACTTTGTACCCTGAGCATAGATCTAGAAAAAGCGTTCAACTCGATCGAGTGGCCGTTTCTCCTAGCCACCCTTTCGAAATTTGGGTTTGCGGGGAAATTCACTAACCTTATCAACACACTTTACAAAGACCCCATAGCGAACATCAACTTACCGGGGGACAGGGGGATGCCCATTCGGATAAGTAGAGGCACGAGACAGGGCTGCCCACTCTCACCGCTTCTCTTCGCATTAACAGTAGAACCCCTGGCACAAGCCATCAGGAGCAGTACAGCTATTAAGGGAGTAGAGGTGGGTTTGCACAACTTTAAGTGTTGCCTCTTTGCGGACGACATCGTGTGTACCCTCACAGATCCCCTTAGCTCCATACCCGCCCCCCTGGCCCTGTTGGAAACGTTTGGGGGCATCTCTGGATTAAAAATTTACGTAGATAAGACGGAAGCAATGGGCTCTAGACTCCCCCAACAACAAATTAAGCAGCTTAAGGACAAGTTCCCATTCACATGGCCCCCAAAACACCTCAAATACCTAGGAGTTAAGTTAACACCGGAAATAGAAAACATATATGGGGCGAACTATATCCCCCTGTACTGGGAACTAAGACTAGAATTGAATAAGTGGCATAAATATAAACTCTCTTGGTCAGGGCGACTGAACGCCATTAAAATGAATATCCTACCAAGAATCCTGTATTACTTCAGGACGCTCCCCGTTCCCATTAATAAAAGAGAACTTGACATGTTCCAAAGAGATACCTTTAGATATATATGGGGATAAAAAAGACCCTGAATTAACATTAAAAACATGTATGCACACAAAACTCTGGGAGGCATGGGTTGCCCAAACCTTAGGAGGTACTACAAAGCGGCCCAAATATCCTTCATTCCGCAAGCACACTCCATCACTCATCAACCCCTGTGGGTATTTATAGAGAACTTCCAGATGAGGCCTTTGAAATGGGACAATCTGCCCTGGATAACTCATAGCGTAGTACCTCACAAGCTAGGAGATAACAACCCGATGATCAAATTAGGACTGGGAGAGTGGGAAAGGACCTCGTCCAGACACCACTTGAAACCATCGATCAGCGCCCTAACACCCACGTTCAACTGTTTAAATGGTGTGGAGGTTATTGGCACTGACTCACTGAGCTGGTGGACGACGCGGAAACTAGACAGGCTAGAGGGTTGGATAGAAGGAAATAGTCTTCTGACAACAGAGCAATTTATCGAGAAATATGAACTACCCATCCGATAGCATACCGTATTTTATTATAGTGGAAATACTATCTCATCCCTAGTTAGGGTGAATGGAATGCCACAAACAACATGGCTCACAAAGGTGTGCCATAAAGCACCTCTGACCAGAGGCATACTTAAAACAATTTACATGGAAGTAAACAAAATTGGAGGTGAGCACAAACCGAATAATGTCCTCCTATGGGAAAGAGAGTTGGGGGTAGTTTGGGACTGCAAAGCATGGAACAAAATTAGTGCAAGACTGACCAGGGGTTACTTATACTTTAGCCACATGGAGACAACGACCAAAGTCTTTTACAGGGCATACTACACCCCTGACAAGTTACACAAAATGAACCCGGCAGCGCCCCAAAACTGCTTTAGAGGTTGCGAAGAGGTGGGATCATTCCAACACATATGGTGGGATTGCCAGGTTGCAAAGACCATGTGGAGTCAAGTCACCGGCCTAATATCAGATACATTGGAAGTAGACTTACGCCCCATGATTGATAGATGCTTGCTGGGAATACCAGACGCCAACTTGTCTAAATACCAAAACGAATGGATTCAATATGCTAGCAGCCAAAAGCCATTTAGCCCAAAAGTGGTTAAAGCCGACTCTGATCATAGCAGAAATTGTAAATAAACTGAATTACATACAAATTTACGAAAAGATGACACACTCGCTAAACACACTAAGAATTTTTCATAAAATTTGGGGGACATGGAATAGGTCTCAACACGCGACCCCGTGTTAGCAGGAAAGAGGTGAATGGACGCAGGGATCGGGGCAGCCACTTCCACACCGGGGGAGACGTCAAGATTGAAGGTAAGACCGTGAATCACGGTCGGAGTGCAAAATATAGTAAAACACGTGGTACAGGTTTTGTTTTGTTTTTTAGTTATGTTGGTAAACCTATAGGGTAGCAAATACAGACAGCACAATTACGTGAACAAGAAGGAGATCTATAAATTTAACGAACTGAATACATTATACTCAAACTAATTTTATATTCCCACACACAAAGCCCGCTAGGGCATATCTGCTAACAGGGGAAGACCTATAAGTATGAGAAAAGGGAAAAGGAGAGGAGAGTTATCACAGTGTTGTATGTCAATAAAGGTTGGAATCATGTCAAATAACAATGTTGTAAATGTTGCAGACCTGCGAGTCTGAAATCGATGCAGCTACCTATGACATGTGTGATAATAAACATTTCCAAATATAAAAAAAGAGAGTGCTCCTAATCTCAGCTTTTTACCTGTATAAAAGACACCCGGGAGCCAGAAATGTTGCTGATTGATAGGGGATCAAATACATTTTCCCCCACTGTATATAGTTTACTAAGGACCACATACATACATTTTCTGCTAAGCATTATTACCTATTGTTGATCCCCAAGCTGTGAATACTGTATTTTCTGTCGAACCATGAAGCAACTTAATACAGTGCATGTTTTATTACTGTTCTGTGATTTGATTGTACCTCTTGAAAATAGACATTAACATTCTAGATCACAATCTTACACAAGACACAATTAAATTCCTTATATACTCTCTCATCATCTCTCGACTAGAGTGCTGCAACTCACTTCTTGTTAGCCAACCTACCACACAACTGTCTCCACTTCAATAAATTATGAATGCCTCTGCTAGACTCATCTTCCATACACAACGATCAGTGTCGGCATCACCTCTCTGTCAATCACTCCACTGTCTTCCTTTAGCCTCAAGAATAAACTTTAAAATCATGACCCTAACTTGCAAAGCCCTCCACAATAATGCTTCCCCTTACATCTCTGCTCTCATCTCCAAATACTCCCCCACCCGCCCTCTTCGTTCTGCTAATGATCTTCTTCTTTCTACAACTCTTGTCACCTCCTCTCACTCCCACCTCCAGGACTTTTCTCGTGCTGTTCCTAGTCTCTGGAACTCCTTGCCTCACTCCACCAGATTATCCTTTTGCCTCAAAACATTTAAAACCTCACTTAAAATGCATCTCTTTAAAGAAGCGTATCACCTTCCACCCTAACACACTTATCACCTCTCTCTCCCTCTTTTACCACTCACTATCCCTTAGATTGTAAGTCTACGAGTTTCTATCCTAAGTACTTCTGGAATTCACCATGGACATTGGATTCCTAGCTCAAAGACAGGGCCGTCCTTCCTTTGCTAAATGT
Source organism: Discoglossus pictus (assembly GCA_027410445.1). Lineage (NCBI taxonomy): Eukaryota > Metazoa > Chordata > Amphibia > Anura > Alytidae > Discoglossus > Discoglossus pictus. Next base: position 161,716,646 of record CM050169.1, read on the forward strand.
TAATCTGTATTTATCATTGTCTGAACCTAATTTATGTACAGCGCTACGGAATATGTCGGCGCTTTATAAATAAACTATAATAATAATAAATAATGTTTAACTATTAAAATGTTTGGTCAAATAAGTGCAGCAGGCTTTGATCTAGCAGTGGATGCATATATAGTATACCTAATACATTTTGATACATGACAGACATTTGTAGTGTTACTGTTTGTATAGTGTTAAGAAAAAGATTATTATAACTATTGTTCTAACTATTATCTGTTATTAATCAACTAACATTGGCACTATTCATGTACGTTCATTTCATGACTTCCTGTCTTGTATCATTTGGAGGAAATTACATGATATTTGCCAACAAGTATTACATGACATCATATGGACATTAATGTTGGCCATTGTTATTTGTAAGATTTTATATAACCATTAATTGGGTCATCCATTGCTTGTTGTGATATCAATCAGATGTGTTCAATGATCAGATATCATTATGTAGATATGCATTATAGGTGTGCACTGTAAATTTTTCATTTAAAGTATTATGTACAATTCTTAAAGTTCAACATGCTGTTGTATTATTTAGCGCTACCTGAAATAAAATAAAAACACATATATATTTTATATTTAATCCGCATATTGAAGATCAGATGAGGTCCTAGAAGGTTGAACTTGATGGACTGAAAGTATTTTTTCAACCTTAATTACTATGGGCCTCATTCTATTATCGGCCGCAGCCGTTGCGGGGCCGCAAGGACCGGCCGCAAGCTATTCTGCTATTCTATTCCCTTACGGCCGGGGATTCCGGCAGGCTTGCGGCCGGTGCCTTGCTATCTCTTGCGGCCGCTCGCGCCGGAGGAAAGCCTTTGATCTAAAACTGCCGCAAGAGATTTGCAATTCAATTGCTCCGGGAAACCTCTCTGCAAGGCTAAAAACGAGCCGCAGCTTACTTGCAGGAAAGAGGTCTCGCTAGCACCAATTAAGCACATAAAATAGCTCAAATAAAGCCATCCTGCACTTTGAGAAGACTATAAAGGGATTTTAGGTGTTAGAAAAAATAGCACATAATTATCCTATACTCAAATCCGTAAAATATTTTATTTTTACTATCCGTAAAATATCCATGTAAAAAGTCCAGAGTGCTTGGAGCACCTCAGACACACCCACGCCGCAGCCGGAAAATAAACAGTTAATTTGAACTCGGGTTTGGGCAGATGTGCAAGCTTGAGAGTGGGTTCCTTTTAATCCTCATGTCCCCCAATATGATCCCTAGCATTTACAGAGCTGTACAGTGCAGGCTTGAATTTATTTTTGAGTTTTTATATTTCTGAGATTACGGCCGGTTCCAAGATATGCGGCCGGCCGTAAAAGGAGATCCTTGCGGGGCCGTATAATAGAATCGCGAGTTAACTGAACCCCCGCAAGGAATCGCAGCCTTACGGCCGATTTACGTCCGATAATAGAATGAGGCCCTATGTAACTATGTAACTAGGTAACATGGCGCTTTTTTTGGACCATTCACTTCCTCCCCTTCTTGGCTATAGCAATCTCTACACCGCTGTCCCATGCAGGCCTCCTACATGATTTGGACCGGGTGACGAAAGGTAGTGTTGTAAACTGTGAGGCAGGATATCTCTTCTCTTGTGTAGTTGACCATGAGGAAGCTGATATCTTCCTTCTTATAAGGGCTACAACATAGCAATGGAGAGGTAACCCAAGCATTCCAGGTTCCAACTGAGTTTTGAGAACAATGCTTTGACTGGCCAGACATTTTCTCTGTGTTGAAACATTTCCCTTTCGCCTGCATGAATATATGACACTGGAACTTCTTGTTGTGTCTAATCCATCTTCCCTCCAGTAACAGCTCACTGTGAGAGGCCTCGACCACCTCAGAATGCTGACCATGCATTCATCTGTCTGATGTATTTGATAGTCTATGTCCTCCTCTGAGGGGTCCAAGAGAGGTCGGCTATATGCCCTCTCGTGTGATGCCGGGAGAGTGAGCATCAGTACAGGTACAGCTACCTATAGTTGAAAAGATATCTGGGCTCAGATCCATGTTGACTTTCTGTTCCAGATAAAAGCAGCCAGGAGGAGAATCAATTTTAAAGACAATGGAACAAAGGGTGTGGATGATGAACTCTTAAGCTCGTTTTTAGGCCATGCAATTTCTTCCTCTCCGTCCTCAAAATCCTGGCTAATGCCCTTCTCTGTCTACTGCTGAGTTGGTTATGGGTCTGTTGATTAAAAACAATAGACATTTATTTTCTTCTTATCAGGATAGTATTATCATTCAGTGTTTGCATGTTATGTTTGCAATTGGGTTTGTATAGGCAAGGATTTGGCGACATCTTGATAATAATAACAACAGTGATTTCTAATGTCATGAGGCTTGGGACTGACTAATTCTATCTTGTATTCTTGTTGACATCTTTCACTTCAGAGTTATGTTATAATATGAGTTTGTCTTTTATTAATTAAATGGCTCATTATTATATTTTTGGCTTTTTTCCGATTACATCACACATTGTGGAATACATGTCAGAACAATTAGCGTGATTGTTTATTTGAATGTTATAGTTTATCTGAGTTCAATAGTAAATCATCCAAAGTACAGTTAAACCCAGCTGGGTTCAGCCACTAAACTGTAGCTCCGGGTAGAGGGAAAAACAAAGGAAAAAGAACAATATAGGTTGATAAAATGTCCCGTGCAGGATAGAAGAAAGTCACATATAAATGAAATGCCCACAGTCAGGAAGTCCAGCCTTATAAGAGCTATCAATCTAGTCAAGTTAGTTGTGTTCTTGAATGTGGAATCTGGTCTTAGTGAAATCCTCCAATCAAAGGTTTTAATAAAATCCTCCATTCAGGGATGCAGTGTACTTTCAAGGGCTTGCATCTTCTTAATAGAGAATTCTTCACTTCAGGTGCTCCAAAAACATAGAATAAATAAAAAGGTGTGGGAGAAAGAAGCACGCCTCCCTTTGATTGTTTTTATAATTGTTTGATTACTAATTGTATTTTAAAGGGGTTTAATCTATTTCAAATGTCCTTCATTTCAATTTCAGCCTTACCCTAAAACACTTAGGCCCTCATTCAATTGCAATTTGGCCAATTGAATAGGGGTCTAAATAAGCACATAACATATTTTTTTTAAAGAAGTTTTTAGTTAGTGAAAATCTTGCTTTTGGATAGATATTTATTAACTAAAAACTTATTTAAAAAAAATATGCTATGTGCTTATTTAGAGGCCTATTCAATTGGCCAAATCGCAATTGAATGAGGCCCTTAGAACTGGTATAACAAGCAGCATTGTATGAGAAGGTAGGGAAACCAAGAGAGGCTCCTAATAGTGCTGCTGCTATTTAAGAGGACCAGGGATTTGCTTTTCCTTCTTTATTTCTATATATGCCTTTTATATCATTTTATCTATCCACTGATTCATTTTAAGAAATGTTAAACATTAATTAAAAAATTGCTTTGTTTGTCCGCCTTTCAGTTATTTATTGTTATAGGCTAACCTGGCAGTCTCAAAAGCTAAGCTGGCACATCCTAATGATGTTATTGGTGGGTGACACACTCTAATCCAACATACGTTTCTCTGATTTTGTTATGGGTGGTTGTACATAAATAACTCACTAATTAATTTTATTTTTTCTGACCATTTATTGGTAAATTAGTGTGATCAATACTCTCAAAATTGTTGATTATAAGTTTCATGTCCTTTAATTTCTAGATCCTGCTCGCACCAATGTTTTACTTGGTTTTAGTTAAGTATTCAAATTCGTTTTATTCACATTTTGAATTAAAAGTTAAGTTTTACATTTATTCTCATTTTCTAGAAATTAGGCAATTTGAGGTGTGCCCTACAAAAGGATTTTTGCTCTTATCTCACTGTTATGTTTTTTGGTGAAATTAAAAATAAGTGTTCTATATGTCTGTTTTGTTATGCAGCAGCAAGGAATATGTGTTGGTTTTGTAGCAGGAGGTATGTGTTTTGGGGTGGGAAGGGTGTTTGTTAGGGTGGAGTGGGTAAATATATATATATATACAGTGGATATAAAATGTCTACACACCCCTGCAAAAATGTCAGGTTTCTGTGCTGTACAAAATGAGACAAAGAAAAATCATTTCAGATTTTGTTCCACATTTAATATGACCTATAAACTGTACAACTCAATTGAAAAACAAACTGAAATCTTTTAGGTAGAGGGAAGAAAAAATATAAAAATAAAATAATATGGTTGCATAAGTATGCACACTTTTAAACTAATACTTTGTTGAAACACCTTTTGATTTTATTACAGCACTCAATCTTTTTGGGTATGAGTCTATCAGCATGGCACATTTTGACTTGGCAAGATTTGCCCACTCTTCTTTGCAAAAACACTCCAAATCTGTCAGATTGCGAGGGCATCTCCTGTGCACAGCCCTCTTCAGATCAACCCACAGATTTTCAATGTGATTCAGGTCTGGGCTCTGGCTGGGCCATTCCAAAACTTTAATCTTCTTCTGGTGAAGCCATTCCTTTGTTGATTTGGATGTATGCTTTGGGTCATTGTCATGCTGAAAGATGAAATTCCTCTTCATGTTCAGCTTTCTAGCAGAAGCCTGAAGGTTTTGTGCCAATATTGACTGGTATTTGGAACTGTTCATAATTCCCTCTATCTTAACTAAGGCCCCAGTTCCAGCTGAAGAAAAACAGCCCCAAAGCATGATGCTGCCACCACCATGCTTCACTGTGGGTATGTTGTTCTTTTGATGACGTGCAGTGTTGTTTTTGCGCCAAACATATTTTTTGGAATTATGGCCAAAAAGTTCAACCTTGGTTTCATCAGACCATAACACCTTTTCCCACATGCTTTTGGGAGAGTTCAGATGTGTTTTTGCAAAATGTAGCCTGGCTTGGATGTTTTTCTTCGTAAGAAAAGGCTTTCATCTTGCCACTCTACCCCATAGCCCAGACATATGAAGAATACGGGAGATTGTTGTCACATGTACCACACAGCCAGTACTTGCCAGATATTCCTGCAGCTCCGTTAATGTTGCTGTAGGCCTCTTGGTAGCCTCCCAGACCAATTTTTGTCTTGTCTTTTCATCAATTTTGGAGGGAGCTCCAGTTCTTGGTAATGTCACTGTTTTGCCATATTTTCTCCACTTGATGATGACTGTCTTCACTGTGTTCCATTGAATATCTAATGCCTTGGAAATTCTTTTGTACCCTTCTCCTGACTGATACCTTTTAACAATGAGATCCCTCTGATGCTTTGGAAGCTCTCTGTGGACCATGGCTTTTGCTGTGGGATGCAACTAAGAATATTTCAGGAAAGACCAACTAGAGCAGCTGAACTTTATTTGGGGTTAATCAGAGGCACTTTAAATGATGGCAGGTGTATGCTGACGCCTATTTAACATGATTTGGAATGTGATTGCTTAATTCTGAACACAGCTACATCCCCAGTTATAAGAGGGTGTGCAGACTTATGCAACCACATTATTTTTTATTTTCTTCCCTCCACCTAAAAGATTTCAGTTTGTTTTTCAATTGAGTTGTACAGTTTATAGGTCACATTAAAGATGGAAAAAGTTCTGAAATTATTTATCTTTGTCTAATTTTTTTACAGCACAGAAACCTAGCATTTTAACAGGGTTGTGTAGACTTTTTTTATATCCACTATATATATATATATATATATATATATATATATATATATATATAGGGATGCAGTCTATACGTTAAATTAATGTGGGAAATAAATAGACTCCAAACTTTTTTGCTCTACGAACAACTACCGTTCCCCCCCCTCTCCCTACAAAAAAAAGCAAACTTTCCACTCTTAGAGCACTGTGTGTTTGGTTGCATAGCTCAACCAATGTTTGGAAACACTTGCTTTTATAGACTTTAAGTTTCAGTTTATCCTGAGTGGTGTTGCTTTGGGAGACTACTGTACTTATTCATACTATTGGCCACATACGTGTAAATGTTAGACACAGTATGTGAGCACGTTGCATCAAACCCATAATGTACAACACACCCTTTCTACATGAATATACATTTTACATAGTTTTTTTTTTAGTGGAGTCAAGTGATATTTTCATAAGAGTGCCAGCTGCTTAGCTGGCAATTTTACTATAGTCAGATAACGAGGGCCTAGTGTGCTCAAGAGGCAGCTATATACATTTAATTCAAAATAAAAAAAATAGGAGCACTTCTGAGATCAGAATTAGGTCAGTGTAGTTGCTAGTCCTTAAGGGGTACCACCACAAATAATAGGAAAAAAGAAAATAAAGGGTTGAAGCTCAAACAGGCATGTTAAGTGGATTAAAATAATATTTTTGATTGTTCATTGATTTGTTTTTGTACTGTCCCTTTGTCAACTCTCTTTTGTATATATTTTACTGGCATCCCAGATAAAAATCTAGACATCAGCCCATTATTTCAGATAGCATACTGTTAGAATGGTTCAAAGGCCATGTGAATATATATATTTAAATATAATTCAATATTCAAATATTTGCATTGCAAAGTAATTTTGCCTTTACATTCTAAGCAATGTATACATATTTTAAACAGTATGCTATTGAATTAATGAATCATTAAGTGCATAACATGAGTAGGGCATCTACCGGTATATGTTTTCAAATACATTTGTGCTTTCAAAATTATTCTATCCACTATTATATTCACACTTAACCAGAAAGCATGTTTTAATCTGAACAAAATCAAAGAACCTGTACATTGAACTATTTGTCATACATATTTTCTTTGTAAAACTTATTTTATAATGTAATTAATTTCCGCTTGACATCCAAAGACTTCAGTAGGAAAAAAGACAAAAAAATCATTAATTGCATTAGCGAGAATCAATTATTTCCTGTTTCTCATTTGTAAAATTCATAGATCAAGCTATACCAGGATTAACTTAACAGAAAGTATGCTTTGATTTAAAATAAAATACTTAAATACTGAGTTCAAGAGACTGGAACAAGAGGTAGTTAAGGGAAAAAACTCTTCAAATATTTAAAAGGAATAATAGGACATTTCTCTCAACTGGTTTATACTAACATTGAAGAAAACTACACATTCTTTTTGATACACATCAGTGCATCTACTAGGTGCATTTGTCTTTCTCTTATGCTGATTATCGTGTTTTATTGTGCCACATGCTGCCAACACTACTGTGAACTGTTTACACCCTTAGTACTCAATCAATCATTTATTCATACAGTTTGAAGATTATGGCTTCTATCTCACTCCTTACAGTCTAACTTGTCAAGGCAAAACTCCAGGGAGAAATTCACACAGATGTATTAAAGCTATCTAACATATTCTCCATGGCAACGGAAACTAGTGGGAATCCCAGAAGTCTCTGTTTGTACTTGTAGCAAGAACTCAAAATGAATGCTACCAAGCATCAAGAGAACAGCATGTGGCCAAAATATATTCATTAGCTGAATGCCTCCAAGCAACAAAAATAATAACTTTTGATTAAAATAAGACAATTTTTCATTGATAAGATGGATTTCCATGGAGTTAGGAGACAAATGCATAGTTTGTTGAAACATACTGCACTAATCTCACCAAACAACACTTACAAAAAAAAATCTGCCTTAGTTTATAAAAGATTCAAACTATATAAAACATTCTTATTCTTTAAAAATGAGCAGAATACTATTAACTGATAACTTTATGATGTAGTGTTTCCAAACCATGACACAATGTACAGTAATTGACGTGTGACTGTTAGTAGGAAAAAACAACTGCAATTCATGTCAATATTCCAGTTTGATGTATTGATTGTTCATAGGAATATTGCTTACTTTCCTGCATTGGTGTTACAGATCAAATTGTTTAAGGAAAGTAGTGTATTATGTTAAGGTACCAAAACTATTGAAGGTTCCATTGCTATATGCACTAAATTGTATTCAGCGCACAAATGGGTGGCTGATAGATGACCTTGGTGTTCTGTAGTCCATAGGGTCATGGAGAGTCTGACACCATATTTTTTATAACAATTTGCATGGTTATACAGTTGATTTGTGATAATACCTGTACTGTTTTGCTAAATAAATAAAATATATGTTTAATTATTTTATTCTATTGTAGTATTTTAGCCAAATAGAATAACAGTGAAACACATGGCACATTCTAAAACATTTGGTGCATTGTTTCCTGCTAAACAAATAGAAGGATGTCCCATCACTTTTTAAGCTTCTGTGTCACTTTAAGCAACAGAAACATGATGTAACTTACAGATTTGTCATTTGTCTAGTCCTATCTCTATATCCACCCATATGTCTATTTCTGTAGTTACCCCTAACCCTCTGACTATCCCTATAGACTATACATAGCCCTAACTATACTCTAACCCTAGATATAGCCACAACCTAAACTTAACTATAAACATATATTTAACCCTAACCATAGACAACACTTGTCATAGCTCCATCAATAACATTATTCATATATATAACAATAACTCTGACTTTACCCCCAAAGCCATAAAATTCAGCCCAACCACAGCTGTATGTGTACCAATAACACTGTAGCCTCTACAACAATCATAGTCCAAGTCCTAGCTTTAGCCTGAGAAGTAACTCTAGCCATAGAATGAGCCTAGCCTTATCTATAAGTCTAGAAATGACCCTAACCTTATCCCTTTTCACACCTCTTTTCCTTTAACGCCAGTTCTAACCTTAAATAAGGCCTAAGCCAAACCTTGCCATAAATCTAGCTATAGCCACAACTGTAATGCTAAGCATAACTTTTGCCCATCCCTATCTCCATAATAAACAAAAAAAAATACAGAAATAACTCAAACTATATCCTTGTGTTAACTTAGCCCTATCATTATCCATAGCCAGTCATGGAATGCAGGCCAGAGGAAGGTGAAGCAGACAATGTTTGGGGCACCTTTTCTTGTACTCTCCTCATTCTCCCAAGGTGAGCGCTGCAATCCTGAATAATTCTGCTCAGTCACTCAGGAAGATGCATAGCTTCACTGCTGCTTCGATCATTGAACAACCATTAAGCCTTAGCCATCTGTCTGCAGGTCTGCTACTACAGCTCCTAGTTCATCCACACCTGTGCTACATTGCTTGCTCATGGCCATGGGATTAAAGTGAGGGAGAGTTGTGCAACGTCAGCCTAACTTTCTTTTCTGTGTTGCCATCTGTATCTTGTGGCAGAACAGAAGTTGAGATGGCTAAACCTAACCACAGCTTTAATGTAAACTTTCATTTAACTACACTGTTAAAGCTAGAACTAAACTGAATCATAAGTATAGCCCAGGTACTAGTTCTAAGCATAACCCTAACTTTAAGACTATCTGTAGCCCTATTCCTAGTGCTAGTCTCATCACTAAAGCTAATAAGCTAAAGCTTAATAATAATCTAGTTGTAGTCCCAACCTTATCTCTAAATGTAAATAGCCCTAAATCTTAAATATTATTCCATTCTTTAACCTTACCCTTGCCATAGCAATAATCTTATCCTCCTAGCCATAATCCTTTCCTAAATCTTGCTAATAACGTTACCTCTATGTCAAACCCTAACCATAGTCTTACCCCTTTCCATAACCAAAAATTAACCATAACTTACCTATATTCATAATACTAACCCTAACCATGGTCTTAACCCAAAACTTAATTCCAAATCTATCCATATACATAACGCTAGCTTTCTTCTAGCCAAAGCTATAGTCAGGGTCAGTTTAATAACTATGTGAATAAAGCAGCTGCTGAGGGGCAAAAAAAATATTGTAGGATTTCAGCTTTGTTTATGTTTCACATATAGACCCTGCCGCCTATAACCAGGTGCCATGAGCAAGTTCTGCTGCAGCGGAGGGGAGGAGATTAGTATGAGGTAGCAGACTTGCAGTGTGCTGACCTTTAGTAAAATAAAGAAGTAAAAACCAGTGACTCTTCTCCGAATCTTTCAGAAGAATTGTGCTTCATTTTGTAAACTAAATAAGTAAGTCTGAGTTTTTTGGCATGTTTGGATGTTTTGTCTGAACCTGTATCAACTTGAATATCATATTCTTCCTTTTCTAGGCCATTGTTTCTTTTTCCATAAGATGGCACTTTTAGAGATTTCTCTATATATGTACGTGTACAAAAGTCTATTACACTATGAGATACTTGCTTTATATTGTATGTGCCAATAACACCCTCTAGACATTATGGGCCTCATTAAATTCCAGCCTCGTAAATAAGAGGCTTCTACTTAAGCCCTACGTACTGCAAAGTTTCTCTAACTTACAATGCTATTAAATTAGCCCTGCTGCGAGCAACGTATGAGCTACGCAGCAGGCCCGTACGTATCTACACTGCGTAAATGTACATGAGGAGTGACAGCCTGCGAGATGATATCGCAGGCTCCCACTCCTCATCAAGTGCTGCGGGGGTCCTAAAAGGGACCTCCGCGGCAGTCCCCCACATAAGCCCTGCCGTGGGGGGTACTCCAAACCCCCCCCTAGGCACCTAAAATGAACCCCCCCTCAATGCGGGGGTCCCTGTCGGGACCCCCGAAGTGTCCTCACATGAACACCTTGCTGCAGGGGTCCATAGGAACCCCCGCAGCCCCCACACATTAACCCCTTGCAGCGGGGGTCCCCGATCGGCACCGATCAGGCCCCCGCTGCATTTAAAACTTTTAAATTCCCCGCCGCGGCTCCTTAAAGGGACCGCGGCACACTATTACCCAATCCCGGCCGCGGCACTTAAAATTAACCCCCCTCTATGCTGGGGGTCCCCATCGGGACCCCCGAAGTTTCCCCAAATAAACCCATTGCAGGGGGGGTCCCCGATCTGCATAGATCAGGCCCTCCGCTGCATTTAAAACTTTTAAATTCCCCGCCGCGGCTCCTTAAAGGGACCGCGGCACACTATTACCCAATCCCGGCCGCGGCACTTAAAATTAACCCCCCTCTATGCTGGGGGTCCCCATCGGGACCCCCGAAGTTTCCCCACATAAACCCATTGCAGGGGGGGTCCCCGATCTGCATAGATCAGGCCCTCCGCTGCATTTAAAACTTTTAAATTCCCCGCCGCGGCTCCTTAAAGGGACCGCGGCACACTATTACCCAATCCCGGCCGCGGCACTTAAAATTAACCCCCCTCTATGCTGGGGGTCCCCATCGGGACCCCCGAAGTGTCCCCATATAAACCCCCTGCTGCGGTGGGCCCCGATCGGCACCGATCGTGACCCTGCTGCAATTCAATTTTAAATTTCCCGCCTCGCGGGTCCTCAAAGGACCGTAAAGGTCCTGAAAGGACTCGCACTAAAAATATTAACCCCAGGCAACTATAATTACCCCATTAACTCATGATGGTCAATCCAGAACACCATAAGGCTCTAATTAACCCATTAACTCATGGTGGTCAATCCAGACCACAATAAGGCTCTAATTAACCCATTAACTCATGGTGGTCAATCCAGACCACCATAAGGCCTAAATTAACCCATTAACTCATGGTGGTCAATACAGACCACCATAAGGCTCTAATTAACCCATTAACTCATGGTGGTCAATACAGACCACCATAAGGCTCTAATTAACCCATTAACTCATGGTGGTCAATCCAGACCACCATAAGGCCTAAATTAACCCATTAACTCATGGTGGTCAATCCAGACCACCATAAGGCTCTAATTAACCCATTAACTCATGGTGGTCAATACAGACCACCATAAGGCTCTAATTAACCCATTAACTCATGGTGGTCAATACAGACCACCATAAGGCTCTAATTAACCCATTAACTCATGGTGGTCAATCCAGACCACCATAAGGCCTAAATTAACCCATTAACTCATGGTGGTCAATCCAGACCACCATAAGGCTCTAATTAACCCATTAACTCATGGTGGTCAATACAGACCACCATAAGGCTCTAATTAACCCATTAACTCATGGTGGTCAATACAGACCACCATAAGGCTCTAATTAACCCATTAACTCATGGTGGTCAATACAGACCACCATAAGGCTCTAATTAACCCCATCAGTCCCATAAGGGTATATTATTACCATTATGGGCCTGTTACAACCCAACATTAACCACATAAGTGCCATGATGGTCCTCAAGGACCATCATGACACTAACTACAAACACTACACTATAACCCCCAATAAACCATTTAATCTAAACTAACCCCCCTCTACACTAATCTATTAACACTTACACTACCTACCTACACTACCTACCCCCTAATAAACCTTCCCACCACTCTAATTACAAAAAATAAAAAACCTACAGCACAGAAAACAAAAAACAATTACAACCCCACCCCCCACTACAGAAAACAAAAAAATACATTACAACCCCACCCCCCACTACAGAAAATAAAAAAATTACACACCTGAAAAGGAAAGACAGATAAACACAATACAATACATACATATAATACATTACATACATTACATACAATACATGACATTACATATAATATATTACATATAATATATTACATATAATACATTACATACATTACATACAATACATGACATTACATATAATATATTAAATATAATATATTACATATAATATATTACATATAATACATTACATACATTACATACAATACATGACATTACATACATTACATATAATATATTAAATATAATATATTACATATAATATATTACATATAATATTTTACATATAGTCCTAATCAAATACCCCCTATCTATCTAACATACAATCTATTTAATTTAAAATAAATCCTAACTATATCAAATACATCCCCCAATCTATCTAATATACAAAAAATCCTAACTACATACACAGACCATTATTCTAAAGTAAAATAAAATAATTACAGTCCTAACTACATACACAGACCCTAATTCTAAGCTAAAATCAATAAATTAAGACCACTTACCTTTAAGATGTTGCTTCAGATCACTAACCTATGGGTCAAACAAAAAATAAAAATTAGTACAAAACATTAACATCAAATAAATAAACATTCTATACATTCTAAATATTCAACTCACCTTTACAGCATGTCCAGTCACTGTTTAGCTCTTCCGGCGCGGCCCTGTTAAAAAAAAAAACACAATACATGAATACATTAATACAATATATAAACAATAAATAAAATACACAAATAAACATCTAAATATACATTGAACTTACCTCCCCGCGATGTCCCCGGCCTTCTCTCCTTCAGCCCCGGCTGGGCCGCGGAACCATCCGCGCTCTAAAAAAAAAAAAAAAAAAAAACTAACGGAGGTCTGCACTGGCAGACCTCCCCGACGCTACTGAACCTCCCGGAGTCGTTTCCGGGAGGAAATTGGCATTGTCGGCTTGTGATTGGCTGAAAAGGCTGTCAGCCAATCAAAAGTCGTCAATGTAGGAGCCAATCAGGATGCGCAGATGTCTTCTACCAATCACTCCGTGGGGGTGTATCCCATAGTGATTGGCTGAAGGCATCTGAGCGTTGTGATTGGTTCCCAGAAAGATAGACAAGTGTTTAAGCCAATCAGGGTGGGATATTGGGGTGTATCCCATCCTGATTGGCTCACACATTGACGACTTTTGATTGGCTGAAATTGATAGACAGCTTTTTCAGCCAATCACAAGCCGCCAATGCCAATTTCCTCCCGGAAACGACTCCGGGAGGTTCAGTAGCGTCGGGGAGGTCTGCCAGTGCAGACCTCCGTTAGTTTTTTTTCTTCTTTTTTTTTTAGAGCGCGAATGGTTCCGCGGCCCAGCCGGGGCTGAAGGAGAGAAGGCCGGGGACATCGCGGGTAGGTAAGTGAAATGTATATTTAGATGTTTATTTGTGTATTTTATTTATTGTTTATATATTGTATTCATGTATTCATGTATTGTGTTTTTTTTTTAACAGGGCCGCGCCGGAAGAGCTAAACAGTGACTGGACATGCTGTAAAGGTGAGTTGAATATTTAGAATGTATAGAATGTTTATTTATTTGATGTTAATGTTTTGTACTAATTTTTATTTTTTGTTTGACCCATAGGTTAGTGATCTGAAGCAACATCTTAAAGGTAAGTGGTCTTAATTTATTGATTTTAGCTTAGAATTAGGGTCTGTGTATGTAGTTAGGACTGTAATTATTTTATTTTACTTTAGAATAATGGTCTGTGTATGTAGTTAGGAATTTTTGTATATTAGATAGATAGGGGGATGTATTTGATATAGTTAGGATTTATTTTAAATTAAATAGATTGTATGTTAGATAGATAGGGGGTATTTGATTAGGACTATATGTAATATATTATATGTAATATATTATATGTAATATATTATATTTAATATATTATATGTAATGTATGTAATGTCATGTATTGTATGTAATGTATGTAATGTATTATATGTAATATATTATATGTAATATATTATATTTAATATATTATATGTAATGTATGTAATGTCATGTATTGTATGTAATGTATGTAATGTATTATATGTAATATATTATATGTAATATATTATATTTAATATATTATATGTAATGTCATGTATTGTATGTAATGTATGTAATGTATTATATGTATGTATTGTATTGTGTTTATCTGTCTTTCCTTTTCAGGTGTGTAATTTTTTTATTTTCTGTAGTGGGGGGTGGGGTTGTAATGTATTTTTTTGTTTTCTGTAGTGGGGGGTGGGGTTGTAATTGTTTTTTGTTTTCTGTACTGTAGGTTTTTTTTGTTTTTTGTACTGTAGGTTTTTTGTTTTCTGTGCTGTAGGTTTTTTATTTTTTGTAATTAGAGTGGTGGGAAGGTTTATTAGGGGGTAGGTAGTGTAGGTAGGTAGTGTAAGTGTTAATAGATTAGTGTAGAGGGGGGTTAGTTTAGATTAAATGGTTTATTGGGGGTTATAGTGTAGTGTTTGTAGTTAGTGTCATAATGGTCCTTGAGGACCATCATGGCACTTATGTGGTTAATGTTGGGTTGTAACAGGCCCATAATGGTAATAATATACCCTTATGGGACTGATGGGGTTAAATAGAGCCTTATGGTGGTCTGGATTGACCATCATGAGTTAATGGGTTAATTTAGGCCTTATGGTGGTCTGTATAGACCACCATGAGTTAATGGGTTAATTAGAGCCTTATGGTGGTCTGGATTGACCACCATGAGTTAATGGGTTAAATAGAGCCTTATGGTGGTCTGGATTGACCACCATGAGTTAATGGGTTAAATAGAGCCTTATGGTGGTCTGGATTGACCACCATGAGTTAATGGGTTAATTTAGGCCTTATGGTGGTCTGTATAGACCACCATGAGTTAATGGGTTAATTAGAGCCTTATGGTGGTCTGGATTGACCACCATGAGTTAATGGGTTAAATAGAGCCTTATGGTGGTCTGGATTGACCACCATGAGTTAATGGGTTAATTTAGGCCTTATGGTGGTCTGTATAGACCACCATGAGTTAATGGGTTAATTAGAGCCTTATGGTGGTCTGGATTGACCACCATGAGTTAATGGGTTAAATAGAGCCTTATGGTGGTCTGGATTGACCATCATGAGTTAATGGGTTAATTTAGGCCTTATGGTGGTCTGTATAGACCACCATGAGTTAATGGGTTAATTAGAGCCTTATGGTGGTCTGGATTGACCACCATGAGTTAATGGGTTAAATAGAGCCTTATGGTGGTCTGGATTGACCACCATGAGTTAATGGGGTAATTATAGTTGCCTGGGGTTAATATTTTTAGTGCGAGTCCTTTCAGGACCTTTACGGTCCTTTGAGGACCCGCGAGGCGGGAAATTTAAAATTGAATTGCAGCAGGGTCACGATCGGTGCCGATCGGGGCCCCCCGCTGCAGGGGGTTTATGTGGGGACACTTTGGGGGTCCCGATGGGGACCCCCAGCATAGAGGGGGGTTAATTTTAAGTGCCGCGGCCGGGATTGGGTAATAGTGTGCCGCGGTCCCTTTAAGGAGCCGCGGCGGGGAATTTAAAAGTTTTAAATGCAGCGGGGGGCCTGATCTATGCAGATCGGGGCCCCCCCCCTGCAATGGGTTTATGTGGGGACACTTCGGGGGTCCCGATGGGGACCCCCAGCATAGAGGGGGGTTAATTTTAAGTGCCGCGGCCGGGATTGGGTAATAGTGTGCCGCGGTCCCTTTAAGGAGCCGCGGCGGGGAATTTAAAAGTTTTAAATGCAGCGGGGGCCTGATCTATGCAGATCGGGGACCCCCGCTGCAAGGGGTTAATGTGGGGGTGCTGCAGGGGTCCCGATAGAGACCCCTGCAGCATGGGGATGTGTATAGGGTGCAGGGGGGAGCCTCACACTGCTGTCTCGGGCTGTTCCGAGGCAGCACGTAGAGGCTTTCGGATCCCTTGCGTGGACTTTTTGTCCACGTAGGGATTCTTACGATATGCGAGACTCGTGCATAGATTTAAGGCTACGTAGCTCTCTCGGAGCCTATTCTCGGCCATTTTCTCGCAGTCATATCGTAAAGCAGGCTGCGAGAGATTCGGTTCTCGCAAACAGCAGGAAAACTGCCTTTTGCGAGCACCGAGAGAACTACGAGGGAGAATTTAATAGGGCCCTATATGTGGTAATAGTGGTAATATTTCCCTGCAACTACACTTTCATAGCTTCTTTTTAATAGTGCGTCGGGCTATCAGGCTATTAGTGATCTAACAATGTTGATTCAAGAATCATATCCTCTTCAATATTGCTTGAAGCCCATAATCCACATCTTCTTGCACGTTGCATTGGACCTCCTTCTATATAAACCCGCCACTCAAAAATCTTTTTCTCCTTATAAGTGGAGCTCCAGCTCTGACTAATGACGTTTGCCATGCTTTCTGATATTGAATAGAGTATTTGCAGCTTCTAATTGGTTGAAATATGTGTCAATCATATAGGTCAAGAGAATCATGTATTTTATGTAATCCCGCTCAGCATTTCCAGGGTACAATCTTTAATCAACTTTAAGCTTTCAATACCAAAAAAGCCAGACATTTTTATCTGAGAAGCCTGGTTGCCTCAAATCCATTGCTATAATGGTATGAGCCATGGAATGGAGTCCTAAATGGATGGACTGGTTCTTTTCCGCCATCTAAATTAATATTTCTATATCTATATGAGATTATAAACAGTGATACAGGTAGAAAGTGAGTATATTTGAAACATATTTAGATAAATTGGCTTTGACAATTTAACGAAAATTGAGAAAGGAAAAACCTGAGAGATTGAAAATACATTCAGTTCATATATAATAAACAAGGTCATATATTGAGGATTCATATTAATACATCTTCATAATGAACAACTAACTATTAAACGCAATGAAATAATTGTCAAATACAAATAGAGCTTATGTTTTGTATAGTACATAAACTGACTTTTTTTACCTCCATTTTTATTGAGTTAAATTTTCATGAAAAAATGTACATAACAAACGCATTTTACAATTCAAGGAGATTGTACATGCAATCAATCAAATCAGTTTCCCATGCACATTTCTCTTTTTACCCTCCCCCTTTTTCCCCTCAACCCTCTTTCCCCTCTCCCACCCCCTTATCACTTTCTTGTTCTTCCCTCAAAAATACTGCCTTTTTAACTTAACTATTTCATATTCCTCTCCATTACATTTGATTAAAAAAAACTATAGAACAATAACTAACATTACTTATGGCCATTTTGTGAGCTAACAATAATGTTCTTGAACAGTAATCCACACACTACACCTACACATTTGTGGTCTATTGAAACATATTTTATTCAAAGTATACAATCACATTTCCATTCTCAGCAATGTATATACCCAAAAATATCAACATAATTTATAGACTAAAACATGTCCATCACATCACATCCCAATCCAAGTAAGGGATTATGTGTTAAGCATATTTTGAACTAAGCCATGGTGCCCAAATATTCTAAAATGTATCTATTGTATTGTTTAAAGTGCTAGACAGCTTTTCCATTTAGTAAAGTACAATATATATTATAAACAAGCTGGTAAATATTTCTGCACCTATTTAGGTGTTATATATAAAAGTGTTGTAGAGAATACATGATTAGCCATCATGACTATATTCTGTTTTTCTATGGAAAGAGGAAATCCAAGAAGATAGTGTGCTGGTCTTAGGCTTATATCCACTTCAAAGACCTGGGACAGCATTTCACCCATTCTAGTCCAGCAGCTGGCCAATCCCACACTATGGCTTCAATTGAATTGAGCTATTGTAACGGGAGCCCGTAATGGAGCCTGCACAACTGCCTCAAGCTCGTAAATCTGAAATCAAACATCAGACCACCCATATGGACTAGAACATTTCCTTCATTCATTTTTATTATTTTGGACATTGTGGGATTGCGAGTCTGATCGCATATCGGACTCCTAAACGCTAATTGATTGACATGTAACCTCCATGTTTTACTGACGTAATGATGATGGTCTCATTTTCTATCGGCTTCCGGGTTTTTAAATGGGTAGTAACGGCCTAGCTTAATTGATCATGTTCACGTTCTGAAATGCTACATACGATTACAGTTTCGGCTTCCACCAGGTAAATTGCGAGCTTGTTCCATTAAAACACTCTGTAATTGTAGAAATTGAATGAGGCCCTATCTGTTTTAATCTACCTCGTTGGTTAAAACTTCTTACATAATTGATTTTTAATATTATTGTTCAAAATACATAACTATTATATGATATAACAGATAAAAATACAAATGTTTTGAATCAAATCTACTTCAAAGTGTGTTATCAATATAGCAATTAATAAACAAAGAGTTATTATTTGGAATATTAAGGGGGCATGGAACAATTATTTTCTTCATGCATTTAAACATTACCAAAGTTGGGTTTTGCATGAAGTGAAATGTTAAGGAAAACCTGTTTAAGCTTAATTGAAACAAAAATGAAGTGAACAGAACATACATACGTCTGCAGATTTCATTTGCAGGCAAGTAAGAATCATTAGTATGAAGCTGGTGTCTAACATGTGCTCTCAATCAAGATATAAGACCACTTGTCAGATATTCATTAATCTTATGATTAGGAATTCAAAACGAAGAGCAATTCAATTCCAACAAAACAAAGAGCAATTCAATTCCAACACAACGAAGAGCAATTCAGTTTCCAATTTAGTGGCTGCAATATAGGTAGAACACCATTTCACCACCTACCATGTGAAAAATTAGGTGACATTTGTGTTACACTAAAGCTTTCACTGTGTTTTATAATTTAAGGGAGATTTTTTAATGTGCATCCCAGGAACCTCAGTAACTAAAGACTCAAAAAGTCCAGTGGACCAAACTTTGGTTATATTCTGTGCACCAAACCTGAGATAGCTACTGACTGTTAATAAGCCTGTAGGTCTAGTAGGATCAGGAGACCAGCATGCATGTGGATCATGAAAAAGTGGATAGTAAATTGCAATACTAGGGTTCTTAGATAAAAGATTATGGACTCAAGAACAACACCAGTGTCTTGAATAAAATCTTAGGACTACACATTATTGTCAAAATACATGTTTTTTATACATAAACTAACAGTTAAATCCAAGTTAATATATACAGGATGCAGAATAGCTTAGCAAAGAGAGAGATAACAACTAGAAACACATGGAGGCTAGCTGATATGTTTACAATTTTAGTAAGAGGTCAGCACAAATCAATACATTTAAACAATAGCATAGTATATAGTTAGATAGTAACTGGGGTGAATAAAGACTTTTAGTCCATCAAGTTCAACCTTTTTTAGATCAATTCTGATGATTATAATATGTAGATTATTTATTACCTGTTAATAATTGTTAATTGCTAATTGTTATTGACCCAGAAGAAGGCACACAGAAAAATGCATTAAAACATTAACAATTGTCTCATAAGGGAAAAAAAAATTCCTTCCTGACCCCAGTTACTGGTGATCGGATTCCTCCCTGGATCAATATTCCCTCTCTAATTATCCAGGATAACCCTGAATGCCCTTTTTAATTATAAATAAACCCAATCCCCTTTTAAAGTTATATATCGAATCCGCTGTCACCACCTCCTTGGATAGAGAATTCCACAGATTAACCACCCTTACTGTGAAGAACCATTTTCTTTATTTAAGGTGGAATATTTTTGCTTCTAATATCAAAGGATGTCCTCTTGTCAGTTGAAAACCTCTTGGCACAAAAAGCTCACTTGACAAATCTTTATACTGACCCTGGATGTATTTATATAGGGTAATCATATACCTTCTTAGACACCTTTTTTCTAGAGAAAATAAGCTTTATTTGGTTAGTCTTTCTTCATAACTTTGTCCCTCAATTCCCCTTATTACTTCTGTAGCCCTTCTCTGTACCTTATCCAACTCTAAATGTCTTTTTTTTATGAAGTGGTGCCCAAAATGGTATTACATTTTCCAAATGAGGGCATACTATGGATTTGTATAGTGGCAGAATTATATTTGCTTCCCTTGCTTCTATACCATTCTTAATACATGCTAATATTTTATTTGCCTTTGCAGCTGCTGCTTGGCATTGAGCACTGTTACCTAGGTGGTTGTCCATAAGTACTCCTAAATACCTTTCAATATTTAATACCCCTATATTTGCTCCAATAAGATTATAAATTACATGGCTATTTTTCCTTCCCAGATACATAACTTTACATTTATTCATATTAAATCTCATCTGCCATTTAGATGCCCATTCCTCTATTTTATGTAAATCCATTTGGAGGGAAAGTACATCATTATCTGATTTAATTACCTTGCACGACTTCGTGCCATCGGCAAAAATGGAGACACTACTTTCTAGTCCCACCTCAAAGCCATTAATAAATATGTTAAAAAGGAGAGGACCTAATACTGAACTCTGAGGAACCCCACTTAAAACATTAGTCCAATCGGAGTATGTACCATTTACCACAACCCTTTGCTTTCTGTCCTTTAGTCAGCTCTCGATCAATGAACAGATTTCTCATGCAATTCCTATATCCCTTAGTTTGCACATAGGTCTCCCAAGTGGCACTGTGTCAAAAGCCTTTGCAAAATCCAAATAGGTTACATCCATTGTGTTGCCTTGATCTAGGTACCTACTAACCTCCTTATAGAAACTAATTAGATTTGTTTGACATGACCTATCACTCATAAATCAATGTTGATGCCTACTTATAATCCTGTTCAAATAGACATATTCTTAACCCTTCTTTTTCCAGCTAGTTCCATCATAAATATCTTCTCTGACTAAAGGCTTAAATTCAGGCTTAACATACAGACAAATCCCTCCTCCTCTTTTATCATTTCCCCTATCTTTCCTAAATAGGTTATAACCATCCAGATTAACAGTCTAGTCATTAGATTCATCCCACCATGCATCAGTAATGCCTATTAAATCCCATTTTTCATTAACTGCCAATAATTCTAACTCTCCCATTTTCCTGGCAAGCTTCTTGCATTAGCAAGCATACACCTTATGTTATGAGTCTGTAGTTCTGAAGTGCCTGCCACTGTACTTGCGTTACTTAGTAATCCCTCCCTATTGACTATACTAACCCTCCCCCATCTCCTCCCCCATGAGTAGTAAAATCACCCCCTATCCCCTCTACACGTCCTACCCCATTACATTTATCTTGTTCATCTTACACATTAAATATATTTGGTTTTAGATAGTATATTATACAGACATAGGCCCCTATGCTAATCCCTAAAAATCTAGCTATGTTAATTACCCATTCCTAAAACATTGCAAGAGAACTCCTAAGGGTCACTGCTACAAGTGAGCTTCACAATAAGGCCAAAAAGCAAGACATAAATCTCCAATAAATTATGTGTGGCTCCCTTACACTTTGACACTCAAATCCTATGCTAATAAGAATCAGGACACTGCCATAACTACAGAAAGTAGAAGAAAGATTTATGTGTACCAAAGACCAATTTTGCTGAGTCCCCCAGTGACAATATAGCACTACACTACTGCATGGGCTACATATACCACCCCATATACACATATTTTATACTTCTCTCTTAACCTCTTAAATTAACTTACCTTACAAACCCACTACTGAATTCAAACTATTACACTAAGCTATGTAACATCAGTATATGTCCTCCTCCTCCTAGCCACAGGGTCCACATCCCCCGTGACTGGCCGCAGTCTCCCTGCTGGTGGAGGTGGTGGTGGGGGGGCAGAGGGAGGCAACCCCATGGGAGGCAGAGGCACAACGGATGGCGGTAATGCAGGCATGGAGGGAGGAGAGGAGAGGCCAGGCTGCGGGTGTCCTTGGGATGCCTCCGGGATAGAGGAGGAGGGGCTGGGGACAGGTCAAATCCTGAGCCTCCCGGCAAAGTATGATTCTGTCATTAGGTAGTGCCTCCTCTCCTCCCTATTGCACTTTGCCAGGCTGCACATGAGATTCGCATGATTGGCGTAGATTCTGGCCTGAATCCCCTGAAGTATGTCTGCCTGCTGCTGCATGAGGGCCAGCATCTCTGTCTGCGCTACCTGACCTGATGTTGGGGACAGAGGCATGTGGGACGTGGCCAGATGAGGAGGTGGCAGTGATGGACAGGGGAGGGTCTGGTCTCAATACATCTAATTGGAGTGCCCTGGAGAGATTTGCAGTCTTTGGAGGAGGAGGATAGTGGGGTTGAATCCCAGAGCCAGGGCCCTCAGATCTTCCTTCTTCCTACTCTCCCTGCATCGGTTCTTGCTGGGCGGGGGATTGCTCTTACACATCCTGCTCCGATGTAGCCGACGCCCCCGCCTCTGGCTTACCACTAGACCCAGACCTCCTCCTGGATGCTGAAAAATAGAAAATAAAGGAATATGTCATTAGTATAATGAATAATACATTGTTATGTATTCATTCATAACTATCTGACATCTAGGCTTGAAACTGCATGATTCTCAGAATTGCAACTCAGATTAGCTATGATATGCTAGATACGATCTATTCTTTGGTTTATGGTCTTGATTGTCCTTGAGCTCCTAATGCTATCTTGATTCAGGCTGCGTTCTGTAACTGTATAGGCTGCAGTGGACACACCAATAAATGGACTATCTATTGTTTGATTACTGTTGTTGTGCCCAGGAATGACTGTGATTTGTCAGCTTCATGGAGTTTATGACACATCCATCTATCCCTTGTGAATTCCATGGAGCTGATATGTCAGTGTCCTTATTGGTCATTATGTACATGTGTAGTGTGTGTGATGCACATGTGGTGGCATGTTGGTGTATGTGATATTCACCTGACATGGAGGCTGGGTTCTGCTGGCCACGGGCCTGAAGCTCCAGCAGCGGGCAACTGTCTCAGAAGGTCCCTGGTGACCTTCTCCCACTCATTATAGGTCACACTCTGGTCCTTGTCCTCCTTAGCCATCATTCTCCTCACCTTGGCCCTGATGTAGTCCAACCTGTGCTTGACAGACCTCCCATTCTTTGGCGCAGTGCCTGCTTCAGTAACCTCAGCCGCTACCTCCTTCCAAGCCTGAGCCCTAGGCCCTGGCTTAACTTCCTTCCACATTCTGCCCTTAGGACCACATTCTGCCCTTAGCCTCTTGCCCACTCGACTGTGAACAGGAACCCTTGCCTCCCTGACCTGTCCCTGGGGCCTGTCCCTTCCTCGAACTACCACCCTGCTTGTGATCAGGCCTCTCCCCCTCTGTTTCTCTCCTCTGTGTGCCTTATGTTCGGGGACCCATGCCACCACCCATCTCTTCCTCTGCACTTCCATCCTCCTCCCCTCTCTCCTCCTCCTCTCCCTCCTCTACCTCCTCTCCCTCCTCCACCTCCTTCACTCCTCGCCCTCCTCTACCTCCTCCTCCTCACTATTCACCTCATCCTCCACCTCTCATCTTCTCCTCCTCCCCACCTCTCCACACCTCTCCCCTCCTCTCTCCTCCCTCCATATTATCCCAAAAGTAAAATAAGGATACAAATAAAGTGTAACTGTATATGTCTGATAGAAAAAAAATGTGTGTGCTATATGTTAATAATAACTGTTGGGGATGGGGTGTGGGGGATGGGATGAGGGGGGGGGCTGTTTGTGGAGTGATCTAAATATATATGTTTCTACGTGTGTTCTTTAGTTTATATGTATTGCAAATATGTGTAACCTGTAAATACATATAAGCGTAAACTCTTATGAAATAGAATATAAGTTTATTAAACCGCAAACTACCTCTCTCCAAACTCTCCTACTCTCTCTCAGACACTCAAAACCCACCAACTCCGGGACCTGCGTGCTACATCGAAAGAAAATACAACACAGTCAACGCATGGGCGGGTGGAACGCAAAGTTATAATCTCCCTCTGTCAATCATCTTCGGCTAGACCTCATTTTATTGGCTGTGAGGCCTGTGTCGCCCTAGGTGTAAGGTTTTCCCAGTGCCTCTCAGGTAGATATTCCTTCCATGACAGCCCCCACCTTAACATGTACAGTAGCTCCCATAATCTTAAAGCTATCATATAGCCAGATATCGAAGACATGCTTGTTATTAGCTTAAATGTAGATTAATATCGCTATGGCAGTGGACTTGCAAAATCTCACAATGGCATGTTAATGACAGCCAGCATTGATATATGCACTAGTGAAGAATGTGATACTGACCTCAATATCGGTCTGAGAACAGATCCTTGGGTCTGATGTAAGTGACATTGATTCTGGTTGCTGACCTTTGTGTCCTCTCTGTCTTCATGGCTATTTTCCCATATTTCTGATAATCCAGAGACCTAGCTAATAGTTAGTAATGCTTGCAGATGGGAATCAGGTGAGTTGGTATATTTTTACAGTTACAGTATTTAGCACTGTACTGTACATGCATGTTGCTTAGTGTTTTATTTCCTCCTCCTTTTTTTTATTTAAACACTTTTATCATATTTTTGATTTTTTTCACCACACTGTATGTGTGAAACTGGATGGGATTACACAGTCCAGAGGTTGAGTCATCTGTTTCATTGATTCTCATTAATGGTTTCTTCAATTAAATGGAGTGATTTCTGATGATCCTTTTTTCATCAGATTCCGGTTGCAGTGGTTTAGTGACCACATGTGACCCTGGTAGGTGCTCTACATCATGCTTATTCTAGGGTATGACATTACCCCCTGTAGGTATCCCCTTTTTCCCCCACGCCTCTTGCCCTCTCGGGATCCGCCCACACGCTTTGATATGGTGTTCTATCCATGTCAACTTGTTTTCAATGGTTGGGGTTATGACACAATCAACATACATCACATTAGTGTCACATTCCTATATCTGCAAACTAATGAGCCCTATTTACCATACAATAGATCAATACATATACAAATAATAATAGTCATAATATCATTAGATATCATATAATACTATTCATCAATTTAAATGAGTGTGTTGTATGTTCCCCTGGTTCCCTTGTGGATTGCTAAGTGGTGATGGTGAAGTGGCTTGTGTACCTGAATGAAGCTGTGAGTAATACCATGTAGGGCACGTGTTGGTGGGCAGGTGATAGCAGAGAGGTCAGACAAATCCCAGTCTACTAGACAAGCAACTGGCAACCCACTCCAGTATCTTTGGCATGCAAACCTTGTGGAACAACACAGGCAGAGACCAAGCTAAATGTGCTGCAGTCCATAGGGTCACAGAGAGTTGGACACGACTGAAGGAATGAACAAAAAATATTAAAATGTACCCCGGGTACTTGATATATGTGATGTGGTGGAGAAATATGGCCACTATTTGTTTTCCCAAATGTAGATGTGATGAGCAAGATGTATATGCAATTATATTTATATTTCAGGGTTTATATTAGAGCCTCTGTGAGTGAGAAAGGGTTAATATGGCATGAGTTTCATGTTTTTGTGTTGCTATTTAATCAGGTAGTGTGTCTTTAATTGATTTATGTATGTTGCAGCATGGCTTTTCATATTGGCATGTGCATAACCATTCCAACATATGATAAAAAATATATTTTTTTTTAATGCCCGTTTTTTATTTGGGGATTATTGCGCAAGTAATTGTAATGCCTTTCCATGCTTTCCACATATTTCCCCTTATAATGTCCACTGATGTGTTTCTATTGTCTTTTACATTGTTTAAAAGTGTTCTGTAAACCCTTTGTGGGTCCTATTTGGAAGCCTTAATGTTTTTGCCTCCATTTGCGGGTTACGGGATTGAACGCCATGGCATCTTTGGAAATTTGTTGCATACTGTCCTAAACACAGGGCTTCACCTTTTCAGAACTTCAGTTGCGAAAAAAGTCACAGAGGTAGTGCCATGTCTATAGTTTTAGAATTAAAAATTCATCCCTGGGATTCCCTCATTTAAATGACTCTAAATGGGGGAACCCTTGAGATTGGCCTCTTTCAAGGCTTGCAGGGAACACCAGAATATCCTTCCCCACTAACCCGCAGTCCCCACATATTTATATAACCATGGGTGTATATACAGTGCCTTGCAAAAAGTATTCACCCCCTTGGCATTTTTTCGTATTTTGTTGCCTCACAACCTGGAATTAACATGGATTGTTTGAGGGTTTGCATCATTTAATTTACAGAACATGCCCACAACTTTTTATTTTTTTATTGTGAAGCAAACAAAGCCAGAAAAAGTCAATGTGCATAGCTATTCACCCCCCTATACTTCAATACTTTGTAGAGCCACCTTTTGTGGCAATCACAGCT
This sequence comes from Discoglossus pictus, assembly GCA_027410445.1. Taxonomy (NCBI): domain Eukaryota; kingdom Metazoa; phylum Chordata; class Amphibia; order Anura; family Alytidae; genus Discoglossus; species Discoglossus pictus. The sequence goes on from CM050169.1 coordinate 161,743,235, forward strand.
CCAGGTCACTTTGGATAAGTCTCTATGAGCTTGCCTTATCTTACCCCTGGGATTTTTCCCCTTTCTCTTTGCAAAACTGCTCTAGCTTCTTCAAGTTTAATGGTTTGCGCTTATGAACAGCAATCTTTAAGTCTGACCACAGATTTTCTATTGGTTTGAAGTCTGGGCTTTGACGAGGCCATTCCAACACATTTACATGTTTCCCCTTAAACCACACAGGTGTTGCTTTAGCAGTGTGTATGGGGTCATTGTCCTGCTGGAAAGTAAACCTCCGTCCTAGCCTCAAATCACGTTCAGAGTAGTACAGGTTTTGCTCAAGAATATCCCTGTATTTAGCACCATCCATTTTTTCCTCAACTCTGACCAGTTTCCCAGTGCCGGCTGCTGAAAAATATCTTGGAAAAGGTGAAAACTAGCAAGTATATTAGTAGTAGTAGTACTAGTGATAGAAGTATTATTACGTAATAGTACTAGCAATGATAAACAGTATAAACACTGACTGCTCCAAAGAAGAGTTCCGTATAATAATGCATATTTACCATGTAGCGCTTAACATTGTATAATGAATAAAAATCATAGAAATGACATCTTGAAACTTTGACAATAAGTAATTTATGCAGAAATTGGAGTCTGGAGAAAACATTAAATTACATTTTCCCAAAGCAATTTTTTCTTTTCATAAACTTCACAATCACGTTCAATAGCAACAGTAAATAAAATAAATTATTTGAAGCACCACACCAACATTTTACTCATTAACAAGCTGCTAAATAATTAATAGGTTTGTATTGAATTTCCCTTGTGCATACAATCCTTCTTTGCTAAAACTATCATTAATTTTCATTTAGTTCTACTTCAAGTAGCAAATTCTAATGTTTTCATTTTAGAAGATAAATATTCATGAAGTGTTATATCAGTTTCAGGAAGAAAACAGGTACTGCAGACTTTAAACTTTTTTATTTTATTTACATAATTACTATTATTACAAATTAAGTTTAATAAAGTAAAATATTAAGGTTAATAAATAATAACTGCAGCTTTTTATTTTTTCATCAATACAAATTAGTGTGAAAGCTATGCGACTGTAACGGTATGCAGACAGTTTTCTCTTGTATCATTATTTGAATTAATTATTTCTGTCAATAACCTGTTTAATTGATGGTGTTCAATTAGGAATTTGACAATACAGTATAATTCTTTTTTTCACTAAAATTAGTGCTTTTAAAAATAATTATATTAATTATATGTATTTGAATATATATACACAACATACATGTCCCCTTCAGTAACATATAGAATGAATGAATGCTTAAAAATGACTATATCTTGGGAAGTCAGTAGTAGTAGTTTATTTTATTCAATTAGACATGTATGGTAGTGTTGGCAGCTAACAATCAGTCAACAATGAGTGTAGGCAGTATGTAAGAAGATTTAGAATTATTGTGATCTACAATTGTAATTAATTATTAACGATTAATGTCCTTGACCACCAAAAGCAAAGTGCATATAATTTATAGGGCTTGGTTACATGGCTCGTAAGGCATTGTGCAAGTGAACTTTCCACTTATGGAACTATGTAGCAGCAAGCCCTTACAAATGATCGATACATGTGAACTGTTTCCTGCTGTTATAGGATATTTGACCTAAAGTGAAATTACATGGCTCCCATAAGAATTACTAGACACTTCTACCTGCTCTCATAAGGGTCTGCAAGTTCTTGAAGTGAGACAAATCCTTATGTGTAAATTCAATCTCCTGCAAGAGCAAGGAAATCCATTACAAGAACATATACAAGAAACTAAAATGCTACAAGTTTCCCAAGGAGGATTTTTCAGGACTCTAATAAAAAAAGTTAGGTCTACACATTAGCCCCCCCCCCCCCAAAAAAGGTCCAAAACAACAATAATAAAAAATAATCAAATAAAATCACAATGTCAATCACAAATAACTGCTAATACAATTAAGTACTGACACACAACTGATGCTAAGGCACACCTCATTAATACAGAGGGGTTAATACCTACCCATTTACTCTACAAATAAATGTATAACCACCCAAAGCAATAATCCTGTCTTACCATTCAACGGGTATCACTGGAATCATGTATTACACTCATTAATTTGTGACCTTTCCTAGCTGCACTATGTTTAATATGTACTTATAACTGATGTAACCTGTTTGGATCAATAACAATAGATTTGTATTGTGACCAACTTAACCTGTCATAAGTGTACCCACAAATACTTGCATTTTTCTCTTTCTTAAGTATTCCTTAACTATGACCATACATTATTACCTCATGTTTACTGTATTGTAAATAATCCTACAAATCTGCATTCCTCACATATATAGTTGTGAGCGTACGGGCCGTTGCTCACGCTTGCAGGCTCGCGCAGCGAGGGACACAGCCCCCCCCCTCACACCTGCTTACACCCAGACACACACAAGCAAGACTTTTAAAAAAAAACAGCAAAAAAGGCCCTTCACACTCTCTTAACACACATACGCACGACTTAGAAACAAATACACTGCGTCGTACACGTAAAAGCTAACTGCGTATATTGCAAAAAATATGGCAGCATCACAACAAAATACGGCCGCATCAGAGAAAAAAACGGCCGCGAAAGACCCATTCGAAACGCCGCGCATCAAAACATCACAAACACAAGAAATAAACACAAATAACACATAAAAAGCTTAATTACAGCAAGGGGGGGCATCCGGCACCTCCAAAAGTTAATTTACATGTCCATTTAAGTTAAAAAAATGAGTTTAAACTGCAGAAAATCGGCTAAGCGAGAGAAAAAATGTCCGCCAAACAAAACGAAAACGAGGCTTCAGACGTAACTACACTGCAGTAACTCGGAAGAATGAAACACATGCTATGCGGAACGTACCACAGTGACAGTTAAACACCATTTTGAACACTAGTACGCACAAAATGGCGGATGGAACGCAAATTGTAAGCTGGAACGCAAAAAGTGCATGCGTATTGCGTTATAACGTTCTGAGGCACTTGAAAGTTTAAAAAAATACTGCCTACTTTCCAGAAATTTCTACAAGATTATAAATACTGCCTACTTTCCAGAAATTTCTACATTTCTACTCAGGTGATGAACAGAGTGACTTCAAAGTTAACTGCTGCTCTTACTTCAGAAGAGAATTTTTTCCTAATTTACTACTTTACATTGTGCAAATTACAACTGAGAGGTAAGCTATAATATATTACATTTTATTATAAAGACACCACAAAAAAAAAATGAACTATGAAAATGTGATTTATGTAGTGACATGTCACACGCACATATATGTGTATCATCTATAGTCACATGTCACACACACATTTATGTGTGTTGGCAAAAACAAAAAATAAGGTTCATTTAACAATTAAAACATGATTCATGTATAGTGATATGTCACACGCACACAAAAAAATTAAATTGAACTCTGAAAATGTGCTTCATGTATGTGACATATGTGTGTAGCCCCCCCAAAAAAATTATGTTAATTGAAAATAATTACAGAAGTAGATTTAAATGACATTAATTTATTGCAATTCAATATATTACCTAAAACTCAATCTTTCTACTTCTTTTAATATTCAAACAGACTCTGCATCAACAGCGTCACTCAACAATTTGCACCGTGCATTGTGAAGCACAATCCCTTTTAAAGAACACCAGGAAAGAAGAACAGGTAAGATAGAAAAATACATTACATGCTGAAAAGGCCATGCTTTGCTAAATCAAAAAGAAGAAATATACAATTAACCATTTCACTTTCTTTTTCAAACAGACACTACAAGAAAACCGGCGGATTAAGATTGGCAGGAGGGGACCCTCTGTCATTCGACACTTCAATCAAGGTAAAGTATTAAGTATAAAAAAAGAAACGAACTATGAGCCTCATTCAATTGCGAGCTGGTCAATTGAATAGGGCTCTATATAAGCCCATAACATATTTTTTATACAGAACTTTTTAGTTACTGAACTTCTATCCAAAATCAAGGTCTTCACTAAGTAAAAACTTCGGTCAAAAAATATGTTATGTGCTTATATAGAGCCCTATTCAATTGGCAAAATTGCAATTGAATAAGGACCTATATATGTTTAATGGCCGAGGGACTCATTTAAATGTGATTTGCCATTTCAATAGGGCTCTATATAAGCACAGAGCATATTTTTTTACTGAACTTTTTAGTTAGTGAAGACCTTGCTTTTGGATACAAGTTCACTAACTAAAAACTTCTGTAAAAAAAGATGCTCTGTGGTCATATTGAGCCCTATTCGATTGACCAAAACGCTATTGAATGAGGCCCCGACAATATAACAAATGCAGCAACCAAAGGCCCTCATTCAATTGCTATTTTGGCCAATTGAATAGGGCTCTAAATAAGCACATTTAGAGCCCTATTCAATTGGCCAAACTGCAATTGAATGAGGGCCAAAGTATGCAACATATTGAATGAGGCCCCGACAATATAAAAAATGCAGCAACCAAAGGCCCTCATTCAATTGCTATTTGGCCAATTGAATAGGGCTCTAAATAAGCACATTTAGAGCCCTATTCAATTGGCCAAACTGCAATTTAATGAGGGCCAAAGAATGCAACATATTGAATGAGGCCCCGACAATATAAAAAATGCAGCAACCAAAGGCCCTCATTCAATTGCTATTTTGGCCAATTGAATAGGGCCAAAGTATGCAACATATGGTACACACAAAGTGGTACACATGAAACAGGATTGTAACAAACTCACACAAACACATAGCAAACTAAATTAATATTCTTATTCAATGTTTAACAACCTATAAGCCTTACAAAGAAGCCTAAATAAGAATACCACTTTTGGTGCGCACCAAAGAGGATTTTTGAAAAACTCACACAAACACATAGCAATCTAAATTAATATTCTTCTTTAATATTTAAGAATCTTTAACAACCTATAAGCCTTACAAAGAAGAATAAATAAGTATACCAAAAGTGCAAGACAGAAAATAGGATAATGCTAAAACCAGAGCAATCATATACAAAATAATTCACAAAAAAATAATTACAGTATAAAAAAATTATGTATGCAATATAAAAATACATTTCAAGTATTTTGAAAAGGTTGCACAAAAAAATTTATAGCAGAAAAATTCACCATAACACATACAATACACAGAAATAATGTCATTTTTTAGTTAATACAAATACATTCAAATCAAATAACAATTTCATTTTTATTTTACAACAGATACTGCGTCAAGACCATCGGATCAGGAGTTTCAACTGAGGACCAGACCAGCGGGCGAGGACTTTCAACAGTGAACTACACCATAGGACGAGGACTTTCAACACAGGACTACACCATCGGACAAGGACTTTCAACACAGGACCAGACCATCGGACGAGTACTTTCAACAGAGGACTACACCATCGGACGAGGACTTTCCACAGAGGACTACACCATCGGACGAGGACTTTCAACACAGGACTACACCATCGGACGAGGACATTCAACAGAGGACCAGACGATTGGGCGAGGACTTTCAACACAGGACCAGACCATCGGACGAAGGCTTTCAACACAGGACCAACAAAGATTCTGCTTGAAATCAAACTTCAACCAAGGTACAGTATAACAAGTAAAAAAAGAGAAAAATAAATAAATATCTTAGCTTTGTATCGATGTCAACAAAAAATAAAATTTAAAAAAAAACACCAGTAACTATAACTTTGAAAAAAATATAACTAACACATTTTTCAGCTATCTCTTATTTGTCTTTTAGGGCCAATAATCTTTAACAGTAAATACAAACTTCAATGTAGCCAGAAAAAAAAATGCATACTCCAAAAAAGGCTCAAAACACAGACTCTATACAATTTCTCATTGGACATTTCCAGTCCTAGACCCTCATTGAATTGCCATTTGACAAATTGAATAGTGCTGGAAATAAGCACATAACATATTTTTTTTAATAACTTTTTAGTTAGTGAAAAACTTGCTTTTGGATACATGTTTACTAAATAAAACTTCTTTAAAAAATTATATGATGGCCTTATTTAGACCTCTATTCAATTGACCAAATTGAAATTGATTAAGTATAAAATGTAAACACACTGTTGATAACAATTTTTGCTGAAAACAAACTTAACATCTCAAAATAAACTAAAGATACATTATTTTATTTTTACAGATTAACATGGCTGATAACGAGAGTAAACAAGAAAAGAAAAGACGCCAAGCTAGAGAACGACGACAGAGAGCAGACACCCAGCAGACACCGGAGAAGAAGGAAATTCGACGAGAAAAAGAACGCAATAGAATTGCAAGCAAAAGACTGTCACCTGCAGAAATTAAAGATATGACAAAAAAAACGAACAAGCAAATAAAGCATTTACAACCTGTTGCTGAAACATCAGATGACATTTTACCGGAAAGAATACAAGACATACAAAAAAAAGCAACGAAAAAAACAAAGCATTAGAACCGGTTCATGAAACATTACATGACATTTTACCTCAAACAATACAACATATACCAAGAAAAGCCACGAAAAAAACTAAGCATTTAGAACCTGTTGTTGAAACATTATATGACATTTCACCTGATGAATATGAAAGTCAAAATCCTATATGCTTTGCAAATTGTCCTTTACTCAAGTCTTTAGCAGTAGAGGTTCATAGTTGTGGGGACATGACTACTAAATGTCAGTTTTGTGAGGCTTATTATTTTAAACAAGAGAGACCCAGAGATGGCCAATTTATTAGTTGCTGTCAAAAAGGCAAGTTCAAACTTCCAGAAAGGAAAGAATATCCTATCTATTTACAAAACATTATGACTGAACCTTCTTTTCCAAACTACAAACATTTTAAAACAAACATAAGATCCTACAATAGTGCCATATCATTTGCATCTATGGGGGCAACATTAGCTGCTAATGTACCAGGACATGGTCATTACTGTTTTAAAGTCCAAGGACAAATTTATCATCGCACTTCCCATTTACATCCAGAGGAAGGAGATCAAAGAAAATTCGCTCAACTATATGTACAAAAATACAATGGAAGCTGTTGACCAACGTATGCAGATGGAAGAAAATAAAAAATGCTTACACAGTGTTTTTATAGCGCTAAATAACATTATGGACAACAATCCCTACAGTAAAGCATACAAAAAATTGGCAGAAGTAGAAAATGAACAACAACTTCATGCACAAAGACATCAATTACCCATGCCAAAGGTTAATATGGTGCTTAAAAGAGACAGACATACTGATAAACGTCGTTATAACTTGCCAACATCAAATGAGGTTGCAATGGTGTTTCAGAATGATGAAGGAGAACCACCATTTAAAAGAGACATTAGAATATATCCCAGAAATTAGGAGCAACCGTTCATTAATATGAGTATCTTAAGTCCAAATTTAGATCCAATGACATATCCCATTTTTTTCCCACACGGAGAAGCAGGTTGGCAACCAAAATTAACACTTCCCAGTTACCCAAATGCTAAAGCCAGAATCCGAAATAATGTTTCTATGCTTGAATTTAAAGTAGCTCAAATTGCCATTCGCAATGTATTTAATCCAATTTTATGTGGTGGAAAACTAACCCAACAATGGATTATTGATTCTTATTTGCAAGTTGAGGCAAATAATTTAAACTTTATCAAATATCAACAAGATAAACTCCGTGTAGAACAATATTCTGGACTCATGGACTATGTTGCTGACGTGGCTACAAGCAGAGACATGACAGCTGGCAAAGCCATCATTTTACCATCTTCCTTTCAAGGATCCCCTCGAAATATGAGAGAAAGATACAATGATGCTATGGCTGTTGTCACCAAATTTGGCAAACCTGATTTATTTCTGACATTTACATGTAATCCACAATGGCCAGAAATTACACAAAATCTACTTCTGGACAAAGTGCTTCAGATCGACCAGATTTAGTAGCCAGAGTTTTTAAGATTAAATTAAATGAATTAATACGTGACTTCACTATAAATCAGTTATTTGGCAAATGTCTTGCCTATGTATATACCATTGCATTTAAAAAAAGAGGCCTTCCACATGCACATGTTCTAATAATACTTCAAGAAAAAGATAAATTAGATACTTCGGACAAAGTGGATGCAGTCATTGTTGCTGAACTACCAGATCCAGAACTATATGGTAGACTATATGAGATTGTTACTCATCGTATGATTCATGGACCCTGTGGTGACCTTAATCCACAATCACCATGTATGGAAAATAATAAATGTTCCAAAGAATTTCCAAAACCTATGCCAATTGTGATGGATATCCACTTTATAAAAGAAGAGAAGGAGATAGTGCCATTATTCATGTAAAAAAAGTGGACAATAGATATGTAGTACCCTACAATCCACATTTACGCCCACATCAACGTAGAAGCCTGCACTTCCATCAAATCCATTAAATATGTCTACAAATATATTTACAAAGGCTACGATGCAGCTACTGTAGTCGTCAAAAGTGCAGACAACCCTGAATGTAGTGAGTTAGTACATGATGAACTTTCAGCTCATGTAGATGCTCGCTATGTCAGTGGCGGCTTTTAAAATTTGAAATGCATGATAGATCACATGCAGTATATAGGTTAGCAGTACATTTGCCACAACGACATTTAGTCTATTTCCATGCTGGAAATGAAATGAATGCATTGGCCCAAAGTGAAGATCGTCACACTACACTAACTGCATGGTTTGAATTAAATTCCACTGATTCAGAAGCAACACAATACTTATATATTGAAATTCCATATCACTATGTTTTTGTGAATGGATTATGGAGACCAAGAAAAAGCAGAGGCAATAAAATAATTCCAAGAATTTACACAGTCAGTCCAAGAGATGTTGAACGTTTTTGCTTACGGATATTACTTTTAAATGTTCCTGGAGCACAAAGTTTTGAACAATTAAGAACTGTTAATGACATTGTATATAAATCCTTCCATTTAGCTGCAAGACATAGAAACTTACTATCGGAGGATACAGAATGGGAAAGATTTTTAGAAGAAGCAGCACAATTACAAATGCCACGACAGATGAGAGAACAATTTGCTTTTATTTGTATCTTCTCAAATGCTCCAAATGCATTAGCTTTGTGGGAGAATTTTAAAAGTAATATGGCTGAAGACTTTATGCAACGATAAAATGAACCCATTGCACACTTAAAAGCGTTAATGGAAATCCAAGAAGTATTTTTAACTCATGGATTAAGTTGTGCAAGTTTTAATTTGCCTGATCCAGGTCTTATAGATGACATAAACTTTGAAGACTATGACATTCAACTACAAGCAGAAAGAACAGAAGAAAGACTTGCAACTTTAAATACATAGCAATTGCAAGCATTTAATGCCATTAAAAATGCAATAGATGATGACATGGTAACAGAGCGTTATTTCTATTTTGATGGACCTGGCGGATAAGGAAAAACCTATCTGTATAATTTATTAATGAGTTCAGTACGAGCACAAGGTCAAATAGCAATGGCGTTTGCCACTACTGGAATTGCTGCACTTTTGTTAGAAGGTGGAAGAATTGTTCATAGTGGATTTAAACTGCCAGTGCCTATTTTAGAAACTTCTGTGTCAGATATTCGCATGACATCATTACAAGCAAAGAAATTGAACAAATGTAAATTAATTATAATAAATTAGGCCACAATGATGACCGTTTGCTTTGTGAAGTCATGGATAATACTTTTCCATTTGGTGGAAAGGTAATGTTGTTAGGTGGCGATTTTAGACAAACATTACCTGTCGTTATTATTATTATCATCTTTATTTATATCGCGCCAACATATTCCGTAGCGCTGTACAGGGGGTTAGTACATGGCAAAAAACAAACTTAACACCTTAAAGAATGGAGGGCCCTGTTTTTGAGCATATAATCAAATGTACATAGTGCTTGTTTCCAAGACACGGACACACAATTGAAAACTCGCAAACTTACAATCTACATGGAAATCGAACTGACATTATTGAAACCTTTATAAAGTCAAGTACACTATGGAAACATTTTACCCATCTTCAACTGAAACAAAATATGAGATCAGAAGGCCAAACTGATTTCAATGATTGGCTTATTAAAATTGGAGAAGGCAGAACAGAAAAAATACCACATTTACCTGACGACACTGTAGAGATCCCACCTCATATGATTTTTCAACAAGATATTATATCCGCTATATTTGAAGGGAGCATAAATAACCAGGAATATTCCGAGCTTGCCAACCAAGTCATACTAACGTGTAAAAATAAGGATTCATTAATCCTCAATAATGAAATCTTTAAAAAAATTAATGCACCACAAAGAAATTATCACAGTGCTGATTCTGTACTTGCTGATGACAATGAAAGTCAAGCCAACTTTTCAACTGAATTCATAAACTCACTAACTCCTTCTGGAATGCCACCACATATTTTGCAGCTAAAGAAAGGTGCAATTATTATGTTACTGCGAAATATGAACCCCAAAAAAGGCCTATGTAATGGGACAAGATTAATTGTTCAACAATCAAAGGACCATTTTATAGATGCTGAAATTTTAACTGGGACCCATAAAGGAGAGAGAGTTTTTATACCAAAAATAGATTTAGCACCAAGTGAAAGTAGTCTCCCTTTTATACTTCAAAGAAGACAATTTCCAATTATTATGGCATTTGCCATGACCATCAATAAATCACAAGGTCAAACTTTCAAATCTGTGGGTATTTTCCTGGAAGAAACAGTATTTGCACATGGTCAATTGTACGTTGCGTTGTCACGGTGCAAAAATCCACAGGCTATTAAAGTTTACATTGAAAAGAATGAAAGTCAAGGTGATTTATTAGAAGATGGACGTATTTTTACTAAAAACATTGTCTACTATGAAGTACTATAACTTTTCAGTAAAGAAAGAAAACACAAGGAAAACAAATTAAAAAACATTCAAAAATATTAAACAAGAAACAATTTCAGTCATAATTTATGGAAAGACTCTTTATGGATGATTCGCCTCACAAAACACTTGCCTTGCAACTATATATGTGATAATTATGTTAAAATGTTAATTAACTATGTTACTGTTTCTAATGTTACAAGTTGGAAAACAATATTTTAACGGTCTTTACTTCAACATATTACAAAGTTCATGTTAACAGCTCAACCACGTTTTAAGACATAATGTAAATATTGTCTGTTATGTTAAGATTACTCCCTATATTAAGGTTTATCGACAGTTCATGTGGTCAGGAAGGAATTTATTTCATTGGGTACATTTTAAAGAGAGTTTTTACTGTTTGCCTTCCTCTGCATTCAATGTATATTGAAGTTAACAATTATTCGGATAGAAATTGCATGTTAAAAAACCATTGCCTCAAGTTTAAAATATTGATTACTTTAAAGTTAAACTGTTTTTACATTCAAATGTTAATACTTTTAATACAAAATTATGTTAAAAAATGTATTCACTATGTTACTGTTTATAATGTTCAAAGTTATACAAATGTTTTGTCAAGTTCCAAAGTTACACAAATAATAAAGTTAAAGTTTAAAAAATTATACTTTCAAGTTTCTTACTTACATATATTACAAAGTTCAGGTTAAAATTGTGTACGTTTCAACAAGGGTTTTTACTGTTTGCTTTCCTCTGGATTTCATGTACATTGAAGTTAACAATTCTTCACATACAAATTGCATGTTAACAAACCATTTCCTAAAGTTTACAATAATGATTAATTTCAAGTTCCACTATTCTTACATTCAAATGTTAATACAAAATGCTTTAAAAATTATTGTTCACCAAGAGAACATTTTACAAAACTAAACATCTTTTAATATCACAATTCAACTGTCACATATATATATTAATAACTAAACAACTTTCCTAACATACACATCTCATTGCCGTCATTTTTTGACGGGCAAGTCGCTAGTATCAATATAATCCTCATTGTCATTCTAAAGTTCTATCTCCCTCCCTCCCTACTTTTTCCCTTTCTTCATCTACAATGATTCTGTGCCACCTAGCTCTGTATAAATCCTGACATATCTAGTATTGTGCTATAAATGTATTTAATCAACCTACTATTATGAACAAAATAACATGTAACCAAATGTATTTTGCAAACAATTTTCATGTTAAAACTACATTTTTACTTTCCCATTATTTTACATAAAAAATGTGCTAAGAGCTATAGGCTACAATTAACCTACCATTTCATTATTTTATTTTAGTAGTGTTCAGGACAATATGAGTGGTTGGAAGGGGTACAGCAGGGGCAATTAGTGTGGTAATATGTGTTTTTTCACAGTTTTAGTATTTATTGAGAATAGAGCATACTCCCCAAAAATATATTAATTTACATTATTTTCTAGTATATTATTTGTAGTGACATGGAATAAAATACATAATGTGTTGAAAATTATATTTACTTTGATGGGTCTAATAATATGCATAATTTGTATTGCTTAACAACAGCCTACAGTGCAGTAAAAAGAAACACAAAAACTTTCATATGGTGCTCCTTTACAAAACTATTTTATTACAAAAAATGTTCTATGTATGTGCAGGTATCATTGACCATCTAAAGCTAACACACTGGAACATTGCAAGTGTAGTTTTTTTTGAGAGGACCATTGCGTAAAGGTAAGTGTTCTATTTAGAATGTATTGTTTATATGTTGTTTTTATTTTTTTATTAACTGTAATGTTTATTTTTCTTGTACGGGTGCTGGACCTGTGAAGATCTACAGATGTTCCTTTATGCTAGGGATGAAGGAAAAAAATGTCGTCGCTGGAGGGGCATTTGGGCAAGGTAAGTGGGCTTATTTGCCCTATTCTAGGTTTAGTGAGGGGTGAATGTTCTAGGTAAGATATCGTTTTTTTACTGTATATAGTTAGGGGTTTTATTGCATGTTGTTAAGGGTATTATTGTATGTAGTTAGGGGTATAATTGTAACTTTATTTTATTGCTGGGTGTGGGGCTTTGTTTCTGTAGTGTGTTTATATTATCATGTATTATTTTTGTTTTATGTGAGTAGTTCTTTTTTATTTTACTGTAAGTGATGGGGTGCTTTTTTTCTGTAGTGGTCCTGTTTATTTTTTTGTATAATGGTGCTTTTTTATTTTCAGTAATGGTGATTTTCTGTATTCTAGTGTTTTTATTTTGTGTAGGTTTTAATAGGTTAGTGTAGAGGGGGTAATTAGTTAGAAGGGGGTTAGTTTAGATGTATTGGTTTATTGGGGGCATAGTGTAGTGTTTGTACTTAGTGTCATGAGGGTCCTGGGTGACCTCATAGCACTTACGAGGTTACTGTTAGAGTTCTTATTGTGCCATAAGGACTTCCCATAGAGTTCTTATTGTCCCCTAAAGACCCTTATAGAAAGATGGGGTTAAGAAGAGGCTTATTGGGGTCTGTATAGACCCCCATAAGAAATGGGGTTGAATAGAACTAGATGAGATTATATTGGACTTGATGGGGTTAAATAGGCCCAGTTAGGATTGAAGGGGGATAGTTATGGTTAATGGGTTAATGGGGTATGGTTAGGGTTAATAGTGTAGTGTTTGTACTTTGTGTCATGTGGGTCCTGTAGGGGTCTATATAGACTGATGGGGTTCATGTTAATCTCATGGGGATCTATATTGACCCCCATGAGTGATGGGGTTCATTTTAGCTGCCAGGGGGGAACATATAGTACCCCCGCAGCAGGGGTTATTTTTTTTATTTAGCGCAGGTCCTTTAAGAACCTTTAAGGTTATTTAAAAAGACCTCTGCAACACCAATTTGAAATTTGAAATGGTTAGTGTGGGTTAATGAGGGTTAATGTGGGGACCGTCCGGGGGTCCCAATGGGGACCCTGCAGCATGGGGGGGTTAATGTTAGTTGCCACAGGGGTACTGTACCACCGAGGCATGGGGGTATGCATTTATGAGCGGGCCCTTTAAGGAATTAAACATTTGTAAATGCTGCAGGAGTTCCAATAGGGAGCCCTGCAGCAAGGGTGTAATGTGGGGACACTGCGGGGGTCCCGATTGGGACCCCTGCATTATGTGGTTAATGTGGGGACCCTGAAGGGTTCCCCAATCGGGACCCCTGCATTATGGGGTTAATGTGGGAACCCCTGCAGCAAGGCTTCGGAGGAAGTAACTAGCGATTTCTCAAATTGCAAGGGATTAGAAGGGAACACAGGTCGCAGTACGTAACGCTGCGTTCAGAAGCCAATAGAATAGCAGCGTAGCTTGCTATCACCCCTTGCGACCACGTTTTCCAAAATCAGAGCAATAGAATGAGGCCCCTTGTTTGAATCTAATATGTATAGTAAATATGCTAAAATAATTTTTTTTAACAAAATGTCTGCTTGCAGGAGAAACCTATTTACATATGATAAAATATGACCAATATATGTAATGTATGCAATGAGCGCCAAAGGTCCTGAGGCTACCAATGAGTCCCGAAGGCACTCATTGCGAGGCATGCGATGAGCACCAAAGGCTCTCAGCGCAAGCCTCACAATGAGCGCTGAAGGTCCTCACAGTACAAAACGATTTCAATTATGTCTCAAACAGCATTCCCATGGCTTAAAATTGTATTGCCCAGTCATTTTTGACGGGCAAGTCACTAGTTGTAAATAATACATTTTATCATCACATATATTATTATTACAGGTTTTTGTAAAGCGCCAACATATTCTGTAGCGTTGTACAGGGGTTAAATACAAAGAAAAAAATACAATATTTAACACATTGCAGAAAGTAGAGGGCCCTGTCTTTGAGTTTAAAATATTACATACATGGTGTTTTTTTATCAAAGCGCCTTATAAAATCGAAAACGCTCAAACTTACTATATGAACTGCAATGGTAACCCTGACTCAATTAGAACCCAGCACAAGTTAGCAAATCAGTAAAGCCACCTTAAAATAAACAAGAGTTTAATGCATGTTTAAAGGGAGGCATGACAGGACATGTACAACACCTGTATGAGGGCTGGCCGGATTCTAAGGCCCAGAAGCAGCAGGCCCAGGTTTCTGTACAAGCCCAGCAGTAGGCCAATGAGGCCGGTCAGGAGCAGCAGGAGGCATAGCTAGCTCAGCAGGCGAGCTACAGCTCTGGCATTTTCATCATGCACCACAGTTGTACATGGAGAGAGTCACATTAGAAGGGTTAATATATGGTGACGGATATGAGCATTATGGTCTATCTTTTGTCTATCTGATAGAACTCTATGAGGTACTATATGAAGACCTGAAGTACTCACAATGCCCAGCTCTATATTAGAGATTTCATCTTGTGGCTCCTGGCTGAGTATATACATTTTTATTTACTTCTCGTCTACTTTTACTGTTATTCTCATACATATTGTTGTTATGTTGGTGTGTTGTGCCTGCTGCCTACTATCGTACTTGAACAGTCCTGTAATTTAACTGACTTGACCATTCATGACAACATGCACGTTCATCTGCATTTCTGTGTGTATTAAGATGTTATTTGACTTCATGCTTCTTTTTTTGCTAATGATCTAGACAACATATATCTTTAACAATCTGATATATTTTGTATTGTGACCAACCTAGACTGTCATATGTAAACACATACTTTAGTGTTTTACTGTGTATTCCTCAAGTAGTATAAGATGGCATGTCATCATGTTGAGTAATACAATGTAAATCATCCTCAATACAATTTTTTACGTCCATCTCAATGTGTTCCTCACTCCCAGCATGAGGTCCTACATTCCTTTCTCGCTCTTCTGCCAACTGTCTATATAATAAGTAATGTAAAATCTTAGTCTATTTGTATATTAAATCAATTAACATGTAAAGTGTTATGAACCTCTAATGATTAATATTTAAATGTTGTTGTCTCACATTAATCACTATTCTTTATTAGATCTAAAACATAAGTCCGGGCAAACAGTGTATGCTAATCTGCAAATTCACAATATTTTCTTAATAGAATCTGCCCGATCTTAATACCACTTCAGTCATTGTCATGACCAGTAATGATTATATTAACATGATAGTTAAAATCAAACAAATTAAATCTGTGTTACATGTAGTTTATTTTAAAACAGATATAATGTGTTTGTTCTTTTGAAAAATTGTTGTCACATCAGACACTGAGCATTTAATATGGAAAATGAGTCTAGCGGAGGCCTTCATTATGGATTGGAGACAGACGAGAGATGGGGAGGCCAGCAAGAAATGAAGTGCAGTAGTGGAGTCGAGATATGATGAGAGAGTGTATTAACATTTTAGCTGTGTCTTCTGTAAGATAGTGATGTATTTTGGAGATTTTTTTTATGGAACTGACAAGATTTTGTAATTGATTGTATATGAGGAATAAAAGAGAGGGAATGATCCAGTAGAAACCCAAGACAATGGGCCTAGTAGGTGGCAGTGGTGATGGCATTGTCAACAGTGAGAGATATTTGAGGAGTTAAAGCTGTAGTAGAGGGTGGAAAGATAAGAAGTTTAGTCAAAGACATGTTGAGTCAAAGACATGTTGCAGATATCCAGCAGGATACAGTGCCTTGAAAAAGAATTTACCCACTTGAATGTTTACCTGTTTTGTTACATTACAGCTTTAAGTTCAATGTTTTGTTAATCTGAATTTTATGTTATGGATCAGAACACAATAGTCTAAGTTGGTGAAGTGAAATGAGAAAAATATATACATAAAACTATTTTTTAGAAATAGAAAACAGAACATTGGCATGTGCGTATGTATTCACCCCCTTTGTTATGAAGCCCATAAAAAGCTATGGTGTAACCAATTACCTTCAGAAGTCACATAATTAATGAAATGATGTCCACCTGTGTGCAATCTAAGTGTCACATGATCTGTCATTACATAAACACACCATTTTTTGAAAGGCCCCAGAGGCTGCAACACCTAAGCAAGAGGCACCACTAACCATACACTGCCATGAAGACCAAGGAACTCTCCAAACAAGTAAGGGACAATGTTGTGAAGAAGTACAAATGAGGGTTAGGTTATAAAAAATATCCAAATCATTGATGATCCCCAACAGCACCATCAAATCTATCATAACCAAATGGAAAGAACATGCCACAACAGCAAACCTGCCAAGAGACGGCCGCCCACCAAAATTCACGGACCGGACAAGGAGGGCATTAATCAGAGAGACAGCACAGAGACCTAAGGTAACCCTGGGGGAGCTGCAGAGATCAACAGCAGAGACTGGAGTATCTGTACATAGGACAACAATAAGCCGTATGCTCCATAGAGTTGGGCTTTATGGTAGATTGGCCAGAAGAAAGCCATTACTTTCAGCAAAAAACAAAGTGGCACTTTTTGAGTTTGCAAAAAGTCATGCGCAAGACTTCCAAAATGTATGGAGGAAGGTGTTCTGGTCTAATGAGACTAAAATTGAACTTTTCGGCCATCAAAGAAAACGCTATGTCTGGCGCAAACTCAACACATCACATCACCCAAAGAACACCAGCAGCTGGGACTGGGAAACTGGTCAGAGTTGAGGAAAATATGATTTGTGCTAAAAACAGGGATATTCTTGAGCAAAACCTGTACCACTCTGTGCGTGATTTGAGGCTAGGACAGAGGTTCACCTTCCAGCAGGACAATGACCCCAAACACACTGCTAAAGCAACACCTGAGTGGTTTAAGGGGAAATATGTAAATGTGTTGGAATGGCCTTGTCTAAGCCCAGAACTCAATCCAATAGAAATCTGTGGTCAGAATTTAAGATTGCTGTTCACATGCTCAAACCATCCAACTTGAAGGAGCTGGAGCAGTTTTGCAAGGAGGAATGGGCACAAATCCTAGTGGGAAGATGTGGCAAGCTCATAGGGACTTATCCAATGTGACTTGTAGCTGTGATTGCAACAAAAGGCGGCTCTACAAAGTATTGACTTTAGGGGGGTGAATAGTTATGCACATTGACTTTTTCTGTTATTTTGTTGTGTGCTTCACAATAATAAAATAAAAACATCTTTAAAGTTGTGGGCATGTTCTGTAAATTAAATGATGCAAATCCTCAAACAATCCATGTTAATTCCAGGTTGTGAGGCAACAAAACACAAAAAATTCCAAGGGGTGTGAATAATTTTGCAAGGCACTGTATGCTAGAAATTTAAACTAAAAGAGAGGGCGGTAGATCTGGTGCAGAGAGGTAGATTTGAGTGTCATCTGCATAGAGATGATACTGAAATCCAAAGGATTTTATTAGGGTACCAAAGGAGAATGTGTAGATGGAGAAGAGGAGGGGGCCTAGGACTGAACCTTGGGGTACTCCAACAGACTGAGGGACAGGGAAGAAGACAATAAATGTATGATCTTCCAGATAGGTTGTGAACCATGAGAGAGCTGTCATGGATGCCAAATGAGCAGTGGGTTTGGATTAGAAGAGGATGGTCAACTGTATCAGAGGCAGTAGAGAGATCCAGGAGAATTAGAATAGAAGTGACCCTTTGGTTTGGCAGTTAGCAAGTCATTGGTGACTTTTGTGAGGGCTGTTTCTGTAGAGTGTTGGGCCCGGACGCCAGATTGGAAGGGGTCAAGAAGGAAATTGGAGGAAATAAATTGAGTGAGGCAATTGTAGACAAGCAGCTCCAACAGTTTTGAAGCCAGGGGATGTAGAGTGATAGTTGGAGGCAGAAGCTGGGTCAGATGAGGACTTCTTAAGAATGGATGTAATTATGAGATGTTTTAAAGAGGATGAGAACTTGCCAGAGTTTAGGCAATGGTTGAATAGATGTGAGAGCTGGGATAAGTGTGGTAGAGAGGTGATGGATTAGCTGTAATGGAATAGGATCATGTGGACAAGTTGTAAGGTGAGAGGTTAATAGTAAAGTAGATACTTCATCCTCCGTTAAAGGGTCAAAGGAGTCCATAGGGGAGGAGGCATTGGGGAAGGGGAAGGACTGGGTGTTGTCAGTTTGTTGAGAGGATGTCGAGTTAAGGCCAAGCTGGGAGGAGAGTTCATTTTGTATGGTTTTAATTTTATTTTTAAAATGTCTGGCAAAATTATCAGTTGTGAGACAGGAAGGGGCAGGAAGTGGGCAGAGGAGAGTGTTGAATGTGGCAAACAAACATTTGGGATTGGAGTACAGGTTTCATATTAGTGATGAGGTGTAGTGTTGTTTGACAAGATTGAGGGCAGAGAATTAGGACAGCAAGATAAACTTGTAGTGGAGAAAGTCTGCTGAAGTGTGAGATTTCCTCCATAGTCATTCTGCAGTGCGTGAGTACTGTACCTCTGTATGTAGCATGTTTGTGTAGTGTGCCATGGTTGTGGGTGAGAGCAATTGCATTTGTTTGTGGTTATGAGGGAAAGAGTTTCAAGGGTGGAGATTAGAGTAATGTTGTACTGTGAAGTGACAATGTCAGGGTAGGTAAAGGTAGGGAGGGGGGCTGAGAAGGGGTTTTAGCACATTGGAATGTTGTTCTGGTTTAAGTGCTTTCAGGTTTCTTTGAGTTATGGTGGCAGGGATTGAAGAAGGGTGGTAAGCAGAAGGTGAGGTGAAGTTGTAAGTTAGCAGGTGGTGGTCAGATAGAGGAAATGGGGAGATGACAAGGTTGGAGATGATGATGATAGTGCAGAGATTGGTAAAAAATAAGGTTAATGGAGTATCAATCATGTTGAGTGGGGGTATCTGTCCATTGTGAGAGGCCAAGGGAAGAGGTACAGTGGGGAAAAAAGTATTTGATCTGCTGATTTTGAATGTTTGTCCCCTGACAAAGAAATGATTGGTCTATAATATTAATGGCAGCTGTATTTTAACAGTGAGAGACAGAATAACAAAACAAAAACAAGAAAAACGCATGTCAAAAAAATTGATTTGCAGGTGAATGAGGGAAATAAGTATTTGATCCCTTCGACTTAGTACTTGGTGGCAAAACCCTTGTTGGCAATCACAGAGGTCAGATGTTTCTTGTAGTTGGCTACCAGGTTTGCACACATCTCAGGAGGGATTTTGTCCCACTCCTCTTTGTAGATCCTCTCCAAGTCATTAAGGTTTCGAGGCTAATGTTTGGCAAATCGAACCTTCAGCTCCCTCCACAGATTTTTTATGGGATTAAGGTCTGGAGACTGGTTAGGCCACTCCATGACCTTAATGTGCTTCTTCTTGAGCCACTCTTTTATTGTCTTGGCGGTTTGTTTTGAGTCATTGTTATGCTGGAATACACATCCACAACCCATTTTCAATGCCTTGGCTGAGAGAAGGAGGTTCCCACCCAAAATTTGATGGTACATGGCCCCGTCCATTGTCCCTTTGATGCGGTGCAGTTGTCCTGTCCCCTTAGCAGAAAAACATCCCCAAAGCATAATGTTCCACCTCCATGTTTGACGGTGGGGATGGTGTTCTTGGGGTTATAGGCAGCATTCCTGCTCCTCCAAACACGGTGAGTTGATGCCAAAGACCTTGATTTTGGTCTCATCTGAACACAACACTTTCCCCTAGTTCTCCTCTGAGTCATTCATATATTCATTGGCAAACTTCAGACGGGCCTGTACATGTGCTTTCTTGAGCAGGGAGCTATGCAGGAGCTGCAGGATTTCAATCTTTCATGGCATAGTGTATTACTAATTGTTTACTTGGTGACTCTGGTCCCAGCTGCCTTGAGATCATTAACAAGATCCTCCCGTGTAGTTCTGGGTTGATTCCTCACCCTTCTCATCATCATTGAAACTCCACGAGGTGAGATGTTGCATGGAGCATCTGACCGCGGGATACTGGCAGTTATTTTGTATTTCTTCCATTTGTGCATAATAGCACCAACTTTTGTCACCTTCTCACCAAGCTGCTTGGCGATGATCTTGTAGCCCAATCCAGCCTTGTGTAGGTCTATAGTCTTGTCCCTGATATCCTTGGACAGCTCTTTGGTCTTGGCCATGGTGGCGTTTGGAACCTTATTGATTGACTGCTTTTGTGGACAGGTGTCTATTATACAGGTAAAAAACTGAGATTAGGAGTGCTCCTAATCTCATCTTGTTACCTGTATAAAAGACACCTGGGAGCCAGCAATCTTGCTGATTTATAGGGAATCAAATACTTATTCCCCTCACTAACCTGCAAATCAATTTATAACTTTTTTGACATGCATTTTTCTTGTTCTTTTTTTTGTTATTCTGTCTCTCACTGTTAAAATTTAAATTGAAAATTATAGATTAGTAATTTCTTTGTCAGTGGACAAACGTTCAAAATCAGCAGGGGATCAAATACTTTTTCCCCCACTGTAAGTGCAGTAATTTTGCAGTTGCTCGGGAGGGGGTTGTGTCAGTGGCTATTTTAAAGTCGCCAAGAATGAGTGATGGTATATTGGAGGAGAGAAACTGAGTGAGCCAGGTGGCAAAGTGATTCAGAAATTGAGAGGATGATCTAGGCGGGCGTTAGATCACAGCTACTTGAAGAGGGATGGGAGAGAAGACGTGGATAGTGTGAACTTCAAAATTTGAGAATTGAAGGGAGGGAACCAGAGGTATGCAGTGAAAAGTGCAGCGAGAGGATAGTATTATGACCACACCTCCACCTTGCTTATTACCAGGTCTAGGAGTGTGGTTGAAGTCCACCATATGAGAGTGCAGGAGGTGAGACAGAGACAGATGCAGTGAGCCAGGTTTCTGTGATAGCCAGTAGATTTAGGGAGATGAAAATGAAAAGGTCATGAATGAAGGTAAGTTTTTTGCAAACAGGCCTTGCATTCCAAAAGGGCACAGGAGAGGGGTAAAGTAGATGGTATGTGGCAAGTGATGGGTATTAAATTATGGGTGTTTGGGGTATTTGCTGCTCTGGGGACTGCGTGGCTGACAGCAGGTGAGTGACCTGGGTTAGGGGATATGCTGCCACAAGCCATCAGAAAATGGAGCATAAGTGAAAGGAGATGAGAGTGGGACTTACAGTAGCATTTCTGCTTTTTAGATTTAAGGGAGGGATGACATAGTGACTGGAGAAGGGAGAGGAGCTCAGGGGAACAGAGAAGAGGAGACGAAAGCAGGGAAGGTGAGATTATTATATTATTGGAGACATGATGTGTAGAGACAGTATAGGACAGTCTGAGAATTCACTTTATGATGACGACATTGAATGTGTTGTGCTAATATATTTGTAGAGAACTTGGCTGATTTAAGTATGTTTAAGTATGATTAGTGTTTCAAATAATCACCTTGAATGGTCTCAGGCCAGTCTGGGTCCAAGAGTTTAATAATCCCAATGATTGTTGCTCTGGACATCCGGCCCTTCAGTAGTTTCTCTCACTCTGCATGAACTATTCTCCAAGCACTTTCCACGCTCTTGTCTTCTTGCCAGATCTAACTGCCCTTCCCCATGGATTATAAGCGACCTAACATGGATGGTGTTGAGGAGTACCATTATGGAAGTAGTTGGGGGCCCTAAGTTTCCTCTAGCCCCCTGACCCTCTGACTTTGCAAGGGGTATCTGGACCTCGCTCAGCTTGTCTGGGAGATTCAATATGTCACAAGACCTGGCCATGCCATGTACCCATAAACTGTATGTCCTACCAGTGAAAACCATTAAACTCAGAAATATTTGCTAGTTAAACATTTTGGGACAGATAGAATACATGCTTAACTTACAGATATAAAGCTTCTGGGTAAAATAGGCATAGGATGGATGCCTATGTATTTTACATGTGCGTATACCTATGGGCACATATAAAAAAACAGTCCACATAATGTTTCAAATAAGATAGTAAAAAAAGAACATAGTGATGTATCAAGTAGCATAATAATATAGTAACATATTAATTGAGGATGAAGAAATATGTTTAGCCCATCAAAGTTCAACCTTTTTAGATCTTATCTGATCCTTGCAGTGGTCATTTTTTATTGTTAATTGATCCAGTACAATAAGTACTACTTTAGAAAACATAATTAGCTTGAGGAATTGTACATGTATAATAAGTTTTATTAGATTTTTAATTATACAACACAATTAAAAAAAGAATAAAAAAGAAAAGGAAAAGAATGTTAAAAAAGGACTAAAAACTAACATTAGAAGTATTACCATTTATAACAGTTATGTGCATAAGATAGTAACACATGCAGCAGAACATAAACGTAGCATCTGTCCTAAAAAACAAAGGAGGTTTGAGTAAACAAAAATGTAATGTCCACTATCAAAATCATAATATCAATGAGATGTTTAGATTACTTTAGTTAGAAATGGATGATAATTAAATTCAGAAATCCCTTACAAGTTACCTTGAAATAGGGTCCAACAGGGAAATAAGGTTATGGTGAATAAAAACAAGCACGACAATCTGTACCCCTCAACAACTATGACTATGAGTGAGGTGTTCATAAATTAAAACTGTGAATTGTGAAATAGTATCCTTCAAGCAAACATAAGGTTTCCTACAATATATTACCATCTGATTTTTGACCCCTGTCACTATGCAATGAAAAAGCTTTAGAGTAAGAGAGCAGGTCGATAATAACGTAATGTAATATTTAAAAAGTAAGGGAATAATGTAGAATTTCAGCAATCTGTATGTAGAATTGAAGCAATCTGTATAGCACAACTTCAAAATGCCTTGGCCTTGGGACGTTGATGCAGAATATGAACACAGTTATCTCAGGAGTCACACTCATGAGAACAAAGATTACTCATTCTTTAATAAAGCATATGAGCCCTTTGTGGGACATACAGTGCCTTGCAAAAGTATTCACCCCGCTTGGCATTTTTTGTGTTTTGTTGCCTCACAACCTGGAATTAACATGGATTGTTTGAGGATTTGCATCATTTAATTTACAGAACATGCCCACAACTTTGAATTTTTTTTTTTTTTTATTGTGAAGCAAACAACAAATAGGGCAAATTAACAGAAAAAGTCAATGTGCATAACTATTCACCCCCCTAAAGTCAATACTTTGTAGAGCCACCTTTTGCTGCAATCACAGCTCCAAGTCACTTTGGATAAGTCTTTATGAGCTTGCCACATCTTACCACTAGGATTTGTGCCCATTCCCCCTTGCAAAACTGCTCCAGCTCTTTCAAGCTGGATAGTTTGCGCTTGTGAACAGCAATCTTTAATTCTGACCACAAATTTTCTATTGGATTAAGGTCTGGGCTTCTACTAGGCTATTCCAACACATTTACATGTTTCCCCTTAAACCACTCAAGTGTTGCTTTAGCAGTGTGTTTAGGGTCATTGTCCTGCTGGAAGGTGTACCTCCGTCCTAGCCTCAAATCACGCACAGAGTGGTACAGGTTTTGCTCAAGAATATCCCTGTATTTAGCGGCAAACATCTTTTCCTCAAATCTGACGAGTCTCCCAGTCCTGGCTGCTGAAAAACATCCCCTCAGCAAGATGCTGCCACCACCATGTTTCACTGTGGGGATTGTGTTCTTTGGGTAATGTGATGTGTTGGGTTTGCGCCAGACATAACGTTTTCTTTGATGGCCGAAAAGTTCAATTTTTGTCTCATCAGACCAGAGCACCTTCCTCCATACATTTTGGGAGTCTCCCCCATGCCATTTCGCAAAATCAAAATGTGCCATTTAGGTTTCTGCTGAAAGTAATGGCTTTCTTCTGGACACTCTGCCATAAAGCCCAACTCTATGGAGCATATGGCTTATTGCCATCCTATGTACAGATACTCCAGTCTCTGGTGTGGAACTCTGAAGCTCCTCCAGGGTTACCTTAGGTCTCTGTGCTGCCTCTCTGATTAATGCCCTCCTTGCTCGGTCCTTTAGTTTTGGTGGTCGGCCGACTCTTGGCAGGTTTGCTGTTGTGCCATGTTCTTTCCATTTGGTTAAGATAAATTTGCTCCTGGGGATCATCAAAGATTTGTTTTTGTTTTTTATAACCTAACCCTCACTTGTACTTCTCACCATTGTCCCTTACTTGTTTGGAGAGTTCCTTGGTCTTCATGGCAGTGTTTGGTTAGTGGTGCCTCTTGCTTAGGTGTTGCAGCCTCTGGGGCCTTTCAAAAAAGGTGTGTTTATGTAATGACAGATCATGTGACACTTAGATTGCACACAGGTGGACATCATTTCACTAATTATGTGATTTCTGAAGGTAATTGGTTGCATCAGAGCTTTTTATGAGCTTCCTAACAAAGGGGGTGAATACATATGCACATGCCAATTTTCTGTTTTCTATTTCTAAAAAATAGTTTTATGTATATATTTTTCTCGTTTCACTTCACCAACTTACACTATTGTGTTCTGATCCATCACATACAATTCAGATTAACAAAACATTGAACTTAAGGCTGTAATGTAATAAAATAGGTAAAAAGTAGTTGTGGAATTTGCTAAATCATTTGGGATGGTTGCGCTGAGACAGGCCAGAAAATGGGCCAGTTCATCAGGCAATTTGCTAAAGGCTTTTTTGGACCAACAATGCTGCTAACCCATCACATCACAACCACCCATGATCTGGACATTTTTAGAGGTATGTTAGAGCATTTTAGGGCTGACCAGAAGAAGCATCACTGGACTGGCTTTTGGAATGTTATAAGTTCAAGCTCTTGCAATGCTTCTATTTACACAATGTGAACCCCTCCCCAAACAAAATAAATAAAATGACTTGGGGGACTCTGTATATACTTACAGTAACCCATGATAGCTGCAGAGAAGGAGTTAAATCAATAAAAAGTAAAGTTATTAAATAAATATATTTCACAAACTAAATACAGGGCTGCCACCAGCTGTATTAGAGGGCTAGGGTCCCAAATGTTACATTATCCCCATAACTGCTGCAAAAGTGTGGGAGTTAACCACTTAATGAGCAAATTTTCTGGACTTTTCACATTAAAGCTATATTTTAGTTCACCAGTTCGCCTAGAAATATATGTGCAAACAGCAACAAATCAAATCTTTAGACAGAAATATTATTTAATTGCACAGTTTACCTCATTAATTGCCACTGCTATACCCTTCCCCAACGCTCTCATTGCCCTAAGCAGTACTGTAAGAAAGGGGAAGATATCCTTTGCCATCGGGTGGGAATATAAATAAATAAGTAAACCTAAAAAAAGTTTTGGCCTTTGGGCCCCCCTCCACCTAACCCCTAGTGTGGTTGAGTGGGAAGAAATAAAAAAGCTTCAGTCTCATTTAATATAATCATAGGGGATATGGTTACTAGGGGGTATCCATGAAATACTCCAAGTTTAGTATATGTTTATTGTATTAGTGTGTTCATTAGTAACACCTTAATTGTGTCGGATATGAACAATCAAGCCTCAGATTAAACTCAGTAGAGGTGTTAGTGTGATCATAGCGTCATATCTGATACTTGATTCATTTTCACAGGTATTTTTATGCCTTTGCAGGTGGTCATCAGTATGCATAGAATTGGGGAGGGAAAAAAAGGCTTATGCATGTAAGTAACTTGCATGAAGCACTAGAATATATGATTCGGAAAGCTTGGAGGGAAATTTGAATGTGATAGTTACTCCTAACTTGCCAACGCATGACATTTTGCACTATTCAACACTACCTTCAAACAGAACTAAATTTTTGATTGAAACCTTAGTAATTATATTTCAACTTGACAAGTAAATTACCAAGATATCGGATTTGCATAGGGCTCTATTTGGCAGCTAAAGGAGTTAAAATGGTGGGAGATAACAAATAACATATTTGGCCCTTCACATTCAGATGGAGTGTGGAAGTAATTTGTCAGATTTCTGTAGTAGTTAAAGTCAGCAGTTAAGAGAACAGAGCTGCTCATATATAGATGTTGTAGTCCATTTTTACCAGTTTCTTCTTAACAATCCTTTACAGGACTCACTTTTCTGTTGTAGGTGTGTCTTAAGTGTTCACACCAGAGTAAATCATCCTAAATTACAAGGATATTGTTCAAGTTAGTCAGATTCACATAAAAAAAACGTTAAAAAGGGGCCAAATGTCAGCAAATGGGTCACAACAATGATTTGTCATTCAAGCAATCATGCTCTGTAACAATACATTCCGGAAAATACAACAAATTTGATGATTGATTAATTATGTATTTTTGCATGTTCTGTTTAAAAATGCAGTGATGGAAATTGTTAGCTTTTAAAAGTTATACACTTTGAATCATGGTTTCCTTATAATTTAAAAGCATTCAGTCATTATTTAAAAAGTGCTGTAGAATTATATTGTCTGATTAATTATCACTTGTCGTTCATTCATACTTTAATTTCAAGACATATCAGCATGTACTTCATTTATTTTTAACATCTTCTAGCTTTTAGAGAAGAAAATACAATATGCCCTGTCAATGAATATTTAAACTATTAATGTTTAGTTTAAATACATTGCCATACATAACTATAAGATGTACAGTGAGATTTCAGCACTCTCAAGATGACATCAACTCTAAACACATAACTCAAAGACCCATATGCAGAACTTTCTGAAGATCCTAGCTGACTCTTTGATGCTAAGACTCCTAGGTCCTCATTCAATTGCAATTTTGCCAATTGAAGAGGGCTCTATATAAGCACATAACATATTTTTTGACGGAAGTTTTTAGTTATTGAAGACCTTGATTTTGGATAGAAGTTCATTAACTAAAAATTTCTGTATAAAAAATATGTTATGTGCTTATATAGAGCCCTATTCAATTGGCCAACTCACAATTGAATGAGGCTCCTAGTTAATAACAGCTAAGACATTTTAAATAAAAAAGCAATAATGAACTATTACAGGATGTGATAGCCTTTACTACTGGTTTGTTATGGAGTTATTTTCAGTTATAAACCCACTGTAACAGTGTAATAACTAAATATTACTTTAACATTATATCTGCCTTACGACTGCTTTATTCCTTGTTAGTGAATGGTACTAATATGTAAAATCTCTTACAGTAACAGAATTTAAAATTTTAACTGAATTGTAACTGAAAAAAAGAGGGAATAGTACAAAAAAACCAAAATAGTGCAGTATCAAAATAATATATATATTGCCCAAAAAAGATAACAATACTCACACACAAAAAACCCAGAATATTTTACACATTTCATCCAAATAGCAGAGTTCTAGATGGTTAAACTACAGCAATGAATCAACTTATATCTGTACATTCTTGAGTATTATGTTAAAAACAAAAAGCAACCAATCACATTTGTTTTCTAAATAATCAAATCACAGTAACAAACAAACCCATATACACTTAACATGATGTTAATGAATGTTCTCATATTAGCACTAAGACGTATACATTTTGACCATTCCTTTTTAGCCATGGGATTAATATAATTTAGTAAAATGGCATCAACCTTTCAGAAGAATCTCCCAACCAAGAAATAGTGCAAGCAAAAAAAAGGAGCCCAAAAGATAAAAGGCAACTGGAATTGACATCACTTTTTGTGAGCACCCTCAACAAGGACAGCCCTAAGAATATCCATAATAAAGATGGAAAAAGAAATAGGACAACATCATAACATCACTGTCTTTTTATCATACCAACTCTTCGTGTAAGCGTCCTCAATAAAGATGCCCCCCATAGAGAATCTATAAAAAAATGGCAACTGGAAGTGACATCAACATCATTATGCCATTTTCTAGGTACCAATTATTGATTGAGCAATTTTCTTTTTATTACTGGGTAATATTTTTAATCCACTTGATATTGAGATTGTTCCACAAAAAAGCTATTATTATGTAATTTAATATTTAAGTGTGGCTGTGTCTTTATTCTAGTTACTAGCTCAATTCTATTTTCAGTTTTATTTTCGGTATTTGTTTACTCTCTATTACAATTCCATGAATAGCACATTTTTCCAAACAAATAAACATTCCGTTTCTACAAACATCCCCACCATTTTTTTTATAAAACCTTTAAAAATTAACCCGTTTTCACAGTGTATTAGATCTTTGCAAAACAGGAAACTAAAGTTAAATAGACATACAGCACTGTGTAGAATAGTAGTTAACTTTTTATATGTACAGTTTTATTAGAACAGTTTTTTCTTTTATGCATTATTGCATTGCACTGTAGAGGCTTAAAGCTGAAAATGAAAATAATCAGGTCAGATCTCCCAGAAATACTGTAACATTCTACTTAAACAGAATACATCAAGGTACAGGAATATATATTGTATATGTTTATTTCATATATTTTTATTTTTAAGGTATTGATTACACTGGTCAACAAAGTTTTTCTATGAAATAAAGGGCGACACTATAAAAATATACAGATTTAATTGTTCACATAAATATCTTAAAGTAAGAGATGAGATTAGATTAAAATAAAAAAAAGGAAAATATCAACCTTATTTAAAAATGTACAAACAAAGCAGGAAACTAGTGTTAAATTACATCTCTGTGAAATAGCATTCCTCTGTAAATACATACATTTGTTGAGATAATTTAACAGATAACAAGTCTGTCTTTCGAAATGCTCATACCATTAAGTATGGAACACACTAAGGGCCTCATTCTATTTGGGGCCTTGCGATCGGGCTTCGGCCCCACGTAGCGCTATGTCTATGCTGATATTCAATTGACCAGAGCCACAAGGACATCTCCTTTCCCGCTAATTGCAATCCATGCTATCGGCACTAAGCACTTCTGTGCTTGAACAGGATCAGGGCTGCAAAGCCATAACTCATGTTTCAAGTCCGCAATCCCGAAGCACTGTAAATGCAAATATAAATTCAAGATATCACTATAAAGCACTGTAAATGATGGGGAACACAATGGGTGACATGAGGATTAAAGGCACAACATTCCCAAATTGGCACATCGCCAAATTACAAAACTGGATTTCATGTTTAATTTCCCTCCAAAGTCATATGGGCTTGAATAACAAGTTACAGGCTTGGAGGTCATTCAAGCTTGTAGGACTTTATTACGAAAATTGAACATGAAATCAAATATTTATTTTTGCCGATTTGATAGTTTGGGAATGTTGTGCTTTTAATTCTAAGACCAAAAATCACTTTCACTTCTAATAAAAGTACAGAATGTCTTTTTTATTTGCTTAATTAGTGCTACGTTTTGTAAGTGAGACCATTGCGGGACCTCTTTGGTGTAAGTAAGCTGTGATTCACATTTAGACATTTACGGGCTTGACAGAGGGTGAATGGTAGCAATTGAATAACGAATAAGTATAGCTAAGTAGCTTGCAGTTTCCCCTTGCAACCATGTTTGCCAAAATCTTAGCAATAGAATGAGGCCCTGAGTAATTGCTTCTTAGTTTTAGGCTTTGTGGAAACATCAACTGGGTTCAGTGTGTAAGCAAATACTTTTAGGTGTATAGAGCTATTTAAAACAAGTAGCAATTAGATTTTCATTGACCTAATCTGACAATAACACAATGGAAACATTTTTTACCTACTGCACTGTAATGGTTACATGGGGTAAAGTACTAATGCTCTGAGTTGAGTCGTAGGTGAGCATGATACTTGAAATGTAAAACACAGACCAGAATTGCAATGACCTGTGTTAAGCACTAATAGTCCAACACTTATAAAGGAATCTCATGCATTGCATTAAATCTAATGTAGATACAAATCACATTGGATATGAGGTTGGATAAACACATTTCTCTCAATGCACTCCATTTTCTTTAGATAATACAGCAAAAGAAGTCCACTTGAATCCCTGTCCTGGAAATTCTGATGCCCATTTGGCCTGTTCCTGGGGAAAATGTTGTTCAGCAATTTAAAAATAAAATCCACTAAACACTGTACAATGCTTTGCACTGTACAAAAGATTGTACATATATTTTATCCACATGTCTTATTTTACAATCTGTGAAGAATAACAATCAACAGTAAAAACAGTAAAAACAATGGAAAAATGAATAACAATATTATTATTATAACTTCAAAAATGAGCAGACATCCAAAACATTTCTTGCAATGACACCCGAAACATGAACTTTAGTAGAAAACTGGAGACTGCTTTGGTTGCAAACTTATATTTATATCAAAATATAAAGCATGAAAATCTTTCAAGAGCATTTATTTGTGCTCAGAAAGAAGAGATAATACCCAGCATAGTTCAGAAGGCTAAGGAGCCTAAACCAACCAGGATAAAGCCAGAAAAGGACAAGAAAAATGTTGTCCATTTCACCACAGAGCTAAGAGGTGCAATCTCCCAGGTATATTACCTCACTCTGTTAGCACTGAGAGAGAGACCAGTTATAATGAAGATTTCAATTTAAAGAAGTCTGACTGTTCAAAACATATACTCCTCACCAGTACTAAGCCTGTTCTATTCATTTCTGTAATTGCAGAAGAGAAAGGGTTAATATTTAATTCTGAAATATTCACAATTGATTTTGTGGCTCCTGTATGCTATGTGTAGAGAGCTATACTTGCTAAATAACATTGCAGGTCTTAATTCTAGCTGCTACAGAAACAGACAAGCAGACTATAATCCTAATTAACAGATCAAAACTCCTAATAAATATGCACAAACTTCTCATTTGCATATAAATGGAGCAACAAGAACATAGAATATCCCAGGATTGGTTAACTTAGAAAAAAAAAAATGAATGGCACAACATATAGCCAGTTTTCAAAAAACGTAGTTTAGAAACGTAGCTTGCATTGAAGAAAGTAAGTCCTACGGCTATTAACTTAGCCCCATAATGTAGGCCGTTGCCGATCTGCGGGTTAGCTGCAAAAAAGTCCTACAGGCTAAGCAACAGTGAACTTCGCGGCCGCAAATCCTTTGATCCTTCAAGCCCGTAACTGCTACAAGTCCAATCATGCTATTAAATGGCAACAAAGTCATTAGCGAGCAAGCCCGTAACACGCAAATAGGGCCCAAAGCCCTATGAGTGCTGGGGAGGACTCGCAAGGGGGGGTAACGTCCAATACGTAGTACTTACTTAATGACTGCAAATAAAAACACACTACAGTACTAATATTAGAAGTGAAAGTGATGTTAGGTCTTAGAATTAATAGCACAACATTCATTTCATGCATATTTTATATGTTAGATCGATCCCAGCAATCAAGGTGTTAATACATATAATGTAACCCGCATGTAATAGGATATAATATTTGCGGCTTTATTAATTTTGCAATATGAATGGAATGTGGGTCCGATCGTAACTTTTAATTGAAGCCCATAGGACTGTGAAATTCAACCTCCACTTTTCTATGACGCAATAATGATGATCTCTGTTTCCATTGGCTCCATCTAAACCCGTAACTACGGGTTTGCTTAATTGATCACCAGCAAAAACACAATCCGACGGCCGACAACTGGTTTATGGGTTTTGTCATGAACGCTTTGGGGCCATGATGGGACCCCTTGCAACCCACAAGTAACTCTGCTATTTGGAATGCTGGCACACTGGGTGTTAATGTCAAGAACTATTACAACGGAACTGAAACTTGTTGTTGGGGACTGAACTACAATAATTCATTTGGTAGTTACTAGATCATGTTATATGCACTGTAATAATGCATCTGTGATAGAAGTAGGCCCTAGGATGCTAGAATTATCTAAAAAATACTGCAGTCACTTATGTGACAAAGGGTAATCTTCTATAGAATCTTTATGGCCCTGCAATCGGCCACGTGTGAAGGCTCTGGCTTTATTCATGAAAGGGGGAACTAGTTTTATGGCTCTGTAAGAGGAGAAAATAGGTGTAATTAGAAGAAAGCCAGATGTCTCTATACATCTGGAAATCATGTGGGTGAGGGGGCATAAGAAGCTATTTGCCTAGGAGGATGGGCTAGAACTGGGGAAGGTCTGGTGTTTTGTTTAATCATTCTGTGTTTATATATATCTATGAAACAATAAAAAAGTGGCCAGTCTGACTTTGGACACACTAAACATAGGTGGTGTCAGAGTCTGCTTGTACTAATCCAAGGTACATGGTGTGTGATTCTGAAATCCTAAGAAAAGGGGTCTGAGGTGCATGTCTCTGAAGTAATGATGCTGTCATCTGAAGTGTTTGCTGGTGTCGAGATCTGAACAAACAGTTGTGACCGTAGAGAGAGAGAGATTTGGGGTGAGCGAGGTCCCCCAAAGCTGGCGGTCGTGACAGCTGGTTGCATCGGTGGGAGATCTCAAGCATTTTTACCAGCAGCAAGGATGGCTACTTACAAAGGCAGAGAGAAAGAGAGCCAGGTGACAGAGGCAAAGGACTGCAGAGGAATGTCCCTTCTAAAGCAATGGATGGTGTTCCTGGGATTGTGGCAGGGCCATGAGCTGTCAGGCTGGCTGAAGAAACTGGTATGGAAAGAGATTGCCTTGGAGAAACAGTGTCATGCCAGGATAGGGCCTGTTGGTGCCCTTGAAGAGGATCTCTATGCTCAATTGGAGCTAATAGATGGGCCCTGGGAGATCGTCTATGGTGATCCTGAATGTGGCCATAAAAATTCTATAGAAGATTACCCTTTGTCACATAAGTGACTGCAGTATTTTTTAGATAATTCTAGCATCCTAGGGCCTACTTCTATCACAGATGCATTATTACAGTGCATATAATATGATCTAGTAACCACCAAATGAATTATTGTAGTTCAGTCCCCAACAACAAGTTTCAGGTCCGTTGTAATAGTTCTTGACATTAACACCCAGTGTGCCAGCATTCCAAATAGCAGAGTTACTTGTGGGTTGCAAGGGGTCCCATCATGGCCCCAATTTGTAATGACAGGTTTGCGTCACAGCCTGCTTCACCTTGCACTTACAGGGCTGGAATTTAATAGGGCAATCGTAAGTTACTGTAGCCCGTAAGTGAGGCCGTAAATTAATTTGCTATTCAAATTGCGTTTTTTTGCGGGCTCCGAATGGGTTACCGGTTACAGGCTTGAAAACTTTGAGGTGGTTAAACCCGGAACTTACAACTTAATCGATATTCAATTGCAAAAATTCACTCAAGACCGCACCCGCAGTCATACCCGCAAACAGCAAATGTCGTCCCAAAGCTTAAAGCTTCCAAATAGGACCTGCAAAGGGTTTACAGACTAGTTTGGAACACTGCAAAAAAAAATAAAAACACATCATTGCACTTTAAAATATGGGGAAAGCAATGGAAGGCATTACAATGTCTTGCACGGCAACTTCCAACTATCAAATATTGCAAAAAGTAACATTTTCCTCATAGGTTGTAATGGTCATGCATATGCCAGTCATGCTTCAAGATGCTGAAAGCTATGAAAGACACACTCCCTCATTAAACTACACCACAAATACATGGCAATGGCTGCCATATTAACCCTTTCTCATTTACAGAGGCTCTAATGTGTACCCTAAAAATACAAAGATCATCTTATATATATCTCACTTATCACATCTACATTGGGAAAATAAATAGTGGCAAAATTACACAGCCACATCACATATATCAAGTTCCAGGGAAACATTTTAAATTTGTTTGTTTAGTCTTTTGTGTCTCCCCTACAGCTTCATTGACACACAGCTTCATTGAGATACACAAGGCCCCCTCACCACCACCACTTAGCAATCAAGAAGGGGACCAGGGGAACATATACCACAGTAATCTACTGTAACCCATCAGGAAGGCCGAAAAAACACACATTAAGGCTGTGCAGAGGCATGTGGAGCAACAGCCATCTCTGGTTCGCCCATCCTGGAGAGTCTCTCACCATTGCTGGTGGCCATGTTCCCAGATGTGTATCCATTATCATTTGGTGACCTCCCATTAAGTGTTTTGATATCAATCAATTGACATTATAACCTGTCATATTCCTATCAGGCCTTCAGGGAATGTTGATACTCCACAGTATGACAAATTGGACTTTGCATGTGTATTAACCCTTTATTCACAAATTTTATATATTTTCTTATTTGATATCTCATTATATTATTACGATTATTATTGTTATTATATGTATTAACCCATTGCATAGTAACAAGGGCTCATTAGTTTACTAATATAGGAATGTGACACAAATGTGATGTATGTGGATGTCCCATAACCCCAACCATTGAAAACAAACTGAAACAGCGAGAACGGTATAACAAAGCTTTATTTCATTCACAGAGCACAATCAGAAATTGACAAAACTGTGTATTAATGTTATAGGTGTGGTGTGGGTGGATCCTGGGAGAGCAAGAGGCTATTGTTGGAAAAATGGGGATACCTAAAGGGGGTAATGTCATAATCCAGTATAAGCATAATGCATAGCACCTACCAGGGTCACATGAAGTCACACGACTGCAACCGGAATCTGATGAAAAAGTGGATCATCAAAAATTTCTCAATTTAATTGAAGAAACCATTAATGTGCATAGCACTTACAACTCATTTATATCTGCTCAATGAAACAGATGATTAAACCTCTGGACTATGTAATCCAATCACCTTCCACACATACAGTGTGTTGACAAAACATAAATCTGAAATAAAATTGTCCCCCAAAAAAGGCGGAGAAGGATAAAAAATAAACAAACATGCATGTACAGTACGTACAGTGCTAAATAATGTAACTGTCACAATATACCAACTGACCTGATTCCTATCTGCAAGCATTACTAACCATTAACTAGTTCTGAGGATAACTCACTGGCCATGACTATTAATAATGATGTGTCATCTCACAATAAATGCTTAGCTGTGACCAGCGTCCATGGTCAAGGTATACTATCACCTTTGCAATGCGATATTGTTCATCAACATTGATATCACAATAATCAACTATACAGCTGTTAGCACATGTTAAAGGATAACCATGATATCAGCAATAGGGGAAAATACCCATTAATACGGAGAGGACACAAAGGTCAACAGCCAGATTCAATGTTACTTACATCAGACCCAAGGATCTGTTCACAGAATGATAATGAGGTCAGGATCACATGCTTCCCTAGTGCATATATTAATGCTGGCTGTCATTAACATGCCATTGTGAGACACTGCAAGTTCTCCTCCATAGCGGTATTAGTCTACATTTAAGCTAACAACAATCATGGCTTATATATCTGTCTATATGATAGATTTAAAACTGCGGGAGCTACATGTTAAGGGGGGGGGGGGGCTGTCATTGGAGAAATGTGTACATGAAAGGCACTGTGAAAAACATAAACCTCATACATTTCCTTCACAATGCTTGCAGATGCAGAAGATGCCTTCATGGACCTGAATTGTACATAAAACCAAACAAAAACATAACACCTACAAAATAAGGCCTTAAAAAATATTGGAACTGCAGCATCTCTTCTCAACAGCATTCCTCCCTCAGTGACCATCAATTGGTGAAATGTTGGCAGGGTGGTAATAGAAAACTGTACATAATACTTCTGTCTTGCTTAGACTATTTTTAGTGCCCACAGTTTTGGAAAAGATTATTGCTAAACAAAAAATATTGCACACATTTTGGAAATTAACGTAGAAGCAGTATTTCCAATATCAAACACATATTGAGAAAAACAAGATAGTGAGTTTTAATAAAAAGAACATAACTCACAAACACAAATTGAGAAACCGCTATCAAAACAAAATAGTGACATTTTAATAAAAGGATCAGAGAAAAAGAAAACACTTGTGAATATTGTTACCCTGGCATTGTTCACAACAGGGGTGTCCAAACTCTGTCCTGCAGGGCCACATGCCTGGATTTGATGATAACCCTGCTGTGAACAGGTGAGCCAATCACTCCTTCAGTCATCCTGATTAAAATCACCTGTGCACAGAAAGGATATATTCAAATTCAGGCCTGGGTGCAGCCCTCCAGGATCAAGTTTGGACACCCCTGGTGCACAATCTTTCATTTAATTAATGGAGCATTTTTATTTGAATTCATTAATTATTTAAGCAGTAGATAAAGGTAGCCCCTAGATCTATTCATTCCAATTTTCACAGTTTGTGCAGCTAATTAGGTTCTGTATAATGTTATTGGTGAATTTGAAATTCTGAGTTAGATAACTGCAAATGATGAGGTTACCAGAGATTCACTCTCAATTGCTCAACTCAGTAAGACCTGCCCCTTAGCCCACTTCACTATAGGGTCTATTTTTCATTAGCAGGGGAATGTGCTTGACAACTCTTCCCAGCAGTCAGTAATGATTGAAGTTGATGTCAGATTATTATATCAGTATTATTGATGATAATGAGGGTTCCCTATTGCCTTTTCTTATACTCTCTGTTCGTTGTCAGTGAGTGGATTAAGTGGATTAATTTCCAAAATGTAACATAACAACTTAGGAGCAATATTTGACATTGCGTTTACTTAGCATCCCCAACCCACTGAATGAACAATTAGACAGGATATTTCACCATAAAAGATGGTGACAGAGTAGGGGTAACAGGATTTGAAGGAATTACAGGCTCCTACCCCTACAGTAAAGCGATAAAACCCTTGAGTTTTGTGAATCCCATTACTTTGTTTGTATTTGTTGTCGGCCCTACCCAATCTACAGAAGAGCTGAGAGTAGCATGTAGGAATATATTTTTTTGTTTTAGTTTATTTCTGTAGTTGCTCACATTTCTTAGCTTTTCCCTAAAATATCCCATAAATTATGAAGATTGTCATCAATACTATAACATACCAAAAATGAAGATCAATTAACATACTTTGTTACAATTAGTGAGTTACCACAACATTTATTTTAAAAGAAGTTTATATATTCTCAATATTATATTCTCAATATATGACTCCATTTTTAAATGTTTTCACACGTTCAAACTACAGTAGAATTTTAAAATATGTTACATTTATTTGAGCTTTACTATGCTAATAAAGCACTAATTATTTTTTGAAAGATCCACATTCTTTCTGTGCATTAATGGTTTGAAATTATTAACAACATTCAAGTCTTGATAGATTCTGTGACAACCAACATAAAATATAACAGGTACATAATTTTGCAAATTCCACATAGATAATTTCTAATCTCTTGAAGGAACACTAAACTCTGGAAAAAATGTTTTATATTGCATAAAAATTAATGGATGTTATACGTTTTATAAACATTTTAGCAAAATACATTAAATATTTTGGGTTTATTTGCTTTATTTTGCCTAATGTTGCTGCCTCCCTCACTACAGAAAAAAAAAATACACACCTGTAAAGGAAATACATATAATACAAATTCATACAATACAAATACATACAATACAAATACATACAATTACAATACAATTACATACAATTGCAATACAATACACCACTATCTAACATACATCACACAATCTATCTAAATAAATAGCATAATATAATATACATCCTATCTATATAACAATACATTCCCAATCTATCCTAATAAATACCATAATCTAATATACATCCTATCTATATAATAATACATACCCAATCTATCTAAATAAATAACATAATCTAATATACATCCTATCTATATAATAATACATTCCCAATCTATCTAAATAAATAACACAATTTAATATACAATACATCCTATGCTATCTATATAAAACGCATACCCCTAGCTAACATACAATAAATGCTATCTATATATTAAGTAATCTAAGTCTAAGCTAAAATAAAAAAAATTAAGACCACTTACCTTTGCAGATGTCCATTGGGAATAAATAAATAATTAGTGCAACACGTTTACAGTTATAAAATAAACATTCTATACATTCTATATATTCTAAATATTGTACTCACCTTTCCGCCATGTCCCGTCCGGTTTCTTTAAATCCTTCTCCGGGACAGCACCTGTTAAAAAAAAAACAACATTAATACACATACATCAAAATAAAATAAACATAATCTACATTATACTTACCTCCCCACGATGTCTCCGGCCTCCTCCGGATCCTCTTCTGCCACGCCCTCTAAAATAAAAAAAATATATACTTTCATCCGAACTCCCGGACATTACTGTAATCGATTGAATATCAGTTGCCTGCCTACAGGCGTGTGTGTGAGGCCTATTGCATCTAGTCTGCCAACTTTTGCCAGTGCACAGTGACCGTAGTGTGCAGTGAAATAAAACAACCCTTTTTTTACTGTAATCGATTGAATATCAGTTACCTGCCTAAAGGCGTGTGTGTGTGATGCCTATTGCATCTAGTCTGCCAACTTTTGCCAGTGCACAGTGACACTCATATCTGGTGTCACCGTAGTGTGCAGTGAAATAAAACAAGCCTTTTTTTACTGTAATCGATTGAATATCAGTTGCCTGCCTACAGGCGTGTGTGTGAGGCCTATTGCATCTAGTCTGCCAACTTTTGCCAGTGCACAGTGACACTCATATCTGGTGTCACAGTAGCTTGCACGCATAGTACCACTAATCGAAAAAAAAATGACAGGCAGAGGCAGGCCACCCCGCAGGGGCCGTCGTGGTCGTGGTGCTGTGATTCCCTTTGGCCCCAGAATAATGCCCAGTTTTCAGAGGCAACGTACCCTGAACTTGAACAGTTCTGAGGACATGGTTGACTGGCTAACACAGGACACCTAATCTTCTACAGCTTCCGCTCGGAACCTAGACGCACCATCCTCCTCCAGCTTAGCTTCGTGCACCTCTCCAGTTACCACTCGCCCGCCTGCCGCCACCACCAACACTAGCACCACAGCCGCTTCACTTGATCCGTCAGCAGAGTTATTTACATGTCCGTTGGAAGAAATGAGTGATGCACAAACATTAGTGCCAGAGGATGTAGATAACAGGGAGATGTCCCAGTCAGGCAGCATTACACACATGGACGTACGGTCTGATGATGATGATGATGTTGTACCCGGTGCTGCTTCCTTTGTTGAGTTGTCAGATACAAGTGAAGCGGTTGATGATGATGATGCATCCGTGGATGTCACGGGGGTGCCCGCTATAAGAGAAGAAGGACAGGAGGAAAGTTCAGATGGGGAGACAGAGAGGAGGAGGAGGAGACGAGTTGGAGGCAGCAGGAGGTCATCGAAAGTAGTTAGTGGCACAGTTAGACAGCATGCATCGGCACCCGGGGTCAGCCAGACAGCACGCCAGTCAACGCATGCTTTTGCCACCACCAGAATGCCGTCATTGCAGAGCTCAGCAGTGTGGCAATTTTTTCGTGTGTCTGCCTGTGACAACAGTGATGCTATTTGCAACGGGTGCGAAAAGAAACTGAGTCGTGGGAAGTCCAACACCCATCTAGGTACAACTTCTTTGCGAAGGCACATGATGTCACATCACAAACGCCTATGGGATCAACAAATGAGTACAAGCAGCACACAAAGTCAAAGCCACCATCCTCCTCCTGGTCCAGCATCTTCAACCACGTCAACAACTGCTGCCCTGCTTGCCCCCTCTAAACCATCCGCCACTCCGTGTCTCACCCTGAGCAGTCCCTGCTCATCTGCCCACAATCAGGTCTCTGTCAAGGACATGTTTGAGCATAAGAAGCCAATGTCACAAAGTCACCCCTTGCCCGGCAACTGATAGCTGGCTTGTCTGAACTCTTAGCCCGCCAGCTTTTACCATACAAGCTGGTGGAGTCTGAGGCGTTCAAATATGTAGCTATTGGGACACCGCAGTGGAAGGTACCCGGACGAAATTTCTTCGCACAAAAGGCAATCCCCAACCTGTACGCAATTGTGCAAAAGGAAGTAATGGCATCTCTGGCACACAGTGTTGGGGCAAGGGTCCATCTGACCACGGATACTTGGTCTGCAAAGCATGGTCAGGGCAGATATATCATCTACACTGCTCATTGGGTAAACCTGGTGACGGCTGCCAAGCATGGAATACGTTGCTCTGCAGAGGAGTTGGTGACACCACTATGACTTGCAAGCAGGCCTGCTGCCACCTCCTCTGCTCCTCCTACTCCATCCTCTTCCATAACCTCCTCGGCCTCTTCTGCTGCTGCTATGTCTTGCTCCACATCAACGGCACCTCCCCAGCTCCGCAGGTACTATTCCACATCCCGGATACGGCAGTGTCACGCCGTCTTGGGGTTGACTTCCCTGAAAGCAGAGAGTCACACTGGACCAGCACTCCTGTCCGCCCTGAACGCCCAGGTGGATCAGTGGCTGACTCCGCACAAACTGGAGATCGGCAAAGTGGTTTGTGACAACGGAAGAAATTTGTTGGCGGCATTGAATTTGGGCAAGTTGACACATGTGCCGTGCATGGCACATGTGTGTAATCTGATTGTACAACGCTTTGTGCATAAGCACCCAGGCTTACAGGACGTCCTGAAGCAGGCCAGGAAGGTGTGTGCCCATTTCAGGCGTTCCTACACGGCCATGGCGCACTTTACAGATATCCAGCGGCGAAACAACATGCCAGCGAGGCGCTTGATTTTAGACAGCCCGACACGTTGGAATTCAACACTCCTAATGTTCGACCGCCTGCTCCAACAAGAAAAGGCTCTTAACGAGTATTTGTATTACCGCGGTGCTAGGACAGCCTCTGCGGAGCTGGGGATTTTTTTACCACGTTACTGGACGCTCATGCGCAATGCCTGTAGGCTTATGCATCCTTTTGAGGAGGTGACAAACCTGGTCAGTCGCACCCAGGGCACCATCAGCGACATCATACCATTTGTTTTCTTCCTAGAGCGTGCCCTGCGAAGAGTGCTGGATCAGGCCGTAGATGAGCGTGAAGAGGAAGAGTTGTGGTCACCATCACCACCAGAAACAGCCTTATCAGCATCGCTTGCTGGACCTGCGGCAACGCTGGAAGAGGATTGTGAGGAAGAGGAGTCAGAGGAGGAATGTGGCTTTGAGGAGGAGGAGGAAGACCAACCACAACAGGCATCCCAGGGTGCTCGTTGTCACCTATCTGGTACCAGTGGTGTTGTACGTGGCTGGGGGGAAGAACATACCTTCAGTGAGATCACTGAGGACGAGGAACGGGACATGACTAGCTCGGCATCCAACCTTGTGCAAATGGGGTCTTTCATGCTGTCGTGCCTGTTGAGGGATTCTTGTATAAAAAGGATGAAGGAGAACGACCTGTACTGGGTGTCTACGCTACTAGACCCCTGGTATAAGCAGAAAGTGCCTGAAATGTTACCGAATTACCATAAGTCGGAAAGGATGCAGCACTACCAAAATAAATTAAAAAGTATGCTTTACACAGTGTTTAAGGGTGATGTCACAGCACAAAGGCAATCTAACAGCGGAAGAGGTGAACATAATCACGCCGGCAAGGAGAGGACGCTTTACAGATGTGTTGTTGATGGAGGACATGCAGAGCTTTTTAAGTCCTATGCATCGCCACAGCCCTTCGGGGTCCACCCTCAGAGAACGACTCGACCGTCAGCTAACAGACTACCTCGCCATAACTACAGATATCGACACTATGAGGAGCGATGAACCCCTTGACTACTGGGTGTGTGCGCTTGCCCTGTGGCCTGAGCTATCTCAATTTGCCATAGAACTTCTGTCCTTCCCCGCTTCAAGTGTCCTTTCAGAAAGGACCTTCAGTGCAGCAGGAAGTTTTGTCACTGATAAGAGAAGTCGCCTAGGTCAAAAAAGTCTAGATTACCTCACCTTTATTAAGATGAATGAGGGATGGATCCCGAAGGGACTGACAGTGGGCGATACATTCGATTAAAAAAGGCCTGATAAATGAGCTGCCTTGAGCTAATAATGGTCCACAAACTAACATCAATTTTTCTGGTCGCTGCAACAATACCTAATTTTTGCATTGAAATTCTTTTATTGTCAGAAGGCGTACAGCATGTAATGAAAAATAAAGCATTTTTTAACAGTCTTGCATAACAGTTGTGCAAAAATACATATTTACAATAAAGACATTTTGTGAAAGTTAGCTGGTTATCCCTTCTTATTTTTACTTTTTAGGTTAAGAATTTTTCTTATTTTTTACTGTGATTGCAATTTAAGAGATACCTAAAACATGGTAAAACAGACAATAGTAAAGAGTATATCTGCAGGGAACAACAAAGTCCTATTAGCTATCATCCCTCCAGCAGTATTAGCTTATTATTTACAATATCTAACCTGGGCAATCACCCTTGGGTTACCCTAGGGCAGGCTTCAGTGAGCAACCTCTCCTTTCTTTGGATGATTTTGCCGCCGGTTGCTTCTGAAGGGTCTCCAGGGATCCCCCACTCCGGTCCTTCCCCCAGTGTCGCTTCAACCAGTAACAAATGTTTTATATTTGTAAAGCGACCCAATGATTCCTCTTGATAGAGGTTTATCTTTACAAATTTTGGAGAACCAATTTAAGACCGGTGTCCCCTGTTTCTGGGTCAGGGAGTGTATGAAATACCTCAGCCTACAGTAATTGTAATGTTCTGACTGCAGTAGCTCATGCTTGTCCCTCAGTTCCTCATAGGTGAGCATCTGGCCCTTTACTAACCAGTCTCCCAGTTTATCTAGTTTGCTTGACCTCCACCAGTGTTGTGATGTTGTGCTCATGTGTTTCGGGGCCTGAGGGTGGTCAAGAATTGGGGTCATTTGGGTGGATCCAGGGAACAAACCTGTGTGTTTCTTGGCCCATTTCCAGTATGATAGTGAGTGTCTGATTAGGGGGTTTGGCGAGTTTTTAAGGCTCTGAGGCAATTCTGATAGCCAAGCCACCTTGTCCCAGGTTAAGGGACTTAAAGTGTGGTTCTCTAAATACACACAGGCCGGTTGATGACATATAGAATGTGCTATTGGGAGGAAAGAAAGGTGACGGAACAGGTATTAAACTGATAGGAATAAATAGTACAACTTAATACACCACTTCTATCTGGTGGCACCTTAGATTGCAAGTGCAGTGCCCCAAATTCGAAGTGGAAGGTCTGACCAAGCATCTTTTTCATCTCCCTGTTACAATAATCCATGCCATATACACGTCCCCTGATAGGTGACGTAACAGGTATTACACTGATAGGAATGAGTAGTACAACTTAATACACCACTCCTATCTGGTGGCACCTTAGATTGCTAGTGCAGTGCCCCAAATTCGAAGTGGGAGGTCCAACCAAGCATCTTTTTCCATCTCCCAGTTCCAAAAATCCATGCCATATACACGTCCCCTGATAGGTGACGTAACAGGTATTAAACTGAAAGGAATGAGTAGTACAACTTAATACACCACTCCTATCTGGTGGCACCTTAGATTGCACATGCAGTGCCCCAAATTCGAAGTAGGAGGTCCGACCAAGCATCTTTTTCCATCTCCCTGTTCCAAAAATCCATGCCATATACACGTCCCCTAATAGTGGACGTAACAGGGATTAAACCGATAGGAATAGTACTAATAACAGTACACACCTTATAATAACACAGACAGAGGCAATGCGTATAATCTTCCATGCTTTGCAGTGGAAGCCCCCAGACTCTGACCTGTGTATAATCTTCCATGCTGGGCAGTGGAAGCCCCCAGACTCTGACCTGTGTATAATCTTCCATGCTGTGCAGTGGAAGCCCCCAGACTCTGACCTGTGTATAATCTTCCATGCTGGGCAGTGGAAGCCCCCAGACTCTGACCTGTGTATAATCTTCCATGCTGGGC
The DNA here is from genome assembly GCA_027410445.1 of Discoglossus pictus. Taxonomy (NCBI): domain Eukaryota; kingdom Metazoa; phylum Chordata; class Amphibia; order Anura; family Alytidae; genus Discoglossus; species Discoglossus pictus. The sequence continues at coordinate 161,787,511 of CM050169.1, forward strand.
AGTTGAAGCCCCCAGACTCTGACCTGTGTATAATCTTCCATGCTGGGCAGTGGAAGCCCCCAGACTCTGACCTGTGTATAATCTACCATGCTGGGCAGTGGAAGCCCCCAGACTCTGACCTGTGTATAATATCCCATGCTGGGCAGTGGAAGACCCCAGACTCTGGGAGTCTGAAGAAGAGGAGTCAGAGGAGGAAGGTGGCTTTGAGGAGGTGGAAGACCAAACACAGCAGGCGTCCCAGGGGGCTTGTTGTCCCCTTTCGGGGACCCTTGGTGGCTGGGGGGAGGAAGAGACCTTCAATGACGTCAGTGAGGACAAGTAACGGGTCATGGCTAGCTTGGTATCCAACCTTGTGCAAATGGGGAGTTTGCGGTTGTGCAAAGGGACTGTTTGCGGTTGTTTGCGGTGCATTAAACGGGGAGATTGGTCTGTTACCTGATGTTTTAAAGCATGTTATTCCAAACAATTTAGGAATGTTAGGTGATTTATGCCCTTTATGGCTTAAAACTAGACTCTGCATCAACTATGTAATTTTCCGAGGGAGTTTTGCCATGGATCCCCCTCCGGCATGCCACAGTCCAGGTGTTAGTCCCTTTGAAACAACTTTCCCATCACTATTTTGGCCAGAAAGAGTCCCTGTGGGTTTTGAAATTCGCCTGCCCATTGAAGTCTATGGCGGTTCGCAGATGTTCGTCCGTTCGCGAACATTTGATGGAAGTCGCTTCCGCGGTTCGCGAACCGAAAATTTGATGTTCGCGACATCACTAATCTTTATTTAAACCAATCACAAGGCGCAGATGCCGTCAGCCAATCACAATGGAATACACCCCAACAGGGTGATTGGTTGGTGCCTCTGCGCATTCTGATTTTTTGCACTGACAATAGCCAATCACAATGGAATACACCCTCACGTACTGATTGGTGAAGGATTTGCACATTCTCATTGGCTACTGTTAATATCAATCAATATTACAGCCAATGGGAAGGCGCAGATGTCTTCACCAATCAGTACGTGGGGGGTATATTCCATTGTGATTGGTTGATGGCAATAAAGCCTTAGGATTGGTTCAAATAAAGATTGAAAGGTGTGTTATCAATCAGCATTGTATTTTGGGGTGTATACTTTTTTCATTGGTTTACAAATTGTGTCTTCTCATTGGCTGAATTTGATAGACAGCCTTTTCAGCCAATCAGAAGCCGCCATTGCCAATTTTACTCTGGAATACTCCATAGGAAGGTCATTAGCGTCGGAGACATCCGCCAGGGTGGAGTTGTGTTTTTTTTTTTTTTAAGGCGCATATGCTTCCGGAGAAGACGAGGAGGCCGGAGACATCGCGGAAAGGTAAGTATAATGTAGATTGTGTTTATTTAACTTTGCTTTATGTTTACTAATGTAATGTTTTTTTTTGCAGAAGTACCGCCGGAGAAGACGCCAAGATGGCCGACGGAACATGGAGGACGGAACATGGAGGACGTGACATGCTGGGATGTGACATGCTGGAAAGGTGAGTATGATATTTAGAATATTTCGAATATTTAGAATGTTTGCAATGTTTAGAATGTTTAGAATGTTTAGAATTTTTAGGTATTTTATGTAAACGTGTTGTATTAATTTTTTTTATCTTTTTTACCATAGGTTGCTGATCTGAAGAAACATCTCAAAGGTAAGTGGTCTTAATTATTTTATTGTAGCTTACAATTAGGGTAGCTATATATATATAGATAGCATGTCTTGTATATTACATAGATAGGGGGAAGTATTATTACATAGTATTGTATATTAGATAGTGGGATGTATATTACATTATATAGTGGCATGTATATTAGATAGTGGCATGTATATTAGATAGTGCAATGTATATTACATAGGGTTGTATTGTATTTTCTTGAATTGTATTGTATTTAATTGAATTGTATTCTATTCTATTTTATTGAATTGTATTGTATTGTATTTTATTGAATTGTATTGTATTTTATTCAATTGTATTGTATTGTATTTTATTTAATTGTGTTGTATTGTATTATATGTATGTATTATATGTATTTCATTTTCAGGTGTGTAATTTTTAAACAAATTTGGTAGTGACGGGAGGTTGTAATGTATTTTTTTATTTTCTGTAATGTTCCTTTTTTATTTTTGGTCACTTAGGTTTTTTTTTGTTCTTTAATGTACATTTTTTATTTTTGTGATTTTAGTTTTTCTTATTTTATGTCATGTAGAATTCTGCTTTTTCAGGAATTTAGTTACTTGAGGCACACAGTACACTCACATTGTGTGACAAACAGCATTTCAACACTTTCTTTTATTGACCGTCATTTTTTGACGGGCAAGTTGCTAGTATATATATATATATATATATATATATATATATATTGAAGAGTGAAGAAGCCGTGAATGTCCAGTAATCTAGTAACTTAGTAATTATTAATATATATATATATATATATATATATATATATATATATATATAGATTAATAATGAGTATTGCAATATAATTTGATACCTTTTGTACTGGACAAACGTCTTATTTATAATGATGAGCTTTCAAGAGGTTTAAACTCTCTTTATCAAGTCTCAAGCAATACTAACATGAGATGGAACACTCAGTTTGAATAATAACAGCAGATGCAGAGAGTGGAACAGCATCTGACCTCATCAGGTAAATACATATATGGGGAATAAACACAACATAGCAAAAGAAACATATATACGTATATTATATACACATATACATCAATATATACATGAAAAAGCAGAACACTGTAGTCCACAGTGATATATTTCCTGTTGGACAAACTCTTCACTAAGGGCGTAATTCTATTATCGGCCGTAGGAGATGCGGGCCGCAAGGACCGGCCGCAAGCTATTTGCCTATTTTATTCCCTTCCGGCCGGGGACTCCGGCAGGCTTGCGGCCGGCGCCTTGTTATCCCTGGTGGCCGCACGCACCTGGAGGAAAGCCTTTGATCTTAAACGGCCGCAAGAGTTTCGGCCGCAAGAAAATCCCGGTTGCTATTCAATTGCTCCGGGAACCCTCTCTGCAAGGCTAAAATCGAGCCGCAGCTTACTTGCAGCAAAAAGGTCTCGCAGGCACACATTTAAGCACATTATAAAGCCAAAATAAAGCCATCCTGCACTCTGAGGAGACTATAAGGTGATTGTAGGTGTTAGCATTCATAGCACAACATTCCCCTACACTCAAATCCGTAAAAATATATATTTTTTTAATTCATGTCAAATATCCATGGAAAAAGTCCAGAGGGCTTTGAGCACCTCAGACCCGCCCACGCTGTGGCCGGAAAATAAACAGTTAATAAAATCTCGGATTTGGGCTGATGTGCAAGCTTGATAGGGGGTTGTTATTAATCCTCATGTCCCCCATTATGATCCCTAGCATTTACAGAGCTTTATAGTGCCGTCTTGAATTTATTTTTGCTTTTAAAGATTTCTGAGCTTACGACCGGTTGCAAGATATGCGGCCGGTCGTAAGGGGATATCCTTGCGGCGCCGTATATTTGAATTGCAAGGTAACGGGAGCCCCGCAAGGAATCGCAGCTTTGCGGCCGATTTACGGCCGATAATAGAATGAGGGCCTAAGAGTGCTAAGTCTGTTATGGTATACAAGGAAAAAATCACATGAAATTCTGATAATGTGTTAGAAAACCCAAGTCTATATTAAGTCCTGTGTTTTTAGTGGTGAAGAATGTGATCATCTTTATTTAAAATGCTTTTCTCTCTTGGATGTTTTTAAATTTTCCTCTGAGTATTTTGACTTTTAAGTTTTGGATGGAGTGATCATTCTGGCTAAAATGGTGTCCTACTGGGCTACAATAACTGTCTTCATTATGTTTTCTTATTGAATGCCTGTGTACATTGATCCTTAAATGCGGTTTCTTCAGTGTAACAGAGTGTGTCACATAAAGTACATTGTATTATATAAACTACATTAGACGATGTGCATGAATGATGTGGTTGTTTAAATGCAAGGATGGGGGGTTTTGGCAATATATATTTTAATTCAGTATCTTCAACTAGTAATGGGTGTAAATCTTTGATTTTTTTCTGAATTTTCTCTAAAATTGGATGGTATATGGTCACTAGAGGTATATGTGAAGTAGTTTCTTTTGTTTTGTACTTTAATAGGTGTTCACAGGGTATTTTGATTGCAGTGCTTATTTTATGGGTAATAATACTGGGTTTGTATCCCTTTTGTTTGAAAGATTCAGACCGTGTTTTTAAATTTTTATCACAGTCTCCAGTGTTTGGGCAAATCCGATGGTATCTAATAGCTTGATTATGGATGATGGTTTGTTTGGTGTGGGAGGGATGGAAACTGGAGCGGTGTAGGTAATTACATCTGTCTGTAAGTTTCCTATATATAGACGAGTGGAGAGTGCCATTGGTGATGGATATAATAGTGTCTAGAAAGTTTACCTGTTCTGTGGAGAAATCCATTTTAAGTTGTATAGATGAATGGTAGGTGTTGAATGAACTATGAAAGTCTCTGAGTTTGCTTTCTCAGAAAACACAGGAACGCCTTAGGCTGCAAACAGTTGATGAATGCGGGACTTAGAAAAAAAAAATTACGAGACGTGGGACTTAGGAAAATAAATACAAGATAGAAAAAATAGGAAGTTAGCTATTTCTAATGCAGTTGGGACATTCATAAAACTATCTCCTCAGGCCAGCAACAGTCCAACTGGACATTTTATGCTGCAGGACAATAAAAAGAGATTATCACCTCTTCATGTTATTGATTGTTACATGTATTTAAAAAAATAGAGAGGAGCCAAAGGACACATGAGGAGAGGCTCGCAATGAGCGCCGAAGGTCCTAAGAGTATAAAAAGCTTAACATTGTGTGCCAAACAGCATTACCATGGCTCTCTTCATTTTTTGACGGGCAAGTCGCTAGTATATATATATATATATATATATATATATATATATATATATATATATACTGTATATATAAATATATATATATATATATATATATATATATATATATATATATATATATATACACACACATTATTCATTTATATATCTTACACATACAATAATCTGCCCCAAAAGTAAATATACCCTCTCCTTATAAATACTTATGGAAATAGAGAGAGACTAAGACACAGGACCTCTTCTGGATTGCTACCTTGTCATGGTGAAGGTGCTTGTTACCTAACTGAAGCTGTAAGCTACAGTATATCATGAAGGGTCACCTAAGATGGGCAAGTCATTTCAGAGAGGTCAGACAAAATGCAGTCAACTGGAGTAGGAACTGGCAACCCACTCCAGTATCTTTGCCATAAACAACATATGGATAAGCATATGGATAAGCACAACCAAAAACAGAGACCAGTGCCTGGTGTGCTGCATCCATGTGGTCACTGAGAGTCAGACATGACTGAAGGACAGAAAAACAATAACAAGACACAGAGAGGGACATGGACTCACCTGAGCTCTACAGTTGCTTCTGTCTGGTATAGGCTGGGGTGGTGACAGACAGGTTGCAAGCTTGGTGTGTGGAGCAGGGTAGTCAGAATCAATAAAACCATCAGAGTACTGACAAAGCTGAAGCTCTGCACTGTGAGCTGGGATTTGGCTTTTTTTTCAATAAACGTAATTGATATTGGCAGGATTGCACCAATGCTTACGCTTCCGGGGGGACTGTGAGAGGTGCTGTCCCTGCAGGATCCAGGACTTTTCCCTCTCAGCCATTCTGATTGGGTGATGCTACATTTGACAGATATGCTCAGTCCTATAGTTTAATGCGCATATCAGACAAAGGCAGCATTTTGTCTGTTTTCTTTAAATTCTCAAATGTACCCTGATATGCAGTACTAGGCAAGTCGCCAGCAGGGGGATAGTTGTTACAAGTCAGTGTGCTTAACTGCAGCACAAATGGGTCTGTGATTTAAAGTGACAGCAGTAGCTATTAAAAAATTATTGAAGATGATAAAATTAAATTTTTATTATATAAATTATTTAATTAAGTAAGTTATAGGGGGATTAAGTCAGTGCATTAATTTTGGGAGGGCGGTTGCCCATTTGCTTCTATGCACCAGCCGCCTCTAGTCTAGGCCATATAGAGACATGTGGCAATTAATAGGTAGGGGATAAGACATAAAGCAGGTGGCAGACAGAAGGTATCAGGAACAAAGGCTTACATTCCATGGTTTTGGTAAAAAGTCTCAGAAAGATGCCTCTCTTGTGCAGAAGTTGTGAAAAGCAAATTATGTGGCTCCCACAAAAAAAACAATCCCATAAAACTTATGGATTCATACCCTGGGTGTTTGCCTGGAGCTCTCTAGCTCAAATGTGTTTTCGTAGCCTGCCGGCAGGAATCTCAGAGTCTGAATCTCAGTAGTCTCCATTGCAATGCTACAGAATGGCAGTCTGAACAGCCTACACTAGCCCTAATATCCTCCCTTTTCCCTATCTCTCTATGAAAACTCATTCCCATGAAAGGATTAAATAATAATTATAACTGCCTACTGTTAGTTGGATATTTCTGGGGTCGCTCTAGCCCATATGAGCCTGTGTTTGCCCCAGGGAATCCTCGTTAATTATCATGACACACAAACTTAACCCCTATAACAATGGTGGTACTTATGGACCCTTGTGGCACCAAATATTAAGCTTGATACCATGCCAAGACCCACACAGCATAGTAAGTTATCAACATGAAATATACATTACCTGTCCTTTTCACTCCCTCCAATGCTGATTATCGACCTGGATAAGTAGACACTTCCATGTTGATCAAAGAATAAATATAGTATATAAGGCAAAGACACAGTCAAAAACAGTCGGCACTGGAGCTACACTAGTTGAAGTGTTTTATATAGAGCAGTAGGTTTTTTAGACAGATGCTCATTTCCACAAAACAAAGATATGGAACAAGGGCCTCAATCAAGAAAGAAAGGACTGTTTCTTCAAGCAACATAGAAGTGCCTACTTATCTAAGGCTGATGAGTGAGCATCGATAATTATCATTGGAGGGCATCAAAAGGATAGGTAATGTATATTTTCCCTTCTTCTAGGCGGATTTTTTAATCTCCTGTAGTATTTTTTATGTATTTTCTGTTAGGGACTATGTGGGTCCTTATAAACCTCCATGGGAGGGTTAGAGTCTAGGAGGACCAATACTGATCCCCATAGTCATGGAGGATAATATTAGGTGCCACAGTGTCCATAAGGACCCCATGGTATAGGGATTACATTTTTGTGCCACAGGGTCCAGGATGGCACGCATTGCCATTGTTAAATATACCATGAGGGTCCGTTAAGTAGTGGGTGGTATTATGGGGTGTCTCAGGGGATACCTGGGTTCATAGGGGTAGCAGGTATTGGGGGGAATGCTATGGTTCCCCTGGCTCATAGGAGGTTTTAGCTTTTTCACAGCTTCAGATGCATATTTCTGACTTTACAAGTGACTGAATGTACCCATAGGATTTTTTAAGAAAGACTTCTGAGTAAACGTCAGCTAGATTGGATATTACTAGAGGTGGCATGGGACAGTGATTTTTAAAGTAGTTATGGGACAGGTACTTTAGGTTTGCGATATTTTAAGCTCCCAGATAGCCTTTCTCTGAGTATAGGTTTGTGTGTGATTTGTCACTTCCTTCTTTTCTTAAAGGAACCATGGAATGGAGGCCAAGTAAAAAGGAATTCATAAAAAAAAACAGGTAAAGACTATGGGGTAAATATGTGACAGAATAAATGAAAATAACAAGATTTTTTTTTTTTTAAAAAGCTTAGGATTTATAGAATCTAAATAAAAATAAAATACATTAAAATTTACAAAAGAAGTTTGAGTGTGTTTTGAACCAAAGGCCCAAGCTCCCTATTGGCTTCCATTGCATAATAGGGGCAGAGCTTATTGTTTAAACAGCTGGCGGGCTGTCAGTAACGGACAAATAAACAAACAGGGACTACATACCTCTGAAATTCTCCCTTTTGACTGTGAATGGAAAGCAGGTTAGTAACTATTAAGCAGTGAATATGTTGTTATAAATTGAAGCCTCCTTATTAAGGAAATGGAGGATTAAATGCATATATCAGTTTGCTGGATTATGAATGCATCTGATAGAGAAGAATTAGTACTATATGAAAAAAAAAATTGGCATGTAAATATCCCAAAATATACTCCAAGAAAATCACATCCAAATAAGCATAACATTCAGAATCAAGCTAATACATTGTATCATTCTTCACCTCATTGGCTTCTGGCATGCTCAGTACAAGAACTGAGGCTGGAATTGCAATCTCTGCTAGCACTTCCTCTGCTTCATATCCCTGCTGTTTCAGAGACACTGTGCATACTTGGGATATAACTGTACTTATTACTAAAAGCTGCAAAGTATAAAATAGTCTGCGCACACTAACTCACCTACCTCTGAAACACTCACTCCACTCACACTCACTAGCTCCATCCACACTCGCTCATTCCATCCACACTCACTCCACCCACATTCACTCACTACACCAATACTCACTCCAAGCACACTCACTCCACCCACACTTACTCCACCCACTCCATGAACACACACTCACTCCACCCACACTCACTCACTCCACACCCACTCCCCACCCACTACACCCATACTTAATCACTCCACCCACACTCACTCCACCCACACTTACTCCACCCACACTCACTCACTCTACTCATTCTCACTTCACCAACTTCTCCCACACTCACTCACTCTACCCACACTCACCCCACCCACACTCACTCACTCGACCAACACAGGTCACACTAACTCCACCCACACTCACTCTACATACTTCACACTCACTCCATTTACTTCACACTCACTCCTCCCACTCCACCCACACACAGTTCAAATTCACTCCACCCACACTCATTCACTCCACCCACACTCATTCACTCCACCCACACTCACTCCACCCACCCACACTCACTCCACCCATACTCAATTGCAGTTGGCGGTTGCGTGAGAGTCACTATTTTAAACACCCTAACTAATCCTAAACCCCTTAAAAATCCTCAAACTATCTATAAAATCAATAAAACAGCTACTGCTAACTAATCAGAGTCATTTAAAGCTAAAAAAATTAAGATAAAAATAGTTAATAAAAAAAAAAAAAAGAATTCGGATATTGTTTGTGCCGAATAAAGAAGATTAAGTGAGAGTTTTTGTCAAACGTGGAATAGAGGCAGGTGCCGGTTGCTTGAGAGTCCCAGTTAGTTACATGCCGGATAATTAGGAGTTTACTGTATACCTTTAAAGGCAGAGGGAATTTAGCAACAGTATTGTATGTTTCTATCTAAATTGTTGATACACTCCACTTTCATTTTTGAGCAGTCTGTATCAACAGATTTTAAGGCTGATTTACAAAACCTGCCTTCAATGGAATATGGCTTCATAATTTGTTCTGCCGATAGTGTAGAGTTTTGTCAGTCCCTATTATTGTATATATTGTTTTAAATTCCCAACATTTTTATTCACTAGCATTAATCAGTTTATTGAACACAGATATTTCAGATATGGTATCATTTAAAACTATCACTAGAGATGTCCCAAATAGTTCGCAGGCGGACTGTTCCCGGCGAACATAGCATGTTCGCGTTCGTGGCGAACTGCGAACATATGCGATATTCGACCCGCCCCCTATAATTTATCATTGAGCAAACTTTGACCCTGCATGTCACAGTCAGCAGACACATTCCATCCAATCAGCAGCATACACTCCCTTCCAGAGCCTTCTACCTCATGGACAGCAGCCATTTTGGAATCATAACTAACTTGCAGTCTTACTGAGAGGAGGCTGAGTGTAGGTGATACTGCATCAATAGGGAAAATCATAGCTAGGCTTCTGTACACAGTGTGCAATACAGTCCTGAAGGACTCTTTTGATCTCTGCTGCAAGGACACCCCTGTGTCTCTTCCCCCCCTTATCATCATCCTCCCCTCACCTTAGCACCCAACCCTAACACCCCTCACACTTATCCATAACACCCATCAACCTAACACCTAACCCTAACACCCCTCACACTTATCCCTAACACCACTCACCCTAACCCTAACACCCCTCACACTTATCCCTAACACCCCTCACCCTAGACCTAACACCCCTCACACTTATCCCTAACACCCCTCACCCTAACCCTAACACCCCTCACACTTATCCCTAACACCTAACCCTAACACCTAACCCTAACACCCCTTACACTTATCCCTAACACCCCTCACCCTAACCCTAACACCCCTCACACTTATCCCTAACACCCCTCACCCTAACCGTAACACCCCTCACACTTATCCCTAACACCCCTCACCCTAACCCTAACACCCCTCACACTTATCCCTAACACCTAACCCTAACACCTAACCCTAACACCCCTTACATTTATCTCTAACACCCCTCACCCTAACCCTAACACCCCTCACACTTATCCCTAACACCCATCACCCTAACCCTATCAGCCCTCACACTTATTCCTAACATGCCTCACCCTAACACCCCTTGCACTTATCCCTAACACCCCTCACCCTAACACCCCTCACACTTATCCCTAACACCCCTCACCCTAACCCTAACACCCCTCACACTTATCCCTAACACCCCTCACCCTAACCCTAACACCCCTCACACTTATCCCTAACACCTAACCCTAACACCCCTCACACTTATCCCTAACACCCCTCACCCTAACCCTAACACCCCTCACACTTATCCCTAAGACCTAACACCCCTCACACTTATTCCTAACACCCCTCACCCTAACAACCCTTAACACTTATCCCTAACACCCCTCACCCTAACACCTAACCCCCTCACCCTTATCCCTAACTCCCCTTACCCTAACACCCCTCACACTTATCCCGGTGTCTCTTCCCCCCCTTATCATCAAGGGAGGGGGGAGGATGATGAGGGAGGGGGGAAGAGACACAGGGCAGGATGATGAGGGAGGTGGGAAGAGACACAGGGGAGGATGATGAGGGAGGGGGTAAAGAGATACAGGGGAGGATGATGAGGGCGGGGTAAAGAGATACAGGGGAGGGTGATGAGGAAGGGGGGAAAGAGACACAGGGGAGGATGATGAGGAAGGAGGGGGAAGAGACATAGGGGAAGATGATGAGGGAGGGGGAAAAGAGACACAGGGGAGGATGATGAGGGAGGGGGGAAAGAGACACAGGGGAGGATGATGATGGAGGGGAAAAGACACAGGGGAGGATGATGAGGGAGGGGGTAAAGAGATACAGGGGAGGATGATGAGGGAGGGGTAAAGAGATACAGGGGAGGGTGATGAGGAAGGGGGGAAAGAGACACAGGGCAGGATGATGAGGGAGGGGGGAAGAGACACAGGGGACGATGATGAGGGAGGGGGAATAGAGACACAGGGGAGGATGATGAGGGAGGGGGAAAGAGACACAGGGGAGGATGATGATGGAGGGGGAAGAGAAACAGGGGAGGATGATGAGGGATGGGGTAAAGAGATACAGGGGAGGATGATGAGGGAGGGGTAAAGAGATACAGGGGAGGGTGATGAGGAAGGGGGGAAAGAGACACAGGGCAGGATGATGAGGGAGGGGGGAAGAGACACAAGGGAGGATGATGAGGGAGGGGGTAAAGAGACACAGGGGAGGATGATGAGGGAGGGGGGAAAGAGACACAGGGGAGGATGATCATGGAGGGGGGAAGAGACACAGGGGAGGATGATGAGGGAGGTGGGAGGATGATGAGGGAGGGGGGATGAGACACAGGGTAGGGTGATGAGGGAGGGGGTAAAGAGATACAGGGGAGGATGATGATGGAGGGGGATGTTAGGTTATTTATGCCCTTTATGGATTAAAACCAGACTCTGCATCAACTATGTAATTTTCCGTGGGAGTTTTGACATGGATCCCCCTCCGGCAAGCCACAGTCCAGGTGTTAGTCCCCTTAAATCAACTTTTCCATCACTATTGTGGCCAGAAAGAGTCCCTGTGGGTTTTAAAATCCGCCTGTCCATTGAAGTCTATGGCAGTTCGCCGTGTTCGCCGGTTCGCGAACATTTGCGGCGGTTTGTATTCGCGGTTCGCAAACCGAAAATTTCATGTTCGCGACATCACTAACTATCACATATAATAGTTGTCGTAATTACGAGTTGTCATCACACAATGTTAAATAATACGGGCTTGCTCATGCCGCCGTAGGTGCTCATCACGAGGACCGCACAACTTTGCCGCAAGGAGCGCAGAAAACCCTCATTGCAGGGCTCGTGATGAGGCACTCATTGCGAGGCACGCATGACTTTGATACAATGTGTGCCGAAGGCGCTAATTGCAGGACTCGCAATTGTTCCCTTTCAGGGTCCCTCTAAGGGTCATCTGTCCCGTCATATCTGTAATTTGCTCCACTGATGGAGGATGGAAAGAGATGGTGCACATGATGATGCCCGCAATAAGGCCGTAGGACTTTGAAGCTGATCGCGAGGCACGCATTTGACGGACGATATTTTTTGCAATCACGTAACCGGGAAGACCTAAAAAAAATGCCAAATAAATTAAAAAATAACTTAAAAACCTCACACACAGCTCAGGGGAGAGCCAGGGAGCATGTGGGTCAGGTTGAAAGCTAATTTGAGGCTTTGTTGCCGTTTTCGGAGATCAAACTTAAATGCTTTAAAAGAGGATCAAAACGAGGCCGATGCCTGTAACACTTAGCCGAACAACGCCAGGCACGCAGTACTTTGAAAATACAATCATCGACGTTCAGGAGAACTGAAAGACTAAGAAATAAAAGCAACTATAGTAAGCGCAAGGCACGCTAGACTTAAGCAGAGACAGACAGGAGAAAGACACAGGCGAGGGAGAGGGGGGATATGGTAGAAAGAGATAGAAGAGTGAGGGGGGGGAAACGACACAGTTTTAATTAGCATTTATTGACAACATTAATCATACAAAAGAGATAACAGACTAGTTGCCCTATTAAATTGCAGCCCCGTATCTGTAGTCAAACGATCAACTAGTCAAACCCATAATTAGTAGTCAATAGCAAATGCAATCCCCATGCTGCAAGGGTCCCAATCGGGACCCCGCAGGCTCCCAACATTACCCTTTGTTGCGGGGGTCCTGATCGGGACCCCCATGGCAGTTAATCAGTAAACACCTGCTGCGAGGATACTCCAAGTACCCCCCCCCAGCATCTAAAATAAACCCCCCCTATGCTGGGATTTGTAGCCATTACGGGCTTTACAGATCAAAGGATTTGTGTGCTGCGAAGTTCCACATTCACATCCCATAGGCATTTTTTGGCCATCCTGCGTTTTAACCGGCAAGTCGTCAGCGGATCACTTTAATAGCCTTAAGTCTTACTTTTTACAATACGTACAAGCTCATAACCCGCAAATGGAGCCAAAAGGCCTATGGGTACTAGAGAGGATCCGCTAGGGGGTTAAAGTCCTATCCGTAGCACTGTGAATGCAAATATACACACACTACTGTACTCATAATTAAAGGGAAAGTGATGCTAGGTATTAAAATTAATAGCACAATATTCTCAAGCTCGCAAATCTGCAATATAAAATACTTTTTTAATGTTTAATATCTGCCTTATATCGATCCCTGCAATCAATGTGTTAATGCATATCATATTTACTGATTTATTAATTTTGCATTATATCTTGAATGCGGGTTCCTATCGAAACTCATAATTGAAACCCGTAAAGCCTTTGAAATCTAACTTCCATTTTGCAGTGACATAATGATGACGATCTCTTTTGCCATTGGCTTCGTCTAAACCAGTAACTACGGGTTTGAATAATTGATCATGTTCACAGCCGCACATCCAACGTGAGACAAATGGTTTACGGGTTTGCGTCCTTGACTTGTAACTTGTGGTCTGGTTTAATTTAATAGCTCTGTAACGCAGCTAAGGGCTTCAAATGTAATAGGGCTGTAAGTACACATAAACAGAAATCTGAATTCAGTGCCAACTAAAGAAGTAAAGTACAATGCCAATACTAAGCCAACCATTTTTAAAAGATTCTGAGGAACAAACGTCTAATAAAATTGTTGGTTAAACTATTATCAGATCATTAAAAGAAGATATTAAAATAATTCATAATAAAATCACTAATTTAGAACAAAATATTTAAGATTTGGAAGAATGATAACACAAACAATACAGTTTATAGTTACATAGTTACATAAGTAATATACAAAAAATAGTAATTAAGCTTTAAAAAATACTTTCAGTCCATCAAGTTGAACCTTTTAAGATCTCCTCTGATCTGCAATATGTGGATTAAATAATAATTAATTAATTAGTTATTAATTAATTATTAATCAATTATTTTATTATTTGTTTTATTTGATTTTTAATTATTAATTTATCCAGATGAAGGCAAAGAGAAAAAAACAAACAAATGAGACTTTGTCTCAAAGGAAAAAAAAAATTCCTTCCTGACCCCAGATACTGGCAATCGGATTTCTTCCTGGATCAATACTGTCTCTCTAATTATCCATGATAACCCTGAATTCCCTTATTAGAAATAAATCCAGTCCGACTTTTAAAGTTATCTATTAAATCAGCTGTCCCCACCTCCTCTGGTAGAGAATTCCACAAATTAACCACCCTTATTGTGAAGAGTCCTTTTCTTTCTTTAAGGTGGAATATTTTTACTTCTAACCTCATGGGATGTCCTCTTGTCAGTTGAAAACCTCAGGGCACAAAAAGCTCCATTGACAAATCTTTATACCGATCCTGGATGTCTTTATATAAAGCAATCATATCTCCTCTTAGATGCCTTTTTTCTAGAGAAAATAAGTTTATTTGGCTAGTCTTTCTTCATAATTTAGCCCCTCCATTCCCCTTATTAGTTTTGTTGCCCTCCTCTGTACCTTTTCCAGCTCTAAAATGTCCTTTTTATGAAGTGGTGCCCAAAATGAGGGCGTACTAGAGATTTGTGTAGTGGCAGAATTATATTTGCTTCCGTTACTTCTATACCCTTCTTGACACATGCTAATATTTTATCTGCCGTTGCAGCTGCTGCTTGGCATTGAACACTGTGTGGTTGTCCACAAGCACTCCCAAATCCCTTTCAATATCTGATACACCTAGATTTGCTTCATTAAGATGATAAATTGCATGGCTATTTTTCCTTCCAAGATGCATAACTTTATATTTATTCATATTAAATCTCATCTGCCATTTAGATGCCCATTCCTCAATTTTATGTAAATCCCTTTGGAGGGAAAGCACATCATTATCTGATTTAATTACCTTGCACAACTTCATGTCATCAGCAAAAATGGAGACACCATACTTTAATCCCACCTACAAGTCATTAATAAATATGTTACAAAGGAGAGAACCTAATACTGAAAACTGAGGAACCCCGCTTACCACATTTGTCCAATCAGAGTATGTTCCGTTTACAACAACCCTTTGCTTCCTGTCTTTTAGCCAGCTCTCAATCCATGAGCAGATATTTACTGCAATTCCTGTATTTCTTAGTTTGCACAATAGTGTCCCATGTGGCACTGTATCAAAAGCCTTTGCAAAATCCAAAAAGACTACATCCACTGAGTTGCCTTGATCCAGGTTCCTACCAACCTCCTCATAGAAACTAATTAGATTTGTTTGACATGACCTATTCCTCATAAATCCATGTTGACTCCTACTTATAATCCTGTTCAAATAGACATATTCTTGTATATTATCCCTTATTGACCCTTCTAAAAGTATCCCCACTACAGAAGTGAGGCTCACTGGTCTATAATTCACCAGATTTGCTCTTGCTCCCTTTTTAAATATAGGTATCCCATCTGCTTTTCTCCAGTCATCTGGTAGAGACCCTATGTTGATTGAATCTTGAAGAATTAAATATAATGGTTTGGTTATTACAGAACCCAGTTTACTCAGTACCCTTGGATGTATTCCATCAGGACCCGGGGCTTTATTAACATGTATTTTTTCCAACCTCTTTTGGATTTCTTCCTGTGTTAACCAATTATTTGGCAAAGGTAGTGTAGCCCCATTATGTTGCAGTGCCCCAACCACTGGTACCTCCCTTGTGTATACTGAAGAAAATAACCTATTTAGCTCATCTGCCTTTTGCTGGTCACTAATTTTCAGATGGCCTGTGCCACATTGTAATGTTCCTATAGCTTCCTTCCTCGCCTTCTTCCCATTATTATAATATTTTAGGGTTAGTCTTACTCTCTTTTGTAATTATTTTTTTCATTTTCTATTTTAGCCAGTCTAATAGTGCTTTTGCAAGCCTTGTTGATTTCCTTGTACTTCCGTAAAACAGTCTCTGTCCCCTCTTGTTTGTATAATTTGAATGCCTATTTTTTACTCTGTATCTTGATCTTTAAATCATTTATATTCCTTTTACTTTTATTCCCACATGGTATATGCCAATGTGTATGTATATTTAATAAGAATTTAAATGTTGTCCATGTATGTTCAGTATTTTTACCTATCAGTTCTCTGTCCCAGTCTATACTTTGTATTGCTGCCCTTAGACCGTTAAAATCAAATCTGCCCTTTTAAAATTAAATGTTTTTGTTGGCCCCTTGAAATGTTGTTTCTTTTATTAAATCTCAAATGAGACTGTGTTGTGATCACTGTTTCCCAAAGGTTGCCGTATTCCAACATTTGATACTATATCAATATTATTTGTGATGACTAAATCTAAGATAGCTTCATTTCTAGTAGGCTCTTGTATAACCTGGGCCAGATAATGATCTCTGAGTGTACCCAAGAACCTGCTCCCCTTAGATGGACTGCTGGTCTCATTTATCCAGTTTATTTCAGGGTAATTAAAATCTCCCATTATTAGAACTTGCCCATGCTTAGCTTCATTTCCAATCTGTAACAATAATTGTATTTCCTAACTTTCAGCTATATTTGGGGGTTTATAGCATACTCCTACTAATATTCTTTTTGAATTTGCTGCTCCGCTATTTATCTCTATCCACAAACATTCAACTTTATCACTAGGTGCACCATAAATATCTTCTCTGACTATAGGCTTAAATTCAGGCTTAACATACAGACAAATCCCTCCCCCTCTTTTACCATTGCCTCTATCTTTCCTAAATAGGTAATAACCATCCAGATTAACAGTCCAGTCATGAGATTCATCCCACCGTGTTTCAGTAATGCCTATTAAATCCCATTTTTCATAAATTGCTAATAATTCTAACTCTCCCATTTTTCCTGGCAAGCTTCTGGCATTAGCAAGCATACACCTTATGTTACGAGTCTATAGTTCTGAAGTGCCTGCCACTGTAATTGAGTTACTTAGTGCTACCTCCCTATTGAATATACTACACCTCCCCCATCTCCTCCTCTATGAGTTGTTAATTTATCCCATATACCCTCTACACTTTCTATCCCATTACTTATATCTAGTCCCTCCCCCCACCTACTAGTTTAAAAACTCCCCCAGCCATTCTATAATCCTATCCCCTAGCATAAAAGCTCCCTCATCGTTAAGGTGCAATCCATCCCTGCTGTAGAGATTGTACCGAAGTGTAATTATCTGTTACAATAGAATGAGGCTCTGCAATCAAAAATAGATGATCTTAAAAACAAAGCAAGTTGGAATAATATACATGTGATTAGCCTATCTGAATCTATAAAAGGAACTGATATCTATTATTTTGTTTATAAAAAACTATTCCTAAAGTATTACAATTAGAGCACTATAATGCCCCTTCCAGTCAATACTGAAGGGTTGTGGGATTAGTCTATAAAATGGTGGTACTATAAAAAAGAAACTTCCAAGAGCTACCATGATGATGAGGGTAAAATGATGAGATTACAAAAGCTGGTCTGCTGTTCAGCGTTAATAGGACAAAGATCATGCCATACAGTAAACTCAGATCATGGCAAATAGAAGGGGGAAGACGTGGAGGCAATGATTTCTTCAGATAATGACTGCAGCCAAGGATATTTGCTTCTGGGAAGAAAAGATATTATACTATCAACAAAAGTCCATAATATTAGAGCTATGGTATTTCCAGTAGTAACATACAGATGTGACAGTGGGGCCATAAAGAAAACTGAGCCCTTCAGAGCTGATGCTTTGCATTGTGATGCTGGAGAAAATGTTTAGAGTCCCTTGACCTGCAAGAAGTCCAAATTAATCAGTACTACAAGAAATCATGCCAAATGTTCACTGGAAGGCTTGCTTAGATATTTTGGCCATTTCATGAGAAGACAGGTTTTACTGGAAAAGACTGATGCTAGGAAAGACTGAAGGCACATGAATAAGGGGATGGCAGAGACGAAGATGAGGAGATGCGGTCAATGAAGCAATGAACATGACCCTGAGGGAGCTCATAGGGGTAGTGGCTGACAGATGTTCATGTGTGTGCTGCAGTGCAAAGGGTCATAGAAAGATAGACACAATTGAATGACCAAACAACAACAACCATTATTAATGCATTGGATTTCCAAGATAAAATGTAAAATACACTGGCATATCAAGTCCATAAATTATGAAAGACATAACTTGATATTTTTGTAAGGACTATTCTGCTTTTATTTGTAACGCGCCAAAATGGCCGCAACTCTGTGATACCTTGCGATGGGCTTATGGCCCTTTGTAGAGCTATGCCAGTATTCACACGTACGGCGCCGCAAGGGGGTCCCTCTATGGCCGATCACAAACCATGCAATCGGCCATAAACACTCGAGTTTCAAGGCCACAAACTCGGAAAAGTGTAAATGCAAATATAAATTCAATCCAGCACTGCAAAGCACTGCAAATGATGGGGAACACAATTGGGGACACGAGGATTAATAGAAAAATATTCTCAAGCTTGCACATCACCAAAATAAAATCTTTCATTTCAGGTTTATTTTCCGTCCAAAGTCCCACAGCCTTGAATGACCTCCAAGCCCGTAGCTCATTGTTCAAGCCTGTGTGGGCTTGGAAGGCGAATGACCTCCAAGCCTGTGGGACTTGCATGATGTATAGAACATGAACATTTTGCATTAAATAAATGATTTGTATTTAAAGATTTGAGAGTAGGGGATGTTGTGATATTAATTCTAAGACCAAACTTCACTTTCACTTTAAATAAAAGCACAGGATGGCTTTTTTATTTTCTTAATTAGTGCTACAATTTGTAAGTAAGCCCTTTGCAACACCTCCATGGCCCAACTAACCTGTGGGTCGATTTTAGCCATCTACGGACTTGACATAGGCTAATCCAGCAGCCGTTGTGAGTCTGACAAGCTTCAAGCCCATGGGACTTGGATGATGAATCGAACACGAAAATTGAACATGAAATAAATAAAATGTATTTGCCGATTTGAGTGTAGGGGGATGTTGTGCTATGAATTCTAAGACATAAAATCACTTTCACTTCTCATCAAAGAACAGGATGGCTTTTTTATGTGTTTAATGGGTGCTACAATTTGTAAGTAAGAGGCTTGCGGGACCCTTTGGATGTAAGTAAGCTGCGTCTCGATTTTAGCGATTCACAGGCTTGACGGAAGGGTGATTGTAGCATTTGAATAGCAATTTGGGCTTTCTTGTGGCGGCAACTCACGCAGCCGCTTAAGATAAAGGGCTTTGAGGGAAGAAAGCAGCAATTGAGCAAATCACAGGGGATCACAGCTTGATGGCTATTAGCCGCTGGAGGCCGAGATTTGAATAGCTACGTAGTTGCGACCTCCATTTGCGGCTACTTTTTTAAAAATTGTAAGAATTAGAATGAGGCCCCAAAGTGTATACCGCCTACTGGTTGTTGCATGAATAATAGCAGATAGCCAGGTCTTGTGCTTGTTGTTGGGAAGCCATTTATTGATATATGTTTTTTCCTGGAATCCCTTTACACTGCACTGACAAGTGAACCCATAGCTGACCTCTTTAGGTGAGTGGTGTATTCCACCCCTGCACAGATACATGTATTAAAGGTTATTTTTTTTAAATGTTGATCTCTAAACAGAGAGCAAAAGTAGCACTGCTCTGCATTGCTCAAATTCAACAGGCAACAGAGCATAAACCTGAATTTTCTGCTATAAGAAATGTAAAACATTCTGTTCTCTGTCTGCTCCCTTCAAACTGGAAATGTAACCAGTTTTACCATTGACATGAATGGGATGCACACCCGTGCAACCTGATTGGCTGTAGTAATGCCACAGCATGTGGGCAGACTTGCCCACACATAAACAGATTTTATTTTATTTAATTTCTCAGTGAAAAATTAAAAACATATATCAACATGCTTTTAGTAGATCTTTACTGTGATGTGATCTAAATTGTGCTGAATTGAGTGGTCCTTTAAGAAACAATGGAATATTAGGAATAATGGTTCTTCAGATAAGAATCACAAGCAAATCACACCATTTCACAATTTAGAATTGCTCAAGTCAATTACTTGTAGATATAAATACGGTGTTGATAATTGGACAAGCAACTTTGGATTTAAAATATATTTACTTGATTTATTTGAATTTCTATTATTTGTATATTAAGTACAGTTTGTTTCTTTCTCTCTTGTGGTTTTCAATAAAGAGCATGCACTCAAGTTTTTTCAATATCAGCATATCGTCAAAAATTATTTTTTTTAAATTTAGTGGAGATTTTTTTTCTTGTAATATTCTATGTATGAGCTCTTGGGATATAGGGGGGATAAGTTAAGAGGAAATTAATGGGCAAGAATGATGCACTATATATGCCACAAAAATTTCATGAATTTTATAACAAATTTACCAGATTATTTAAGTGTCTAATTATTGCTTGGCTTTTTAATTTAACCACAGAAGTCACTTTAGATAGAATGAATAATTCAGATAACACATCAAAGACAAATTATAATACGCATGAATGAGAACAGAAATTAAATGATTATTTAAAAAATCAATTACTTACATGTATACATAGCATTCCCTATGGGCTTACCTTTATCCATAGGGGACCATATGGACCCCCATGAAATCCTTTTAGACCCCAAGGTATCTAAACTTAACCCACCACTATGGGTCGTTTGGACCCCATGGCACCCTAACAGCTACTGTAGGGGTCTTTGAAAACCCTGTTTGCCCTTCTGTTTATGGAGGTCTATAAGGACCCCAAGAGCCCCTGCCTTAACCCCTAAACTAACTAAATTAAATACAGATAAAAAATACATAAAATTAAAAAAAGAATTACACAAAAAAATAACATAATAGGAATACTACCAAGGGTGTAGGAACCCAAATAATTCTGGGGAGGGATAGAGTTTTAAAAGGAGAGCTCAGATTTCTGATGAAATGAACATGGGCCTAAATACTGCATTGGAGCATATCTTATTTGCAAGTGTTTATAGAGGTATGTCAGGAGTTTGCCAGTACCACAATACAAGCACAAAATGGGTAGGAGTATAGCTGCTCTAAGGTATATTTGGGTTTAAAGGGAGACCAGAACTGATACACCTATAGTACTCTGCACTTTAGTATACTAAACAGAATTCACTTTTTGATGCAGGATTATAAAAAGTTAAATAAGAAACACAAGTTAATAGATACCCCTTGGACTGTCCCTGAGACCTTATCTGCCAGTCCTCAGAAAGTAAAGGAAAATTAGGTGTGGGATGAGAAAGAGGTATCAATCGGGTAATAAAGAATAATGACAAGAGATTAACCATTGGACATAACATAGCTAAACTAATAAAGGGCATATTAGATAGGCCTATTTTTTCTGAAATATGTTGTTCTAGATTGTCTAAATTAATGCCACATCACTCATAAAATGCTGAATAAAATATATTACACTGTATAGATTAATGGTGAGCAACAGTAATCACATGTGGCCCCTGTAGCCTGTACTCTGGAATGGGAAGCCATGACCCTCTTCAACAATACAGGGTGCATTACATCTCTCTAAAAGTAGCAAATAATAATTGTACACGTTTAAGTACTCAGGGACCACATTTCAGGTTCCTGAAATAAGTTGCCTTTCACTGGTATAGACAACTCATTGCCAATATAGATAAACATATGCATATACAATATAATATAATATAATATAATACAGGATCATAGTGAATATTTTCATATAATGCTATAACATGAAGTATAATGTGTATTTTATGAAATCTTTACTAGCGACTTGCCCGTCAAAAAATTATGGTCAATAAAAGAAAGTGTTGAAATGCTGTTTGTCACACAATGTGAGTGTACTGTGTGCCTCAAGTAACTAAATTCCTCAAAAAGCAGAAATCTACATTACATAAAATAAGAAAAACTAAAATCACCAAAAATAAAAAATGTACATTACAGAACCAAAAAAAAAAAAACTAAGTCACAAAAAATTAAAAAGGAACATTACAGAAAATAAAAAAATACATTACAACCCCCCCCTCACTACAAAATTTAAAAAAAAATTACACACCTGAAAATGAAATACATATAATACAATACAATACAATTAAATAAAATACAATACACCCCTATCTAATATACATGCTACTATCTAATATACATGCCACTATCTAATATACATGCCACTATGTAATAATATACATGCAACTATCTAATATACATGCTACTATGTAATATACATGCCACTATCTAATATACATGCCACTATCTAATATACATGCCACCATATAATGTAATATACATCCCACTATCTAATATACAATACTATCTAATAATACATCCCCCTATCTATCTAATATACAATACATGCTATCTATATATATATAGCTACCCTAATTGTAAGCTACAATAAAATAATTAAGACCACTTACCTTTGAGATGTTTCTTCAGATCAGCAACCTGCGGTAAAAAAGATTCAAAAAATGAATACAACACCTTTACATGAAATACCTAAACATTCTAAACATTCTAAATATTTTAAATATTATTCTCACCTTTCCAGCATGTCTCATTTCAGCATGTCACGTCCCAGCATGTCACGTCCTCCATGTTCCGTCGTCCATATTTGAGTCTTGTCCGGCGATACTCCTGTAAAAAAAAACATTACATTAGTAAACATAAATCAAATTTAAATAAACACAATCTACATTATACTTACCTTTCCGCGATGTCTCCGGCCTCTTCGCATGAAAAAAAAAAAAAAAGCGACACACATCCTAATGACCTTCATGCTAATGACCTTCCTATGGAGTGTTCCAGAATAAAATTGGCAATGGCGGCTTCTGATTGGCTGAAAAGGCTGTCTATCAAATTCAGCCAATAAGAAGACCCTATTTGTGAACCAATGAAAAAAGTATACACCCCAAATTACAACGGTGATTAGATAACACACCTGTCCATCTTTATTTGAACCAATCGTAAGGCTTTATTGCCATCAGCCAATCACAATGGAATATACCCCCACGTACAAATTGGTGAAGACATCTGCGCCTTCCCATTGGCTGTAATATTGATTGATATTAACAATAGCCAATGAGAATGCACAAATCCTTCACCAATCAGTACGTGAGGGTGTATTCCATTGTGATTGGCTATTGTCAGTGCAACCAATCAGAATGCGCAGAGGCTCCAACCAATCACCCTGTGGGGGTGTATTCCATTGTGATTGGCTGAAGGCATCTGCGCCTTGTGATTGGTTTAAATAAAGATTGACAGGTGCATTATCCAATCAGAGTGGGATTTTAAGGTGTATCCGTTTGTGATTGGTTCACACATTGGCGCCTCCTGATTGGGTGAATTTGATAGACATCGTTTTCAAACAATCAGAAGGCGCCATTGCTTGTTTTCTTCCGGAAAAGTCTCCTGCAGCCTCATTAGCGCCGGGGATGTCCGGGAGTGCGGATGTAAGTATATATATATATTTTTTTTTTTTACAGGGGGTGGCAGAAGAGGATCCGGAGGAGGCCGGAGACATCGCAGGGAGGTAAGTAGAATGTAGATTATGTTTATTTTATTTTGATGTATGTCTATTAATGTTGTGTTTTTTTTAACAGGTGCCGCGCCGGAGAAGGATTCAAAGAATGCCGGACGGGACATGGCGGAAAGGTGAGTAGAATATTTAGAATGTATAAAATGTATAGAATGTTTATTTTAGAAGTGTAAACGTGTTGCACTATTTTTTTTTTTTTTTTTTCGTAGGTGGCTGATCCCAATGGACATCTGCAAAGGTAAGTGGTCTTAATTATTTTATTTTAGCTTAGAGTTAGATTAGTTAATATATAGATAGCATTTATTGTATGTTAGCTAGGGGTATGTGTTTTATATAGATAGCATAGGATGTATTGTATATTAAATTGTGTTATTTATTTAGATTGGGAATGTATTATTATATAGATAGGATGTATATTAGATTATGTTATTTATTTAGATAGATTGGGGATGTATTATTATATAGATAGGATGCATATGAGATTATGTTATTTATTTAGATAGATTGGGGATGTATTATTATATAGATAGCATGTATATTAGATTGTGCTATTTATTTAGATAGATTGTGTGATGTACTGTATATTAGATAGGGGTGTATTGTATTGTAATTGTATGTAATTGTATTGTAATTGTATGTATTTGTATTATATGTATTTGTATTATATGTATTTCCTTTTCAGGTGTGTATTTTTTATTTTTTTCTGAAGTGAAGGGGGGGTTGTAATGTTTTTTTTCTGTAATGTTCCTTTTTTTATTTTTTGTGACTTAGGTTTTTTATTTTCTGTAATGTAGTTTATTTTTTTTGTGAGTTAGGTTATTTATTTCATGTAATGTAGATTTTTTTGTGACTTTAGGCATTTTTATTTTCTGTAATTAGAGTGGTGGGGGTTAATAGGGGATAGGTAGTGTAGATGTTAATAGGTTAGTGTAGAGGGTGTTTAGTTGATCTTTAATGTTTTATTGGGGCTGGTATAGTGCAGTATAGTGTTTATACTTAGTGTCATGATGGTCCTTGAGGACCATCATGGCACTTATGTGGTTAATGTAGCGTTGTAACAGACCCATAATGGTGTTAAAATACCCTTATGTGACTGATGGGGTTAAATAGAGGCTTATGGGGGTCTGTATTGACCCCCCATGAGTGACAGGGTTAATGAAGGGCTTATGGGGGTCTGTATTGACCCCCATGAGTGACAGGCTTAAAGAAGGGCTTATGGGGGTCTCTATTGACCCCCATGAGTGACAGGGTTACTGAGGGTTTTATGGGGGTCTGTATTGACCCCCATGATTGACAGGGTGACAGTGTATATTTTTTTTCTTTTACAACGGGTCCTTTAAGGACCTTTACGGTCCTTTAAGGACCTGTAACGAGGGAATTTTGAATTTTGATTGCAGCGGGGGTCCCCGATCGCGTGCAATCGGGCCCCCCACTGCGATGGTTAATGTGGGCTTAATGCAGGGCTCAGAGCTTATCTCGGATCCCCTGTGGTTAATCCGGGTTTCCGAGCTTATCTCGGATCCCTTCTTGGGTAAGTTGTAGGTGGCTGGGCGGTCCTGGGTCTTTGAGCCTCATTTTCATCTTTTTTCAGCGGCCTTTTTTTCTCTTGCTTAGGGGATTTTCGTGTGTCTGAACTCAGGAATTTTGACTTAAATGGAGGTGTAACTTCACTTTCAGAGGTCCTGGGTGCACCCTTGCTATAGGTAAGCTTTTTATGTCGTTTTTGTGAGTATTTGGTGAGTTTTGACTGTTTTTAGGTTTGCACAGTTCCGCCATTTTTTTTGCATGTGGGTGCTTGTCCCGTTAAGGTTGGTTCCCGAGGTGGGTTTAACGGCTCGCCTCGCTATGCAAGGCTCGCCAGCAATGAGCGACTGCGGCACTCATTTCCTCATTCCCTAAGTGCTTTGCGAGGACCCGCATTTGCGGAGACGTTGGGATGCTCCACCACCGCAAATGCAGCCCCTCGCTTCGAGAGGACCCGCATTTGCGGAAGCCAGGGCCTTAGTTGCTGGCATGGAGCGCCTTCGTAAATAATAAAGGGAAATATTAAAAGCAAAAGAAAAGGAAAGGGGGAAAGGAATAAGGTGGTGAAGTAGTGTCCTCACAAGATGACAATATGGGGATCCTTATAAAGGGTCAGTTAGAATTGTTTGGTTTACCTTAATCTCCATCTCCTGACTCAGCACTGAGGTCCAGGCTCCACCAGTCTCCTGCTCCCGGCCAACACAGAGGGATAATTGAGAAGGGAGTTAGGGGAAACATATGCAATTTGGGGATGTTATCCAAGGTTCCCATATTTGTAAGAACAAGGGCTAAGGAGTCTGTCAAGATGTGTATCATCCTTTCATTAAGCATTATAAAGTTGACTCTAAGAATGATATCACGGAAGTGAAGAGATTGGGCTTTCCAGTTTTTATCTATATAGTTTTTAGCAGCTAAAACTGTAAATTGAAAAAAAATTGTTACAAGATGTGTTTAAGTTGTCAGTGTCAATGCCTAGGAGGCAAGATTTGATTGTAGGAAAGAGTGGGAGATTTAATATTTTAGAGGTTAATTTCGTTTTTTTTTCAGATATCCTGAACTATTTTTCACTTTCACCAAGTGTGGATGAAGTCACCCACGATTTGGCAGCCTCTGAAACAATTACAACTATTTTGGGATTTAACCTTATGAAGTCTTGATGGAGTGAAGTATACTCTATGTAGGACTTTTATAGAGGTTTCCAATAAATTATTGCTTATAGAACGCTCTGGCTCCCATTTAACCATGAAGGGAAGTTTTTGGTCTTTATTGGGAAAATTGAAGATGTCATACCGCGACCCTATTATAACCATGGCTAGGGGGAGGTTTTGAACCAGGACTGTTTAGGGGGGCCATGTGTTCTAGTCATAGTCATCACCCAGTGTCTTAATTTTATATGATTAAAAAATTCCTTCAGAGGAATGTTCAAGTTATTCCTAAATTGTTCAAAAGGGGTAATTTTTTCATTTTTGTACCAATAGCCTATCCTGTCTAATTTGTGAGAGGTCCACCAGTGTCTCAACTCTTCTGTACTTTCTGCTCTGCTCACACTCACACACCCTATCTGGCTCCCAGCTCCTGGCTCGTAAACATCAGTTTACTGTGATTAATATCTGTTATTATATCTACTGTCAGTTGTATTTAGATATATTGCTTGCCCCTACTTCCTCTGTGCTCCCACCCCCTCTGTTAGCTTAGGCTCCATGCCATGTGGTAACTGCTGCAATCCTATATCACACTCTAAATTACATTAATTTCTCTTTCAGGCTGCTCTGCTCACTCTCACACACCCTCACTGGCCTAACTAGCCCCTCCACCACCATCACTCAATGGCATCCTGTATCCCTGTCTGTTCATGTGTCTGGACCGTCACTCAATGGCACCCTGTATCCCTGTCTGTTCATGGGTCCCGCCTGCTGAGCCTGGCAACATGGTTGTTCTACATGACCCACAATACAGTGCTTATACAGTATTTCTACTTACACATCTAGCAAACATAACAGAAAAAGGTATGCACATCTGTGCCACAGTACATAACAGATATTTTGGAAGAAATATTTCCATTACAGACACATATCTATACTCGCATGCCCATATTCATTGCCCCCTCCTCATTCTTTGTCTCTGTGCTGTAACACATTTAGTATATAGACTGATGCACAGTGTAAACTTTAAAAAGTGATGCAGGACTCACATGGAGCTGGAGTATGCAATAAAACATTACATATTAAATTAGTTCCTACAATTACTTTTTGCCCAGAAGGGGAGATATTTATATAGACTGATGGATGTGAAGGGGTTAGGGAAAAGAAGGGGAGGGGAATGTGGTGGGAACAGGAGGGTAATATAGTGAGGAGAAAGTGGATAATATGGACATGGAAGAAAGAATGGGGAGACAGGAAAAGGAAAAGATATAGGAGACAAAAATAGAGTGGTGCAAGGTATTCTACTTATAAATAAATACACACTGTGCCTTCTGTGGGCTAGGGGCTACTGCAACACATCTTAATGTACATATGACTGGAAGAGAAGCTCATGATAGAGTTCTGCTTTTATCTTTCTAAAATAAATAAATAATTCCTTTCTTAGTTCTGCAAACCTACATTTTGTGATTGTTTTAATATATCCTGGTTTATTGATCTTTCAGGATACCTTGCACTCTTCTGATGAATCCATAAGAATGAATCCATAAGAATGCTTAATCCTGCAGCCACCTGCAATTTAAGAATTTACATATAATAACAAGTAGCTGCCAACCTAAACAGATACCAATATACATACATCATATAGTTACATATCCTTATAATATATTTATTATCACCCCTCTGACTTCCCCTGATCGTATATCCTCTCCCCATATCACTGTACCTCCTCTCCTGCTCTGGCCATCTTCCTATACAGGAGTCTCAGGAAATCAGGACCACCATAGCTGATAAATGATAAAAAATAAACTCACAAGAGCCCTGCAACTGCTCCTCGGGAGAGTAATGTTTCACTCCCCTGCGCTTATCTGCAGTGAGTCACACCCACATGTCATAACAGCCGATAAGGAAGTGGAAGACGGTGCCTGCTCGCTACTCCAGCTGCCTCTTGAGTGTGCCAGGGCTGTCAGCTAACACATGGGACAGATGTTCGGTAATCACAGGGATCGGAGAGTGGAGGGGGAAGTGGATTCATGGCATAAGATCATGCACAATATGCCTGGAATTTAAAGTTACAAGTGTTGAAAAAAACATCCCCCAGTTCCTTCACCCCTAAATACTACAAATAAAATAAGAAATAAAATAAATCTCATTTTGAGAAAGGGGGTTAAATAATGCATTACACTCTCTTGGATGATCCTTCACCCATGATCCATTGACCTATGGCATATCCATATTTGAATGCAGTAACTTTGTAACCAATCAGAGAATGCTTCCACCCCTTTTCTGAATAGTTTAGATTTCAACCAATCATAATGCAGGAATTTAATTATTTGTATTCTGCTTGGCCTTTAACCAATATGAGGGCTTTGTTTCACCCTATTATAAATGGTTGAAATGTCAGCCAATCAGAATTGGGTTTAATTATAGTGTTATTCTTTTCTGATTGCAGAAGAGATAGACGTACTGAGTAAGTTTAGTTGCTTTTGAAATATTTTTCTTTTCCAAGATATAAAATTCTATTGTAGATTTTTTTTATTAAATTAATCAGACAGACCATGAGTGTATCCTGTAAATTAGGTATTAATAGCTTTGTAAAAGACACATCGCAGGTCAAGTTGATTGATGTTCAAAGCTAAAGCACAAATCTGATGGCATAAAATGCAACCTTTAATTTTACTCATCAGAAAGGCAAGGATAAGAAGGACAAAATTGCCACTTTAGATTTTGCATTACAGATAGGATAATTTCAGTGATTGTTAAATGCCACTTTTTGTGTTTTCTAAAAGTCTATTAGTGAAAGGAGATAAGTCTGAATAAAACAGTTTATAAAATTACAGTTATTGTTTGACTTGCACCTACTTCTGCTAAAGATTCTTTTTAATCCCTTAATAGCCAAAACACTTTTAATAGTTTGTAAATTAGTTTACCCCGGATTTCTGAATTTTAGCAATCATTTTTATTGAAAATGTCCTTTTATTTTTCACTGATTAGGTACTATCTAATTTGATTAATATTTTGGGTAAGAATCACTGTTTCTTGGTGTATTCTTAGCTATTATTGCAATGTATTCTAAAACTGATCATACATTACCATGAGAGGCTTGGCATGTCATGGAAGTGCAGTGGGCATGTTACATAGTTACATAGTTACAGAGGGCCTCATTCAATTGCGATTTGGCCAATTGAATAGGGCTTTAAATAAGCACATAGCATTTATATTTTAAAGAAGTTTTTAGTTAGTGAAAACCTTGCTTTTTAATAGATGCTTACTAACTAAAAACTTCTTAAAAAAATATATGTTATGTGCTTATTTAGAGCCCTATTCAATTGGCCAAATTGCAATTGAATGAGGGCCATAGTATTTAAGGTGGAAAAAAGACTTTCAGACCATCAAGTTCAACCTTTTAAGATCTCCTCTGATCTGCAATATGCGGATTAACTATCAATACTGCCCCTCCAATTATCCATGCTAACCCTGAATTCCCTTTTTAATTAGAAATAAATCCAGTCCCCTTTTAAAGTTATCTATCGAATCCGCTGTCACCACCTCCTCTGGTAAAGAATTCCACAGATTAACCACCCTAACTGTGAAGAACCCTTTTCTTTCTTTAAGGTGTAATCTTTTTACTTCTAACCTCAAGGGATGTCCTCTTGTCAGTTGAAAACCTCTTGGCACAAAAAGCTCCCTTGACAAATCTTTATACTGACCCTGGATGTATTTATATAAGGTAATCATATCTCCTCTTAGACGCCTTTTTTCTAGAGAAAATAAGTTTAATTTGGTTAGTCTTTCTTCATAACTTAGCCCCTCCATTCCCCTTATTAGTTTTGTTGCCCTCCTATGTACCTTTTCCAGCTCTAAAATGTCCTTTTTATGAAGTGGTGCCCAAAATTGTACTCCATATTCCAAATGAGGGCGTACTAAAGATTTGTATAGTGGCAGAATTATATTTGCTTCCCTGGCTTCTATACCCTTCTTAATACATGCTAATATTTTATTTGCCTTTGCAGCTGCTGCTTGGCTTTGAGCACTGTTACCTAGGTGGTTGTCCACAAGCACTCCCAAATCCATTTCAATATCTGATACACCTAGATTTGCTCCATTAAGATTATAAATTGCATGGCTATTTTTCCTTCCCAGATGCATAACTTTACATTTATTCATATTAAATCTCATTTGCCATTTAGATGCCCATTCCTCAATTTTATGTAAATCCCTTTGGAGGGAAAGCACATCATTATCTGATTTAATTACCTTGCACAACTTTGTGTCATCAGCGAAAATGGAGACACCACACTCCAATCCTACCTCTTAATAAATATGTTAAAAAGGAGAGGACCTAATACTGAACCCTGAGGAACCCCACTTACCACATTAGTCCAATCTGAGTATGTTCCATTTACAGCAACCCTTTGCTTCCTGTCTTTTAGCCACCTCTCAATCCATGAACAGATATTTACTGCAATTCCTGTATCTCTTAGTTTGCACAATAGTCTCCCATGTGGTACTGTATCAAAATCCTTTGCCAAATCCAAAAAGACTACATCCACTGAGTTGCCTTGATCCAGGTTCCTACTAACCTCCTCATAGAAACTAATTAGATTTGTTTGACATAAATCCATGTTGACTCCTACTTATAATCCTGTTCAAATAGACATATCCTTGTATATTATCCCTTATTAACCCTTCTAAAAGCTTCCCCACTACAGAAGTGAGGCTCACTGGTCTATAATTCCCTGGATTTGCTCTTGCTCCCTTTTTAAATATAGGTATCACATCAGCTTTTCTCCAGTCATCTGGTAGAGACCCTGTGTTGAGTGAATCTTGAAAAATTAAATATAATGGTTTGGCTATTAGAGAACCCAGTTCCCTTAGTACCCTTGGATGTATTCCATCAGGACCCGGGGCTTTATTAACATTTATTGTTTCCAACCTCTTTTGGATTACTTCCTGTGTTAACCAAATATTCTATGTTATCATGCTTTATGTATTAAAACTTCATGGGGAAGGCTGTATGCTAACATGCACAAAATGTACTAAACTGTGATCCAACAGCAAGCATATCCTTGCAGATTAAAAATCTGAGTGAAGAAGCCCCAAAACCTGTGGTGTACAACCTGATCCTGTGAAGGACACCAACAGTAGAATCATTTAGGGTATATCTGATTGTGTAATACACTTCTCTCTGCATTAATATTCACAAGTTACTTAGTTCCATTCATTCTAATTGATAAATCCATGTGCATGGAAAGAGAGACTGAAATACTGGAATGTTTATAGCAAAGATAGTACTGCCATATACAGCTACTGTTAAGTAATAATGCAATGCAATGTCACCCTGTATTATGACTCAAATTGCAAAAACTTATATTTAGCAACACCATTTCTAATGATAATATTATTAAAATGGTTTTGACTATTTAATAGTATTCTTGCTGCAGAGATAATGTCTATCATAAAATAACTATATATTTATGTATATATAAAGGGGACGACCGAGGCGGAGATGGATAGATGAGATCATTGAAGCAATGAAAATGAACTTAATCGAGCTCAGAGAGGCGGTGACTGACAGATGCACCTGGTGTGCTGCAGTGCATAGGGGCATGGAAAGTAGGACATGACTGAACGACTAAGCAACCACAACAGGACAGGGTTTTTACAGGCTTCGTTTTCACTAACTCAAACCTTCCAAACAGTCCCTGCAAAGGTCTGCCCCTAGAGCTCATTCATACAAAATTTCTATTGGTACTAGATGCCTCTCAGCATTGTTGTGTAATTATTTTAAAACAATATTTTGATTTTTTTTTTCTGGAGTGTAGGGGCTTCCATGGGGCCTCCAACCCCAGCCCAACCCGACAAGGTCCTTACTGGGACCCCCTGTTCCTCCTTGACCACATGACCCCAGCCTGAAATGTGTGTGTGCCTGTTTAAAAAAGAGCATTTCTACTGAATCTCCAACAGTTGGAAGTGTGGAACAGTTCAGCATGCTGGGGATGTGTATTAGGGAAGAAGTTAAAAGAACAAGGGCTACAAAGTGGCAGCAAAGTACAGGGGGTGGGTTAAATGAGGGAAGAACCAAAGAGATAGGGATGGATGCTATGTTAGGTGGGTGCTCAGATGGGTTGGGTGCTGTGTGGGGATAGATCCAGGGAGGGGGGCTGGCTGCTAACAAGAACTGGGGGTTATTTCGGGATGGATGCTAAGAGGGGTGGCTGCTGCATGGTGGTGATGTTTATATATGTATATATATTTATGTGTGCCCTGGAGCTGTGCTGCTGGCAGAGGTACTTCACACAGCACAAAACATTTTTTACATCCCAGATGGGAGGCCCCAATTTTTTTTTGCACCAGGGCCCTCCATTCTCTATATCAGCCACTGACTACCGTATATGGATTTAATAATTACATTTTTCATTAAACCCAAATAGATTTTATGATATATATTATATTATTATAAAAGTTATATTTCATTTTACAGGTATGATGTTTTAGTTGAAGGAAGATTGTAAGGAACCTTAATTGGTAATGAAGCACACAATTCATATAAAGACTTTGGGCCTCATTCTATTACCGGCCGTAAATCGGCCGTAAGGCTGCGATTCCTTGCGGGGGTTCTGTTAACTCGCGATTCTATTATACGGCCCCGCAAGGATCTCCTCTTACGGCCGGCCGCATATCTTGGAACCGTCCGTAAGCGCAGAAATCTAAAAACGCAAAAATAAATTCAAGCCTGCACTGTACAGCTCTGTAAATGCTAGGGATCATATTGGGGGACATGAGGATTAAAAGTAACCCACTCTCAAGCTGGCACATCAGCCCAAACCCGAGTTCAAATTAACTGTTTATTTTCCGGCTGCGGCGTGGGCGGGTCTGAGGTGCTCCAAGCCCTCGGGACTTTTTACATGTATATTTTACGGATATAAAAAAAAAAAAATATTTTACGGATTTGAGTATAGGGTAATTATGTGCTATTTTTGCTAACACCGAATATCACTTTATAGACTCTGCAAAGTGCAGGATGGCTTTATTTGGGCTATTTTATGTGCTTAATTGGTGCTAGCGGGACCTCTTTCCTGCAAGTAAGCTGCGGCTCGTTTTTAGCCTTGCAGAGAGGGTTCCCGGAGCAAACAGGAATTTCTTACGGCCAATTTCCTTGCGGCCGTTTAAGATCAAAGGATTTCCTCTGGCGCGAGCGGCCGCAAGAGATAGCAAGGCACCGGCCGCAAGCCTGCTGGAATCCCCGGCCGGAGGGGAATAGAATAGCCGAATAGCTTGCGGCCGGTCCTTGCGGCCCCGCAACGGCTGCGGCCGCTAATAGAATGAGGCCCTATATGAATAGATCTGAGGCATCAAGCCAGAAACATAGAAACAAATGTACTCATGCTTTCACTTATGAACTATATGCTATGGCCCTCATTCAATTGCAATTTTGCCAATTGAATAGGGCTCTAAATAAGCACATAACATATTGAATGAGGGCCCATGTGTGTATATTCTTTTGCATGCATCAACTAAGGTACAAGCACAACCAAGATGTTTGTGTTTATATGTTTGTGAAGATTAAAGTGTAATAATATATACATCTGGTTTTTATGTCCCTCATGTTATAACTGCAAGACATGACATTTTACAACTGCAAGACATGACATATCAGAAGCCCCCTGTAAAACAACATAAATTGGAGCAAGATTGAAATTAGATAGATAAAATAAAGCATATTGTGTTCTGTTATAGGGATTATATCACTATGACATTTTTTTGCTTTGTGTATTGTCAATCTGATCTGAACAATTATTGTTATTATTATTATTATTATTACTATTATTATTACTGCTATTGTTTTCTGTACCTGATTGGTCATAATTATAAATGTTCGGTAGATCTGTGGTCAGACATGGACACAGTTTGAGGAACAGTGTGACCTTCTGTGGGTAGAGTTATACAGATGAGTGATACCACGACTGTTGTATCCAGATTGATGTGTCTTAATAAGGAATTGTGTGATATGCTGTGCATATTAAATGCCTGTCGGCCCACTAGGAGAGTTGTGTTGTCCAACAAGGAACAGGGTTGCAGAATTTGGGGTTGGTGAAATTGTTGTTTGGGTTCTCAAAGTGGTGGGTAGGAACTACATAAACAAAGGATTTGTTTAAGTAATTAAACTATGATTCTTTCATGCTTATAATTAGTAGAAGGGGAGTAAGAATGCAATAGCAGATAGATGACAGGAATCATACTTTGAAAGATCTTTGCTCTGTAACAACACATCTCATGCATTTTCACACATCAATGAAATTGTCAGCCACTATATAATAAGTCTAAAGTGAAGCCAGCATAAAGCAATCCAAAAATCTTTGGAGACCTGTTTTATAAATGAACTTGCTTGTCAAAACCAGTTAACATTTTAATGAAATCAGAACTCCATCCGTATCACCTTATTAGATGCATCACTTTATCCATATAACCTATAGACTGACCCAGATTTCTAGATACAGATTTCCCCTGAAAATTTAACTGTGTTCTAAGTGACATCTGAACTTTCCCTTGACAAAAGAACCAGCTTGGAAAAAAAATCTGTATTTAATATTTTCAATTGCTTTATAAAGAATCACTGACTAAAATGTTTTTTTTTTTTTCAGAATAGGGTCATGTAGAAATTTTCTAAATGTACCTTTCATGATTTTAAAGCTCAAAGAATAAAAAAGTATGAATGTTTAAGCTGTTCAGAAAAAAGGTCTGGAGGACATTTTACTCATCATTTAAAATAGTCTATTTTAGCACTTTGGAATTTAGAGCAGACATTTAAATTGAACATTGCATTACTTGCAATGCAAAATCACTGAACTATTTATCTAACTGTCCATGCAGATTTCTCAGATTATAATACATACAACATACTATAACAAGAATAACTTTTCATAAATTAAGTTTCAGATTACTGAATCTTTAAAATTAACAAAACTAAATTCCTTTAAAGGGACATTAAAGGTTTCTGGATTTCACTAGGAATATACCTATGTATCTCTTGACTTTTGTGTAATTTATTTTGCGTAAAAGCTTTGTTTTTATGCCTAAAATATTACAAATAGTTCTGTCAACACCCGATTTTCATTGGGCTTGAAGGGGCCAAAAAAAACTATCCTACCCACAGATTGTAAAGATTCTTTTATCCTCAAACATTAAATAGTTTAACCAGAGGCTAGGACAAGTTGCTTATTCTCTAAACCAAGGGCCCTATGCTAAAAAGTCTGCAGGAGTTTTTTTAACCCAATTTACACATTTATGAAAATAATTCATGCCCCCAAATTAGGTCACTCAACTGGCGTCCATAAAACATGCTGTGAAGGGGCTGGGATTTCCGTCACTTTCCAAAACCATTCCCGCGATCAGAATAAACAAAAATAAGGGCAGCGTTTTTTGGGCCGGTTACTAACGGGGCTGCTAGACGTAGTTTTTTCTAGCTTTTTTCAACCAATAGACTCATATACACCTTTCTATTGGATAAGTACAGTATATTTGGATTATGTATGTATTTGTATGTGCTACTTAATGGATTTAACTATGAACGTCGACTGGATAGGTACAAAATGTGGGAGTTATATACAGTTTAAGCAGAGGGGATACCCTGATGGGCTCCATTGGTTTTTAAATATGAGATTAAAGATAATTTCACAAAATGTCCAAGAGGGGAACTCTGCGTTCAAGAGAAGAATGTTACTGGATCAATTCCAGAAGACACAGGCAGATATTTCCTGTGTTCAAGAAACACATTGGAAAATTGATAAAGTTCAATTTTTTTATTATAAGTTTTATACCACTAAAATTGATTCAACATATAAAAAGAAGGCTCGTGGAATTTCAATTTTGTTTAGTAAAAATTTTAGCATAACAGAACAGTTTAGGGAAATGGATTCGGTAGTGAGATTTGTCATATGGGTTGGGAAAAGTAACCAACTAAATTATAACATAGTAAACATATATTCACTTGAGAGACAGAATCGTTTTTTGAATAAATTACTCAAACATATTAAAAATAATAAAATGAGCAAACTGGTGATTTTAAAGTGGTATTGAATGTATCTTTAGATAGAAAAAGTACCAAAGTAGAAAAAGGCTCCAATGGGCATATATTAAGGAAAGCAAAACTTTTTCATGACTCCATTCTAAGATTTGATTTATATGACATCTGGCGTCTTCGGCATGGCGAAGAGAGAGATTATACATTCTTCTCACATCGCCACATGGCTTATTCTAGAATAGACTATTTTTTTATCGATCTGGATACACTGACCGTTGTCGAATCTACTATGATTAATATAATTAAATGGTACAGCCATGCCATGATTGAATTACAACTCAATTACCAAAAGACTAAAATAAAATATAATAAAAATCGAATGGACAATTCATTATTCAACAAACCAGATAAACAAACTTTATTACAAGAGTAAATTTAACTTTTTTCCAAATCAATGAGAATTCGGTTACCGAACCCTCAACGATTTTGAACGCTCAACTTCAACAGAGAAAATATTTTTTGAGTAATAAAGCGGGTAAATTATTAGCACAGAAATTGAAAAATAAAAAAAAAACATATAATAGAATAGAACTAATAATTGAAAAAAAGAAAGAGCTAATTACATTAACAAACCCTAGTGATATCGAAAAAGCTTTTCTTCGTTTTTACGAAAATGTATATAATTCAGAAAATAAAAAAGAAATTATAAAACCTAAAACAGAAGAAATAAAATCCTTTCTGGAGGTGTCGCTTACTAAAATCAATAAAAATTATTTAGAATTTCTAAATAGTGAAATAAAACCATTAGAAATAGAGGAAGCAATTAACAATCTAAAGCTAGATTCAGCACCTGGACCAAATGGGTTTTTAATTACTATTATAAAACTTTTAAGATATCACTCATAAATGAAAATAAGAATAAAGGGAGTGCACCAAAAGAAATGTTGGAGGCAGTTATAATAAACATCCCAAAACAAAATAAAGATATTAGGTACTGTAAGAATTACAGACCAATATCTTTAATGAATATGAATATTAAACTATATGGGAAAATTCTTGCTAGGAGATTGAATAGCTGCCTTTCCAAACTTATAAATCTAGACCAATCTGGTTTCTTACAAGATCATCAGGGAGTGGACAATACAAGGAGATTAATTGATTTAATAGCCTTTTGTAAAGATAACCATAATTACCACTTTAGATGCAGAAAAAGCCTTTGTTAGGTTAAACTGGGAGTATATGAAACAAGTATTATTGAAATTTGGCTTTGAAGATTTTGGAGTAAAATCAATTGGAGCTCTTTATTCTCACCCCAGTGCCTTCATATCTTGAATTGGTCTAAGGACATGCTCTTTTGATATCACCAATGGAACCTGTCAGGGATGTCCATTATCACCTCTAATTTTCATCCTTATGATGGAACCTTTAGCAGAAGCCATCAGAGTAAATAATAAAATCCATGCAATTAGAATTGGTGAACATGAGCATAAAATCATGCTATACGTAGACGATATAATATTAACGATCGTCGAACCCATGGAATCCTTAACCCAGATTCAAGATTTAATAAATAGTTTTGAGTACATTTCTTATTATAAAGTGAATTGGTTAGAAACAGAAGTACTACCCATAAATATTGATAAAGAAGATATACAACATCTCAGAAATTGGGAGAGGTTACTAGAATAAACTTCGCTAACCTATATGATAAAATTAAACTTAAACAAATTAAATGGAAAGTAAGTATGCTATCATGGTTGGGCAGAGTATCAGCCATAAAAATGTCTATACTACCCCAAATACATAATTTATTTAGATGCTTACCTCTAACCATTCCTGATTCTATAATTAAATATAATTAAAAATTACCAAAAGTTGATTGACTCATTCATTTATAATGAGAAAAAAAACAGAATCAAATTAAAAACAGTCAGGAAAAGTGTATTGAAGATTACTACATAGCAGTAATGTTATCCCATTTTATAACCTGGCCCACAAAAAGGAAACAAAATAGCTGGACAACTATAGAACAAAGCTTGACTAGTAATTTATCTCTAGTAGATTGGCTCTGGTATGATACATTTCCTAATATTATGGATAAACATATGTCCATAATAATTAAAACAGGTTTTGATTTCTGGTTCAAATGGAATAATAAATTAAATCTATCCATATTTCCTTCTCCTGGTATAAAACTGTCATGGCTGAGTTGTGTTCTTAATCTTCCTTGCCTCCCCAAGTGGTATATTTGGAATATACAGTCATTGGGAGATTTGTTTGATAAAGGAAAATGTTTACCTTTTTCGAAAATATGTGCAGATTTAAATTTTCTGCCATCTAAATGGTTGGAATATGAAATAGTTAAAAATACCATTATAAAACCGAAGTATTTAATTACTTCTAACAGAGAACTTACGAAGTTTAAAAAAATTAGCATTAGGTAATGACGGTAAATAGTGATGTTGCGAACATAACATTTTCGGTTCGCGAACCTCGAACGCGAACCGCCGCAAATGTTCGTGAACTGGCGAACTCGGCGAACCGCCATAGACTTCAATGGGCAGGCGGATTTTAAAACCCACAGGGACTCTTTCTGGACACAATAGTGATGGAAAAGTTGTTTTAAGGGGACTAACACCTGGACTGTGGCATGCCGGAGGGCGATCCATGTCAAAACTCCCACGGAAAATTACATAGTTGGTGCAGAGTCTGGTTTTAATCCAGAAAGGGCATAAATAACCTAACATCCCCCTCCATCATCATCCTCCCCTGTATCTCTTTACCCCCTCCCTCATCATCCTCCCCTTTGTCTTTTTCCCCCCTTCCTCATCACCCTCCCCTGTGTCTTATCCCCCTCCCTCATCATCCTCCCACCTCCCTCATCATCATCCCCTGTATCTCTTTACCCCCTCCCTCATCATCCTCCCCTGTGTCTCTTCCCCCCTCCATCATTATCCTCCTGTGTCTCTTCTCCCATCCCTCATCATCCTCCCCTGTGTCTCTTTTCCCCCTCCCTCATAATCTTCCCCTGTCTCTCTTCACCCCTCCCCCATCATCCTCCCCTGTGTCTCTATCCCCCCTTCCTCATCACCCTCCCCTGTATCTCTT
The DNA here is from genome assembly GCA_027410445.1 of Discoglossus pictus. Taxonomy (NCBI): domain Eukaryota; kingdom Metazoa; phylum Chordata; class Amphibia; order Anura; family Alytidae; genus Discoglossus; species Discoglossus pictus. The sequence goes on from CM050169.1 coordinate 161,827,139, forward strand.
TACCCCCTCCCTCATCATCCTCCCCTGTGTCTGTTTCCTCCTCCCTCATCATCCTTCCCCCTAAGTTTGAGGGGTGTTAGGGTAAGGGGTGTTAGGGCTAAGGCTGATTGGGTTAGGTGTTAGGGTGAGGGGTGTTAGGGCTACGTGTGAGGGGTGTTAGGGTGAGGGGTGTTAGGGATAAGTGTAAGGGATGTTAGGGGGAGGCATGTTAGGAATAAGTGTGAGGGGTGTTAGGTCTTAGGGATAAGTGTGAGAATGTTAGGGTTAGGTGTTAGGTTGATGGGTGTTATGGATAAGTGTGAGGGGGGTTAGGGTAAGGGGTGTTAGGGATAAGTGTGATGGGTGTTAGGGTAAGGGATGTTAGGGTTAGGTGTTAGGGTAAGGGCTGTTAGGAATAAGTGTAAGGGGGTATTAGGGTTAGGTATTAGGGTGAGGGGTGTTAGGGATAAGTGTGAGGGGTGTTAGGGTGAGGGATGTTAGGTTAGGTGTTAGGGTAAGGGCTGTTAGGAATAAGTGTAAGGGGGTATTAGGGTTAGGTATTAGGGTGAGGGGTGTTAGGGATAAGTGTGAGGGGTGTTAGTTGTAGGTGTTAGGGTGAGGGATGTTAGGGTTAGGTGTTAGGGATAAGTGTGAGGGTGTTAGGGTTAGGGTAAGGGGTGTTAGGGATAAGTGTGAGGGGTGTTAGGGTTAGGTGTTAGGGTGAGGGGTGTTAAGGATAAGTGTAAGGGGTGTTAGGGTGAGGCATGTTAGGAATAAGTGTGAGGGGTGTTAGGTGTTAGGGATAAGTGTGAGGGGTGTTAGGGTTAGGTGTTAGGATGAGGGGTGTTAGGGATAAGTGTAAGGGGTGTTAGGATGAGGTGTTAGGGTGAGGGATGTTAGGGTTAGGTGTTAGGGTGAGGGGTGTTAGGGATAAGTGTAAGGGATGTTAGGGGGAGGCATGTTAGGAATAAGTGTGAGGGGTGTTAGGTCTTAGGGATAAGTGTGAGAATGTTAGGGTTAGGTGTTAGGTTGATGGGTGTTATGGATAAGTGTGAGGGGGGTTAGGGTAAGGGGTGTTAGGGATAAGTGTGATGGGTGTTAGGGTAAGGGATGTTAGGGTTAGGTGTTAGGGTAAGGGCTGTTAGGAATAAGTGTAAGGGGGTATTAGGGTTAGGTATTAGGGTGAGGGGTGTTAGGGATAAGTGTGAGGGGTGTTAGGGTGAGGGATGTTAGGTTAGGTGTTAGGGTAAGGGCTGTTAGGAATAAGTGTAAGGGGGTATTAGGGTTAGGTATTAGGGTGAGGGGTGTTAGGGATAAGTGTGAGGGGTGTTAGTTGTAGGTGTTAGGGTGAGGGATGTTAGGGTTAGGTGTTAGGGATAAGTGTGAGGGTGTTAGGGTTAGGGTAAGGGGTGTTAGGGATAAGTGTGAGGGGTGTTAGGGTTAGGTGTTAGGGTGAGGGGTGTTAAGGATAAGTGTAAGGGGTGTTAGGGTGAGGCATGTTAGGAATAAGTGTGAGGGGTGTTAGGTGTTAGGGATAAGTGTGAGGGGTGTTAGGGTTAGGTGTTAGGATGAGGGGTGTTAGGGATAAGTGTAAGGGGTGTTAGGATGAGGTGTTAGGGTGAGGGATGTTAGGGTTAGGTGTTAGGGTGAGGGGTGTTAGGGATAAGTGTAAGGGGTGTTAGGGTTAGGTGTTAGGGTGAGGGATGTTAGGGTTAGGTGTTAGGGATAAGTGTGAGGGGTGTTAGGGTTAGGGTAAGGGGTGTTAGGGATAAGTGTGAGGGGTGTTAGGGTTAGGTGTTAGGTTGATGGGTGTTATGGATAAGTGTGAGGGGTGTTAGGGTTGGGTGCTAAGGTGAGGGGAGGATGATGATAAGGGGGAAAGAGACACAGGGGTGTCCTTGCAGCAGAGATCAAAAGAGTCCTTCAGGACTGTATTGCACACTGTGTACAGTAGCCTAGCTATGGTTTTCCCTATTGATGCAGTATCACCCACACTCAGCCTCCTCTCAGTAAGACTGCAAGTTAATTATGATTTCAAAATGGCTGCTGTCCATGAGGTAGAAGGGTGTGGAAGGCAGGGTATGATGCTGATTGGCTGGAATGTGTCTGCTGACTGTGAGTTTCAGGGTCAAAGTTTGCTCAATGATAAAGTTTATGGGGCGGGTCGAATATCGCATATGGGCTCAGTTCGCCGGCGAACTATTCGCGACATCTCTAACGGTAAACATATAGTTTCTACATGCTATGATATTTTGAAAGAATATATTTTGCTAGAGAAAACTCCAGCTATGCAGAAATGGGAAAATGAGTGTAACAATCCAATTGCCTTAGAAAGTTTAGGGTCTAGGGCCTTTGTGCTATCACAGAAAATTATTAAATACCAAGTTTATAGAAAGATTAATTTTAAAGTAGTACAGAGGTGGTACTTTGTCCCACTTTAAAATAGCATTAATAAATAAAAATTCAAACTTGGGGTTGTGTTGGAGAAACTGTGATCAACAAGGGTCTCACAAACATGTTTGGTGGGACTGTGATCCCATTAAGAAAATGTGGATCTCTATTTTTGACTATATTTCTAAAGTTTATGGTAAAATGTTTTGTCTTTCATGCTAAATGGCTATACTTCATATTATGGATGAATGGCTTAATACAGAAGATAAGGCCTTTATCATACGTACTCTATCATAAGTAGTCTCAGTGGTTAAATGGCTAATCACCAAACGTTGGAAATCAGAATCTATCCCTTCATTAAAGGAAGTAATAATAGTTCTTGAAAAAAACAGAGAACTAGAAAGAGATTTAACAGGCTCGGGTATTGTATTATCCAAAATAATAGTTGGGCGATTTGGGATAAATATCAACACCCTCTAATTCTATAGATATATTCCTATCTAGTCTTCATATGAATGTATGTGTTTTTGTAGTTTGTTCATATGTAAACTGTACCTTTTTTTTTGTTTGTATGTATTGTACTTGCTAGTAAAACTTCTGTAATTTGTATAAAATCAAATAAAAAGAAAGAAAGAAAAAAGAAAAAACTTGTGCAAAGGCATACAATTTGAATATGTTGAAACTGAGCAAGTTACCACGCAGGTCTCAGAAGTTTGGTCCGTTTAAGAGCAAGAGAGAGAATGAATGGCTTATTGGTGTTTTACTTATCATTTTCATACTATCAACGTAAACCACACTTTATTTCTTTAACACATAATACTAATAACAGATAATATACACACAAATAGAGTAACAATACACACATATATTTCTAAATAATAATAAGGCAAAACCACATTATTTGATATACAAAAATAAAAATCCCAAATAGGATGAGGGTATAAGGCAAAATTTAGCCAGCATATCACAGGGAAGCTAATGTAAATAGCCCATCATAAGAAGAATACCTTAATCTCAAACATAAATGAGATAAAATAGAAAGTGTCTACATGGGTAAACGGCGATACCCGACACAGACCAATAAGAAATAAAGTCAGAGGCTTACCTGAGTCGTTGATCTGTCCCACATAATATTCCCCTCTTACCTGAAGAAGTGCATAAACAATAAGAGATACGTGGGAAAAGGATCTCCCCAGGCACGCTGTTCCCTGTCATCTCACTCTGGCTTCCGCGTGCAATGCACACACATATACAGTATATATAAGGCATTTGTGGGCACATTTGCATGTCCCTGCTCAGCTTCCCAGAATGCAGTGTAATAACTGTATTTCTCGGAATACTGAGCTGGAAGCAGGTTTTAACTTGTTTTAGACATTCAAATGTGAACACAAATGTACTATTTATATACTGTACTACTGTACGGTGGAGAGCTTCTATCGATCGTTTGCCCACCATATATTAAATGAATGATGTGGTGAACTACCTAGTCATAAGGCCCACAACACAAGCTGGGATCCCGCTCTACGCTGATGATAGGCAGTAACCTTGAAGCGGCTGTCCGTGGGTAGGATTCCTAGCCTGTGTATAATCCAACCTTGGCTTTGCATAAAAGCTGTGTAATGCAGCAGGCATAAGCTTAAAGGAAGCCATGTTTGAAATAGTCTAAATGGTCTATGGATTGAAGAGCGAGGCATTTGTGGGCACATTTGCATGTCCCTGCTTAGATTCCCAGAATGCAGCGTAATAAATGTATTTCTTGGAATTCTGAGCTGGAAACAGGTTTCTAACTTGTTTTAGGCATTCAAATGTAAACACAAATGTACTATTTATATACTATATATATAGCCAGGTCATAGCACCAATACATGCCTTATCCCCCCCCCCCCAGCCCCCTTCCATACCACCACAGGTGTTATCAAACATATAGTACACACATTTTTATTTTACCTCATACACATAGAGAAATATAATTATTTTGATTTATCTTTATATTGGTTTTGTTAGATATTGAGGAGCAGAGAGGAGGGGAATAGAGTAGGTGGAGAGGAGGATAGAAGGAGCGTGAGGGAAATAACTGTGGAGAGGGGGGGAGGAGAAATGGAATGAGAGGGTAGGCAGAAGAGAAGGAGTGGAGGTAGTTTGCTGGAGAGAGAGGGTGGAGGTAGAGGGAGCTCTTGGGTGGAGGCAGAGGGAGCTCCCAGGAGAGAGGGAGTAGAAGGGTAGGCCCAGTAGAGGCAGAGGAGAAATAGAGGGAGGGAGGGATGTGCCCTCAGCATTAGGCAGCATTAAGGTGGTAAATAGTGGTGGGAAGGACAGGTCTCAGGCACAGGCCAGGGAGGCAAGAACCCCCAGGCACAGTAAGGAAGGCAAGTGGCTGCAGCCAGGAAAAGGGGCCCCTAACTACCATGATGAGATGATAGTTCTCCTTGAGGAGATACGTGCTAATTTTCACATCATTGGTGGTGATAGGGACGAGTCCTGGGGAGATGTCCCAGGCATGGAGAAGGGTGTCATCATGGCTCACTGCACTGGGGTTTGCCGTAATGGATGTGAAAACCATTGAGGCTCATATACAATAACAGCCGGACTAAAGTAGAAGATGATGGAAGAGGCCAGGGCAGTCAGAGCAACCAGTGGTGGACCCCAGTCAACATACAATATAATCACTGGGAGAGGATGCTGAAGGATCTCACCTGCTTTCATTGTGGGACTACTTGTTGAATTTGCAGGATCAAGGCACCCTACAAGGTGGATATCCCATACAACATACCTTAACAGACACATACTGTACAACTACTCCACACACACATAGAGAACACACTGATAATTGAAATATAGTGCAACTATGAAAGGGATATGTAAGCTCCTTTGTTAGTAATGGGAAAAGATGTGAAATATATCAACAGTGCAAATATCTCAATCAAAATTAGACAGATCCAAATGTTATTGCGAGATAACTGAATGGCAATGATAAATGTTCATTAATGCAAAGATGAATTTAAAATGATCAAACCTAACAATACAGTCCCTCTATGGGTGTGCCCACTTTAGCATATGCAGATACTGACTCTGGAGGGCTGCATGTGCACTGTAATGTACTAGAGACAAAAGCTCAGCAGCATATTAACATGTTCACTAAATGACCAGTCTCACACACTGCATAGCAAGTTCTTTTGAGCGATTATCCACATGAGGGGCAGATGGAAGACTGCAGCAATGTCTGTTTTCTTGCCACTAGCCATAAACAATCAATATCAAACACTACAATGATCATCATGGTAATACAAAACTTACGAATGATTACACTGTTTGAATCTCATTCACATGGATAACAAATTGGTAATAATAATACAGGATCAGACAGCGATCACACTATCAGACATGATCATTAACTCACACATCAGTCTCTCATTTCAGCACCCAGGATTCAACATCATCCCCCTTTAACACTGGTTACATAGTTACATAGTAACTGAGGTTGAAAAAATAATTTTAGTCCTTCAAGTTCAGCCTTTTAAGATCTCTGAGATGCAATATGCGATTAGTTAATTGATCCAGAGGAAGGCAAACAGAAAAAAAAACTTGCTGGATCAATACTCTCTCTGTCTCTAATTAACCAAGATAACCCTGAATAGCATTTTTAATAATAAAAATATATATCCAGTCCCTTTTTAAAGTTATCTGTTGAATCCACTGTCACCACCTCCTTTGGTAGAGAATTCCACAGATTAACCACCCTTACTGTGAAGAACCATTTTCTTTCTTTAAGGTGGAATATTTTTACTTCTAACCTCAAATGATGTCCTCTTGTCAGTTGAAAACCTCTTGGCACAAAAAGCTCACTTGACAAAGCTTTATACTGACCCTGGATATATTTATATTATAGGATTATCATATCTCCCCTTAGACTCCATTTTTGTTGAGAAAATAAGTTTAGTTTGTTAGTCGTTCTTCATAACATAGCCAATCCATTCCCTTAGTAGTTTTGTAGCCCTTCTCTGTACCTATTCCAGCTCTAAATTGTCCTTTCTATGAAGTGGTGCTAAAAATTGTACTCCATATTCCAAATGAGGGCGTACTAGGGATTTGTATAGTGGCAGATTTATATTTGCTTCCCTTGCTTCTATACCCTTCTTAATACATGCTAATATTTTATTTGCCGTTGCAGCTACTGCTTGGCCTTGAGCACTGTTACCTAGGTGGTTGTCCACAAGCACTCCCAACTCCCTTTCAATATAAGATACCCTTAGATTTGCTCCATTAAGATTATAAATTGCATGGCTATTTGTCCTTCCAAGACTCATAACTTTACATTTATTCATATTAAATCTCATCTGCCATTTAGATGTCCATTCCTCGAATTCATGTAAATCCCTTTGGAGGGAAAGTACATCATTATCTGATTTAATTACCTTGCACAACTTCATGTCATCAGCAAAAATGGAGTGATTACTTTCCAGTCCCACTTCTAAATCATTAAACAATATGTTAAAAGGGAGAGGACCTAATACTGAACCCTGAGGAACCCCACTTACCATATTAGTCCAATCGGAGTATGTTCCATTTGCCACAACCCTTTGCTTCCTGTCTTTTAGCCAGCTCTCGATCCATGAGCAGAAATTTATTGCAATTCCTTTATCCCTTATTTTGTATAGTAGTTTTCCATGTGGTACTGTATCAAAAGCCTTTGCAAAATCCAAAAATAATTCATCCACTGAGTTGCCTTTTTCCAGGTTCCTACTAACTTCCTCATAGAAACTAATTAGATTTGTTTGACATGACCTATCCCTCATAAATACATGTTGACTCCTACTTATAATCCAGTTCAAATAGACATATGCTTGTATATTATCCCTTATTAACCCTTCTAAAAGCTTTCCCACAACAGAAATGAGACTTACTGGTCTATAATTCCCTGAATTTGCTCTTGCTCTTTTCTTGAATATAGGTATCACCTCTGCTTTTCAACATTCATCAGGTAGCGACCCTGTGTTGAGTGAATCTTGAAAACTGAAATATAATAGTTTGGCTATTACAGAACCCAGTTCCATCAGTACCCATGGATGTATTCCATCAGGACCTGGGGCTTTATTGAAATGTAAGTTTTCCAACCTCCTTTGGATTTCTTTCTGTGTTAACCAATTATTTTGTGAAGGTAGTTTAGCCCCATTACGTTGCAGGGTACCAACCATGGGTACCTCCTTTGTGTATATTGAAGAAAAAAACCTATTTAGCTCATGTGACTTTTCCTGGTCACTAATTATCAGTTGGCCTTTTTCACATTGTAACACTACTATAGCTTTCTTCCTGGACTTCTTTTCATTAATATATTTAAAAAATATATTAGGGTTAGTCTTACTCTCCTTTGCAACTAACTTTTTATTTTCTATTTCAGCCAGTCTAATAGCCATTTTGCATCCTTGTTGATTTCCTTGTACTTACGTAAGTCAGTCTCTGTCCCCTCTTGTTTGTATAATTTAAATGCCTGATTTTTACTCCATACCTTGATCTTTAAATCATTGTTAAGACACATTGGATATGATTTACTCCTTCTACTTTTATTTCCACATGGTATATGATGTTAAGTATGTATAGTTAGTAAGGATTTAAATTATGTGCATTTATGTTCAGTTTTACCCATTCATTCTTTGTCCCAGTCTTATCCCCTCTACACTTTCTACCCCATTACATTAATCTAGTCCCTACCCCCAACCTACTAGTTTAAAAACTCCTCCAGCCTTTCTACCATCCTATCCCTTAGCACAAAAGCTCCCTTATCATTAAGGTGCAATCCATCCCTGCTATAGAGATTGTACCCAAGTGAGAAGTCAGTCCAGTGCTCTAAAGACCCAAACCCCTCCTTAGTGCACCACATTTATAGCCACATATTAACATCCCTAAGCTCTTTCTGTCTCCCTGGACCAGCGCATGGCACAGGTAGTATCTCAGAAAATACTACCTTGGAGGTCCTTGTCTGCAGCTTATTACCTAGTTCTATAAAATCATTCTTTAGGACACACCATCTTCACTAACTTTGTCATTGGTACCAATATATACCAAGACCGCCGGTTCATTTTCAGCCCCGCCCAATAATTTGTCTACCTGATCCACAACATGCTGAACCCGAGCTCCCGGGAGACAGCAAACTGTTCGCTTGCTGGGATCTGCATGACAAATCACCCTGTCTACCTTCCTAATAGAGTCCCCTACCACCAAAAACTGTTGGTTACAATGTTAATTCCAGGGGAGGAGGAGGAGATGATGGCTGATGTTGGACTCGATTACACTGCCACCACTGTGGAACCATATCAAGAGGTGGAACAGAAGGGTGATGACGACACATATCTACGTATGTCCTGCTTTCTCCTGTATCTGGACGAGTCTCCTTCAGAGCTGTCATCCAGGAGCAGTCACAGGTCCCTTGCCCCACCTCCAAAACCACCTCCAACACCACCTCCAACAACATCTCCAACAACATCTCCAAAACCATCTCCAATACCTGTCACACAATATCCAACAGTCCCACAACCACCCCCAGCAGTCACCACACAGGATCCTCAGCACCTCCCCACTTTGGCAACAACACCACCACCTCTCCATCTATACATCCTCCCTTGTTACCCTAATAAATTCCTTTGGATTTCAGTATCATCTCTATGCACATGACACCCACATCTACCTCTCTGCACCAGTTTTATCTCCCTCTCTTTTAGCTCAGGTTGCCAACTTCCTCTCTAGCATATCCTCCTGGATATCTGCCCATCAACTCAAACTCAACATGCCTAAGACTGAACTCCTTATCTTTCCATCCTCTACTACAGCTTTCACTCCTCAAATATATCTCACTGTTGACAATGCCATCATCACTCCCACTTCCCAGGCCAATTGTCTTGTGATTCTACTGGACCCCTCCATCTCTTTTATTCCTCACATACAATCAATAACAAAATCTTGTCAGTTTCACCTAAAAATATTGTCAGCTTCACCCAGAAGACACAGCTAAAATTCCAATACACTCTCTTATCATATGTCAACTCGACTACTGCAATTTACTCCTTGCTGGCCTCCCCATCTCTCGTCTGTCTCCACTCCAATCCATAATGAACACCTCAGCAAGATTCATCTTCCATACTAAAAAATCAGTGTCTGCAGCTCCACTTGCTTCCCATAGCCTCCTGAATCAAATTTAAAATCATGACCCTAACATATAAAGCCCTCAACAGCATTGCACTGTCCTTATATCTCTGCCCTTGTTTTAAAATACTCTCCCAGCCATCCTCTTCATTCTGCTAATAACCTTCTTCTTTCCTCCTCTCTTATCAACTCCTCTCACTTCCGCCTTCAAGGCTTTTCTCATGCTGCCTCTAATATCTGGAACTCCTTGCCTCACTCCACTAGACTTCTGCCTCAAAACCTTAAAAAAATCTCTAAAAACACATCTGTTTAAAAAGGCTTATTCCCTTCAGCCTTAATATGCACTATTGCACAAACGATAGCTTAATATAACTCACACCCACAATCTACAGTACAACACACAGACACCTGCACTTGATTGAACAAACTGCTTCAACACTGCCATCTTGCATCTATCACCCTCGTGTATCACACCCAAACCCTTTAGATTGTAAGTTTGCAAGTTTTCAATCATGTGTCAGTACTTTGGAAACAAGCACTATGTACATTTGATTTTAAGCTCAAAAACAGGGCCCTCCATTCCTTGTAATGTGTTTTTGCCATGTACTTAACCCCTGTATAGCGATACAGAATGTGTTGGCACGTTACAAATAAATAATAATAATAATAATAATAATAATAATATCCACCATCGCATAGTCTATGATTCTCTTCTCTGTGTATGGTTATTATCAGCATACCAACAATTGATGATCACTGAGATATGCTTTTGTCAAGAGATGGTGCAGTCCATATTTTGCATTAAATTATATCTCTTACTGATCAACATGATATTTCTTCATTTCATAGACATAACCAAGAAACATTAGGGCTATTGTGTCATTTCCAAGCAGTGTAACCAAATAATGTGAGTAATATATTTACTCAGTGTCTATCCGTGATCTGAATGAAATTCCTCCTCCAGATTGATGACACATGACATATATAAACACACATATTGAAAATGAACATTACTGTTTATGTCTAGTTGGTACCAATACTGATATGCCTGTTGACTTGCATAGTCCAAATTAATCTGTAGATCAAACCCTGAATATAATAATGAGTTGCTGAAACATGTCATCCTCTAAGCAATGTGTCTGAACATTCATTAGTCTCTTTTATTTGTAGATACTGAGGATGATGCCCCCTGTTTGCAAACAGTATTAATGTATACATTGTTTACACGTACTGATATCATTATTATCAAATATCCTTTGATAACACATGTATAACTATCAAATGCTACCTCACTGTGGCTCAACAACATCAGAGATAGTAAGTGATATATCAATTGCCACGATCAATGTGTTCATAGCTAAGCCATCAATGTGAAAGGCCACATCATGACAATTGGTCATGTCTAGTTACTACTGCTTGGAGATGAATATCCTCCAATGTTTTACTGTTACAGTGTGATTAAAGTTACTGTACATTCAGATTGTTAGATTGTCTCCTCCTCTTGCTCATTTTCTAGCTTCTAACCAGATATTTTGAACATTCCAGGTTCTACAACTATTAATACACTTCATATGTATGATTGAAGTGGATAACACAATCCATGAAATAATGATTTCATCTGCATGATGATACAATATATGTACTTTGCGCATTAATGCTTACCTCCATTTCATGAGATGAGGACCGATGATATATGACTTATCTGAATATGCCAATTGTGGTTTAATGTCCACATGTGACTCTAGTAGAGGCTAAGCATCATTGTTCCGGTTTTTCTATGTTTTTTTTACTTTCCATTAGTCTTATTATCAAAACAGCCCCTTGCCCTCTTGGTAGCTGATACAAATACACATTACCAATGCACAGTTGTTTCAATATGTGACTGTGATACGTGTATATACTACACTTCTGTTTGTTTATACCTTTAACTATGTTTCTGTAATCTTGTTTGTGATGATTTGGGACAAGAACATATATCACAATATAACAGGGTGTTAGACATAGCTCAACCATCAGTATACACATTCTGGGGGTTAATCTATGGTGGAAGTGTGTATTAATTTTATGTAGTAATCATATACATGTATGTAATTATTACATATGTGTTACATCATATTTTAGGAATCTGCATTTTATCACAAACATTTCTCAATCAATATTCATGCATATGATTACTGTACTACCCTGTTCATGTTTTGACTCTTAGTTGCTTATCAATATTCCCCCATTAAGGTGAATTGTTTACAAAGTCCATGTTAAATCTGATGTTAATGTCATCATTATTTAACACCAAAACACATATTGGTGCACACAAGACTAAACATATGCATTCATTTAGCTATACCGTTTGTGATGTACTTGGCTATTCCCTGTCATTAGCAGACTAATGTTGAATGTTAAAGGAGTAACATTGTTAACCATGATTATGAAATATGATTTATCATTAATATTAATAAATAATGTTAGGTTGACACACATCATAATCTATTTAAGAACAACTATTTCACAACATATCTAGAGTAAATGAACATCAAACAAACCTCAGGTCTGAAAATTATATATTTATTAATTGATAGGTCGTTATCATTTATTAATCATGACCTATGAACACATGAGCAATGTTTCAAAATTAACATATCCAAGCAAAATATATACATATATTCATGTGACATAAGCAACAATGCAGATTTTCCATCCATTAAGCCATTAGCACAGGTATGCACTGTATCATGGTGTGGGCATGTGATGAAGATAGTTTAAGGAAGAGGGATATGGAAACACAATGCTAACAGTAATGATGACAATGACATGGATGTACATATGTGAGGGTGGGCACAGTGTATCATCCAACATGAGGCTACATGATGCACATAATATCTGTACATATCTAGGCACCAACTTGAAGGTGGTTATGCGTAGTTGCCTGAGGATTGACATCTTCCAATAACAGATCATGACAATTGCAGTTAGCATGTTTCAATATATACATTCAAAAATAACATGCATGAAACCAAAGCACAATCTGAAGAAAGAAATAGATATACATATGGGCATGACACTAACAGAGGCATACTTATCCACAACAGACTCATGTGCAACAACAAAGTAAAAGGTGCTGAATCAGTGCTCACCTTTCTCTATTGGTATGTAGGTGAAATGGACATGGTGATCCAGTGTGGTATCAGCTGTTTCACTCATCACAGGTATAAGTCTCACGTATGATGTGAATATGGTCTCACTCTATGGACTGACCCAGTCCATACATACAACGCAAATTGATATGTTGGGCCTTGATTGAGCACCTCTGTTTGTGTTGTTGCATAGATTAACTATTTCCATAATAACATAACCTTAATAGCATGTCCTTGCAAGTTCCCACCTGTTTCACATAACTTACATGTCATATCACATTATATTTATCATTGCTGTGCAATTTTACTGGGAATTTTGTGCATGGCTTCATACTGCTAATATATATATAGTTTTTCCAGGCCTATGTCATGGTGTGCTGTCTTTTTAATGGTTTATCCAGCTTTATTCTGATATTTAATTTATACCTTATGTCTGTTACATCAGACATGTTTATATTTGTAGTTAAATTGCATATATGTGCCATAAAGAAATGTGAAATCCTCATATTGTAATGATTTAGCATGTTTTTCCATTGATTTCTAGTGTTTTCCTTTCCCTTTAAGAGGTGCTGCGATAGTCCACCATGTTTGTGAAAGCCACTGAGAGTGGTGTTTGGTACAAGTAAGAATTTCTTCTGTTTTTGATGGCAGTGCTCTTATTTGCAAGCAATCCGTAAAATCTTACTAGTATGGGGTTTGGGGGTGATGGTCTCTTGGAGTAACTCATAATCTATAGGCAGCGTGAAAAGTCATCCATAATTAGAAATTGCAGCTTGCCGCAGTGACTCTTTACAGTTGTCTCACAATGTTTTAGGGGTGGGTGATTAGCATAGCTAGGTAGGATTTACTCTTCGGTTAGGGCACTCGCAATTGCTTTTTTCAGAAATTAGCATAGGGACCTAAGTTGTGGTTGCATGGTTCAGTTAGAGAGTTTCAGGACAAGTTACTGGGTACTAGGACAATTTGCAGAAATTAATTTCTGATTAAAAAAAATAAGAAATGCCTTTCCTCTAAATTAAACATACGTGTTCCAAACAGTGCATAAACATGTTTTTTCAGTAAAAGTTACAGAAACATAGGCACAAACCTAAAGAGACTGGTAATTTCTCACAGTAGATATACCATATACCTGGTGAAATCCAGAAACCTTCTATGACCCTGTAATGATAATTGCTACTTAGCCATGTTTCAATGATGTAGAGCCATTGCATGTAAGTTCTGCTATTCCTTTAGGACCTTTGGTGCATACACCCACATATGTAGAAATTATAAAGTACTTCTTTTGTCTCATTTGTCATATTTGTCTTATGATATGAAGTTGCGTTCTCCTCAAATGATTTTTCTATACTGCAAAAAATTAGCAATTTCTTGGAAATTAGTATTCCTTCTAGCATAGGTTTTTCTAGGGCTAGATGACTAATAAACAACAATTAATACTGTAATATATGTGTCTGACCCAAAAACGTTTTGCAACAATTTTCCAGGAGCAGCATTGTGCTGGTGCAATGCTGTGTTCTTTTGTCACAGCTCCCCTTCTTCTTTTTCTCTCTCTGTTTCTATTTTCTTTAGCCCTTTTCCCCATTGCTCAACCCTGTCTCCTGCAACTAATAATTATAACAAAAATTGAATGCCTCATAACAGTAAATGGAGTGCCCCTGCAAAAATAAAAATCCCCCCACACTCATATTATAATTATCCTTTATTTGTTAAACACCAACATATTCCATAGCACTATACATGCATTGTGATTGAGGCAAAACAATATTAACACATTACAAAAAATGAAGGGCTCAGTTTTTGAGCTCAGAATCCACTGTCCATAGTGCTTTCCCCAAAGCTCATTGCAAGATTGAAATCTTACAGCCTCATTTAATTCTAGTCTCGTAAGTCTAACGTAAGCCTTGAAGAGGCTGCGGGCTCGAGATTTGGCGTACTTACAATGCTATTAAATTAGAAAGGGCTGCAAGCTACAAGCGAGAGAGGCTATTTTGTAAACCAGTTTGTGTCCGCCGGGGTTGCGGGTTTGAACGCAAACAATTAAGCAATTATGTAGTTATGGGTTTAGATGGAGCCAATGGAAAAAGTGATCCTTAGAGTTACGTCACTAAAAAGGGGGAGGGTAGATTTCGAAGTCCTACGTGCTTCAATTCCAGTTTGCAATTGGACCCACAGGCCAGATATGATGAAATATTATTAAAGCAGCAAATATGATATTCTATTACATGCGAGTTACAGTATATGTATTAATACATTGATTGCCTGGATCTATAAACAAAATATGAACATGAAATAAAGTATTTTTCAGGACTGTCACGACCTGCTTCTTCAATGGTGCTTGGCAAGAACCTAGTTCAAGCCTACCCCAGCAGGACCCTATAGTTCTTACTACCTCTGGTACAGAAGATGGTCTCTGGATATCAGGAACACCATATAATGCCTTAGAATTAGGATTAATGCACAGAAAGACACTTACACCTTGTTTATGTAAGTAGTACCTCCCTATACCTTTATTAATTGACCCATTTTATTCAATTTTCTGGCACACAAGCTGGCCAATCAGTAAGCCTCTTACTACTGGAAAAACCCTGTACCTCTGATGAGATCAGATCTCAACCTTGATAATTAAATTACCTCTCACCATTTGCTGTAAACACTCAGACTTTTAATCTGCTCAAGACCCCCTGTGTTTGTTTATTTAGGTGGGGCTGAGTGCATCACCAGATAACAATAGTGTTGCATAATGAGCCTTATTCTTATTTAGGTGGGGGCTGATGCAAAAGGCTGCAGAATAGGTGATATGTATTTTTGCAACAATTCGTATAACATGAAACATAATACAGAGGTTCTGAACCAAGCATGAACCAAGATACATACAGTATAACAGTTTAATAATGTTTTAACAATAAGCACTAAGAAATACATAACCATAATAATAAAAACAGGGTAACTTTTTGCCAGCCAGGCCCAGGCCAAAGTGTAAAACAGTCCAGTCAGGCACTGGGCAAGACAACTCCTCTTCCTTCTTTCAAGTGGAGACTGGGAAGCTATCCTGCCGGATAGCTTTCTAGCCACACAGCTGCTACTTGTTCTCTGAGGTCTAAGCCATGGTACAGTTCCAACAATCTCCAGGGTCCAAGAACCAGGTCCTAGCTGGTAGTGGTAAGTCTAGGGAGTGCAGGAAGCATCCATAGTTCTACCTCCCCTTTCTGTGGCTCAATCCTGAGGTTGCACTGGGGGCTTGCTAGGTTAATCCACCACTCCAACCACCTAGTAAAAATCAATCCAAGTGATAAACTTGGTGTCTCTCTGGGCACCCGACCGCCTCCTGTCCAGGGTGAATTCTCCCTCCTTCCCAATTGTGTAGTGACCTTCCCAAGCCCCTGGGGAAACATATAAGACCACCGGCCTGGAGGGCCCTTCAAGGCAGTCCAGGGGAAACAGTACATCCAGGCTAGTAGATCCAGGAAAAACTTGGGAGGGTCCTTCCACAGCAAATCCATCTCCTTCCAGGCAAGGGAGACCTCCTGACCTGCTAATTTTGGGGTGGTACCAGGTATCCTTGGTAAATTACAAGACCCCCACTTCCCCCTTGACAATGATCCCTTCTGGGACACCCAATAAAACAATAGTTCCACTGAGAACTGTACCTGCCTCATCTGCCAGTCTGTACTCTTCCTGATTGCCTTGTCTGGGGACTCCACTCTTTGGGGCTGCACTGAGCTCACTGTCTCTCTGCCTCCTTTCTCTGGAACTACTGTCTGAGTACAGCTCTCACCTCCCTCTGGATCTTTAGTCCCTGGATCATTGGGCAGAATCTCCTGGCTCTATCCATCTGATACTGCCTGTTGTGTGAATACAGACAGCCCTTGAGAAGTAGCTGCTACTGTCTCTTGTGCAGGCTGAAGAGTATGGCTGCTTGCTTTTTCTCCTCCAGGCTCTGTGGCTGGCTCCTGGACAATGGTTGTCCAATGAACCTCCCCACTAAGCGTACAGTTCATTGGTAGGGCACAGTGCTCATTGGTTCTTCATTGACTCTAGGAGCAGGGTAGCTTTCCCCTAGGTCTTCCACTGTGCCTGGCACTGCTGTGGTTAGGTCCTGTCCCCATGCCTCTAACTGGGTGAGGCTCAGGCCCCTAAAGCTAGGGACCAGTTCTTCCTCTTCCCAGTGAACCCACTGCATGAAGGATTCCTTGTTTTTTTATTAAATCCCTGTGATCAGAATACCCCCAACAGTCCATACTTTTCTCTTCTGACCCGGCTGTGGCAAAATTTAGCTCAGTCCCCTTTGTCTCTAGTAGGTGACTCTCCTCCATGCCTGACTTACAGAACGTCTCCCAATTAAAAGGACAAAACCCCTCTAGGGATGCTTCATCTAACAATACAACATAATCCATCTCCAGCTGTAACTCCTGCTTGATCAAAGGACAAAATAAGCTAGCTGTCTGTGAGCCTGGCTCCAGTCCTAGCATTTGACAGTGCTTGGAAAACAAATTCAGTTGTCTTATTTCAGTCCCCAAGACAAAATCCAGATCCCCATATACAATGTCCCAAAGTGCCTCTTCCATCCTCAATGAAAAATGGGACCCCCCCCCCCCATGATATATCCCCACAGGTCACACCCAATAATCATATTGCTCCTCCAGGGCAATCTCCCCATCTACCAGTTCCTTCAGACATTACATTAGCTTGTGAACCTGCCATAGTCCCAGAAATGCCATCAATTTGTTTAGAAGGCCCATTCCTTGACAGTCCTTTCCAGTCACCACCAAATTCTCTGTCTCTACTGGGGATAAACACAACCCATCCACAGGAGCTGGGAAAGAGTCTTTGCTTACCCCTCTTCACTCCTCCTGCAACTCCTACATGATCTGTGTCCTTAGGACCATCAACTGCTCCATAGTAATATCCTCTGGCATGGCTGCTTTCCATCTCTGGAATCTCCTGAATGCTTCCTCCTCCTCTGTTGCAGACATCTCTTTATAAGTTGCCATCTTTCTGTACTCAACAGAGGTCCCACCACTGCCACCAATGCTTCTTTAATGGGGCTTGACAAGAACCTAGTTCAAGCCTACCCCAGCAGGACTGTGTGGTTCTTATTACCTCTGGTACAGTAGATGGCCTCAGTATATCAGGAACACCATACAATCCCTTAGAATTAGGATTAATACATAGAAATACACTTACTACTTGTTTTTGTAAGTAGATACCACCCTATACCTTTATTATTTTTCTGGCACACAGACTGGCCAATCAGTAAGCCTCTTGCTACTGGGAAAAGCCTGTACCTCTGATGAGATCAGATCTCACCCTTTTGATTGTATTACCTCTCACCATTTGCTGTAAACACTGAAACCTTTAATCTGCTCAAGACTCCCCTGTGTTTGTTTATTTAGGTAGGGCTGAGTGCATCACCAGATAATAATAGTGTAGCATATTAGGCCTTAATCTTATTTAGGTAGGGGCTGATGGGGATAGGATGGTAGAAAGGCTGGCAGAGTTTTTAAACTAGTAGGTGGGGGGAAAGGAATAGATATAAGTAATGGGGTAGAAAGTGTAGAGGGTATACGGGATGAATTAGCAACTCATAGGGGAGGAGATGGGGGGATGTGTAATATAGTCAATACAGAGGTATTATTAAGTAACTTAAGTATAGTGACAGGCACCACAAAACTACAAACTCATAACATAAGGTGTATGCTTGCTAATGCCAGAAGCTTGCCAGGAAAAATGGGAGAGTTAGAATTATTAGCAATTAATAAAAAATGGGATTTATTAATCATTACCGAAACATGGTGGGATGAATCTCATGACTGAACTGTTAATCTGGATGGCTAAAACCTATTAAGGAAAGATAGAGGCAATGGTAAAAGAGGAGGAGGGATTTGTCTGGATGTTAAAACTGAATTTAAGCCTATAGTCAGAGAAGATATTTGTAATGATATGGAATCACAAGGTTGTGGAGACCAGCAGCCAAGGTCAGCAATAATCCATTTCAGCAATTTGTAGGTGAAACAGGAACAAGCTTTATTGAAGTGATCAGGAACCACACAATAATCTGGCAAGGTACATTTGACAGGAAGTGCCTTATATTGGCCAAGGACCAGACACAGCTGAAGAGACTTAGGTACTGATACTATTGCTAGCAGAGTCAAGCTTATAATTTCTCAATGAAATTCAAAAAAGGCAGGCTGGCGCAGTGGTAGGGAAGAGGTATTGCAGCCTGGGGACCAGGGTTCAAAACCCAGCAGAGTCAATTCCTCACATTACCCCCACCTCTATAGGTGCAGCCTCTGGATGCGCTATTACCTGGTTTAGCAGGGTACTGTACATGAAAAGACCGAAGGAGATCAGGAGCATGAATATTGTCCACTGGTTCCCACGAACTCTCCTCCTCAACATAGCCTTTCCAGCGAACCAGATACTGAAGCTTGTTACGGAAGATCCTGGAGTCAAGAATTTTTTCTACTTCGTACTCATCCTCACCATCCACGAGGACTGGAGGTGGGGCAGGCAGGGCTCGGCCAGGGAAAGTATGTTCATGAAAAGGTTTAAGCAGTGCAACGTGAAACACTGGATGTATTTTCATGGAATTCGGGAGTTGCAAACGGAAAGTGACAGCATTGATCTGAGCAATGATCTCAAAAGGTCCCATGAACCTTTGACCCAATTTATGAGAAGGAATCCCAAGCTTAAGATTCTTTGTTGACAGACACACCTTGTCACCAACGTGATAGACTGGGGCCTCCTTTCTATGCCTATCAGCAGCTCTTTTGTAACATTACTGAGCCTCCAAAAGAGTCTCTTTCAACAGTGCTTGGGAATCACGTAAGGCGGTTAGCCGGTCAGTGACAGCAGGAATGGAAGTAGTAATTGGGAGACTGAATAGAAAGGTCGGATGGTAACCATAGTTGGCAAAAAAATGGGCTCAAAGAAGTGGAGCAATGTTGGGCATTGTTATAGGCAAACTCCGCCGTGGGTAGAAAATCCAGCCAGTCATCATGCAGGTAACTAATATAGCACCGCAAATATTGCTCCAAAGTCTGGTTGGTTCGCTCAGTCTGTCCATTACTTTGCAGGTGAAAAGCTGACAACAGATTTACATTAATACCTAGATTAGAACAAAAATGTTTCCAAAAACGAGATGTAAACTGCACTCCCCTGTCAGAAACTACTTCATCAGGCACTCCATGCAAGCGAAATATTTCCCGAATAACCAGGTCAGCCGTCTGTTTAGCTGAAGGGAGACCACGAGCTGGTATGAAATGACCCATCTTAGTTAACCTGTCCACAACAACAAGAATGGTAGTGTGTTCCTTAGAGGGAGGTAGTTCCACAATAAAGTCCATGGATATAGATCCCAAGGGACGATGAAGAATCGGAAGATCCTGAAGCAAGCCAACAGGGGATGAGCGAGGAGTCTTATGTCTGGCACATACATCACAAGAGGACACATACTTCTTAACATCCTCATGATACTTCGGCCACCAAAAGGATCGGGCAAGTAGGTCTTGCGTCTTTCGGATTCCTGCATGACCTGCTGGTTTTGAGTCAGGGTAGAGACGTAAAAGGTCCAGTCGCACTGACTCCGGAGCAAACAGACGTTGTTGAAAAATCCAAAACCCATTAAGCATCGTCATATGGAGGTCACGAGGAGGATCACGAAGAACTGGGTCTTCAGCGTAGCCCTTTTTAATGCGAGACATCAGATCAGAAGGAAATGTAACTCCTATAAATATATCCTCCGGCAAGATGGTGGTCTTGGTTACGGTAGTATGGAGGGGGTCAGCTATTCTAGACAAGGCATCCGCCTTACCATTCTTGGAGCCAGGACGGTATGTAACAAAAAAATTAAACCTCGAGAATAGGGACCAGCGTGCTTGTCTGGCTGACAGTCTCTTTGCTGATCGAATACATTTCAGATTTTTGTGATCTGTGAGGACAATAATTGGATGGGTAGCTCCCTCCAAGCTGAAGGCAGCTTTTATAGCCAATAGTTCTTTATTCCCTATGTCATAGTTTCTTTCTGCTGGCACCATCTGGCGGGAAAAGAAGGCACATGGATGTAACAGCATCTTAGGTCCAGTCCTTTGAGACAGTATAGCACCAACATGCTGAATCAGAAGCATCAACTTCCACAATAAATGGTAATTCCAGCTGAGGATGTACCAGGACAGGGGCAGAGGTAAACAGAGTCTTCAATCGGGAAAATGCGGTATCCGCCTTATCGGACCACTGAAAAGGAGTCCCTTTACGTGTGAGTTCAGTGATCGGTGTAGTTACGGCAGAGAAATTCTTAATGAAACGCCTGTAAAAATTGGCAAACCCCACAAATCTCTGAACATCTTTTTCATTCTTGGGGATGGGCCAGTCCAGCACAGCTTTAATTTTACTTGCGTCCATATTTAAACCTTTCGGAGTTATTACATACCCCAGGAATTGAATTTCTGTTTGTTCAAACTCACATTTTTCTAGTTTAATGTATAGGCGGTGGGTACGAAGGCGCTCCAGAACTATACAGACCTGTTTTCTGTGGTTTTCAAGATTATCAGAGAATATTAGGATATCATCCAAATATGCCACAGCAAACTGATCCAGGAGATCTCGTAGTACATCATTGATAAGATGCTGGAAAGTTGCAGGGGCATTACACAGCCCAAAAGGCATTACTAGATATTCGTAATGCCCGTACCTGGTTCTGAAAGCTGTTTTCCATTCATCATTGGGTCTTATGCGAACCAGATTATATGCCCCCCGAAGATCAAGCTTCGTAAATATTTTAGCTGAGCGAAGTCTCTCCAAAAGTTCAGGAATCAGAGGCAAGGGGTAGCGTTTTTTAACAGTGATGTTATTAATGTCCCTGTAATCAACGCATGGCCGTAGGCTGCCATCTTTCTTTTCTACAAAGAAAATAGGAGCTCCTGCTGGAGAAGTAGATGGTCGAATAAAGCCTTTGGCAATATTTTCTTGTAGGTATTCACGAAGAGCTTTTAATTCAGGCTCAGAAAGGGAATATATACGGCCAAATGGGATAGCAGCCCCAGGCAACAGCTCTATTGTGCAATCATAAGGCCTGTGTGGTGGAAGCTGATCAGCATTCTACTTATCACAGACATCTGCAAAATCCTGATATTGTAGAGGAAGCTTAGTCAAGTTTGTAGCAACCATTTCATTAATTGTTGTGGCAACAGGTGTAACATCCTTAGAGGGTTGACAATTCATTAAGCAGTGTTCTGAAGGAAAGGAAAAAGTTATGATCTTCCAATCAATCTGTGAGTTATGCAGAGCAAGCCAAGGTACCCCCAAAATCACTGGAAACTGTGTTGAGGAAATTAGGTGGAAAGATATAGCCTCATGGTGATTCACTTCCACAGTCAACATTAAGAGCACAGTCTCATTTGTAACCGGGCCTGACGTAAGTGGAGAACAGTCAACTGTCTCCATTAACACAGGTGAAGAATTAGGGATAGACTGAATTCTATTTCCTGCTGCAAATTTAATGTCCATAAAGTTTCCGCCTGCTCCAGTGTGACAGAATCCAGTTGATCTGAAATCTGGGATTGGTGTTGAATCTGTGCACCCTCAGCCGCCATAGCTATTGTTCTTTTGGATTTGCTAGGGCAATTGATGGCATAGTGCCCTGCACTACCACAATACAGGCATAAATTGTGAGTGCGTCGCCACTGTTTTTCTTCGTTGGATAATGGCCCTCTTATTAGATTTACCTGCATAGCCTCTGGCTCAGAGTCTGTATGTGTTTGTGGGATCGGAGCAGAAGTTCTTGAATAGGAAATTGGAGTAGTACTTGGTCTAAAAGAGCCCTGTCTTTCCAATCTTCTTTCAGAAAGTCTCCGATCAATACGGATAGCCAAACGCACAAATGCATCAAAGTCAGCAGGAAGATCAACACGAGCTAGCTCATCTTTTATAGCTTCTGAGAGACCTTTTCTGAAGTGGAACCTCTGGGCTGATTGGTTCCAGGTAGTATCAGCAACCCACTGTCTGAATTCAGCAGCATATTCAGCCACCGAGCGCCTTCCTTGATGCAAATGAAGGAGAGTGGCTTCTGCTGTAGCACATCGATTTGGGTCATCAAAAACTAGGCACATGGCCTCAAGAAAGTCATTTAGATTACCCAGGACTGGACTGTTTTGTTCCAGAAGAGGGGAGCCCCAAGCCAGGGCTTCATCTTTGAATAAGGAAAAAATAAATCCCACCTTCTCTCTTTCAGATGGAAATCGTTGAGGTAACATCATGAAGTGCAAACGGCATTGATTTAGGAAACCCCTAAATTTTTTGCGATCTCCTCCAAACTTTTCTGGTAGGGGCAAGTGGGCATCTTGTGCAGGTGTAACAGTAGCAGCCGCAACATCTCGTGCCCTGTAGCTGGTATACTCACTGTGCATTAACTGAATTTTATTTTGCAGTTCAGCTATCTGGTCCTGCAGCATTTGAATGGTCTGTGCCTGGGTCTGCACATTTCTTGCAGTAAAAGCAACCTGTTGGGCCTGCAGTTCAGCTACCTGGTCCTGCAGCACTTGAATGGTCTGTGCCTGGGTCTGCACAGTTCCTGCAAATAAAGCAACCTGCTGGGCCAATGCAGAATTTGACCCGGCGGTCTCCATGAAAGGGCCAGATTAGTCTGTAATGATATGGAATCACAAGGTTGTGGAGACCAGCAGCCAAGGTCAGCAATAATCCAGTTCAGCAATTTGTAGGTGAAACAGGAACAAGCTTTATTGAAGTGATCAGGAACCACACAATAATCTGGCAAGGTACATTTGACAGGAAGTGCCTTATATTGGCCAAGGACCAGACACCTGACCAGACACAGCTGAAGAGACTTAGGTACTGATACTATTGCTAGCAGAGTCAAGCTTATCATTTCTCAATGAAATTCACAAAAGGCAGGCTGGCGCAGTGGTAGGGAAGAGGTATAGCAGCCTGGGGACCAGGGTTCAAAACCCAGCAGAGTCAATTCCTCACAATATTTATGGTGGAACAATGTTTGTGGGTAGAGTTAAATAGGAGCAAACTCCAAAAGAATATTAGTAGGAGTACACAATTATTGTTACAGATTGGAAATGCAGCTAAGCATGGGCAAGTTCTATTAATGGGAGATTTTAATTACCCTGAAATAAACTGGGTAAATGAGACCAGCAGTGAGACCAGCAATTCAGCTAAGGGGAGCAGGTTCTTGGGTACACTCAGGGATCATTATCTGGCCCAGGTTATACAAGAGCCTACTAGAAATAAGGCTATGTTGGATTTAGTCATCACAAATAATATCAATATAGTATCAAATGTTGAAATAGGGCAACCGTTGGGAAACAGTGATCACAACACAGTCTCATTTGACATTCAATTAAATAAAAAATTTTTTAAGGGGTCAACAAAAACTCTTAATTTTAAAAGGGCAGATTTTAACAGCCTAAGGGCAGCAATACAAACTATAGACTGGGACAAACAACCGACAGGTAAAAATAATAAACATAAATGAACAACATTTAAATCCCTACTAAATATACATACTTCTCACCATATACCAAGTGGGAATAAAAGTAAAAGTAGTAAATCAAATCCAATGTGGCTTAACAATGATTTAAAGATCAAGATACGGAGTAAAAAACAGGCATTTAAATTATACAAACAAGAGGGGACAGAGACTGCTTTACGGGAGTACAAGGAAATCAACAAGGCTTGCAAAAGGGCGATTAGACTGGCTAAAATAGAAAATGAAAAATGAATTGCAAAAGAGAGTAAGACTAACCCTAAAACATTTTGTAAGTATATTAATGGGAAGAAGGCGAGGAAGGAAGCTATAGGAACATTACAATGTGACACAGGCCATCTGAAAATTAGTGACCATTAAAAGGCAGATGAGCTAAATAGGTTATTTTCTTCAGTATACACAAGAGAGGTACCAGTGGTTGGGACACTGCAACATAATGGGGCTATACTATCTCAGCCGAATAACTGGTTAACTCAGGAAGAAATACAAAAGAGGTTGGAAAAAATACATGTTAATAAAGCCCCGGGTCCTGATGGAATACATCCAAGGGTACTGAGGGAACTGGGTTCTGTAATAGCCAAACAATTATATTTAATTCTTCAGGAGTCACTCAACACAGGGTCTCTGCCAGATGACTGGAGAAAAGCGGATGTGATACTTATATTAAAAAAGGAGCAAGAGCAAATCCGGGGAATTATAGTCCAGTGAGACTCACTTCTGTAGTGGGAAAGCTTTCAGAAGGGTCAATAAGTGATAATATTCAAGAATATGTCTGTTCAAACAGGATTATAAGTAGGAGCCAACATGGATATATGAAGGATAGGTCATGTCAAACAAACCTAATTAATGTTTATGAGGAGGTTAGTAGGAACCTGGATCAAGGCAACTCAGTAGATGTAGTTTATTTGGATTTTGCAAAGGCTTTTGATACCGTGCCACATGGGAGACTATTGTGCAAACTAAGGGATACAGGAATTGCAGTACATATCTGCTCATGGATTGAGAGCTGGCTAAAAGACAGGAAGCAAAGGGTTTTTGTAAATGGAACATACTCCGATTGGACTAATGTGGTAAGTGGGATTCCTCAGGGTTCAGTATTTGGTCCTCTCCTTTTTAACATATTTATTAATGACTTAGAGGTGGGACTCGAATGTAGTGTCTTCATTTTCGCTAATGACACAAAGTTGTGCAAGGTAATTAAATCAGATAATGATGTGCCTTCCCTTCAAAGGGATTTACATACAATTGAGGAATGGGAATCTAAATGGCAGATGAGATTTAATACCAATAAATGAATAAGTTATGCATCTGGGAAGGAAAAATTGCCATGCAATTTATAATCTTAATGGAGCAAATATAGGGGTATCAGATATTTAAATGGATTTGGGAGTACTAGTGGACAACCACCTAGGTAACAGTGCTCAATGCCAAGCAGCAGAAGCAAACTCAAGTAAAATATTAGCATGTATTAAGAAGGGTATAGAAGCAAGGGAAGCAAATATAATTCTGCCACTATACAAATCTCTAGTACGCCCTCATTTGGAATATGGAGTACAATTTTTAGCACCACTTCATAAAAAGGACATTTTAGTGCTGGAAAAAGTACAGAGAAGGGCTACAAAACTAATAAATTGAATGGAGGGGCTAAGTTATGAAGAAAGACTAACCAAATTAAACTTATTTTCGCTAGAAAAAAGGCCTCTACGAGGAGATATGATTATCTTATTTAAATACATCCAGGGTCAATATAAGGCTTTGTCAAGTGAACTTTTTGTAGTAAGAGATTTTCAACTGACAAGAGGACATCCTTTGAGGTTAGAGGAAAAAAAGATTTCACCTTAAACAAAGAAAAGGGTTCTTCACAGGGTGGTTAAACTGTGGAATTCTCTACCAAAGGAGGTGGTGACAGCGAATTCAATAGACAACTTCAAAAAGAGCTTATCTATATTTTTGAACAAAGAGGGCATTCAAGGCTATCCTAGATAACTAGCGAAGGAATATTGATCCAGGGAGAAATTTGATAGCCAGTTTCTAGGGTCAGGAAGGAATTTTGCTTGTTTTCCCCTTATGAGACAATTGGCAAAGTTTCAATGTTTTTTTTCTGTTTGCCTTTCTCTGGATCAATTAACAATTAATAATAAATAGTCCACATATTAAAAAGATCAATAGAGATCTAAAAAGGTTAAACTTGATGGACTAACTCTTTATTCATCCTCAAATACTATACTATTAATAATTACTTAACAACTAATTAATTAATAACTAATCTGCATATTGCTGATCAGAGGAGATCTTGATGGACTGAAAGTCTTTTTTCAACCTTAATTACTATGGGCCTCATTCTATTAGCGGCCGCAGCCGTTGCGGGGCCGCAAGGACCGGCCGCAAGCTATTCGGCTATTCTATTCCCTTACGGCCGGAGGCTCAGGCAGTCTTGCGGCCGGTGCCTTGCTATCTCTTGCGGCCGCTTGCGCCAGAGGAAAGCCTTTGATCTAAAACGGCCGCAAGAGTTTCGGCCGTAAGAAATTCCTATTTGCAATTCAATTGCTCCGGGAAACCTCTCTGCAAGGCTAAAAACGAGCCGCTGCTTGCTTGCAGGAAAGAGGTCCCGCTAGCACCAATTAAGCACATAAAATAGCTCAAATAAAGCCATCCTGCACTTTGAGAAGACTATAAAGGGATTTTAGGTGTTAGAAAAAATAGCACATAATTATCCTGTACTCAAATCCGTAAAATATTTTATTTTTAATATCCGTAAAATATCCATGTAAAAAGTCCAGAGTGCTTGGAGCACCTCAGACATGCCCATGCAGCAGCCGGAAAATAA
The DNA here is from genome assembly GCA_027410445.1 of Discoglossus pictus. Classification (NCBI taxonomy): domain Eukaryota; kingdom Metazoa; phylum Chordata; class Amphibia; order Anura; family Alytidae; genus Discoglossus; species Discoglossus pictus. Next base: position 161,854,110 of record CM050169.1, read on the forward strand.
ACAGTTAATTTGAACTCGGGTTTGGGCTGATGTGCAAGCTTGAGAGTGGGTTCCTTTTAATCCTCATGTCCCCCAATATGATCCCTAGCATTTACAGAGCTGTACAGTGCAGGCTTGAATTTATTTTTGAGTTTTTATATTTCACAGCTTACGGCCGGTTCCAAGATATGCGGCCGGCCGTAAAAGGAGATCCTTGCGGGGCCGTTTAATAGAATCGCGAGTTAACTGAACCACCGCAAGGAATCGCAGCCTTACGGCCGATTTACGGCCGCTAATAGAATGAGGCCCTATGTAACTAGGTAACTATATAGAACTGTTTCATGTTTACTGCTAAGCATCAGTGTGGGTGAGTGCCTGGTTTGTGTACTGGAGTTTTGTAGAGAGTAGTTCACTACAGCAATCATTTCACATATGGTGGGCTGAAGTACCGTAGTACAAACAATGAATTATATAAATAAATACATATATATATACACATATAAATAAATACATATATATATACACATATAAAAAATGGTTACTAAATGTCCCATATTGCCACATATGTTCAATCAAGGCTTGCCCTATCACAATGTTGTCTTTGTTTACTGTTGTTCTTTTAAATAAATTAATTAGCTTAATTAGAATTTCACAAAATTGAATATAATAGTTTTTCTCCTTCATGTTGCACAATTTATATCACATATTTTAGCAGTGTTTTAATTTTACCATCTGAAAATAAACAAAATGGGATACCGTATGTTCAGTAAAAAAAAAAAAATCTGTCATAAGCATATCTTTGCAATTATGAGCATTTATATGGCTTATCTATGGCATAGTGGCCTTCCTGATTGAGCATTTCCAGAATCTTGGTCCTGCATAGGTGACAATATAAAGGAATGCACCAAAATAGGTAGGTCTTCTATGGGTATCAAGGGCTTTATCCTGGCTATGTTCTTCACATAAAAAAGGAGGATTTGATCATAGTTTATATTTGATGTTTTTGTGTCAGACCACAATCTAGAGAACAACCCTAAGGTTGCACACTTGATCAGATTTTAACAGCTGAGAGTCCCCAAGCTGAAGGCATACTCCAGTTTGGCCCAAGAAAACTGCTGTCATCCGATGGTGACTCACCAGAAGTACCTCTGTCTTTTTTGGATTCAGCCTCAGCCAGTTCCTACTTCAAACTCTTCTAAGTATTTATTATAAGCAAAGGTTGTATGTTCTACATTTGTGTCAAAGGACAGATAAATCTGTGTGTCATTGGCATTACAATGGCAGTTGAGGCCCTGACTTCTTATTGTCTCTCTGAGTGGTAGCATGTACATCCCAAACAGCATTGGAGATAAAACAGAGCCTTGTGAACATTCACATGACATGAGCATGGGTTTAGAGGAGTATGCGCCCGAAGAAATCCTCTGTAACCTGCTCATGACCCAAAAAATCAAATAAACTGAGGACACTGTCCCCCAGGTCACAGCTGTTCTTCAGCCAATCTATTAATATCCCATGATCCACTCTGTCAAAAAAGAGATGTCAAGGAGAATTATAATTGAACAGTAACCTACATCTCTTACTATCATAAGATCATTAAAACATGAATCAGGTCTTTTTGCTGTGATTTGTCCTTTTTCTGAACCTGACTTCAATTGATCATAGAGGTCATACTTTTGCAGATGGATCTCAAGCTGTACTGCAACTACTTTTTCAATAACATTTTCCTAAAAAAATAAGATTGTAATTTACCATGCAGTCTGGATCTGAAGATTTTTTTTGAAAAATGGTCTGATAATTGCTTCTATTAGTTGATCAGGAAAAATGCAACTGTGCAGTGAATACTTCTCTATTTTTGTTGCATGTTGGACCAATACAATTGGGACAACTTTTGAGAAGATGAGTTGGGCCTGGATAAAGGTTGCAGCTGATGGAGAGCAGCTGTTTGATTATCTACATCATGCATCTCATGTCTGCTTGAACAAATTCAGAGTCCAAAGAGTTCACATGTGCTGCCCTAATTCTTTGGGACTCCATGCCTCACTCCACTAGAATATTCTTCTGGCTCAAATCCTTCAACACCTCACTAAAAACTAATCTCTTTAAAGAAGCGCTTTACCTAAATAAACATATATATAGTTGTGCTCAAAAGTTTGCATACCCTGGCAGAATTTTTTTAATTTGGGCATTTATTTTGAAAATATGACTGATCATACAAAAAAATGTCTTTTACTGAAGGATAGTGATCATATGAAGCCATTGATTATCACATAGTTGTTTGGCTCCCTTTTAAATCATAATGATAACAGAAATCCCCCAAATGGCCCTTGAATGTTTGGTCTTGTTAAAGAAATACAAGGTGACACACAGGTTAAAATGGCAATTAAAAGTTAATTTCCCACACGTGTGGCTTTTTAAATTGGAATTAATGTCTGTGTATAATTATTCAATTAATTTGTTAGCTCTCATGTGGATGCACTGAGCAGGCTAGATACTGAGCCATGGGGAGCAGAAAATAACTTTTAAAAGATCAAGTAACAAGGTCATGGAACTTCATAAAGATAGAAAATGATATAAAAATATATCCAAAGCCTTGAAAATGCCCGTCAGTACTGTTCAATCACTTATTAACAAGTGGAAAATTCAGGGATCTCTTGATACCAAGCCAAGGTCAGGTAGACCAAGAAAGATTTCAGCCACAACTGCCAGAAGAATTTTTTCGGAATACAAAGAAAACTCCACTTCTAACCTCAGGAGAAATACAGACTGCTCTAGAAAAAGATGGTGTCGTTGTTTCAAGGAGCACAATACAACGATACTTGAACAAAATTGAGCTGCATGGTCTAGATGCCAGAAAGAAGCCTTTACTGCGCCAGTGCCACAAAAAAGTCTGGTTACAATAGGTCCAACAACACTTTGACACGCCTCACAGCTTCTGGAAAACTGTAATCAGGAGTGACAAGACCAAATAGAACTTTATGGTCACAATCATAAGCACTATGTTTGGAGAGGGGTCAACAAGGCCTATAGTGAAACGAATACCATCCCCACTGTGAAGAATGGTGGAGGCTCACTGATGTTTTGGGGCTGTGTGAGCTATAAAGGTACAGGGAATCTTGTGAAAATTGATGGCAAGATTAATGCAGCAGTTATCAGAAAATACTGGCAGACAATGTGCATTCTTCTGCACAAAGGCTGCGCATGGGACACTCTTGGGCTTTCCAGTATGACAATGACCCTAAGCACAAGGCCAAGTTGACCTTCCAGTGGTTACAGCAGAAAAGGTGAAGGTTCTGGAGTGGCCTTCACAGTCTACTGACCATAATATCATCGAGCTACTCTGGGGAGATCTCAAAAGTGCGGTTAACGCAAGACGACCAAAGACTTTGCATGACCTGGAGGGCAGCTATACCACCTGCAAGAATTAGGAGCCTCATAGACAACTATTACAACAGACTGCATGCTGTTATTGATGCTAAAGGGAGCAATACACAGTTTTAAAAACTAAGGGTATGCAAACTTTTGATCAGGGTCATTTGGGTGATTTCTGTTATCATTTTGATTTAAAAAGGAGCCAAACTACGATGTGATAATAAATGGCTTCGTATGATCACCATTCATCAATAAAATATATTTTTTTTGCATGATCAGTCATATTTAAAAAAAAAGCTACAATTTTCAAATTTTCTGCCAGGGTATGCAAACTTTTGAGAAAAACTGTATAATGTGTGTGTGTGTATATGGTGTGTATAAATATACATGACATACTGAGGCAGAGAATGATCCCCTCCCTTCAGAGACTGTGCTGCAGGGCAGAATTCCAACATGATAACCACCCCAAACACACCTTCAAGACAACCACTGCCTTGCTAAAGAAGCTGAAGGTAAAAGTGATGGACTGGCCAAGCATGTCACCAGACCTAAATCCTATTGAGTGCAAGGCCCTATCATCCACCAGCACCGTGATGTCATCATGGAGGAGTGAAAGAATACTCCAGTGGCAAAATGTGAAGCTCTGGTTAACTCCATGCCCATGAGGGTTAAGGCAGTGCTGGAAAATAATGGTGGCCAAACAAAATATTGACACTTTGGGCCCAATTTGGACATATCCACTTAGGGGTGTACCCACTTTTGTTTCCAATAGTTTGAGGGGACAGCATGTTATAAAGGCTGTACACTTACTACTTTACATTGTAGCATAGTGTATTTTCTTCACTGTTATCACATAGAAATATATTATAAAATATTTTCAAAAATGTGAGGGGTGTACTTACTATTGTGAGATACTGTAAACATAAAGTGCCTTGCAAAAGTATTCACCCCCTTGGCATTTATCATGTTTGGTTGCCTCACAACCTGGAATTAACATGGATTGTTTTAGGACTTGCATCATTTAATTTACTGAACATGCCTACAGCTTTGAAGATGTTTTTTTTTTTTTGTGTGAAGCAAACAACAAATAGGACAAAATAACAGAAAAAGTCAATGTGCATAACTATTCAGCCCCCTAGAGTCAATACTTTGCAGAGCCACCTTTAACGGCAATCACAGCTCCAACTCACCTTGGATAAGTCTCTATGAGCTTGCCACATCTTGCCACTGGGATTTTTGTGCATTCCTCCTTGCAAAACTATTCCAGCTCCTTCAAGTTGGATGGTTTGCGCTTGTGAACAACAATCTTTAAGACTGATCACAGATTTTCTATTGGATTAAGGTCTGGGCTTTGTCTAGACCATTCCAACACATTTTCATGTTTCCCCTTAAACCACTCAATTGTTGCTCTAGCATTGTGTTTGGGGTCATTGTCCTGCTGGAAGTTGAACTGCTGTCCTAGCCTCAAATCACGCACAGAGTGGTACAGGTTTTGCTCAAGAATATCCCTATATTTAGCACCATCCATCTCTCCCTTAACTCTGACCAGTTTTTCAGTCCCGGCTGCTGTTCTTTGGGTGATATGATGTGTTGGGTTTGAGCCAGACATAGCGTTTTCTTTGATAGCCAAAAAGTTAAATTTTAGTCTAATCAGACAAGAGCACTATCCTCCATACATTTTGGAAGTCTCCCACATGCCTTTTGAAAAACTCAAAACGTGCCATTTTGTTTTTTGCTGAAGGTTATGGCTTTCTTCTGGCCACTCTGTGGAGGATACGGCTTATTGTCCTCCTATGTACAGATACTCTACTCTCTGCTGTGGAACTCTGCAGTTCCTCCAGGGTTACCTTAGGTCTCTGTGCTGCCTCTCTGATTAATGCCCTCCTTTCCCTGTCCATGAGTTTTGGTGGGCGGCTGTCCCTTAGCAGGTTTGCTTTTGTGCCATGTACTTTGATGGTGCTCCAGGGGATCATCAACAATTTGGATATTATTTTATAATCTAACCTTCACTTGTACTTCTCAACAACCTTGTCCCTTACTTGTTTGGAGAGTTCCTTGGTCTTCATGGCAGTGTTTGGTTAGTGGTGCCTCTTGCTTAGGTGTTGCAGCCTCTGGGGCCTTTCAAAAAAACGTGTGTATATGTAATGACAGATCATGTGACACTTAGATTGCACACAGATGGACATCATTTCACTAATTTTGTGACTTCTGGAGGTAATTTGTTGCACCAGAGCTTTTTATTGGCTTTATATATATATATATATATATATAGTATGTATGTATATATACAGACATAAGACCTTCCCTGTACTCCAGCAGTTGCAGGAAGGAGATGCTCGATGGCATTGCTGAAATTGTAGACAGTTTGTAAGAGCTGCTGAGTTTGTACACATTTTCCAAGCTTAAACCATTATCCTTACCCTAACACTAAAGCTATGACATCAGCAACAGAATCTTGGCGCCAACATCTAGCGTATGATCACTGCCACTGCAGCCGCCTGTGCTGGTGGTGTGCTGGAGTATTTATGTATATAAAGTATATACATAAATAACATATAAAATACATCTATCATATATGATATATACACTATATATACATACATATACATATAGTTACATAGTTACATAGTTACATAGTAATTAAGGTTGAAAAAGGACTTTCAGTCCATCAAGTTCAACCTTTTAAGATCTCCTTTGATCTGCAATATGCAGATTAAATATTAAATAATTAGTTGTTAATTAGTTATTAATCTTTTTTTTATTTTTTATTTAATTTTAAATTATTATTTAATCCAGAGGAAGGCAAACAGGAAAAAAAAACAAGTGAGACTTAGCCAATTGTCTCAAAGGAAAAAAAAAAAATTCCTTCCTGACCCCAGATTCTGGCGATCGGATTTCTTCTCGGATCAATACTGTCTCTCTAATTATCCATATAACATGAAAAAAAAAACATTGAAACTTTGCAAATTGTCTCATAAGGGGAAAAAAGCAAAATGCCTTTCTGACACTAGAAACTGGCGATCAAATTTCTCCCTGGATCAATATTCCTTCGCTAGTTATCTAGGATAGCCTTGAATGCCCTCTTTGTTCAAAAATATATATAACCTCTTTTTGAAGTTGTCTATTGAATTCGCTGTCACCACCTCCTTTGGTAGAGAATTCCACAGTTTAACCGCCCTTACTGTGAAGAACCCTTTTCTTTCTTTAAGGTAAAATCTTTTTACCTCTAACCTCAAGGGATGTCCTCTTGTCAGTTGAAAACCTCTTTGCACAAAAAGCTCCCTTGACAAATCTTTATACTGACCCTAGGTGTATTTATATAAGGTAATCATATCTCCTCTTAGACACCTTGGGCCTCATTAAATTCCAGCCTCGTAAATAAGAGGCTTCTACTTAAGCCCTACGTACTGCAAAGTTTCTCGAACTTACAATGCTATTAAATTAGCCCTGCTGCGAGCAACGTATGAGCTACGCAGCAGGGCCGTACGTATCTACACTGCGTAAATGTACATGAGGAGTGACAGCCTGCGAGATGATATCGCAGGCTGCCACTCCTCATCAAGTGCTGCGGGGGTCCTAAAAGGGACCTCCGCGGCAGTCCTCCACATAAGCCCTGCCGTGGGGGGTACTCCCAAAAAAACCCAGGCACCTAAAATTAACCCCCCCTCAATGCGGGGGTCCCCATCGGGACCCCCGAAGTGTCCTCACATGAACACCTTGCTGCAGGGGTCCATAGGAACCCCCGCAGCCCCCCACATTAACCCCTTGCAGCGGGGGTCCCCGATCGGCACCGATCAGGCCCCCGCTGCATTTCAAACTTTTAAATTCCCCGCCGCGGCTCGTTAAAGGGCCTGCGGCACACTATTACCCAATACAGGCCGCGGCACCTAAAATTAACCCCCCCTTTATGCTGGGGGTCCCCATCGGGACCCCCGAAGTGTCCCCACATAAACCCATTGCAGGGGGGGCCCCGATCTGCATAGATCAGGCCCCCCGCTGCATTTCAAACTTTTAAATTCCCCGCCGCGGCTCCTTAAAGGGCCCGCGGCACACTATTACCCAATCCCGGCCGCGGCACCTAAAATTAACCCCCCTCCATGCTGGGGGGCCCCATCGGGACCCCAGAAGTGTCCCCACATAAACCCATTGCAGGGGGGGGGGGCGATCTGCACAGATCAGGCCACCCGCTGCATTTCAAACTTTTAAATTCCCCTCCGCGGCTCGTTAAAGGGCCTGCGGCACACTATTACCCAATACAGGCCGCGGCACCTAAAATTAACCCCCCCTTTATGCTGGGGGTCCCCATCGGGACCCCCGAAGTGTCCCCACATAAACCCATTGCAGGGGGGGCCCCGATCTGCATAGATCAGGCCCCCCGCTGCATTTCAAACTTTTAAATTCCCCGCCGCGGCTGCTTAAAGGGCCCGCGGCACACTATTACTCAATCCCGGCCGCAGCACCTAAAATTAACCCCCCTCTATGCTGGGGGTCCCCATCGGGACCCCCGAAGTGTCCCCATATAAACCCCCTTTAGTGGGGGTCCCCGATCGGCACCGATCGTGACCCTGCTGCAATTCAATTTTAAATTTCCCGCCTCGCGTGTCCTCAAAGGACCGTAAAGGTCCTGAAAGGACTCGCACTAAAAATATTAACCCCAACTATAATTAACCCATTAACTCATGGTGGTCAATCCAGACCACCATAAGGCCTAAATTAACCCATTACCTCATGGTGGTCAATACAGACCACCATAAGGCCTAAATTACCCAATTAACTCATGGTGGTCAATCCAGACCACCATAAGGCCTAAATTACCCCATTAACTCATGGTGGTAAATCCAGACCACCATAAGGCCTAAATTAACCCATTAACTCATGGTGGTCAATACAGACCACCATAAGGCCTAAATTACCCCATTAACTCATGGTGGTCAATCCAGACCACCATAACGCCTAAATTAACCCATTACCTCATGGTGGTCAATACAGACCACCATAAGGCCTTAATTAACCCCATCAGTCCCATAAGGGTATATTATTACCATTATGGGCCTGATACAACCCAACATTAACCTCATAAGTGCCATGATGGTCCTCAAGGACCATCATGACACTAACTACAAACACTACACTATAACCCCCAATAAACCATTTAATCTAAACTAACCCCCCTCTACACTAATCTATTAACACTTACACTACCTACCTACACTACCTACCCCCTAATAAACCTCCAGAACACTCTAATTACAGAAAAAAAACTACCTTACAGAAAACAAAAAAACCTACAGTACAGAAAACAAAAAAATACATTACAACCCCACCCCCCACTACAGAAAATAAAAAAATACATTACAACCCCAGCCCCCACTACAGAAAATAAAAAAATTACACACCTGAAAAGGAAAGACAGATAAACACAATACAATACATACATATAATACATTACATACATTACATACAATACATGACATTACATACACAACATATATATTACATATAATATATTACATATAATATATTACATATAGTCCAAATCAAATACCCCCTATCTATCTAACATACAATCTATTTAATTTAAAATAAATCCTAACTATATCAAATACATCCCCCTATCTATCTAATATACAATAAATCCTAACTACATACACAGACCCTTATTCTAAAATAAAATAAAATAATTACAGTCCTAACTACACAGACCCTAATTCTAAGCTAAAATCAATACATTAAGACCACTTACCTTTAAGATGTTGCTTTGTTTATTGTTTATTTATTGGATGTTAATGTTTTGTACTAATTATTTTGTTTTGTTTGACCCATAGGTTAGTGATCTGAAGCAACATCTTAAAGGTAAGTGGTCTTAATTTATTGATTTTAGCTTAGAATTAGGGTCTGTGTAGTTAGGACTGTAATTATTTTATTTTATTTTAGAATAAGGGTCTGTATATGTAGTTATGATTTATTGTATATTATATAGATAGGGGGATGTATTTGATATAGTTAGGATTTATTTTAAATTAAATAGATTGTATGTTAGATAGATAGGGGGTATTTGATTTGGACTATATGTAATATATTATATGTAATATATTATATGTAATGTATGTAATGTCATGTATTGTTTGTCATGTATGTAATATATTATATTTAATATATTATATGTAATATATTATATGTAATATATTATATGTAATGTATGTAATGTCATGTATTGTATGTAATGTATGCAATGTATTATATGTATGTATTGTATTGTGTTTATCTGTCTTTCCTTTTCAGGTGTGTAATTCTTTTTATTTTCTGTAGTGGGGGGTGGGGTTGTAATGTATTTTTTTATTTTCTGTAGTGGGGGGTGGGGTTGTAATGTATTTTTTTGTGTTCTGTACTGTAGTTTTTTTTTTATTTCTGTAAGGTAGTTTAATAGGGCCCCTTTTTTCTAGAGAAAATATGTTTTTTCTAGAGAAAATAAGTTTAATTTGGTTAGTCTTTCTTCATAACTTAGCCCTATTTCCCTTATTAGTTTTGTTGCCCTCCTCTTTACCTTTTCCAGCTCTAAAATGTCCTTTTTATGAAGTGGTGCCCAAAATTGTACTTCAAATTACAAATGTGGGCGTATTAGAGATTTGTATAGTTGCAGAATTATAATTGCTTCCCTTGCTTCTATACCCTTCATAATACATGCTAATATTTTATTTGCCTTTGCAGCTGCTGCTTGGCTTTGAGCACTGTTACCTAGGTGGTTGTCAACTAGCACTCCCAAATCCCTTTCAATATCTGATACACCTAGATTTGCTCCATTAAGATTATAAATTGCATGGCTATTTTTCCTTCCCAGATGCATAACTTTACATTTATTCGTATTAAATCTCATCTGCCATTTAGATGCCCATTCCTCAATTTTATATAAATCCCTTTGGAGGGAAAGTACATCATTATCTGATTTAATTACCTTGCACAACTTCGTGTCATCAGCGAAAATGGAGACACCACACTCCAATCCTACCTCTAAGTCATTAATAAATATGTTAAAAAGGAGAGGACCTAATACTGAACCCTGAGGAACCCTAGTTACCACATTTGTCCAATCAGAGTATGTTCCATTTACAACAACCCTTTGCTTCCTGTCTTTTAGCCAGCTCTCAATCCAGTAGCAGATATTTACTGCACCTCCTGTATCTCTTAGTTAGCACAATAGTCTCCCATGTGGCACTGTATCAAAAGCCTTTGCAAAATCCAAAAAGACTACATCCACTGAGTTGCCTTGATCCAGGTTCCTACTAACCTCCTCATAGAAACGAATAAGATTTGTTTGACATAACCTATCCCTCATAAATCCATGTTGACTCCTACTTATAATCCTGTTCAAATATTCATATTCTTGTATATTATCCCTTATTAACCCTTCTAAAAGCTTCCCCACTACAGAAGTGAGGCTCACTGGTCTATAATTCCACGGATTTGCTCTTGCTCCCTTGTTAAATATAGATTTAACATCAGCTTTTCTCCAGTCATCTGGTAGAGATCCTGTGTTGAGTGAATCTTGAAAAATTAAATATAATGTTTTGGCTATTACAGAACCCAGTTCCCTTAGTACCCTTGGATGTATTCCTTCAGGACCCGGGGCTTTATTAACATTTATTTTTTCCAACCTCTTTTGGATTACTTCCTGTGTTAACCAATTATTTGGCAAAGGTAGTGTAGCCCCATTTTGTTACCGTGTCCCAACCACTGGTACCTCCTTTGTGTATACCGAAGAAAATAACCTATTTAGCTCATCTGCCTTTTCTTAGTCACTAATTATCAGACGGCCTGTGTCACATTGTAATGTTCCTATAGCTTCCTTCCCTGCCTTCTTCCCATTAATATACTTAAAAACTATTTTAGGGTTAGTCTTACTCTCTTTTGCAATAAATTTTTCATTTTCTATTTTAGGCAGTCTAATTGCTTTGGATGGGATTTACTCCTTTTACTTTTATTCCCACATGGTATATTCCGATGTGTATGTATATTTAGTAAGGATTTAAGTGTTGTCCATTTATGTTCAGTGTTTTTACCTATCAGTTCTCTGTCCCAGTCTATAATTTGTATTGCTGCCCTTAGAACGATAAAATCTGCCCTTTTAAAATCAAGAGATTTTGTTGGCCCTTTAAAATTTAGTTTTTTTAATTAGATCTCAAATGATACTGTGTTGTGATCACTGTTTCCCAAAGATTTCCCTATTCCAACATTTGATACTATATCAATATTATTTGTGATGACTAAATCTAAGATAGCTTAATTTCTAGTAGGCTCCTGTATAATCTGGGCCAGATAATGATCCCTGAGTGTACTAAGAACCTGCTCCCCTTAGCTGAACTGCTGGTCTCATTTATCTAGTTTATTTCAGGGTAATTAAAATCTCCCATTATTAGAACTTGCCCATGCTTAGCTGCATTTCCAATTTATAACAATAATTGTATTTCCTCCCTTTCAGCTATATTTTGGGGTTTATAGCATACTCCTACTAATATTCTTTTGGAATTTACTGCTCTGCTATTTAACTCTACCCACAAGCATTCAACTTTATCACTAGGTCCACCATAAATATATTCTCTGACTATAGGCTTAAATTCAGGCTTAACATACAGACAAATCCCTTCTCTCTCATTCCTAAATAGGTTATAACCATCAAGATTAACAGTTCAGTCATGATATTCATCCCACCACGTTTCGGTAATGCTTATTTAATCCCATTTTTCATTAATTGCTAATAATTCTATCTCTCCCATTTTTCCTGGCAAGCTTCTGGCACTAGCAAGCATAAACTTTATGTTAAGAAACTGTAGTTCTGAAGTGCCTGCCACTGTAATTGAGTTACTTTGGTACTACCTCGCTATTGACTATACTACCCCTCCTCCATCTCCTCCCCTATGAGATGTTAATTCGTCCCTTATACCCTCTACACTTTCTAGCCCATTACTTATATCTAGTCCTTCCCCCCCACCTTCAAGTTTAAAAACTCCTCCAGCCTTTCTACCATCCTATACCCTAGCACAAAAGCTCCCTCATCATTAAGGTGCAATCCATCCCTGCTGTAGAGATTGTACCAAAGTGATATATTTATATGTTTGTGTGTATAATAAAATGTAATGTAATGTAATATTCTCTCTTTAATAGGCAATATGAAATATTATACCTAACTGAATGGGCAGAGAGGACCCACTCCTATGGCCGCTCCTGCCCACCCCCACCACACACACCTACCCCCACCACCACACAACTCCCCTGAGCCTCACCAGCTTCTGCACTCCCTCCCCTGCCAGCCATCCTCGCTATGCAGCAGGAAGTAATGTGTAGTAATTCTGGATATCCAATGTGCTGGAGCTGTTGAGGTTCAGGGAAAGCTCAGGGAACGTTCTGAGAAGCAGGAAAGGCCAGCGTTATGGAGGCCTTGAGGAGCTGAGGTGGTGGTGTGGCCCCATGGTTATTTAACCAAATAAAAAAATAAAAAAGTGCCTTGGTGCATTGCACCGGGGGAACCGGCGGTAGTTCCACCCCTGAGCTTTACCCAGGTATTGCCTTAGTCACATAATTAGTGTAAGAAACTGGCAGTATAGCAGTACATTTGTTCAACAGTGAGATAGTGAATCATCTTTACATCTTAGTGTCTTTACAAGCACAAGAAGTAGCACAGGGGCAAGCAAGTGGGCCTGACTAGTTCCAAAATTTTATGATTCTTCAGCTATAAATTATAGGCAGCTTGGCTAGCAGTAAATGTAAGGTCTATTTGTTAGTGTATTATAATCTCATCCAAGGCTTTTATCCAAGCTGTGCGGTATTTTCATTACTTCTAGCCCAAATTGCATCCTACTTATATTTAAGGTTAAATGAAAAATCTGACTGTCTTAGGCCCTCATTCAATTACAATTTTGCCGATTGAATAGGGCTCTTAATAAGCACATAACATTTTTTTTTTTTAAACAAGTTTTTAGTTAGTAAGCATCTATCCAAAAGCAAAGTTTTCACTAACTAAAAACGTATTTAAAAAAAATATGCTATGTGCTTATTTAGAGCCCTATTCAGTTGACCAAAGCACAATTGAATGAGGGCCTTAGAATGTATTTGCTGAACTCTTTATCAAAAGGGGCATACTGGAGCAAAAGTGGCACCATAGTATCCAACACAAGAAGTAAAATAGTAACCTATGATGTTCTTTTTTTATGTATTTTGGCTCCACTCTTGCCTCAGTGTGTATCATAGATAAGCCCCATAGCTCAAAGCTGATATTTCCTGTACCTCATTTATTATTATTTTAATATACTGTATATAAAGACACCATAAAACATGTTAGAACAAAGCTGTTAAGGAAACAATCTATGAATTATATGAGATGTATCTATTTTTATGCACTTGGTTTCAAACATTTATTGCATCAAACAGTGATCTTATGTCACAATTTACTGTAACAGAAATCGCAGAGGACCTGTTATCCTTCATGGATCCCATTATACTATGATATTTTAATGAATTCAATGAAGATTCCTGTAACAGGAGTAATTTATATGCTTGTGTGAAATATGATTGACAAACATTTTAGCCAATCGGAATCTGCAAAAATAGTATATAAGGCAAAGGCTTGTTTGGATGGTTTCTTTAATAAAGATGGAATGCCAGCTTACAGACCAGGGCCAGGGCATTGATGATCATTGCTGGGACTTTCCTTTTATGTAATATGCCTCCCATTAGAAACTCTATGTAATGCAAACCTGTCATATTTGCATCCATTACAAAAGGCAATACAAAACATAAATGCAAATACGTTCACTACTGACAAATTCCCATATGAAACTTGATAAATTTGCCGATCTCAATGCTGAACGATAGTGGCGGTGAGTTAATAAACCAAATTGATTTGCTCTTTTATAAGTCTGGGCCTTAGTGTGAGAAATAAGGATTAACATGCAGTGGCACACAGAAAGCTCCATGAGTATATAAAAAAGTAATATTAAAAGGGGGAAAAACTATTAAAGGACACACCATGTGTACAGAATGAGACGTAAAAGAGCACAGCAAAGTTATGAATGATATACAAGATATTTAAGATACAGTGCAAAAGCTCATATAATATTTTAACTGTTTAACTAAATATATACTTGCCTTAAGTATATCTGATATTATGTAAGTATAGATTCTTGTTGCTAAATATTTTTTTTATAGAGCAGCAGGTTTTTTAGGTGGAGGCCCATTCCCATGACGCATAGATGAGCACCAAGCACTTCAATCAAGCAAGGAAGGATGGATTCTTTAATATAGAAAGGTGCCAACTTATAGAGCAGTGATGACGAGGGCATTAATGATTGTTGCTGGAGTGAGTCAAAGGCATAGGCAATTCATGTTTTCCCACCCTAGATGTGTAGAATTTTATTTAATTTTGGTAGTGTTTTTTTAGTGTTACGGAATATGGGAGGGGACCCCTGTCATGGTAGGAAGGATACCATAACGGTCCTTCAGGGGTATAATATTTATTTTTGTGTGTCATAGGGGTCCAGGGGGAATGCCGGGGCTCTTAGGAGGTAGCGGGTATGAAGAGGGGATCATAGGGAATACCGGAGCTCAGAGGGGTAGCAGGTATTAAGAGACAACTCTGGGGATAACCTGGCTTATTGGGGTAGCAATATTAAAGAGAAATCCCAGGGAATACCTTTCTCATAGTGGGTCATAGTCAGAAGGGTCCTAAACACCAGTGAATTTGTTTTTATTATTATTTAGCCCCTCCATGCCATAGGAAGATGATTATATAGATAGACAAGATTATGGGAGGATGGTATGGCTAGATTTTTCCCATGTAAGTGCTTAGTTATAAACAGACATTTTTTGAATTCTACCTGGCAAAGAGTTTAATGAAAGCAGGAACAGGGATTTGAGATACCCTGTTTGGGGTTAAATATGGTTAAAATGTTTTTTTGTTTTTAGAATGTGTGAATGAATACTTTAACGTTTTCTACTTAATCTCTGTGTTCAGCATCCCTCTCTCTAGCTGTTTCTACTATACTGCATTACTTTTAGGCAGTGTAGGGGATTTTTGTGTACATTTTTTGTCCATAGTTTTGTGTAAATTGTGTAAATACTTGTGTAAATTTTTTGCTACATTGTGTTTTTACAAGGTTATTTTTGTATTCACATTTGGTCAACGTGTGCCAAGTACAGTACTTCATTATGGAGGATCCCTTCGAGTGAGTGAGTAGTTTATTCACTTGGCTTACTTTCTTTTTTTTCTTTTTTTTACTATCTGCTTTAGTCTAATCAAATATCAATAAGCAAATTTAGCCATTCTAGTCCTTTCTGGATAATTTTGTGCACTAATTGTTTTGTGCAGTAGTTTGTTACCCACAAAGATTTTTATTGCTGCACTTTTCTACATTTTAATAAAGATTGTTCCAGTGTATTATTTTTTGTTTATTTAAAATAATTTATTGTTAATGCACTGGAACACAATTAAGCATTTTATTTTGTTTGTGCTAATAAATGTATTTAAAGAACACGAGGGCCTCAAAAAGCGTGATCTACATCCACCTACAAATGTTCGCAAATTACGATTTAATAGCAACCATTCCCCAAGCCTGCAATTGCCTTCAAACCCATAAATGGCAAATGTAGTAAAAACTTCTATGAGTAGTAGAGAGGACACTCAAGGGGGTTAAAAACCTGTTTGTAACACTACAAAAGCAAATAAAAACACAATCCTGGACTTTAAAATATGTGGGAAGCAATTAAAGACATTAGTATTAATTGCACAATAGGCTCAAGCTCGCAAATCTGCAATAAAAAAAATATATGTTTAATTTAGGTGTTATATCAATCTCGGGAATCAAGGAGTTAATACATAGTAGGCCGCCCACATGCACTGTTTGGCCATTCATTTTTATTGATTTTTGCATTGCTGGAATGTGAGCCCGATCTCATATCAGACGTCAAAACACTAATTGATTGATGTTTAAACGCCATATTTTACTGATGTCATGGTGACGGTCTCATTTACTATTGACTCTTTCTAAATTGTAATTTACGAGCTTGCTTAATTGATACTGATCATGCTCTGAAATGCTGCTTATGGGTTTATGGTTTACGGTTTTGGATTTAAGCCCTTAAATTGTGGGCTTGTTCAATTAAATCGATCAGTAACTGTTGGAATTAGATGAGGCCCATGGTGTTGTTCAACAAATATAGATATACAATTTTTTGAAAATATTTTAATAGATAGGACTTTTTAGCCCTAATCTGACTGGAAAAATGTCTCTGTAATAATAAATAAAATGCATATTATATGCAATGGGTTTAATTTTGCAACAGATCACTGCAAATCACAAGTGTACAATAAATATTCTTAGCAGTTGTAAAATGTGAACTTAGTGAACAACTCACTTGCTGCACTTTGATGTAATCTTTTTTGTAATTTCATTTAAATAGAAATATGTTTATATAAACCTGAAAACTGTACTTTGCAACATGTAAGAAAAAAAGAAACAAACAGCTAAGGTTTTGAATAAGGATATTATGTTTAGCAGATAGGCACTCTATACGTCTAAACTATAGTGTCACATTAAGTCTAGGTGTAATAGACTACTGTGGAAAGCTGATCCTTTATACTTTAAAGCCATAACTCTTAATGCTCCTGTAACTCCTAATGCACTCATGGTTCAAGCTTGCACAATTATACCATCAATCAGTTTCTGATGCACTTGCCCTTTTGAGCTGTGCACATTTATAACATTGATCGGTTTCTGATACACTTAAGGTTTGAGCTCTGCACAATTAGAACATTGATCAGTTCTGCTCTTATAATCAACTTTGCTTAGTTAGAATAGATAACTCTATGTATTTGTTTTCACCGTATTGTTGTGCGTCGTGAGTTTCAATCTTACAATTGTTTACAGTTTCTCATTTGATAAAATAAGGAAAGTGTGGATGTAGAGAAAAGCCTGCTCCTTTCTTGTAATTAAATTGCTTTTAACTGGTCAGATATCCTGTGCGTAATAATAATAAAAGGTTAAATTATTGTTGACCACTCACTCAAAATATAGTGGGTTTGATCAAAAATAACACTTTAATCATAAAAGCTAGAAAAAAAACACAATCATTTTTTTGCAAAGAACATGTAAAAGATGTAAGAAATAATTGTATTTTATGTAGTGTAACTGTTTCAGCTAGCTTAATGCAAAGAGAAAGAAAAACACAAGAAAACAACAAAGAAATGTGGCTTCGAGAAACTATTCTCTAAGCCATAAAAGTCTTGGGTATTTTAATTTTCTGATTTTTATATGTGATGCCATTAATCACATCATATGAGATAACATACATTATTTTAGAGTGAAATAAGTATGTAAATGTTACACTAATAATGTTTTTAATCTTCATATTCTATAGAATTGAATAATGCATACAATTCATGCAAAACTGGCTTCAGTAAGGCACAATAGATCGTTTTATGTTTCCATATTCAGTTGGGAATCTTCAAATAAAAAGTGGCAGATTTATTCATGAGAATTACATGTTAAACTAGATTTATCTAGGATAGAGACTTTTATACATTATTTTATTGAAACTGTGTACTAAAGTAAATAGAGACTTTTCCCTACTTTTCTAAAATAGAATAATAAAAACACATTTCATAAAATAATATAGAACTTGGCAAGGTTTCTCACTTGGAAACATTTCTCACTTTGGTTGCTTCTCTTTGGCAGGACAATCTTTTGGTAACAACATGCTGATTTTAAAAATATAAGACAAGTAATACAGTGTGAATCATAGTAGAGAAATTAAAAAATATGTGAAAATGAACTATCAACATTCCACATTTTCAATCCCTTGGAACATGATGAGAGAGAATGCTGATAAATCTACATAAAACAATTATTTTTGATAAAGTAAGAACAGTTGGCTTTTTAATATCAATAATCATAAATATTTTAGATGTAATGCTACAAAAATGCAGGTACAAAATGTAAAATTTGATTTTACATATTTATATCTTTGGTATGATCTTTCAGGACCAGACTATTTGTAGACACTCTTAATATCAGTCTCTTAATATATTAGCCTCAGGAAATGCATTTCAGGTAAGATAATTAGATTGTTTCCCTCATCAATTTCCGAGTAAACATGTCCACATAGTTGTTTTTGTAAGGAAGGTACAGGCTGTGATCCTCACTCAGTGAAATGTGTCTACTCAGGTGGTATGCTAGTTGTACTTTGTTTCCAATATTATTCAACTGGGGCTAGCAGACACAAATTGTCTATTTTTTAAAGTATAGCCCAATCTAAGTTTGGGCCAAAACAGATTTTAACTGGGTAAACATCACTTCAGTCTCCATTCAAAAAAAAATTGTGGGTCTTCTGTGGTATTAAGTTAGTAAATCTGTAGTGAAAATTATATAAATATAAAAGCAAAAAAAGAATATATCAGAAGATTCCAAGAAGATTAAAAATAAGTAGATTTTTTTATGGAGATTTGTTTGAAAATGTTGTATCAAATATAGATTCATGTTTAGTAAGCTTCGCCTCTCCATATGAGATATGAATGTCTCAGTTACTTGTGTTAATGACATTCCTGATCCAAAAATATATTCATATGCTTTTTTGTATCAAAGTCTATGAAACATTTAAGGGCATATCAATAGGGGCATTGCAAGATGTAATATCACCTGCATCTGTTCACATCCATGCTATCCAAAACAAATGTATATATATATATATATATATATATATATATATATTGTGACAAGGCACTTGCCACTAGCAGGATCAGTGCCCTGTTTTAACCAACTCTTTAGGGAGGAAAACACCGGAGGCTTTTCAATATACCAAATGCACAGTCCAAATACCGGCTTCTTCCAGTTACTCACTGTGAAACTGTTGTCGCAGGAGTCTCTGGGACTCTGCCCTTCCTGGGTGAACACTGTCAGGGTCTTGGCAACCCAAAAAAAAAAAAAACACTTCAGATTGCAGCTTCTTTAAAACTCCAACTGCAGGCTTCACTGCTTTCAAGCAGACTTTAGTCCAACAAACAGTCCCATAACATGGTACAGGCCACATTGAACACTCTCTTCTCAGTGTATCTCAATCCTGCTGTCTGCCTATTCCAGGCACCACTGAACCCTCTCTTCGCATTGTCTCTCAATCCTGCTGTCTGTATATTCAAGGCCACACTGAACCCTCTCTAACTGCCCGTCTCTCTGTCTACACACAGAAATGTCTCTGGCTCTGGCTCTCTCTTTCCCAGCTCAGACTGACCTCTTGGGGAGACCCAGGCCCATGCATCTGAGTGAGCTATTTAAGATTAGAATTAACCCTCTCTCTTCTGATCTGCACTCCACTGCACCTCCACGCTGATCTCTAGGGGGCACTCCTTCATAATACAGGGAGTGCAGAATTATTAGGCAAGTTGTATTTTTGAGGATTAATTTTATTATTGAACAACAACCATGTTCTCAATGAACCCAAAAAAACTAATTTATATCAAAGCTGAATATTTTTGGAAGTAGTTTTTAGTTTGTTTTTAGTTTTAGCTATTTTAGGGGGATATATGTGTGTGTAGGTGACTATTACTGTGCATAATTATTAGGCAACTTAACAAAAAACAAATATATACCCATTTCAATTATTTATTTTTACCAGTGAAACCAATATAACACCTCAACATTCACAAATATACATTTCTGACATTCAAAAACAAAACAAAAACAAATCAGTGACCAATATAGCCACCTTTCTTTGCAAGGACACTCAAAAGCCTGCCATCCATGGATTCTGTCAGTGTTTTGATCTGTTTACCATCAACATTGCGTGCAGCAGCAACCACAGCCTCCCAGACACTGTTCAGAGAGGTGTACTGTTTTCCCTCCTTGTAAATCTCACATTTGATGATGGACCACAGGTTCTCAATGGGGTTCAGATCAGGTGAACAAGGAGGCCATGTCATTAGATTTTCTTATTTTATACCCTTTCTTGCCAGCCACGCTGTGGAGTACTTGGACGCGTGTGATGGAGCATTGTCCTGCATGAAAATCATGTTTTTCTTGAAGGATGCAGACTTCTTCCTGTACCACTGCTTGAAGAAGGTGTCTTCCAGGAACTGGCAGTAGGACTGGGAGTTGAGCTTGACTCCATCCTCAACCCGAAAAGGCCCCACAAGCTCATCTTTGATGATACCAGCCCAAACCAGTACTCCACCTCCACCTTGCTGGCGTCTGAGTCAGACTGGAGCTCTCTGCCCTTTACCAATCCAGCCACGGGCCCATCCATCTGGCCCATCAAGACTCACTCTCATTTCATCAGTCCATAACACCTTAGAAAATTCAGTCTTGAGATATTTCTTGGCCCAGTCTTTACGTTTCAGCTTGTGTGTCTTGTTCAGTGGTGGTCGTCTTTCAGCCTTTCTTACCTTGGCCATGTCTCTGAGTATTGCACACCTTGTGCTTTTGGGCACTCCAGTGATGTTGCAGCTCTGAAATATGGCCAAACTGGTGGCAAGTGGCATCGTGGCAGCTGCACGCTTGACTTTTCTCAGTTCATGGGCAGTTATTTTGCGCCTTGGTTTTTCCACACGCTTCTTGCGACCCTGTTGACTATTTTGAATGAAACGCTTGATTGTTCGATGATCACGCTTCAGAAGCTTTGCAATTTTAAGAGTGCTGCATCCCTCTGCAAGATATCTCACTATTTTTTACTTTTCTGAGCCTGTCAAGTCCTTCTTTTGACCCATTTTGCCAAAGGAAAGGAAGTTGCCTAATAATTATGCACACCTGATATAGGGTGTTGATGTCATTAGACCACACCCCTTCTCATTACAGAGATGCAAATCACCTAATATGCTTAATTGGTAGTAGGCTTTCGAGCCTATATAGCTTGGAGTAAGACAACATGCATAAAGAGGATGATGTGGTCAAAATACTCATTTGCCTAATAATTCTGCACTCCCTGTATATATATATATATATATATATATATATATATATATATATATATATATATATATAAAACAATCATTTATCACATATTATAATTGTCTAACTGCGATTCGTCGTCACGCTTCAGACGAATCGCAGTTAGACAATTATAAAGTGCTGCGCATTGCGCAGAGCGCGGCGCGAGCCGCGCATGCGCAGAGCGCGGCGCAAGCCGCGCTCTGCGCCCGAGCCGCGCTTGCGCAGAGCGCGGCGCGAGCCGCGCATGCGCAGAGCGCGGCGCAAGCCGCGCTCTGCGCCCGAGCCGCGCTTGCGCGCAGCGCGGCCCAAGAGCAGGTAAATGAGTGGGGAAGAGGGGGGACTAGAGGCACAGAGGGAGAGTGGGGAAGAGGGGAGGGAGAATGGGGAAGAGGGGGGGGGAGAGTCACAGAGGGAGAGTGGGGAAGAGGGGGGGGAGAGTCACAGAGGGAGAGTGGGGAAGGGGAAGAGGGGGGGGAGAGGCACGGCACAGAGGGAGAGTGGGGAAGAGACACAGAGGGAGGGGGGAGAGACACAGAGGGATAGGTGGGAAAGAGACACAGGGGAGGTAGAGGAGGGGGAAAAGACACACGGGAGGGAGAACATGGGGAAGATACACATGGGAGGGGAACAGACACAGGGGGAAGGGGGAAAGAGACACAGGCCAGGGGGGAAGAGGCACAGAGGGAGAGGGGGGAAGAGGCACAGAGGGAGAGGGGGGAAGAGACACAGGGGGGAGAGATACAGAGGGTGAGGGAGGAAGAGACACAGAGGGAAGGGGGGAAGAGGTACAGAGAGAGTGGGAAAGAGGCACAGAGGGGGGGAACAGAGGAAGGGGTGAAGAGACACAGTGGCGAGACACACAGAGAGAGGCGGGGGAAAAGGCACAGAGGGAGAGGGTGGAAGACACAGAGTGGGGAGAGACACAGAGGGTGAGGGGGAAGAGACAGGGAGGAAGAGGCACAGAAAGAGGAGGGGGAAGAGACACAGGGGAGTGAGAGGAGGGGGAAGAGACACAGGGGAGAGAGTGCAGGGGGGAAGATACACAAGGGAGGTAAATGGAGACACGAGGAAGGCCGTAACAGACACAGGGCTGAGGGGAAAAGAGACACAGGCCAGGGGGGAACAGACACAGGGGAGGGTTTCACATATTATAATTGTCTAACTGCGATTCGTCGTCACGCTTCAGACGAATCGCAGTTAGACAATTATAAAGTGCTGCGCATTGCGCAGAGCGCGGCGCGAGCCGCGCATGCGCAGAGCGCGGCGCAAGCCGCGCTCTGCGCCCGAGCCGCACTTGCGCAGAGCGCGGCGCGAGCCGCGCATGCGCAGAGCGCGGCGCAAGCCGCGCTCTGTGCCCGAGCCGCGCTTGCGCAGAGCGCGGCGCGAGCCGCGCAGAGCGCGGCGCAAGCCGCGCTTGCGCGCAGCGCGGCCCAAGAGCAGGTAAAAGAGTGGGGAAGAGGGGGGACTAGAGGCACAGAGGGAGAGTGGGGAAGAGGGGAGGGAGAATGGGGAAGAGGGGGGGGGAGAGTCACAGAGGGAGAGTGGGGAAGAGGGGGGGGGAGAGTCACAGAGGGAGAGTGGGGAAGAGGGAGAGTGGGGAAGAGGGGGGGGGAGAGGCACGGCACAGAGGGAGAGTGGGGAAGAGACACCGAGGGAGGGGGGAGAGACACAGAGGGATAGGTGGGAAAGAGACACAGGGGAGGTAGAGGAGGGGGAAAAGACACACGGGAGGGAGAACATGGGGAAGATACACATGGGAGGGGAACAGACACAGGGGGAAGGGGGAAAGAGACACAGGCCAGGGGGGAACAGGCACAGAGGGAGAGGGGGGAAGAGACACAGGGGGGAGAGATACAGAGGGTGAGGGAGGACGAGACACAGAGGGAAGGGGGGAAGAGGTACAGAGAGAGTGGGAAAGAGGCACAGAGGGGGGGAACAGAGGAAGGGGTGAAGAGACACAGTGGCGAGACACACAGAGAGAGGCGGGGGAAGAGGCACAGAGGGAGAGGGTGGAAGACACAGAGTGGGGAGAGACACAGAGGGTGAGGGGGAAGAGACAGGGAGGAAGAGGCACAGAAAGAGGAGGGGGAAGAGACACAGGGGAGAGAGTGCAGGGGGGAAGATACACAAGGGAGGTAAATGGAGACACGAGGAAGGCCGTAACAGACACAGGGCTGAGGGGAAAAGAGACACAGGCCAGGGGGGAACAGACACAGGGGAGGGTTGGGGGAGACACAGGGGAGGGTTGGGGGAGACACAGGGGGGGGAGAGATGCATAGGAGGGAGAAGGGGGAAAGAGACACAGGGGAGGGGTTTAGAGACACGGGAGGGAGAGGGAGGTAAAAACACAGGGGGGCAGGAGATACAAAGGAGGTAGACGAGGTGGAAGGAGACACAAGGGAGGGAGAGGAGGGGGGAAATAAGACACGAGGGAGGAAGTAGACAGAGGGAGAGACTCGCAATGAGCTCCAAAGGGGCTCATTGCAAGGCCTTGGCGCTCATCACAAGGCCAGTAAAGTAGAGGGGGAGAGGCTTACATTGTGTGGCAAACAGCATTGCCAGGCTTCAGTTTTTATTGCCGTCATTTTTGACGGGCAAGACGCTAGTAATATATAATCATTTATAAAGAGCGATAGAAGCCTTCCAACATACAGTAGTACAGTAAATACAAAGTACATCTGTGTTCACATTTGAACATCTAAAGCAAGTTAAAAAACCTACTTCTAGCTCAGAGTTCCGAGAAAAACAGTTATTACACTGCATTCTGGGAAGCTGAGCTGGGACGTGCAAATGTGCCCACAAATGCATCTCTCTTCAATCCTAGCCATTATCAAACATGGCTTCCTTTAAGCTTATGCATGCTGTATTACACAGCTTTAATGCAAAGCCAAGGTTGGATTAAACACAGGAGGAGTATCTAATCCATGTATAGCTGTTTCAAGCTTACTGGCTATCATCAGCATGGAGTGGGATCTCAGCCTGTGTTGTGGACCTTATGAGTAGGTAGTTCACGACAACAATCATTTATAATATGGTGGGCAAAAGAGTGATAGAAGCCCTCCACCGTACAGTAGTACAGTAAATAAAAAGTACATCTGTGTTCACATTTGAACTTCTAAAGCAAGTTAAAAACCTGCTTCTAGATCAGAGTTCAGAGAAAAACAGTTATTACACCGTATTCTGGGAAGCTGAGCTGGGACGTGCAAATGTGCCCACAAATGCATCTCTCTTCAATCCTAGCCATTATCAAACATGGCTTCCTTTAAGCTTATGCATGCTGTATTACACAGCTTTAATGCAAAGCCAAGGTTGGATTAATCACAGGCTGAGTATCCAATCCATGTACAGCTATTTCAAGTTTACTGGCTATCATCAGCATGGAGCGGGATCACAGCCTGTGTTGTGGACCTTATGAGTAGGTAGTTCACCACAACAATCATTTATAATATGGTGGGCAAAAGAGCGCTAGAAGCCCTCCACCGTACAGTAGTACAGTAAATAAAAAGTACATCTGTGTTCACATTTGAACGTCTAAAGCAAGTTCAGAGTTCCGAGAAAAACAGTTATTACACTGCATTCTGGGGAGGAAATAAATACATATTATTTTTAATGTAGTACAGGCACCCTGGAGCCCAGACAGGGCTGCATCGGGACGTCCCATGCAAGGGATCTTGAGTTATAGCAATATAAAAAACCTGCAGGCAGGAGGTAAGGAGAGCTCTGCTAAAGTGAATATATATACCCAGCTGTAGTCTACTTGGCTCCAGATACCGTTGCCAATTATCTAGCATCTTGTTGACTCACTAACATGGCATCTACCTGCTGTCCATGCAGCACAAGATGGTTATTCAAGGTATTACACCGTGTGTATATATATATATACTAGCGACTTGCCCATCAAAAATTACGGCAATACAATTCTAAGCTTGGCAATGCTTTTTGCCACACAATGCGAGCCTCTCCCCCCTCTAACTCGCAATGAGTTCCTTCGTCTTTGGGGCGCATCGCGATCCCTGTAACCAGCAGCTTTGCCGTTCATCGCAGGCCTCGGCCAACTTGCAACTTTTGTGACTCAAAATGAGAGCCTTTGGCGCTCATTGCGAGCCTTTCGCCTCTGTCTACTTTACAGGCCTTGCGATGATCGCCTTTGTCGCTCATCGGGAGCTCCTCAATGAGCGCCTTTGGTGCTCACTGCGAGCCTCTCCCCACTCTCTCCCTCCCATGTCTCTTTGCCACTCTCTCTCTCCTGGAGTTGTTTTTCACCTTATCTACCTCCCCTTTGTATCTCCCCCCTCTTTCATCCCTGTGTCTCTTTCCCTCCCACTCCCTCCCCTGTGTCACTTTCCACCCTCTCCCCCCTTTTCTTCTACTGTGTCTTTCTCCCCCATCTCCCTCTTCTGTGCTCCTGTTTGCATTTACGAGTGTGAAACCATTTGCGGGCCTTCTGTGCTTATCTCAAGGCCCCTACATGACTGGTTTAGGGGGGGGGGGTGAGGCTCAAAATGGCTGACGAGTTACAGGCTTAAAAAAAATTACTATTTAACGGCCGCCATTTTTTTCAAGCCTGTAACTCGGAAGCCGTCGGAAGACCGACAAAAAACACAAGGAATAAAATAATGAACTTACAACCTCACACACAGCATAGAGGGAGAGGCAGGGAGCTTTTAAGTGAGATTGCAAGCTAATTTTACATATAATTGGCATTTTTGGGAGGCCTGAAAATGGCTAAGCGAGGAAAAAATGGCAGCCGTAAAGCCGTTTTTTTCAAGCCCATAAATCGGAAACTGGCTTTGCCCAGTGTTCCTGGGTAAACTTTTTTCCTGGGAGAGATATACTAATCGATAGTGCTGGTAATGCATGATTAAGTTTAATGTCTGTATTTTGTGTGTCCACTATTGTATAATCTGGGGGGTGGGGGTGGATTTACCCCCCAGTTCCTACACCCCTGGTGGTGAGTCTGCAGGATATAGAACATGGGAAAATTGAATTTTGATTTTGTTAAAAAGAATGACTGAGAGGACTGTACAAGTTGTGTTGGCACAGGGTGGTCATGGACAGTCTTGACAAGGCTGCAAATTATTTGTTTTAACCAGTCTCAGTGCAACTGTAAATATTTGAAGTCAAAGTCATATGTGAATTATATAGTTAGAATGCAGAAACAAGTAGTTTCAACAGCAATCTCAAATGATGAGGTTCAGTTAATTTTGCTTTTGGCAGAGTCATCACACCTTAAATGTATATGTAATTGAGCTGGGTTATGAATGCATCTGAGGAATTAGTAGTGTATGATTACATTTAATTTCATGCACTATGTTTTTTTTAGCTTTGCATTAAAAAAACGGTGGCAGGTGATGTTTACACCCACAGGATTGGGTTAGGCTCCTGAGAGGGTTTATTTTTGAAAAATGTACCCTGTCTATGTGAGCATCAACAATGATGAGGCTGCTACACTGGATCCGTAAAGGACCATAAATCGACATTCAAGTAAAAATGTTTGAGCAGTTACACAGTTGTTCTTTAGACCTACACCCTCTCCTTGTTAAATTCTGACAAATTATAATTGTACTGAAACCAAACATTATAGCTTCTTCCTATTCTAATTTGTCTTTTAGGCGAATGAGCATTTATGCTTGATTTATGATCCTGTAATGATCTGCAAAGTTTTCTGTGCATGTGTCTCTGTGTGAGTGCATGTGTCTCTGCGTTAGTGAGTCCATGCAATTCACTTGGGCTGGGAGAGATCTCAGGGGTAATTCACTGGGGCTGGGGTAGGTAATGGGGCAATTCACTGGGGCTGGGAGAGGTGATGGGGCAATTCACTGGGGCTGAGAGAGATTACAGGGGCAATTCGCTGGGGCTGGGGGAGGAGGTTACAGGGGCAAATCACTGGGGCTGGAGGAAGATTCACCTGGGATGTAGACAAAACAATCAGTGAAGGAAGGGGCACAGACCTTTTTCTGGGTATTGCAGAAATCTAAAGGAAAGCTGCAGCTCAATTCACAGACCAAAAAATACAATGTATTATGTATGCTAATTTTTGCTGGGATTTTTAAGGGGGTTTCATCATTGATAGAAAAGTTTGCAAATGCAAGAAATTCATCAAACTTTAGGGTAACTGTTTAAATGTTTATTTTGGTATTTTTTCATGCAAATTTTTTTTTTTATACACTACTAATTCTCCTCTATCAGATGCATTCAAAATCTAGCTCACTTGCATAAACCTCTAATGTCATTTTGTGCAACACGTTAGTGCTATGTTATATAAACATTTCAGCTATAGAGATTGTTAAAGGAAAAGTCCTTTGAATAGTATGACTGTACTCCTATGATAAATACACCCAGTTAAACGACAATGGATAATGAGCAGTGTTTGCTTTTCTGGATCTGCTTCTCTAATGGGTAGTTATGTGCTGGTATATCAATTAATAATTGAAACTAAGTATTGAAGTTGCAATATTTTCCCAGTGGTCACAAAACTAAAGTTGTAAAGAAATTACCAAACAATAATAAAGATTGTCAGGTCTACAAAAGAGTGACAAATAACTCTGCAGAGCTACATTTTTGGCAAAAACCAAGAGCTTAATTACATGGCTTCCATAGGATCTTCCATAAGGCTGTTTCAGCCCTACAGGAGTTGTTGCAAGAGAATTTACTGAACTACTAGAGGGTTCCCACAGTGTAGTTTATGTAGTGGTGTACTAGTAGATCAGATAAGGGAAAATAGCTTAAGAGCACTCACAACTGTCCCTATGAATTATGTAGGAAGATAAGAATAACGAGTAAGAGTCAATAAACACAGTACTTCCCATAGCAACATTTATTTTATTATTTATTATAATTTATTATCCTTTATTTGTAACGCACCAACTTATTCTGTAGCACTATACAAGGGTTAGGTACAAGTCAAATACAAATTGAACACAATGCAAATGCATGGAGGGCCCTGTTATTGAGCTTTCAATCAAACACACACAATGTTTTCAATAAAGCACCTAACATGATTGAAAACTCACAAACTTACATTCTAAAGGATATGGTGAGGCACAGGACAGTGATCGATGCATTGTGCA
This sequence comes from Discoglossus pictus, assembly GCA_027410445.1. Lineage (NCBI taxonomy): Eukaryota > Metazoa > Chordata > Amphibia > Anura > Alytidae > Discoglossus > Discoglossus pictus. The sequence continues at coordinate 161,882,494 of CM050169.1, forward strand.
TATAGAGGCTAAAGATGTATCTTTGAATAGATGCGTTTTCAATGAGGTTTTGAAATATTTGAGGCAGAAAGATAGTCTAGTGGAGCGAGGCAAGGAGTTCCAAAGAATAGGGGCAGCACGAGAGAAGTCCTGAAGGCCTGAGTGAGAGGAGGTGATAAGAGAGGAGGAAAGAAGAAGGTCACTAGCGGAGGCAAGAAGGCGGGTGGGAACATATTTTGAGATCAGGGCATAGATATAGCAGGCTGCTGTATTGTGGAGGGCTTTATAGGTTAAAAATCATTGAAGCCAGTGGAGTGCCTGACAGAGAGGTGCTGCGGACATGGTGCATTGATTGTGTTATATGAGTCTAGCGGATGCGTTCAATATGGATTAGCATCAGTCAAATTACCAAACGTCATTAAACATTGCAACTGTGATTATATAAACATTGACTGTGTCATGCTGAGTAAGCTAACCCACAGTTCCCCAGAGCAAAGAATAGGATATACTAATACACTTTATTATATTTTTCATAGGTCTTACCTGATCCCCAGAAGTAGGGCCAGTGGCCTCAGAGATTAGTGAGGGAGGAGGGGGTTAACCCTATGCCTCAGGATCAGCACAGGGAGATTATGGTCTGACAAAAAGCACAGGTCCCAAAAAACAGCCAATATTTTATTTTCCTCCCAAGCATCATCCATGAAAGGTTGCATATCCTCCATAAGGATAAAATATAATGATATTTAGTTCTTCTTCTTCTTCTTCATCACCACCAGATGCACAAGAGCAGCCATTCCCACCGAAGGATTAGGACATGTCACAGGAGGGGGGTGGTCGATTAATTTGGGCCGTGGGTGAGCTGGCAGGCCCTTCCACAACCAGGGCAAATTGTGACCTTGCAGCTTATCTTCCAACAGATCAACATTCCTACCACCTCCTCTTCTTATTGAGAGGACTTTGGGTCTAAGAACGGCTTCCTCCCACCAACCACTGGCTCCAATAGCACCCCAGGCACACTTCCTCCCAGTAGAATCCTCCACTCCCCAACAGCCACTCTTTCCCACAATGGAGGTGAAGGAAGAACTAGACCGCCAAATCCAACAGCATGGACAGGCATATACTGGAGTTGGAGGGCCTACAGAGAAAGCTATTTCATGAGTTCAGATGTATCAAGCATGAAAACCGGAGGCATCATCACGAGCTAGAGGTAGAACTTGGGAGACATCACTACATTACCCAGTTCTTGGAGGGGCAGCTCTCCAGAAGGCATATCACATAAGCTTTCTATGTGTTCCATAGTAATGCTCTTGACTGAACAGAATTGTCATTACGCTCAAAATATTCAATACATTGTTTTTAATCTATCCCTGTCTTCAGCTGATTTGAATAGATTAGAGTCAATTTTATTTTTCATGTTACTCCTAGGTATTTTAATCCTATTTATATACAATTTTAAACAGGCATGGTCGAACCAATTTATTGAACCAATCTCTATATTGGTAGTCATTTCTAATGTAATTTCTAATGTATATGTTTGTGAGTATAAAATGTATTATCTAGTTCTTGTGGTTGAAACTTCTATGAAAGTTATATGTGTAGAAGATCCAAACACAGATTTAAATCTCCACAGATAACTAATAAACCCTTTTTAAGTTTTAATATATGTTTTAATACTTATGATTTTATAATAATTATGATTAGCAGCATATAGATTTACAATAGTATAATATCCTCTATTTATTGTTCCTATCCAGGTAATTTGTCTACATTCTGAATCTGAATCTTCTGTTATTGTTATTTTCTTGATAAAAAAAATTTAGACTACTCTAGCTTTAGTCTTTTAACTTACATTAATTTAAAAGTTATAGACTCTATCTGGGAAATTCGGCTCTCTGTTGCTTATCCAGTAAATTTCCTGGATACATATAACTTCTGCATCCTCCTTATGGAAGAAATCCATTGCTGAATGTCTTTTAAATGGGGAATTTAGGCCTTTTACATTTTGCAAAATAAGACTCATGACGTTTTCAGTTTCCTTTCTGTTCCTAAATAGCTCTCTTTCTTCTCATAGTTTTGCTCCCCTCCACCTACATGAATTTCAACAGTTGTAAACAATATACATTAATATCAATGACACAACTTACATACTTAATATTAACCATTTCGATTTTCTCACTCAACAGTAGTATCTTACCAAATACTGTCTTAAGAAAATATCTTTACTCCCCAGAATGGTAGAAAAAGACTGACTGTTTTAGCCGGAACAGACTTTAGACCTAAATTACTCATATTTTGATTTAAATTATATGAGGTTTAAGAGGAAATGTTAACTTTCTCTATTACTGTATTCTTTTTATTTAATTATCCCTTCTCAACTTATTTCCAAGTTTAACGTTTTTTGTCATTTATATCATTTTTTTTTTATTTTGGATTATGGACTCTATATTTGTTTTAATAAACTCTTTATATAATAGAATCTTAGTTTATCACCTCATTACCCCTTTCCCACAAATGTTCCTTCTCCCAATCTTTCTTTTATTTCATTACCTATATTTTAATCTACCTTTCTCCACAATGTATTAGGTTTAGGAGTAGGGGGTAGGAAAAAGAAGTAACACATCCATTTATATTATATTTTTTTAAACCTTTGTAGCTTCAAATTCCAGTGCTGTTCAATCTTATAATTAAACTAGCGACTTGCCGTAAAAAAAATTACGGCAATGAGATGTGCATGTTTGTAAAGTTGCTTAGTTATTAATATACATATTTGACACTTGTAATGCTTTAGTTATTATTATTATTAACTTTTATTTGTAACGCGCCGACATATTCCGTAGCGCAATACAGGGGATAAAAACAAGGGAAAATACAGCATTAACAAAATTCAAAAAATGGAGGACCCTGTTTTGAGCTTAGAATCTTTGCAGAAAGTGCTTTTTCCCAAAGCATCCTAGAAGACTGAAAACTCGCCACTTACAATCTAAAGGGAATGGAAGGGGCAGAAGTCAGGGAAAGATTAAACAGATAAGGAACACAAAGGGTCAGAAGAGAAGTGAAAGTTAGAAAAGTTTTTCATTTAGAGAGAGAGAGAAGGAACAGTGGTGAGGGCTCTAGCATTTAAAATGTTGTCTACCCCTAGTGTTGAGATAATATATGCAAGTAGGAAAGTCAGGTGATTCCCATTTCACTATATATTTAATCAGAATTGGGGTGGGAGAGTGAGGGGCAGGGAGGGAGGGCAGAACTCCCAGAATTCAGAGTAACCAGTGAGGCCTTCTGAAACCAGATGCAGGTAAAATTTGGGGCTAAAAGAAAACAATAAAATATGGTATAAGGGACCAATAGAACAGAGAGGGAGAGAGAGAGGGAGGGAGAGAGAGGGATAGAGAGAAGAATAGAGAGAGAGAGAGCAGTTAACAGAGAGGAAAGGCAAAGACATGTGGAAAGGAGGAGATCTAGGCAAATTATACAGGCCATAAAAGGGGAAGGGGGGAGTAAAGCCAGGCAAGATACAGTAAACATATGAAAAAGTTTGAACTAATTTTAGAAATAATTCTATGTCAGCAAATATAATGTTATGATGAAATAAGTGATGAAATAATTAGTTATGATGAAATAAGTACTATTGCGATATTAAACATGTTTATTTTTGTAAAATGTTCTTTTGTTCAACAGTAACTGTTAAAGCATTTTGTAGTAAAAGTATTAACATTTGAATGTAAGAACAGTTGAACTTTAAATTAATCAGTACTGTAAACTTGAGGCAATGTTTTTTTAACATACAAGTTCTATCTCAAGAATTGTTAACTTAAATATACATTGAATCCAGAGGAAGGCAAACAGTAAAAACCCTCCTTGAAACGTAGCGAATTGTATCAGAGAGGGAAAAAAATTAATTCCTTCCTGACCCCATTAACTGGTGATCGGATTATTCCCTGGATTAATGTTTAACATAAAAGACAACATTTATTTTTGCCTTAAAATGTGGTTGTGCTCTTAACATGGACTTTGTAATATGTCTAAGTAAGGAACTTGAAAGTATATTTTTTTAAACTTGAACTTTCTTATCTGTCTAAGTAAGGAACTTGAAAATATTTTTTTCAAACTTGTAACATTAGAAACAGTAACATAGTGAATTAACATTTGAACCAAATTAGTCAAAATAATGCAAGGCAAGTGTTTTGTGAGGCTAATCATACATAAACAGTACTTCCATTAATTATGACTGAATTGTTTATTGATTTCTATTTTTCAATGGTTGACCTTTGTTTGTTGCTGTAGTAATTGTTTTAAATTGGACATATAGTTTTGTCTGTGGAAAAGTGGTTCTCTAAAAAGAAAACGCAAGAACTTATACTTGTTGCACGCTGTGTAAGCACTGTTCTGTATGTTTTTGACAATTTAATGTAGTTTAACAGGCAAATATTGTTTTTGTAAATGTAATTTCTGTGGCATAATAATGACCTTTAGAAGGAAACGAACATTTATGTGTATTTGTTAGCCAAATTTGATGGTTAGATTGTGTTTTTTTATATTTTTGCATTTGCTTTTAAATTGCTTTTGCATGGCTTTTGTTTGTTTAATGAAAAGTTAGAGTAAAAATACGTCCATCTTCTAATAAATCACCTTGACTTTCATTCTTTTCAATGTAAACTTTAATAGCCTGTGGATTTTTGCACCGTGATAAGGCAACGTACAATTGGCCATGTGCAAATACTGGTTGTTCTAAGAAAATACCCACAGATTTGAAAGTTTGTCCTTGTGATTTATTAATGGTCATGGCAAATGCCATAATGATGGGAAATTGTCTTCTTTGAAGTATAAAAGGGAGACTACTTTCACTTGGTCCTAAATCTATTCTTGGTATGAAAACTCTCTCTCCATATTTTGCAAAATAATGCATCCTTATTTTTACAGGTTAGGATGACTTGGTTGGCAAGCTCTGATTATTCCTGGTTATTTATGGTACCTTCAAATATATCTTTGTTGTCGTTCTTTAGCTTGACGTCTTATTTTTTCTTGCTTGCTGTCGTTATCAGCCATGTTAATCTGTAAAATAAAATAATGTATCATTAGTTTAGTTTGAGATGTTAATATTTTTTTTTAAATATTTGATTTGCAATAGTTTGTTTGTATGTGATTGTAGTTCATTGTAGCTGAACTTTCTTTGTATTGTTAAATAAGTGTGTTTTATTTTTTTGCTCTTACTTTCTGTGGTAGGTTGTAATTTTTATCTTACATGCATAGCACACTGAAGGTAATTACATTATAGCTTCTTTTAGATGTAGTAGGTGTATAGTGTTAATTGAAATGGATTTTTGTTTTGTTTGTTAATTTCTTTTTTTGTTGTACTTTTGGCTTATAGGCATAGTAGAGGGCAAAACTTAGTCTTTCTAATTTGTCCTGCAGGGGATTGTTGTAATAGTATTTTTCTATTTTACTTAAATGCTTAAATGCAGTGTCTGTTGTAAAAGAAAAACTAAAATGTTATTTGAGATGAATGTATTTCTAATGAATAGCATATTTCATTGTTTTGGTCTATTCTATCTGTCATAGTGAATTTTTCTGCTATGCTGTTTTTTGTGCAACTCTTTAAAATACTTTAATTGTATTTGTATATTACAGTTATCCTTTTTGTTTTACTGTAATTATAATTTTTTTCCTATTTTGGATCTGATTGCAATGTTTTTAGCATTATCCTGTTTTGTGTCCACCAGTTTTGGTATGCATATTTAGGCTTCTTTGTAAGGCTTATAGGTTGTTAAACAGTGAAAAAGAATATTAATTTACTTTTCTGTTTGTGTGATTTTTGGTACAATCCTGTTTTGTGTCCACCATATTTAGCATACTTAATTTGCTTAATTAGTCTTCTTTATGAGGATTAAATGTTGTTGTCCAGTAAAAATGAATGTTAAATACCTTTTCTATATCATGTTGGTCTTTTTTGTTTTATCCTGTTTTGTATTCACCACTTTTTGGTTGCTGCATTTGGCTTGGGGGTGATGGTTGGAGGTTATTTTACAGTAAAGAGGAGGAATACTTTTGTTTTATGTATGTTGCTAATGTTTTCGGATGCTATCCTGTTTTGTGGCCTCCTCTTTCTTTTTTTTTCTCTCTCTGAAACTGTCTTTCTTTGTAAATTGTATAGGTCTTTGTGAAGTTTGTTGAACTGTGTTGTTTTGGTGCCTGCGAGCGTTAGCAACAACTCGCATGCTCACAACTAAATATGTGATACCTCAAGTATAGAATAAATCCCCCCAAAAATGAACAAAGTATGCAATATTTTTGTTTTATAAGTAAATTTCTCTTCCTATTTCACTACAGTTTAACTTCCTATATACTTCATAACCACAGCTTCAAGTTTTGTTTAATCTTATATTGAAACCCATCATTTAAAAAAAAAAAGTTGAATTATTATTACTCTTTTAATGTGCCAACATATTCCATAGCATTAATCAAAGGGGTGCAGTTATTATATGATACTATCAAAATACATAATGATATACATTTTAAACAAAATGAGATGAGGGTCTTGCATTGGAGCCAGCAACTATGGATATATATTGCTTTCTATACAAAGGGATTTTAAAAATGTAAGGCCTCTAAGCCTGCAGACTAAATAAAAGATTTGAAATAAAAGATCTGGAAATAAATCAGAAGACAGTAAGGTAGCAAATGTGTCTGATTAGGAATAGTGAGTCATTGATTAAGGTTTAAGGGTTATTAGGGAAGGCAAATAATATATTTATTTGTAAGCACTAGTGATGTCGCAAATTTCATCAAATGTTCGCGAACAGGCGAACAGGGCGAACCGCCATAGACTTCAATGGGCAGGCACATTTCAAAACCCACAGGGACTCTTTCTGGCCACAATAGTGATGGGAAAGTTGTTTCAAGGGGACTAACACCTGGACTGTGGCATGCCGGAGGGGGATCCATGACAAAACTCCCACGGAAAATTACATAGTTGATGCATAGTCTGGTTTTAAGCCATAAAGCCCCCTGGGACGCCTGCTGTGTTTGGTCTTCCACCTCCTCAAAGCCACCTTCCTCCTCTGACTCCTCTTCTTCAGACTCCTCTCTCTGCATTGCCTCTGTCTGCGTTATTATAAGGTGTGTACTGTTAAGTAGTACTATTCCTATCAGTTTAATCCCTGTTACGTCCACTATTAGTGGACGTGTATATGGCATTGATTTTTCGAACAGGGAGATGGAAAAAATGCTTGGTCGGACCTCCTACTTCGAATTTGGGGCACTGCACGTGCAATGTAATGTGCCACCAGATAGGAGTGGTGTATTAAGTTGTACTATTTATTCCTATTAGTTTGGAACCTGTTACGTCCCCTATCAGGGGACGTGTATATGGCATGGATTTTTGGAAGCGGGAGATTGAAAAAGATGCTTGGTCGGTCCTCCCACTTCAAATTTGGGGCACTGCGCGTTCAATCTAAGGTGCCATCAGATATGAGTGTCACTGTGCACTGGTAAAAGTTGGCAGAGTAGGCGCTGTAGGCCTCACACACACGCCTGTAGGCAGGCAACTGATATTCAATCGATTACAGTCAAAAAAGTTTGTTTTATGTCACTGTACACTACGGTTGCACCAGATATGACGTATCACTGTGCACTGGCAAAAAAAAAAATTATAAAATAAAATAAATGATGTTCTAGCCCTAAAAAGGACTTTTTGGGTTGCTGTCCTTGCAGCAGATATCAGATGAGTCCTTCAGGTCTGTAGTGGAAGCTAAATACACAGCCTGGCTATCTATTTCTCTATTAAATCTCCAGCAGCTACACTATCTGTCCTCTCCCAACCAATGCAGCTTCAGAATGATTCTAAAATGTATGCTGTCTTTCAGATGGAAGGCTCTGGAAGGGAGTGTATGCTGCTGATTGGCTGGAATCTGTCTGCTGACTGTGAGGTGCAGGGTCAAAGTTTCCTCAATGATAAAGAATAGGGGCGAACCGAAAAGCGCATGTGTCCGCCATCCGATGCGAGCATGAAAGAGCCAAAATCGCCGCGAATAGTCAGCGGGCGAACTGTTCGCGACATCTCTAGTAAGCACTAGTGACTGAGAACAACCAAGTGGATAAATTATAGGTAGCAGGAATTCTCAACTGCTTAGGAAAAGCCCAGGATCCCAGGATCATTACCTTTTATCCACCTTCCTCTCTGTTTCTCCCTTCTTTTAACTCCGGTACCTGGAGGTCAATAGTTAATAATGACAGACAAGGTAGAATCATTAACCATTGCTCAAATGTATTGAATCTGACATACATATTTACAGCAATTTTAATTATATGTGAAAGCATAGGTATAATTGCAAGATATCCTGGTCTATGACAAAGGTCTTCATCATAGGTGCTTGCGGTTTCTAAAAGTTTTAAGCAAGCTTGAGCAAGCAGGATGTACATTATTGTAGACTTCAAAAAGAGGAAGTAACATGTTTTTATGGAATATATCACATATATATTTGTCAGCAATACGGGTTGTTGCTAGCACTTCGGGCTCACATAGCGAGCCCTTCAATACTGCGGCCCTCGTGAAGCAAGGGCCGTAGATGCTGGCAAGGAGCACCAAAGGTGCTCCTTGCACTGGAGGGGATGAGCGCCATATGTGCTCATATCTACGACCCTCTACGACTTTAGGACCTTTGTTATCTGCTGAAACAAATCCACATAACTGCCAAATACGGCCAAAATTGTGCACTACACCAAAAGCGTATCTAGAATCTGTGTAAATGGTGACAGGGAGATCTTTAAAGAGGCGATAAGCCTCAAACAATGCAACAAGTTCTGCAGCTTGAGCTGATATAAAGGGCAGGGAGTATGCTGCATGAATCAAAGTTGCAAGACTGCAAAACCAGTGTGAAATTGACCATCAGAAGGGCAAGAACAGGAACCATCTACAAAAACAATTTCTCCATCTGGTAAGGGGGTGGAGATCAGCTCTGGGGGATGTCTCAATATGCATGTTTCCAACACATTCATGTGCTTCAGGTTAAAGGACAGAATTTGAATGCACAGATAATAATTTCCAAAATAGATGTGAAGGGCCTTTATGGTCAGGTGTATATTTGGAAGTGAGAATTGCCTCATAATCAGACCTTCTTTGGGCAGTCATGTGTTGTGTGGTAGAATTGTGCAGAATTGTGAGTACCTGGTGGGTGGTGTGTATAATGAGTGAGTGTGAGAGTCCAAGAGGTTAGAATGCTTCTACCATCATTGCTGCAGCAGCAACGGTCTGCAAGCAAGCAGGCATACCTTGAACAACAAGGGGCAGGACTTTAGATAAAAATGGCACAGGTCTATAGCCTGATCCATGCTCCTGTGCTAGGACCCCCACTACTGTGTTCCCATCCTCCTTAACAAAGAGATGAAAAGCAGTTGATAGTTTGGAACACCTAATGCAGGTGCTTGGCAAAGAGATGACTTGAGATACTTGTACGCTTTATCTTTTTCAACAGTCCATGACAGCACATCAGGAGCTTGTTGTAAGGTTGCTGTGCGAAGAATGTGATCATAGTAAGAACAGTCTGGAATCCATTGACGACAATAAGTTATTATACCCAGGAAGGAGAGCGATGCGTCCTTGGTCTTAGGTTTGGGTAAAAGTGTGAGAGCAGAAACATGTTCAGGAGATAATAGTCTTTGTCAATGGTAAATGAGGAATCTTAAATAGTTGTCTGACAGTATTGCATTTTGCAGATGGAGACTTTGTGGCCTGTAAGAGCGAGCTGTGCTAGGAGAGAAAATAAATCCTCCTGACAGGCTTCAAAGCTTGGACTACACAGTAATAGATCATATACATACTGGAGGAGGACAGAGTCTGCTGGGGGGGGGGGGGGAACCAAGACTTTAGGGTGGCACAGACTGCAGCAGAATATGCTGTGGATGAGTCACAAAATCCTTGAGGGAGGTGTGTCCACGTATACTGTTGATGCCCAAAATTAAAGGCGAACAAAGGCAGGGTACTAGGGTCAACTAAAATACAAAAAAATGCAGAATTAAGAACTAAACAAGTAAAGTACGTGGCATTTGCTCGTATGGCAGTGATGATAGAATTAACATCCGGAACAATGGGAGACCGAGGCTCAACCAAATACGGGAGAGGTAGTAGAAATAATAATTCCTCTAGCTAAAAAATCCTCAATAATGGGCAAAATACCCTCCTCTTTTTCCTTTGACAGTGGGTATTTTTTTGACATACACAGGAGAGACATCCGGGTAGAGCTTGGCCTTATAAGGTGTACAATGAACAAAACCTGGGTCAGTTGGGGAGGTAGACCACAACGTGTGTGATAAATCGTGTAAAGGGGCGGGCAACTGATTAAGAAGAGTGGACTATGCAACAAAACAAGGGATATTGTCTACGGGAATGTATATTGACTGTGTGCACATGCCTATACCCATTAACCAAGTAATCATTTACATATTGCTCTCAACTAGGTAAGCAACATTAGGAGTAAGCCAAATGTCTATGGCTACCTCTGAGAAACATTAAAACAAATCAATAAAATCTTTTGGAGACCATGGCAAAGGATTACATAGAGGAGTAAGAGAAACAGTAACAGTAAGAGAGAGAGAGACAACCTTACATAAGGTGTCAGTAGAGGAGGCAGTAAGGTAAAGAGGGTAAGAGGTAGGTGCCTCTTCATAGGCTGCCAGAAAGTTGAAACAGGGTTCCTTTGGAGGGTGTAAGAAGTAAGGAGAGTCACAAGTAATGCCTCCATTAGTGTCTGCAAAATGATTAAGCTGTAACTTTGAAATCAAATCTCTACCCAAAAGATTGAAAGGGCAATTAAGTGTGACCAAAAATTTGTGAACAAAACATTCCACATGCCCTTTCTCTTTTGGCAGAAGTGTAATAGGCAAGGGGGAAGTAATGAGACTCATAACAGATACCCCTTCAACACCAATTGAGGATTCGCCGGATTCAAAAGTTTGCCCTTTGTAAAATGTTTTGGATAAGGATGAGCGAGTTGCTTCAGTATCAACAAGAAAATCATATGCTTGATTATTTACTGAGAAAGATATTAATGGCAACTCATCCCACCAACTAGACAAATGGGAATTATAACAGGCAATAGGGTCTATCCTCTGGCATCCCTATGGGTGTTGGAAACTAGGGGAGGGCTAATTGTTATTTCCACCCCAGGTAATGGGAAATTACACTGAATGATCATTCTGTGTGCCTTTAACACTGCGTGGAGCCCTACATTCCATCTGCCAGTGTCCTGTCTTACCACAATTAAAATATGAACCTTGTCCATTAGCTCTGCCTTCAGAGTTACGATATGCGAGAATCATGCGTAGATCCCTGAGGATTTCTCAAATCTCCATGGTTGTTATTCTGTAAGTCATTGTATCGGTCTCTGTTATCATTGTAACAATACCTCTGTCTTCCTTTATTATGGTATATATAGGTAGATGGTGCTTTCTTTTTCAATGGTGCTGTAAAAACTCCACCTGCATCTTCAACTCTGACTGCCTCAATCCATTCCTGTGCACTTTTTCCATGACAATCATCAATACATTGCCTTATTGTCTGTGACACATTAGGATGCAGATTGGATATGGCATTTTGCACGAATAGTGCTCCCATATCCAGACTCAGTCCACATTCCTCTAACCAACATCTCATAAAAATGACAAAAAAATCTGACACTTCCTCATCTTATTTCTACTTACATACCAATGCAGGAGACACATCCTGCATTTGCCCATGCATATCATTCATCTTTTAAATTATTTCCTTCCACCTCCCTTTCTTAAATAACTCCATGGATTGTTAGCAGTATCAGGAGGGTTATCATATCTTCCATCTAAGTACTGAATGTCCTTTCAATATATCCCAAATTCTTTAGTATATCTGTCCATCAAAAATATATAATCTGCACCATTCATGCAGAGTCCCTTAGTAGAGCAATTCATCTTCAGGGTCATTCTCAATCATGTTAAAGGGATTATTTGTTAGTGTTGTGGTATTGATATAAGGTTTAACCTATAGCAATTTAGGGTACATATGAGAAGTTTCCACATGCTGACATGGTGGGGAAGATGTGTTTAAAGCAGCCATTACGTGGGGATATTTCAGGGTTCAGGGTTTGGGGGAGTTTCCTCTGCAATCTTTATCCATACATTGGCACATGTTTTCATATAAGGGAAATCCCACTCGGGGTCAGGAACGTAGCAGTACAATGTAGGGTCATTTAATAACATTTCCCTTAATTGCCAGATACTAAGGGCCCTATTAAATTATGTACCAAAATATTGTCCTGTGGATTCTATTTAGGAATCCTTGAACAACCAACCAAGGTTGTACAGAAACACCTTTTATGCAGCCTTTATTTTAATTATTATTGCCACATACTAATTTTAAAAAATTCAATCTTTATTTGTACATTTAAAATGTTGTTAAAAATGCAACGATTAAAAAAATCATGTTAAACCCAAGGTGTTTAATCCTTTGGGTTTTTTGACGTCCAGCAAATTATTAGAGGTTTATTAAAGTTTTATTTTTGTTATTATTATATTCTTTGCTTTGATCACAGCTTTTTTATTTAATTACTTTATTATGCTCAAGTCAATAAAAGATTTGGTTTTTAAATTCAATTGTATTTGTGTAATTTTGGTTATGTTTCCTTAGTCAAATCCTTATCAGGTACCCTGGATTTTAATTTACATAAGATTACATTATTTACATAAGATTAAGATAAGGTTTTGTAATCCTTTTGTCTGTTGTATAGTTTTGTTTATTCATACAGCACTTCTCTGGAGTATATGTTTTAAGTCCCTTTGCATTTCTTTTGTGTTAATCTTTTATCCTGTTGATTTATGTTAATTCAGAGTTCTATTACTTAAAGTGCATTATAATTCAAGTTGTGTTATTCAAAAATTCTTATCTTAAAGTGCTTGTGCTATTTGACTTAGTGCTTATTTCCTCTTATATTACCCTTTTACCTCGTGACTTATAGTCTATCACAGTCACTACTTTACCTTATTCATTTATAGTGCTAATGCTGTGCTATTTTTTAAAAATGTATACACTCCTGATTATGCTGTTTCTTAAACTATATATTACCTTAATGCTTCTGTCTATTGTTTTTTAGAAGGAGGTTATGTCCTCCTTTTTCTTCCGTTTTTTTGCTTTAATTATGCTTTTACTCCTTTTTCCTTTTTCTTTCTTTTCTATTTCCTTATTCTTGTATATTACTCTATTGTTACTATATTGAGACTTTGTGGTGAAGGAATTGGCTTTCTATCTTTCTTTTAAGTTAGTAGTGGACCTGGAGCTTTAGAGCTGTATCTATCATGCTCCACGCTATATTGGCGTGGTCTGCGCTGTGATCGCGCTTACTGATGACGTCACAATCTCCCGACGCGCGTTTCGTGAGGCATTAACTCATGGTGGTCAATACAGACCACCATAAGGCTCTATTTAACCCATTAACTCATGGTGGTCAATCCAGACCACCATAAGGCCTTAATTAACCCATTAACTCATGGTGGTCAATCCAGACAACCATAAGGCCTTAATTAACCCATTAACTCATGGTGGTCAATCCAGACCACCATAAGGCTCTATTTAACCCATTAACACATAGTGGTCAATCCAGACCACCATAAGGCCTTAATTAACCCATTAACTCATGGAGGTCAATACAGACCACCATAAGGCTCTATTTAACCCATTAACTCATGGTGGTCAATCCAGACCACCATAAGGCCTTAATTAACCCATTATCTCATGGTGGTCAATACAGACCACCATAAGGCTCTATTTAAACCCATCAACTCATGGTGGTCAATACAGACCACCATAAGGCTCTATTTAACCCATTAACTCATGGTGGTCAATCCAGACCACCATAAGGCCTTAATTAACCCATTAGCTCATGGTGGTCAATACAGACCACCATAAGGCCTTAATTAACCCATTAACTCATGGTGGTCAATACAGACAACCATAAGGCTCTATTTAACCCATTAACTCATGGTGGTCAATCCAGACCACCATAAGGCCTTAATTAACCCATTAACTCATGGTGGTCAATCCAGACCACCATAAGGCCTTAATTAACCCATTAACTCATGGTGGTCAATACAGACCACCATAGGGCCTTAATTAACTCATTAACTCATGGTGGTCAATACAGACCACCATAAGGCTCTATTTAACCCATTAACTCATGGTGGTCAATCCAGACCACCATAAGGCTCTATTTAACCCCATCAGACCCATAAGGGTATATTATTACCATTATGGGCCTGTTACAACCCAACATTAACCACATAAGTGCCATGACGGTCCTCAAGGACCATCATGACACTAACTACAAACACTACACTATAACCCCCAATAAACCATTTAATCTAAACTAACCCCCCTCTACACTAATCTATTAACACTTACACTACCTACCTACACTACCTACCTCCTAATAAACCTCCCCAACACTCTAATTAAAAAAAAAATATATTTTGTATTAATGTATTAATGTATTGTGTTTTTTTTTAACAGGGCCGCGCCGGAAGAGCTACATTTTGTTTGACCCATAGGTTAGTGATCTGAAGCAACATCTTAAAGGTAAGTGGTCTTAATTATTTTATTTTAGATTAGAATTAGGGTCTGTGTAGTTAGGACTTTAATTATTTTATTTTAGTTTAGAATAAGGGTCTGTGTATGTAGTTAGGATTTATTGTATATTAGATAGATAGGGGGATGTATTTGATATAGTTAGGATTTATTTTAAATTAAATAGATTGTATGTTAGATAGATAAGGGGTATTTGATTTGGATTATATATATTATATGTAATGTATTGTATGTCATGTATTATGTGTAATATATTATATGTAATATATTATATGTAATGTATGTAATGTCATGTATTGTATGTAATGTATTATGTGTAATATATTATATGTAATATATTATATGTAATGTATGTAATGTCATGTATTGTATGTAATGTATGTAATGTATTCTATGTATGTATTGTATTGTGTTTATCTGTCTTTCCTTTTCAGGTGTGTAATTTTTTTATTTTCTGTAGTGGGGAGTGGGGTTGTAATGTATTTTTTTGTTTTCTGTACTGTAGTTTTTTTTGTTTTCTGTACTGTAGGTTTTTTTGTTTTCTGTACTGTAGGTTTTTTTGTTTTCTGTAAGGTAGGTTTTTTTAATTAGAGTGTTGGGGAGGTTTATTAGGGGGTAGGTAGTGTAGGTAGATAGTGTAAGTGTTAATAGATCAGTGTAGAGGGGGGTTAGTTTAGATTAAATAATTTATTGGGGGTTATAGTGTAGTGTTTGTAGTTAGTGTCATGATGGTCCTTGAGGACCGTCATGGCACTTATGTGGTTAATGTTGGGTTGTAACAGGCCCATAATTGTAATAATATACCCTTATGGGACTGATGGGGTTAAATAGAGCCTTATGGTGGTCTGTATTGACCACCATGAGTTAATGGGTTAATTTAGGCCTTATGGTAGTCTGTATTGACCACCATGAGTTAATGGGTTAATTTAGGCCTTATGGTGGTCTGTATTGACCACCATGAGTTAATGGATTAATTTAGGCCTTATGGTGGTCTGTATTGACCACCATGAGTTAATGGGTTAATTAAGGCCTTATGGTGGTCTGTATTGACCACCATGAGTTAATGGGTTAATTTAAGCCTTATGGTGGTCTGGATTGACCACCATGAGTTAATGGGGTAATTATAGTTGCCTGGGGTTAATATTTTTGGTGCGAGTCCTTTCAGGACCTTTACGGTCCTTTAAGGACCCGCGAGGCGGGAAATTTAAAATTGAATTGCAGCAGGGTAACGATCGGTGCCGATTGGGGACCCCCGCTGCAGGGGGTTTATGTGGGGACACTTCGGGGGTCCCGATGGGGACCCCCAGCATAGAGGGGGGTTAAATTTAGGTGCCGCGCCTGGGGTTGTGTAATAGTGTGCCGCGGGCCCTTTAAGGAGCCGCGGAGGGGAATTTAAAAGTTTGAAATTCAGCGGGGGGCCTGATCTATGCTGTGTGGGGGCTGCGGCGGTCCCTATGGACCCCTGCAGCAAGGTATTCATGTGAGGACACTTCGGGGGTCCCAACGGGGACCCCCGCATTGAGGGGGGGTTAATTTTAGGTGCCGGGGGGGGGGGTATTTGGGGGGGGGTATTTGGAGTACCATTTTAGGACCCGTGCAGCAATCGATGAGGAGTGGGAGCCTGCGATATCATCTCGCAGGCTGTCACTCCTCATGTACATTTACGCAGTGTAGATACGTACGGCCCTGCTGCGTAGCTCATACGTTGCTCGCAGCAGGGCTAATTTAACAGCATTGTAAGTTAGAGAAACTTTGCAGTACATAGGGCTTAAGTAGAAGCCTCTTATTTACGAGGCTGGAATTTAATAGGGCCCTAAATGTAGAAAATGATCCTTCCCTGGGGAAAGAAGTAGCTGGTGATCCTAGGCTTTCGGTCCAGCCAGCCACATTATCTGCAAACAGGTCACAAAAATAGTCTCCAACGACTCTAGCAACATATTGTTTAGGGCTTTCTTCTGGCATAGGGCCAGAGAATCTCTTTAGCAACACTTTGTGTGATTGTGTCATGTTTAATATTCCCTTCTTATGGGAGTATTAGTTTTGAAAGAAATAATGGTCTTAGCAATCTTATTTTTAGGACCAGAATTTGGCATATCTCTCTTTGATTTAGTCTTAATATTTCCCATTTCTTATCACAATAAACAGTATAATGCAAAGGAAGCCAGCAATAAAAAAGGTGGAACAGTATAAGCAAAGTGCTTAATGAAGCGTAGACAAAAAGAAAAGCAATTACAGACTAGCAATATTTCTATTACAATTGTTTTTAGCTTAGAAGAGAGAGTACAGGAAGTGAAAAATCATAAAATAGGGTCTTAATATCCTTTACACAAATAGGGACCTTATACCTTTATATAAAGTTAGTCACCAGGACTCTAACCTGTAACAACAAAAGTTCCTTCAACTCAATAATTTATGCTAGATATTTCTGCAGAAAAGGGTGAGTACAAAACAAATTGGTTTTATTTACTCACCGTGTTCTGGAGAATATACCCAGACGTAGCCCCCAAATTGAAAGGTAGCAGAATTTCTCAACTGCTTAGGAAAAGGCCAGGATCCCGGGATCAACATCTTTTATCCACTTTCCTCTCTGTCTCTCCCTTCTTTTATCTCAGATACCTGGAAGTCAATAGTTAATAATGACAGACAAAGTAGTATCATTAACCATTGCTCAAATTTATTGAATCTGACATACATATTTATAGCAATTTTAATTATAAGCATAGGTATAATTGCAAGATATCTTGGTCTATGACAAAGGTCTTTATCATACGTGCTTGCGGTTTAAAACATTTTGAGCAAGCAGAATGTACATTATTGTAGACTTCAAAAAGAGGAAGGGCATTTTTTTACTGGAATACTTTATATTACACATAATTTCCTGTAAACATTCTACAGTGTCACTTATAAGCATTTAAAAGAAAAATAAAAAAAGAGGAAGCTATGTATTTGATTAATTATATGATTAAGAGTTTTAATGCATAAAAGCCCCCAAAATTTTTGCGGGCTCCAAATGGTTTATGGGTTACGGCCTTTAAAACCTTGCGGTTGTTAAAGCCAGAACTTATAGCCTCCCAATGCCTTTGATCTTTCCCTTCCCTAAAATCGCAAAACGCTATTCAATTGCTACAATTCCCCAAGCCCGCAAATGTTTTCACACCCATAAATGGCAAATGTAGGAAAAAATCCTACGAGTACTAGAGAGGACCCGCAAGGGGTTTTAACCCCTGTCCATAGCATTGTAAATGCAAATAAAAACTGCACTGAAAATGACGGGGAAAGCAATGAAAGATAGTCTCAAGCTTGCAAATCGTCAATAAAAATGAAATGATTGTATGTGTCATTTCAGGGTTATATCGATCTCAGGAAACAATGAGTTAATACATATCAGGCCACCCACATGGACTAGAACAGTATTGGCATTTATTTTTATTATTTTTATTTTGCAGTTTTGCATCGCATATCGGACACCCAAACCTAATTGATTGACATGTAATCTCTATGTTTTACTGCCGTAATGATGGCGGTCTAATTTTTTATAAACAGTTACGAAATTGGTGGTAACAGCCTTGTTTAATTGATGATGTTCCTGCCCTGAACTGCTACGCACGAATGCATGGTTTACGGTTTCGGCATTTGGCCCGTAACTTGCAGGCTTGTTCAATTAAATAGCACCAGAATTGTAACAGAGTTCAAGCCTGCAACAAGGCCGCAGACATACGGCCTGTATATGGGGAGATGTGGACTTCAAATTGAATCAGGCTCTGACGGTGGAGTGAGTGAGAGGAAGTAAGAGTGGCTATAAAAAATCTTATTGTAAAGGAGTTATAGAGTTTGAGGAGGGGGTAGAGGCATAAAATGCATGGTATTTTTAGATATTTTCTAAGAACTTAATAACAGCACTGGTCCCTAGTATTGTCTATCTCATAAAAATTATATTTTGCAAATGAAGACAAATACATCAATTAAAGGGTACATTAAGCTATAAAACTGATTAAACAGAGTAACTAGGCAGCTGGTTAGCACATCATGCCTTTAACACCTTTAATTTAATGGCAATATATATAGCAAACATCTTGAACATTTCTAAAATGTAAACTTCAGTTAAACTTCTTTTAAAAAAGAGAATAAAATAAATGAGGCAGTCTTAGTTTATTTAGTAAATGTGTTTAAAATTCCTCCCACATCACTCATAATCACACGGGTGAAATAAAAACAGGTGGTTCATATACAGATAAAACATTTTTACATTATAATTTCTAGTTCTTCAATGCTTCTTTAAACACCTGAAACATTTCTTGAAAGAAAAAGATGAGATGAGATGATGGAAGATATTATGTAAAATAACATTTGTCCTTTTTTTTTAAGTAGACTTAAGAATTTTCTAGCTTTAGGCAAAGGAAAATAATTAAAATGGATTAAAAATAGTAAATCCCTTACAGGGTTGTATTAATGCAGTAACCTAAAATGTTGATGTGTATTATGTGAAGAAATGTAGCTGGACATAATAAACATTATTTTAATCACTTATATAAACAGTTACACATCACAAAATATATTATCAGTGTTTTAATATAAAAGCAACAGCAGAGTGTCTCAACAAATCATTGCCAGTCCTTGAGATCTTATCTAGTGGTCATAAGGGAAAATAAGAGACAAGAAAGAGGGGGTGATTCAGAGATGTTATTTTTAACCTTTCCTTGTAATTAGAACAATGTGTACTTTGAAAGGGTGGTTCATATTAGTTTGTTAATTCCATTAGTAATATTTTTGTTAGATTAGTAAGGAACTTAATACATCTGCAGTAAAGATGTGTAAAACTAAACTGAATTTTAGAACCATCACCCAGTATATCACACTTTACAGGGAGTGCAGAATTATTAGGCAAGTTGTATTTTTGAGGATTAATTTTATTATTGAACAACAACCATGTTCTCAATGAACCCAAAAAACTCATTAATATCAAAGCTGAATATTTTTGAAAGTAGTTTTTAGTTTGTTTTTAGTTTTAGCTATTTTAGGGGGATATCTGTGTGTGCAGGTGACTATTACTGTGCATAATTATTAGGCAACTTAACAAAAAACAAATATATACCCATTTCAATTATTTATTTTTACCAGTGAAACCAATATAACATCTCAACATTCACAAATATACATTTCTGACATTAAAAAACAAAACAAAAACAAATCAGTGACCAATATAGCCACCTTTCTTTGCAAGGACACTCAAAAGCCTGCCATCCATGGATTCTGTCAGTGTTTTGATCTGTTCACCATCAACATTGTGTGCAGCAGCAACCACAGCCTCCCAGACACTGTTCAGAGAGGTGTACTGTTTTCCCTCCTTGTAAATCTCACATTTGATGATGGACCACAGGTTCTCAATGGGGTTTAGATCAGGTGAACAAGGAGGCCATGTCATTAGATTTTCTTCCTTTATACCCTTTCTTGCCAGCCACGCTGTGGAGTACTTGGATGCGTGTGATGGAGCATTGTCCTGCATGAAAATCATGTTTGTCTTGAAGGATGCAGACTTCTTCCTGTACCACTGCTTGAAGAAGGTGTCTTCCAGGAACTGGCAGTAGGACTGGGAGTTGAGCTTGACTCCATCCTCAACCCGAAAAGGCCCCACAAGCTCATCTTTGATGATACCAGCCCAAACCAGTACTCCACCTCCACCTTGCTGGCGTCTGAGTCGGACTGGAGCTCTCTGCCCTTTACCAATCCAGCCACGGGCCCATCCATCTGGCCCATCAAGACTCACTCTCATTTCATCAGTCCATAAAACCTTAGAAAAATCAGTCTTGAGATATTTTTTGGCCCAGTCTTGACTTTTCAGCTTGTGTGTCTTATTCAGTGGTGGTCGTCTTTCAGCCTTTCTTACCTTGGCCATGTCTCTGAGTATTGCACACCTTGTACTTTTGGGCATTCCAGTGATGTTGCAGCTCTGAAATATGGCCAAACTGGTGGCAAGTGGCATCGTGGCAGCTGCACGCTTGACTTTTCTCAGTTCATGGGCAGTTATTTTGCGCCTTGGTTTTTCCACACGCTTCTTGCGACCCTGTTGACTATTTTGAATGAAACGCTTGATTGTTCGATGATCACGCTTCAGAAGCTTTGCAATTTTAAGAGTGCTGCATCCCTCTGCAAGATATCTCACTATTTTTTACTTTTCTGAGCCTGTCAAGTCCTTCTTTTGACCCATTTTGCCAAAGGAAAGGAAGTTGCCTAATAATTATGCACACCTGATATAGGGTGTTGATGTCATTAGACCACACCCCTTCTCATTACAGAGATGCACATCACCTAATATGCTTAATTGGTAGTAGGCTTTCGAGCCTATACAGCTTGGAGTAAGACAACATGCATAAAGAGGATGATGTGGTCAAAATACTCATTTGCCTAATAATTCTGCACTCCCTGTATATGATGTTCCACAATGCATAAACAGTACTCCTCATTTAAGAGCAACTTGGCTAATTATATACAGCATGTAAAAGTGCATGAAAATATCCTGGATATCAGAATCAGTTAATATACCTACATTTTTAATTCATATTTTAGTACAGAACTAATACATTGCCTGTCATAAATGACGGTATTATATGTTATGTTCAATTGTCTTTTCTGTCTCTCTCTTTGCGCCCTCTCTCTCTCTACGCTCTGTGTGCTCTCTGACTCTCTCCCTCCTCCTCCCTCTTTCTCTCTTTCCCTCCCTCTATGCTTCCTCTCTCTCGCCCTCTTTCTCTCTCTCTCTGACTCTCCCCCTTCTCTCCTCCTCCCTCTCTCTATCCCCTTCTCTCTTTCCTTGCCTCACTCAACCATCACTCTCTGTCTCCCGATCCCTCTCTGCCCTCTCTCTTTCCCCCTCCTTCTCTCTCTCTCTTCTTCGTCTTCCCCTCCCTCTCTCCCCACCCTCTCTGCCTCTTCTCTATCTCCCTCACTCCCCATTCCATTTCTGTCTCCCTATCCCCCATCTTACCCTCTCATTCTCTCTCTTTTCCTCCTCTCTCCCACCTCTCCTCCTCCCTCCCCTCCCTCTCTGCCTCTTTCTCTCCTCCCTCTCGCCCTCCCTCTATCTCTTCTCTCCCCCCTTCCTCTCTGCCTCTCTCCCGCCCTCTTTGCCTCCTCTCTTTAGCCTCCCTCTCTCCCCTCCCTCTCTGCCTATCGTTCACCCTTTATCTTTCCCTCCCTCACTCTCTCATCCCTCTCTGTCTCCCCATCACCTTCTCTTTCTCCCTCCTTCTCTCTCTTTTCCTCCTCTCTCCCCCTCCCTCTCTCCCTCTCTGCCTCTCTCTTTCCCACCTTCTCTGCCTCCTCTCTCTCCATCCCTCTCTGCTTCCTCTCTCTCCTTCCCCATTTGCCTCCTCTCTTTCCCTTCCATCTCTGCCTCTCTTTCTCTCCCCCTCTCTTGTTCCCTTCCTCACGCCCCCATCCCTCTCTTCCCCCCTCCTTCTCTCTCTTCCTCCTCTCTCCCCCTCCCTCTCCCCTCATTCTTTCTTCCTCTCTCCCCTCTCTCTTCCCCCTATCCCCTCTCATTTCTCGCCCTCTCCCTTCCCTCTCCCCATCCCATCCCTTCCACCCTCTCCCCTCCCTCTCTGCCTCTTCTCCCTCCCTATCCCCCATGCCTTTCATGTGCATGCGCAACCGCATCTGCACATGCGCAACTACATTGTGCATGGACAGTTGCACGATTTCCCCACAGTGTGTGCAGTTGTGAGTAATGCCTGCGCTGAGTGCAATTTGCAGACATTACTTACAACTACTAATTATTATAGTGATAAATTATAAATTATTAGAGATCATTACATTTTATTTTTTTTTCAATTAGGGGACCACAGTAGTGCATTTACAAGTAAAGCTCATGTTTTTTTGCTGGACATAGGCCCTCATTAAATTCCAAGCCGGCAGTTGCCTTCATACAGCCCGTAAATCTGAGGGCTTGAAATTTGCAACAGTTACAGAGCATTTAAATTGAACAAGGCCACAACTATATGGCTGAAAGCCCAAACCGTAAAGCATGCACCCGTAAGTAGCATTTCAGGGAATGATCATGATCAATTAAGCAAGCCCATAACTACCGATTTAGAAACCGTCAATAGTAAACTAGACCATCATGATGACATCAGTTAAACGTGTCGTGTAAACGTCAATCAAATTTTAAATCAATTTAATGTTTTGATGTCCGATATGCGATTGGGCTCGCAATCGAGTGATTTAAAAATCAATAAAAATTTATGAAGAAACTATTCTAGTCCATGTGGGTGGCCTGATATATATTAACTCGATTCCCGAGATTAATATAACATGGAATTAAATGTTATGCCAGATTTGGGAGCTTAAGACTTGTGTAATTAATGCTAATATCTTACAATGTTACAATAGAGTTCTTACCACTGTGTAATCAGTGGAGGCAGAGATAATAATATATGGGAATAGGCCAGTGACATCATCCCAGCCTGCTTCCAAGCACAATGGTGAGCTGACCATACTTAAGGGAATAACAGACATATTAAATGCTAAGAAAATGTTTAACTTTAATTTAATCTGCATACTGTTTTTAATAGTCTATGCCCAGCAAAAAAACACATGAGCTTTAAATAGGTGCTTATAAGAAAATTAAATAAATAAAGGCTATATTTTAACATGTGATGTGCATGTATTTTAAGTGTTTCTGTGAGCTATGACATTCAGTGCTCCTCTATATTATTTTAATGCAACAAATTTAAGACAAAGACGAGAGGCTTACAATCTTTGAAGACAGAAATCCAAACTACAACTAATTAAAAGCAACAGATCAATAGAGAACTGGTACCTGCAACTGTGCTAAAGCTAATTCTCATTACCATTGCCATTGGCACCACACTTATCAAATGTATGCATGGTCTTGTTCCTGAACATGTTAATTGTACATAACTAAACTTTCAGTAAAACTTTAAAACTGATGCACTGTGTCTGTAAATTTAATTTAAAGGGGACAAAGATACTTCTACACACAGTATCAGACTAATATGGATGTAGATTGGTTGCATTACTTAAATCAGAATATTCAACGTCAGAAATTGCTACATGGTAACAGTTTAGGAATACACATCATAACAGAACTAAGTACATATATGACAGGTCAAGTATTTTGCAAAAAGCAATCGGGTATGAGGACAAGAGCTCAAAAGGGAAGCATCACACATTGGCACTAGATTGAAGGATCAGGAAAAGAGTGAGAAACATGATTCCAATTATGAAAAATAGAAGTTAAATCACTATTAAGCACTATTTTTGGAGAGAGCATGGATTACATTGTTATAGCCATTCTGGACTTTCTGATTCTTAGGCCTCTAATTTTATTGTGTATAGTCAGTTTCTTAAATTTATATTACATTTATTTTTATACATACAGATCATAAACACAAACAAATAACTGTATATTAACTTTTGAAGTGACTCATCAATATCCGTATCTTATTTGTAACCTTATTTAAAAGGGAAGATAATCACCAAAATTATGTTAAATGTAAATTATTGGTGTAGCGGGGAAACGCATATCAGTCTCCATCGGAATCCTTAGGCTCCTAAGTAATAGTCTGTACCTGCATTCACTACACAGACAGCTGCAGAAGTTGCAGCAGTGCACTGAGACTTCAGGAAACTGCGGCCTCAGGCAATAGCACACAGGTAACTGCGGCTTCAGGCAACAGCACACGGTTGTGAGAATACTGATCATGAGGAGTAGTAACTGTGAGTACAATAAGCTTTCATATTATACTGTGCCCTGAGCTTGTTAATGGACTTACTGGCATATGGGTATATGATTTATTCAACAAAAAAGGAAGAATGTGTGTTGTGAAATAGACACATTCTTGTTAACCTGTTACTTTTCTTCTAGGATGCTGTGTAGTTACAAAGAAACAGAGACACAACCAATAAGGCATACATTACAATATCCTTTTGTGTATGATGATTAAAAGAGATCTATTAAGGTTTTATTGAATGTTTAAAATTATCCTTCATGTGATAGCTATTACATTAAAAGTAAAATTTTAAAGTTTAAACAAATATTCAAAATAGAGTTTTTGGCAGACAGTATCTTCTGAACTACTTTTTAGTTTGTATCGGCAGTACACCTGTGGTTTAATATGTAATATAGTTGGCATATAGTGCCAGGACTATTGTTATAATGGAAACATTGGCTTTCAAAAATGATAATGTTGTTTGTATATGTATACTTGATGGAATTGCCATCTGTCGGAGTCCTATAAATAATAATGTGTTTAGAATTCTTGGAAAGTCATTTTTCACCATTTCATAAACACATGAAAATACCATTTTCTTACAAATAAGCTAGTTCCCATCCCTGGACCAAAATTTTTATTTTGAGCTATGGTTATGAAGTTGGATTGTGGTCATGTCAGCTTAAATTAATTTCTATATTTATCCCATAAGTATAGGTTATGATTGATATTTTTAATGCTGTTTTGCCATTTAGTAACACTTTACCATGCAATGTTCTTAACTTTATTTGAAAAATAAATCTTGATCTATTTTTATCTATGGTAATGGTATTTTAGAATAACCTTAGTGTCAGCTATATAATTGTTATATTTGCTATAGCTAAGGGTTCAGTTTATACAACATATACAATTTGGGATAGGAGGAATCTTTGTTTTGTGTATCCTTGTATTTGTATTGGAGTGGAACAATGGCCCATTGTGCATATGTACGCAATAGGTTTATGGTAGAGCGTTGAAAAAGCTCTAATAATCTTAAGTTGTTGGGGGATAGATTGATAAATAAAAAAAGATGAGTTTACCTGGCCAAATGCTTTCTGTGCATCTAAAGTTAATAGGATGGATTGGACATAGTGACTGATATCATGTTGATATAAAGTAATAATCCTGCATACATTGACTGGGGCTTGCCTTCCAGATATGAAGCCTACTTGATCTGCATGTATAATTGTTTGTATTAATTTATTAATTTTCATAATTATAATTTAGCATATATTTTCACATTACAAATTATGAGGAATGTCAGCTATAGTTCTTTGCAAGGAATTGTTCTTTCCCCGGTTTAGGCAAGAAGATAACATGTGCCTTTAGGAATTCTGGGGAGGGGCTGGTACCAATTTACAATTAGGTACTGATGTTTTAGAATTAATTGTTTTACTATATTTCATAGTAGCTATTACTGTACCCACCTGAGCCTGGAATTTTACCATTTTTAAGCTTTTTATAACTTCACTGATCACTTCCTGACTAATTTGCTTTGCTAAGTCTTCAGTCCGTTATGCGGTTTGGTAATTTAAGTGATTTTAAAAACTGCAAACTGTTTTGTTCTGTAGCTTCTTTTGCTTTATTATTTTTATATAAATTATGGTAATTTTGTTTTTAAATTCTGCCCAGTCTGTCTTATAAATATCAAAATAACGTTTAATTGCTTTATTAATTAATATTACATACATAGATTATTATATTTTCATTAAACCACCAGTTATCAGACTGACTTTGTGGCTGAACCGTAGTTAATGAAGCCGCAATTATGGTATAATCAACCATTTTATATTATGAATTTAAGTACTTAAAACTTGTGATAGTAATTGTAATTGTCTATCATGATGTAACATTTCCTACACTAGCTATTATGTACATGGGAATCAAAAGTATCATCTCTCTGTGTAGGTTGTTGGCATCTCCAGAAATCATGGATATGCAGAATTTGTAACCATTGTAAAAAAAATGTTATATCTAAGGATCTCTGATACCAGTGGGTGTTTAGTTACTATGTATCTGTCTATCTAAGTTGTTCATTAGAGCTACATTAAGATCACCATGATAAGTATGCCTCACTTAGGGCCATATTAAACTACAGCCTCGTAAGTCCAACGTGTAGCACATAAGGACTGCATGCTTCAAATTTGGCCTACTTACCTTGCTATTAAATTAGAAAGGGCTGACAGCTATGAGCGAGAGATGCTATTTCGTAAATTAGTTCTTGCCCGTCATGGTTGCGTGCGCAAATGCAAACAATAAAGAAATCTCATAGTTACAGGTTCAGATGGAGCCAATGGGAAAAGTGATCATTACGTCACTGAAAAAGGGGAGGGTAGATTATGAAGTTTGCGATCGGACCCACAGGCCAGATATAACGCAATATTAATAAAGCAGGAAATATGATATTCTATTACATGCGGGTAACACTATATGTCATAACACATTGATTGCAGAGATCGATATAACACAAAATATGAACATGAAATAAAGTCTTTTTCGGGGCTGATTTGCGAGATTGAGAATGTTGTGCTATTAATTCTAAGACCTAACATCACTTTCCCTTATTGTAAATGTACAGTAGAGTGTTTTTATTTGCATTCCAAGTGCTACGTATTGTACTTTACCCCCCTTGCTCTGGAGAACACGTTGGCCTTTGGGCTCCATTTGCGTGTTACGTGCTTGCTCCCCGGTGACCATGTTGCAATTTAATAACTGAATTGAACAAGTAGCGGTTACGGACATGTCAGATCAAAGGATTTACGTAGCCTATTCTCGCCCGTCCTGCGTGTTACCAAGCAAAGCCTGCTGCGAGCTACTTTACAGGGCTAATTTAATACCCGTAACACGTAAATCTGGAGTTACAAGCTACTTTTTAACACGTTGCCCCAATTTAATAGGGCTGTTAATACTTAGCACCTTTACACAAAGTCTGATGAAGAATTATTTTTTTGTGTGTGTTTTTTTGTAAATACATTTACTATTGTATAGTTTGGTTATACAGTGTTCTCTCTATGATTATGAATTGTTTGTGTATTTGTTATGTATGCATATAGCACCATTTATTTTTTAGTTCCCCAGAAAATGTTATGTATGTAGTGGCGTTTTAACTAAAACATTTGGAAAAGTGAGTTTTATGCAAATTTAGGATATTTTTCTTTTATTATTTATATATTTTATTATAATCTTTCATTGTTTTATTATTTTTTTTGATAGGATTAAGACATTTCACATTATGCAATAACATTTTTATTCTAGCCATAATCTTTTAGATTGTGTTTGCTTTTGGAATTTCAAGATATAAGTAATTGCATGATTCCCAACATTTCTTGCTTTGAGCTTCAAAGCTTGTTTTATGTTTTCTAGTGTGGATTTGGAAGTGTTTTTTCTTTTTTAAATAATTTGCTTTACGGATATACAGCCTTATTAAATTGCAATACGGCCAATTGAATAGGGCTCTTTATAAGCACAGAGCATATTTTTTTAACAGAAGTTTTTAGTTTCTGAAGACCTTGCTTTTGGATAGAAGTTCACTAACTAAAAACTTCTGTTAAAAAAATATGCTTTGTGCTTATATAGAGCCCTATTCAATTGTCCGAATCGCAATTTAGTAAGGTTGTTAGTTAATATAGATATAACAAATGAATAATAAACATTAAAAACATTTTTTTTTCCATTAAGTCCAAAGTTAGGAGCCTTTGTCCTATTGTTAACTTCACTAAATTAATTTACAAAGGGATGGCACTAAACAGAGGAACTCTGATGTTTGCAAAGGGATAAATTAAAGAACCATGTTCTAGTCTTAATGTTTGAAAGCATGTTAACACACTAAATCTTAATGTAGAAATGGGTTTAAAAACAAAGAGAAAGATGAAATCTTTTTTATTTTATTTGTTCCACTGTCAGCTCTATTCCACATCATTCACTTTCTCTTGTGGTACTGACTAGATGTGTATCATAGTTGTAATAATTTTTTATGTGTTCTCATTTTTTGCTCTTTCTGTTTTTCCAATTCTGGAAGTAAGTTATGACTCCCATTTTGGTTGTCCAAATTTTCTTGTAGTTTGCATAATGATTTGTAATCTCATGTGATTCTATATTCATTTGTCTTGATTTTGAGTCAAGTCCTCTGTTTTAGTAGCTAGCCGGGCCATTCTATTTCATATTGAAGTTTATCAGATTTCAATGTTCTTAAAGTGTCACAAATTTCTTGTATCACTGCCTTTGACGCTAGAAAGCATGCTTTTAAGTCTTGTATTTCTTTGTGCCATGTGTTAGTAGATAGTAGATTTTCCTCAGACATTAATTAAGTCTATGTTGACCGAGGTGGGATTGTTTGTTTTGGTATGTGAAAATCTTTCATACCTTTGTTAACATGTTTATTTTTGGTTACTGATTTTGTATGTTTCAAAGCCATGTTCCATTTTAGCTCTATAGCCACCAGTAACTTTTGCTGTTTGATAGATGTAGTAGTATGACGCTGTAAAGAGGTCTTACATTAAATAAACTATTTATATGTCTCTCTGTATAGAAACATTTAAATTGAACTTATGTTAGGTTCCAGTCTGCCCTCCAGAAAATGTTTACCTTTTAGATGAGTTTGCCTTTCTTTATGTCCAGTTTAAGAAACTTTCTATCAGTTTTATATTCAAATTAGAGACTTGCCCATCAAAAATGAAAGCAATAAAATTTGAAGTCTGGCAATGCTGTTTGCCACACAATGCGAGTCTGTGCCCCCTCTGAGCACCTTCGGGCTCTTCCCTGTGTACTTTACTCATGCCGCTCATTGCCAGTTATGGCAACCTGCAACTTTCGTGGTTTGCAATGATCACCTTTGGCGCTCATTTCGAGCCTCTCCCCACTCTCTGACCACTGGGTCGGTTTCCCCCCTCTGCCTTCCATGTGTTTGTTTCACCCTCCCTCCCTCCCCCTCCTCTCCCTGCCCTCCCCTGTGTTTTTTCCTCCAACTCTCAGCCCTGTGTCTCTTTCCACCCTGTCCCTCCACTCCCTCCCCTGTGTATTTCTCCTCTGTGTCTCTGCTCGTTTTGCACGGCTCGCGCTGAGTGCCATTGCTTTTATTTTCAAAGTGCCTTGTGCCTGACGCTGTTTGGGTAAGTGTTACTGTGTTCGGCCGTGTGTGTTACTGGGTTTGTGTGCCGTTTGTTGTTTGGGTAAGTGTTATTGGGTTCAACCTTATGTAATACTGGCTTCGGCATAGTTTTGATCCTGTTTGAGAAATTTTTAGTTTTTTTGGCCACCATTTTTTTTCTCGCTTAGCCAATTTTTGATCAACGAAAAAAAAACAAATATGACTCAAATTAGCTGGCAACCTCACTCACGGGCTCCCTGGATCTCTCCCTGTGCTGTGTGTCGGTGTGTAAGTAATTTTTTGTAATTATTTCGCTTTTTTGGGGGGTCTTTTGAGTTGCGGGTTTGAAAAAGTTTGGGCAGTTAAAATCGTAAAGTACAGCTTTCGTCGCTGATCGCGGCCATCGACACGAGCACCTTCTGTGCTCATGTCTAGGCTGTTTAAAGTCTAAGTCCAGGGGGCCTCGCGATGAGCGCCTGCAGCACACATTGCAGCCTAAGTCGTGCCTAAGTCCCTCATTACAGCCTCCATTTAGTTAGTGAACATCTATCCAAAACCAAGGTCTTCACTATATAAAACCTTCTGTAAAAAAAATATGCTATGAGCTTATATAGAGCCCTTTTCAATTGACCGATTTGCAGTTTAATAAGGCTACTAATGTTTTGTATTTTATCTTTTCTGGAGAAAGCATCAACTGGAATACAATGTTTATTAGTATAACTAAATTTGTCTAAATTATTAAAAGAGAAGAACAGAGACGTGTTTTTCACTGTGTAATTATAAGGCCCTCAGTAGATAAAATAAGTTACAGTAAATTGTAAAACTTATGTCTTGTTAATCAAGTCGTTTATATAAACTCTTGGTCTGAGTGGCTAAATGGAAGGGATAGGGTGTTTTGTAATTGCCTTACTGCAGTAGTTCAGAAATCAGTCTGCATGTGAGTAGAGGAGTGGTTTCGGCAGTGTGAGTTTATATTGTTCTATCTACCATCATGACTGCAGCAGTCTTTTCTGCAAGAGGATCTGCTAATACTACTGGGCCTCATCCCATCCACTCAGCAGAATCTCACTCTCCAACTGCCACTTTACCAGTTCTATCTACCACCAGGACTGAAGCAGTGATACAGGTATAAATCCATGTGAATAGGACAATAAGTCAGAATCAACACAGATTTACGAGGTATAGCTCAGGTTAAATAAATCTAAATTGTTTCTATGAGGAGGTAAGCAGAACTTGGACCAAGGCAACTCAGTTGATGGATTTTGGATTTTGCTAAGCATTTTGAAACAGTGCCACATGGGAAGCTATTGTTTAAATTAAGGGATACTGGAATTGCAATAAATATATGAACATGGATTAAAAAAAGTGGCTAAAAGAAAACATTTTTTTTTATGGAACATATTTATATTGGTCTAAAGTGGTAAGTGGGGTTCCTAAGGGTTCAGTATTCAGTTTTCTCCATTTTAACATATTTACTAATTATTTAGAAGTTGGACTGGGAAGTAATGCATCCATATTTGCTGCTGATACTAAGTAGTTAAGTAAATTAAATGAGAAAATGGTGTACTTTCACTGCAAAGGGACTTACATACATTAAAAGAATGGGTAGCTAAATGGCAGCTCAGATGTAATACAAATAAATATAAAGCTATGCATTTGGGAATGAAAAGTAAACATGCAATTTATTATCTAAATTGAACAAATCTTGTGGACAACTACAATTTTCTTTGTCAAGCATCATCTGCAAAGGAAGGCAAATATTACCATGCATTAAGAGGAGTAAAGAAGCAAGGGAAGCAAATATAATGCCAATATATAGATCCCTAGTACGCCCTCATTTGGAATATGGAGTACAATTTTGGGTATCACTACAAAAAGTATATTGTAGAGCTGGAAATGTACAGACAAGTTCAACAATATTTATAAGGGGAATAGAGGATTTTCTTTTGTTCAGTCATTGAGTTGTGCTCCATAACCCTATGGACTGCAGCATGCCATTTGTGAGAGAACTATTATGAGTGACTGCAGCATGACAAATTCAAAAAGCACTACAAACTTTTCCATTGATTTTTGTACTAACAAAAGGTTATGAGTTACTCAGTCAGACTTTTACACCAAAACCCAATGCTAATAAAAATTTACGGATCACTCGCAAACCAGGGCAGTGCTGCAACTGTGAAAAACTGAAATAAATATTATGTATACCAAAGACTATTATGGAGTGCCATAGTAACAGTTAAAGAGACAGTGTAGCGCAAAAAAAAAAAACATTATTTGGCACGTAAAAGTCCAATATAAACATATGTGCAATTCAATTAAGAAAAAAAGAAAAAAAGTTAAATAAAAATAAAATAAAAAAAATGATATTATTTAACTATGTCCATTACATAATCTATCAAGGATAACACACAATCCATTACTCAAGGGATTAATACATGTCAGTAAACCACACTGTCTAGGGAAAAAATTGGTATTCCCTACAATGAAATCTCTTGCGGATAAGGCTTTTAGTTGCGAATGTAGGCAGACTGCCCTAATGTAGAGGCGCTAAAGACACTTTTATTGCAGAACACAACTACACAGGAGGTTTCAATATGTTCTCAAATCTTATTGAATCTATAGCCAGTGTCATAAGAAAGAATGAAACAAAACAAAAAAAATTAAAATAACATGCCTAGCTACTATTTACTAGTGCAGTTCTCTCACTAACCAGGCTCTCACCCAGCTAACCCTGGCGGAGCAACAAAACCAATAGTCCCAAACAATTAATGTATTCTCCATGAGTCCTCTGCAACTTACTTATCAGCTCCACGCCACAGTCTCTCTGTATCTTTTCAACAGAATATAAAAACACTTGTGCCCCTGGATGTCTCCACTCATTTTCAGCTCCACTGGCTCTCTGTCTGCAGTTCATCTGTCTGTCTTAGTCTCTTAATGTCTCTCTCTTTCTGTTGGCCTCTCTGACTACAGACCTGCAGTCTAAAAACAGCCCTTACCATCTCTCTGGCCCAGTCTTTTACAATGATCAGGTGTCTATTGATTAAATTGTGCCAGGAATTAACTCCTTCAGGCTTCCTGGAGAAGAAAATATGTGGCTCTTGGGGTTTATATACACACACATATATATATATATATATATATATATATATATATATATATATATATATACTATCAATACATAACACCCAACGCTCACAGCACTGCTGCCCCACCAGAGGAGTGTCCTGGTGCATTGCACCACCTGCACCACTCATAGATCTGTTCTAAGAATCAGAGTAAATAATAAGCAAAATATTTTTATAAAGTAGAAAAAACAGTAAAGAACCTAAAAATATATATATATATATATAAAGAACTTAATAAAAAATATGTTTGTATTATTTGCAGCTAAGAGCAGGGAAATTGCCACAAAGTTAATTTTAATTAGAAAAAAAAAAAAACATTGATGACTGCTAATCCCTGGGAGCATCCATGATACTTTGGTGGAAACTGTGTGTGTGAGAGGGGTGCCTGGAGGGTTGAGCTGAGTAAAGACTCAAGGGGGCACTTACACTATAGAAAAAAAAAATTAAAGCAAAAAAAAAAAAAAAGCACAGCACTACTGCCCTCCTATCTGCACCACTGGTAGATCTGCCTCTGCCCTGACTCATTAAAAGCATAAACAATCAATTGTATTTGATTTTTTGTAATTCTTCTATTTTATTTGGATGTTTTTCTGTAATTCTTTTTTTAATTTCAGTTTTTTTTTTTTGTGTAGGTAGTTTAAGGCTCTAATGTTAGGGACTAAGGAAATGTATGCATCTTAATGAGGAGATGGGTCAATGGGGATTTATTTGGATCACTATAGTAGTAGTTAGGGTGCCATGAGAGCCCATAAGCAGACCCAAATGTATAGGTTAGAATATAATAGCGGTCAATAGGGGGATGTCCCTCCGGGTGTGTAGGAGGTCCAAATAAATATTTAGGCTCATAGACTGTAGTGTGGCATAGGCGGAGAGGTCATAAATTGCCAAATTAATTTTTCATTAGATTTAATCCCTTCTTTGTCTCAATCACATCAAGGAAAGGTGTAGTTTTAATAGTAGGGAGGGCTGTTACTTATAACATATCAGCTCTCGATAGGTGTTTAGCTAGTGCTGTGGGATGTTGAGTTTACACATAGGGTTTAGGCTTACTGCAAGCTCCTGCAGAGCTTTATCAGAACATGCAGGATTAGAGTAGATCTTTTTATGGAAGCCATGTAATTTTGCTTTATGTAAAATCTTCTGTATAGTAGGGAACAAATCATATAAAGTGATCTCCTATTAGAGTTCACTTTTAGGTGTTTGTTTCAGGAGAAGTGTAATAGCTATGTAACTACCTACGTAGAATGGATTCTTAGGAGAGGCATATAATCGAGTTTTTGTTTTGAAGCTGGGAAGCTTATGTTAATGTCTCTGGCTGCTGAAAATATATATTGATATTCTTGTACAACATCACTTTATACCCGGGGTGGGCAAGTTCAGTCATGGAGAGCCCCACACAGGCCAGTATTTGAGGATATCCCTGCGGCGTACAGGTGTGTCAATCGCTACTTCAGTCATTCTGATTGACTCACCTGTGCTCCTAAAGTATATCCTCAAATAAAGGCCTGTGTGGGGCTCTCCAGGACCCGTCTTACCCACCCCTGCTTTATACCATGCATTTTGCAAGTTATTGTGGACTGATTGTAATGGATCAGCTGTTTCCATTCTTCTGTTGGCAAAAGCCTTTAAAAGCAATGCTGCATATTATTTCATGTATGAATCAGAAGCAGAATTAGTTATAAAATAATATAATAAACCTCAGAGTAGAATGAGGATTAAATAATTTAAAATGAAGACAACGTAAAATGCCCAGACTGGACAGAAGCCAATGGCTATGAAAAAAAGTAATAGGTACTTTAAGAAGTATGATAAAAATAACTGATGAAATATAATTTAGCCATCTAATGACAGATTCCCTCTTAGAATTGATGTAAAGTCTGTTGAAACTGTCACAGCATTAGGATATTACGAATGAACCCATTAGTAGGGATATAAGACTATTCATATTTAGGTTATTATTTCATAGATTTATTCTTCACAGGATCCAGTTCTGTTTAGAAAATTATTATTCAGTATTACTATTCAGTTATGGTCAGATAAACCTGTATTAGTCTGATATAAATTCTTGTAATGTTACTAAAGCATTATTTGCCTTCATTGTGGAAAATTGACATATGGTTAATTTTGTGGAATAAAACAACACATACACTGTAGTATAAACAAGTTTGTCATATCTGACAGGTTGCTGTAGAAGGAAGTTATACACGTAGGACCCAAGGGGTAAATGTTTTTAAAAGTATTGCGTCTTACATTTAATAGCAACAAATGTATAATAAACTGATCCGGGAACTGTAATTTTGAGTAAAATTTGACAAATATCATTAAGAGACCCCAACCACGTTGTGTGGCACAGTGTATATCAACAAAAAGAGAATATTACATTTTGATTTATCCAGGTCTTCTGGTATTTTAGTTTAGACAAGACATTTTTAACTGTTTCACTAGTATTCAGTTTTAAGTTAAATATATCGTCATCTATGCTTTTAAGATAAAACTCACATGAAGCTGGCTCACAACATAGCCATGTCCAAATGCCAGTTATTGGTCAGTGGTGAAGGTACATGAGGAAAAAAGCAACCCAGATCAGGACATGTGGTTGAAAATATGGTTTAAATCTCTCACAGTAAAATCGGACTGAAGGAATGAAGCAAAAATTTGGTCATGATATCCTTCACTTAGCAGTTTTACAATCAGTTCACATATTAAATGTGGTTTAACCTGAGAATGAGATGAATGAATTACAGCTTCCCAAGATATGTCTAATACTCAAAATAGAAAAGTTTCCTGACAATAAACTACATTTCAAATATTGACCTGCACATGATGTATGTTTTGACTGGATGCCGTTTGTCATTCATTGACATTTCCTTGAAGAATTGTGTGCACATGTAATACATATTTTTTTTTCTTGTATAACTAATTGCTCCAGTGTCACAGGTGCAGCATATTGTAAGCATGGTGGAATTGTTTTTTCAAGCACAAGAGCAGATGTTGTATAAATAAAAATAAACACTTTCATTAAAAGCTCAGCAATATAAACTCTGTCATAATATGCATTCTAAGGTATACAGTAATGTCCCACTGTTTCAATATTTAATCATAGAACAATTACATTTTTTGTTGAAACATGCTGTAGTCAAATTGTTATGGCATTTTGAATTAATAAACTTGATGATGGGAAAATGGTTTTGGAAAGTAAAACATTTTTTTTAATTGTATCTTTTATAACAAACTACTAGCGAATTGCCCGTCAAAAAATTACGGCAATGAAATTGTAAGGTAGCTAATGCTGTTTAGTGTGTAATAATGAAATATATAGTACATTAATAAATGAATATACTTTACCTATTTTAAAGCATTGTGTGGAAGAGCTGTGAATGTGTTTTGATGTTGCTGCAGCATTAGTGGTGTGGATCTGCTGTGTAAGCGTGCTGAATGTGTGCAGTGTAACACTGTGCGTGCGCGAGCCCAAACCGTTGTCGTGTACTTCCGCATTGGCGTCAAATGGCGAGTAATGTGTGTTATACGTTTGTATCGGAATATCCGTAGGTGTTTTGTGGTGTTTTGCGAGTTTCTTGTGGTGTTTTGCGAGTTTAGAGTGCTGTAGCCTCGTTTTCGTTTTGTTCGGCGGCCATTTTTTCTCTCGCTTCGTTTTTTTTTTAGTCTCTAAACTGTTTTATTTGAAGTAAAATCGAGGTGTAAGTTGTATTTTTGAGGTGCTGGGTGCTCCCTCTTGGTGTAGGTAAGTTTTTTATGTATGTGGTGTGTGTATGTATTGTGTTTTACATTTTGTAATGTTCGCGAGTTGCGTCCGAGTGTTGCGAGTCCGTAATGTGTGTGAACGTGTGTCGTATGTTGTTTGCGAGTGTCGTAATGTGTGTGTCGTACTGTTTGGGTTGCGACGTGAAGTTTGCGAGGGTCGCAGTTGCTGGCAAGGAGCGCCTTCGGCGCTCCATGCCAGCAACTGCGGCCCTCGCTTTGCGAGGTCCTCAGGTGCTGGCATGGAGCGCCTACGGCGCTCCATGCCAGCAACTGAGACCCTCGGGCAGTGCCCTCGCTTCGCGAGGGCCGCGGGCTCGCTACGCGAGCCCGCAGCATTAGCAACAACTCGTACGCTCACAACTATATATGTGATTGATTAGTGAGAACCAAATTGGTAGATGCCACAGTAGCACCATTGCATAAAAAAGATAATGCATTAGAGGCAATATTATTTTATGTTTTATTCTTAAAAAAATAATTGCATAACTTTTCAAACATAGTCCTTCAAAATAGTATATTTTAAATATAAGTGTTTATTTCATTATTAGATAACAAGTTAAAATTAACAGTGTTAGTTTATTAGCAGATATTCATATATTCATTTCCGCTACATATGGGTGCTACTAACAACTTACTTGCTGGTGATATATGGATTATGATCAGAGACAGACACTTTAAAAATGTCACTCTCCTGAGATCACTTTGGTCCTAGGAAAGATTGTTTCCTTAAATGTGGTTAAATAGGCTCAACTCAAACTTAAATTAAAAAACGTAACTGGTCATGCTATTGATTCATACATACATTTCCATTTAACCATTATGGCTGAGCTATCAGCTATAATGATGCCATCTGTTTTCTTGTATCAAATAGATATCATCTGCTGCCACTACGATGAGAAAATGGTGAAAGCCAGTAAATGCTAAAACAACAATTAACAGACACTAGGGTTTGAGTATGTATGCACCCCTGACCCTTGCAGAAAGTGATTGGGATTGTTGAAGAGACACATCCCGAGTGCATTCCATTTGACGATGAGGTAGGAGAAAGATATTGATGAGATGCAACAAGGGACACAAGTATCAGACAGTCAAGGGAAAAAAGAATAAAAGAGAACATAGTATTAATTGTATGTATTGCATGTACTATGAGCTGTTGGAAATTATTTAATCAAAACAATGATCTAGAGAGGTACATCTTTAAAGCATGTATTAATCTCTGGATATAAATAAGCAGAGTATGCTACATAACTAATAGTTTATGATTAAAAAATTTATGAATTTTGTACTTACAGCACTATTGAAAGCCAGCTTTTTCGAGTGTTAAGGACACCTGCTATCTAAAGGGCCCGGGAAGTCACAAGATATGCATCCAGCATCACACAGAGAGTAAATTAGCATGTGGAAAAGTACTGAATTAATAAACCTGGATACATTTATACCTAGGCATTTTAGAGTACTTGAACTGACCCTTGATCTACAGTATATATATAAAATAAGCTTGCACAGACCGAGTAATTAATTAGGACCTGCTGAGCAGGTCTAAGTGAGGAAGTGGTGAATTTTTCATCTAGTAGCATTTATGCTGTATATATTTATAAACTGGAACATAGTCATGTCAAGAGGTGAGTGAGAGGTACCATAGAGCAATTGCCTCATTTCCTTATTAAGTATTTTTATTTAAATAACAGGATAACGCAGAGAGCTGAGAATAAGACTGACTATAGCATATTACAGATGACTAAAGCTGAAATATAATCAATGTGGCTGTCACATCCTCATTATCTATTGGAGAACTTCAAGGGGTAAACATGCAATAAAGTAAACAAATGATTCATTAAAAAAAAAAATGTAAAAAGCGTTTATCATTATTTTCAAGTATTTTTTGATGATGCACATATTTGGTGGCTTATATGTCCCCTCAAGGATATGTAAGTGTGCAATATTGCAAATGTGGCTTAAGAGATCTAAGAACTGGAGATTCACTTCTAGATGCTGATTTCAAATGAAGTAATAAATATTCTGTATACCTCAATACTTTACAAATCTTCCAATCCCCCCTTAAAGGAATTAATAAAACTGAATTATATAATTCATTTACATGCCCCTTCATTACATGCACATGTTGTGCCCTTCAGTGTGTGCAATATGTGCAGCACAATTTAGCTCACTGAAAGACGGCAAATCTTCATGTAATAAACATATATTAACATACATGCAAGAAGAAATCAACGTTATACATGTTACTAAATCAGTAATGACTAAATTAAGTAATGCCTTTTTTTTTATTTGACTTTTATTTGAATATTTTTCTCTCAATTTTAATTACAGTGACAAGAAACCCTACACGTGTTCACCTAAAATGACTTATCTAAGCTATCAGTCAGCTACAGAAAGAGTTGTGGCAGCAAGAGGTTAAGAACTTTGACAGAGATCCTGTAGTGTGGCTGCAAAGGATAATCACAAGATAGCTTATCCAAGCTATCAGTCGAATACAATGACTGTTAAACCACATTTAACTATTTACTTCAACCAAACATCAATAATTTAATGCTTACACCAACTAATTTAACGTATAAAAATATATGGGTACCCTTGTTGTTACCAAAAACTATAAAAGTTATGAAAATAAAAGTGTTGGTTACAGAGCGTAAACTTAACCCCTTACACACTATAAAACATTTCCACAGTAAGGTGAGGTTTTTAATAGTACACAAACAGAACTGTGTAATAATGTTCATAGTATATTTTTTGTTTAGTCATTCAGTTGTGTCTGAAACCCTGTCACCCTATGGACCGTAACAGGCCATCTGTAAGCCCATGCCCCTGTGAGCTCCATCAAGCTCATGTTCATTGCTTGAATGACCTCCCCTATCCATCTCCACTTCTGTCATCCCCTTATTTATGTGCTTTTATTCTTTCCCAGCAACACAGTCATCTCTAGGGAATCCTGGCAGAAATATTTGAGCTTCAGCCCATAATTATGCCTTACAGTTAACAGTTTGTATTGATGTCCTGAAGAACTGATTTATTGAATCTTCTTGCAGTCCAATGGACTCTCCACCACATAAATGTAAATGCTTCAATTCTATGACACTCTGCCTTCTTTATGGTCCAGCTCTAACATCCATATACTAAGAATACAAAAGTTCTAACTATGCATATCCTTGTTGATACTGTAATATGTATGTTTACTAGCTTATCCAAGTTTTCCATAGCTTTCCTCACCAGAAGCAAGCATGTTTTTAATTTCATGGCTAGTCAACACCTGAAGAGATCTTGGATCCCAAGAAAATAAAACCTGTCACTGCTTCCCCTTCTCCCCCATCTATTTGCAAGAAACTGAGGTTGCTATTTGCTATGATCTTCATCTTTTTATCAAAGTTTCCCTCTTTTTTTGTGATCTATCACATACTGCTTACATCAGAAACACACATTACATTGAGTCCTTCTATGCCATACAGATTTGTTTAAATGGTTTCAACACCCCAGAGCTGCCCACATAGGCACCCTGTACTAACCAATATAAACATTGCATTCAAGAACATTTTTTTATCCTTATACTAATCTTCAATCCAACAGCAGAAACAATGCAGAAAACTACACCAGTACT
The DNA here is from genome assembly GCA_027410445.1 of Discoglossus pictus. Taxonomy (NCBI): domain Eukaryota; kingdom Metazoa; phylum Chordata; class Amphibia; order Anura; family Alytidae; genus Discoglossus; species Discoglossus pictus. The sequence continues at coordinate 161,922,422 of CM050169.1, forward strand.
GGTGAGTTGTATCATTCAAGGAAGGAGAGAGAAGTGTGTTTTTTGGAGCTAAGCCTTCACATCTAATGAAGCTTTGCTGCAAAGACTGTTGTACCTACCTCTTATTATGAATTTTAGGCTAATTTTATAAAGGGTTTTCAGGGGCGTTAACTCTCAAAATAAACTTCTTGCAAATAAGAGATTATGCAAACTTAGGGTAAGTTAATAATGATTATTTTTGTTATGTTGTCATGCAAACAATTGTGTTCATACACTACTGATTCTCCTCTATCAGATACATTCCTAATCCATAAAACTTTAATATGCCTTTAACATTGAGCAGCAGGCAAGCTTATGCACTTTCTTGTTTCACCCTCATCTACTGGTTCTTTAGTTCATCCTCACTTTCAGCCATCAGAGTAGTATCGTCCTTGTAACTGGGATTGTTGATATGTCTTCCAGCAATATTGATTCTGGCTTTGGATTCCTCCAGCCCGACCTTACGCATGATGTACTCCTGTTATAAGTTGAATAAATATCGTGACAATATACAACTTTGTAGCACTTCTTTTCCCATCTTGGACCAATTTGCTGTTCCATGTTCGGTTCTGCCCGTGGCTTCTTGGTCCACATGCATGAAAGGTTCTTTTGAGATCCCCAATTTTTCTTTGAGATTTCCAGGCTTTCTCATTCTGTTATCTTCTTCTATCTCTTTACATCACTCATTATATCATGTCTTCTTGTCTCTTCTTGCTGTCCTCTGAAAGTCTGCATTCAGTTGGACAAATTATTTCCTGCTCCATTATATTTTACTTTCCTGGGCTACTATCAGAGCCTCATCAGACAGTTAGTTTGCTTTCTTTTTTTCTCACATTTGGGGGATACTCTTTATTTCCTGGATCTCACTCTGGATCTGCCCACACCACACTCATGATATTAATGCACAGTCTTGACCATTTCTGATTGTGGTCTGTGTATAAAATAAAGCTTTGCTATACCATTCTAACCGTGTCAGCGTATTTTCAATGGTTGGGGTTATGGGACATCCACATACATCACATTAGTGTCACATTCCTATATCTGTAAACTAATGAGCCCTAATTAAAATGCAATAGATCAATTATGTATAACAATAGCCAGAATAGCATTGGATATCATACAATACTATATATCATATATTATAATAATAATAATAATAATAATAATAATAATAATAAAGCTTTAATACACATTGTGTTTTGTCTGAGCTCTCTGTTGTGACCTGGCCACCTAGAGTGACCCTACATGGTATGGCTCACATCTTCATTGCAGTACACAAGCACCTTCACCACCACCACTTAGCAGTGCTGAAGGGGACCAGGGGGACATACACCACACTAATCTACTCTAACCCATCAGGAGGAGCCGCAAAAACACATGGTGGGTGTGCAGAGGCATGGGGATCAACAGCCAACGCACCTCCATCAGGTGTAATCTCCTCTATGTCCATCCTGGAAGGTCCCACGCCATTGCTGGTGGCCTTGTGCCAAGATGTATAGCCATTCCATTTGGTGACCTCCCATTATGTTCTGCTATTCATCAATTTACATCAGTGTGGATTGCTAAGTGGTGGTGGTGAAGGGGAGGTGAATGAAGCTGTGTAGGGCCAGTGTAGGTGGGCAGGTGATAGCACAGAGGTCAAACAAATCACAGTCCTCTAGGGAAGGAACTGGCAACCCACTGCAGTATCTTTGGAATGCAAACTTGTGGAACAGCATAGGCAGAGACCTAGCTGCATGTGCTGCAGTCCGTAGAGTCAAAGAGAGTCAGACACGACTGAAGGGCTGAACAACAAATATTAAAATGTTCACCGGGTACTTGATATATTTGGTGTGGCGGTGAAATATGGCCACTATTTGTTTTCCCAAATGTAGATGTGATGAGTGAGATGTATATGCAATTAATGTATACTTATATTTCATGGTCCACATTAGAGCCTCTGTGAGTGAGAAAGAGTTAACATGGCATGAGTTTCATGTTTTTGTGTTGCAATTTTATCAGGTAGTGTGTCTTTAATTGCTTTCTGCATGTTGCAGCATGTATTTTCATATTGGCATATACATGACCATTCCAATATACGATAACATTACATAATTTTAAAGGAATATTTAATCAGGTAGTGTGTCTTTAATTGCTTTATACATGTTGCAGCATGGCTTTTTATATTGACATGTGCATTCCAACATATGATCACATATTATAATTGTCTAACTGCGAGACGTCGTCACGCTGCGTTGCGCAGTGCGTATGACTTTGCGATGAGCGCCGCAGGCGCTCATCGGCCGGCGAGCCTCGCACAGCGAGGCGAGCCGTTAAATCGTAGCACTTTGGCAATGAGCGCCGCAGGCGCTCATTGCAGGCGAGCCTCGCGTAGCGAGGCGAGCCGTTATATCGTAGCATCGTTACATCGTAGCACTTTGGCAATGAGCGCCGCAGGCGCTCATTGCAGGCGAGCCTCGCGTAGCGAGGCGAGCCGTTACATCGTAGCAATTAGAAAAAAAAATACGAGGTGAAAAAAATTACGAGATAAGCGGCGGAAGAAAAACACAAAAAACCCCCACTAAATACACACAAAAAAAATAAATAAAGGTCACTTACAGCATGGGGAACCAGGCAGGAGGTCTGGAAGTGAGTTGGAACTGCAATTTAGATCGATTTAGCCGAGTTAAAAAGATTGAAAATCGGCTAAGCGAGAAAAAAATGGCCGACAAAAAAAATGAAAACGAGGCTATACTACTACGAACTGCGTAAAACACCGCCACAGACGTATGTGTTAGAAAAACAACGAGATAAAGGATGCGGATTAACCGCACAATGAGTAAAAAGACAGTAACGAGTATATTTTACGAAAACGAGATTACCGATTTACGCATTAACACAGATTTCCCGCCTTTGGCTCGCGCCACATAGAATTTCCCGCCGAAAACAACGCATTTGGCTCGCGCAACTGCGGATTTCCCGCCTAAAACATTGGTCACAAAGCCTATATATAGGGCACATTTCACACAGGACTGACACTTTCTCCTCAGGTGATGACAGTCTGACTGGATGTTTTCGGATGCGGGGAAATCGCAATAGGTTGTTAGCTCTTCAGTATACTGCTTCAGCATTGTTATATTAAAAAAGGTAAATGTATTATTTCTAATTATTAATTAATAAATTGATAATTACTTAATAAATAATAGATAATAAAGTTAATTAATATAAAAATAATATTGTGCCTATTATTTATAATTAGTAATTAATAAATTGGTACTTAATTAATAAATAATAGAGAAGAAATTTAAGTCATAGAAAAATATTAGTGTGCCTATTTATAATTATTAATTAATAAATTGGTAGTAATTAATAGAAAAATAATATTGTGCTTACCTGTGTGAAAGAATTGTTAATAACATTTATAATGTACATTATTAATTAATAATTAATTATTAATATCAAAATTAAGAAGATCAATAAAAAAATTTTTAGTAATTAATTATTAATGTACATTAATTTTACAATTATTTGGTTATATGTCATGATTACCTGTGTGAAACAATTGTTAATAACATTCATAATGTACATTAATTAATTAGGAACACATTAATTCATTAATTATTAATGTACATTAATTTAAGAACTATTTTGTGTTATGTCGTGATTACCTGTGGGTAAGAATTGTAATTAACTTTCATAATCTATCATTAATAATCATTAATTTGAACAAAGGTTAAGAATGTGCAATATTTTGTATAAAATAAACCAAAAATAAAAAATAAAGCCGATATACTCATGCTTAGATGTTAATGTTAGATTGAGTCACACATTAGTTGAATATTAATGAACATTAATTGATTATTAGTTCATTAGTAATGTACATTTTTTTAAGAAGTCATTTGTAACATACTCATTTTAAAATAACAGTAAAAAAAAAAGCATACATGCTGATGTGTTGAGGTTATATTTAGTCAGACATTAATTTAAGATTAAGATATATTCATTGATTCCTATTGAAAAAATAACAGTAAGATTGAGTTTAGAATCTATGCTTACATATGTGTGTTCATGCTGATTTATTGATATATTTTTTTTCAGGTTTTTAATGTATGCAAAAATAGTTATGTTAAGCCTCATTGATTAAGTAACATATTATACATCAATTACTATTTTGTATAATTGCAGGGAAATCTACGTGAATGACCAGAGATAGTGACGTTTCAACACATTGAACAGCATAAGGATCATTTGGACAGGTACAGAAATTAAATTATGAGGTTTTTAATGTAGCCGAATATATGTTCATTTAATGATATTGATGAAGCAAAAGTTTACAAATATTATCTATTTGATTTTACAGTTTATTCAGATCTGCAAGGGAATAAACAGACAGCGTGACGTTTGCAGCCTTGGAACAACATCAACATCATCCTCACAGGTATAACATTTAATTTTGTAGTGATGCATACAAGAAGGCTATTATTATATATTTGGTGTAAATTTAAATTTGTGGAAAATAGAGAGTACTTATTGAGTCATTTAATGTATGATATTTACTCAAAAAATGAAAAATCATGAAAAGACAATACTAATTAATAATAATATTTAAAGAAAATAAGAAGCTTACAACACTTGCAAAAAAAATAAATTGATGGTATGCTGTGAATTCAATCAAGAAGGAATGTCATTGAAGGATTAATAATATAAAGATAGATATGTGCAGCTATTTCCGATTTCATATATGTCAATAAAATACTTTAAAAAATGGTTTCATTTCTTTCAGTCTAAAGTGCAACAATTGAAAATGTTTTATTAGTTTATTTATCTACTTTCATCGAACAGTACAAAAAGGAAAAAAAATGTAGACAAAACAAAGAATAAACAATAATTGCATTTCTATTTACAATTACAGATTAACATGGCGGACAATGGAGAAGACAAAGTTGAACGCAAAAGAAAAATGGCAAGGGAAAGGAAGCAAAGGTGGAGAGATGCTCAGACACCGGAGACTTCACAACGCTTGCGAGAAGAAGATCGACAGAGACTTTTAAATAAAAGAAAGATGAGTAAGAAAGCCGCAAGTGAGTGTGTTGGGGCTTCCAAGAAACGTAAAAGTAAAGAAAAACATCTCTCTGAACCATTGTGCAATGATTCTATTTTGCAGAATGACTTGAATGTAGACACACAAGAAAAAAATGTACATATAGAATGTGGGTCTGATATTTATGTTGAAGAAATGCATGATAATGTGTTTACTACTGCAGTAGAAGTAGATACTCATTATTGTGGATTACTTAATGTGGTTTGTCAGTTTTGTGGGGCCTATCATTTTATAAAGGAAAGACCTTATGACGGAAATTTCATTAGTTGCTGTCAGAAAGGAAAGGTCAAACTTCCAGTAAGACACCCATTTCCATATTATTTAGAATGCATTATGAGTGATCCAACATTTCCAAATTATAATAATTTTAAACAAAACATAAGGTCTTATAACAGTGCAATTTCATTTGCTTCAATGGGTGCAACATTAGCAGAAAATGTACCAGGACATGGTCCTTATTGTTTCAGAGTTCAAGGTCAAATATACCACAGAACTTCACATTTACACCCACAAGAAGGACAGCAAAGGAAATTTGCACAGTTATATGTCTTAGATACGATGGAAGCTGTGGAACAAAGAATGACACTTCCAGAAAATAGACAGTGTTTGCGCATAGTCTTTGAACAGCTGGATAAAATTATGAAAAAAAACCCATATAGTCAAGCATACAAACAATTAGCACAGCTTGAAAAAGAACAACAGGAACATGCTCAAAGACATCAATTGCCTACACCAAGAGTCAATATGGTGTTAAAAAGAGATCGCAACACTGATCAGAGAAGATATAATTTACCTACTGTAAATGAGGTTGCCATGGTGTTTAAAAATGAAGATGGTGAACCACCTTTTCAGCGGGATATTAGAATATATCCACGCAATGAAGAACAACCATTTATTAATATCAATATATTAAGCTGTAATTTAGATCCAATGACATATCCCATTTTCTTTCCAAATGGGGAACCAGGATGGGAACCAAAATTAAAATTGGAAAGTTATCCCAATACTAAACTTCGTATTCGATCTAATATTTCCATGCTGGAATATAAAGTGGCACAAACTGCTATCCGTGATTGTTTTAATCCAATTTTACATGGAGGAAAACTCACTCAACAATGGATTATTGATTCATATTTACAAGTTGAAGCCAATAATCTAAATTTTATTAAATATCAACAAAATAAATTACGAGTAGAACAGTATTGTGGATTAATGGATTATGTGGCAGATTTAGCTGCCAACAGAGACATTCCAGCTGGAAGAGCAATTATTTTGCCATCCTCTTTCCAAGGATCTCCTCGCAATATGCGAGAAAGGTATAATGATGCCATGGCTATTGTTACTAAATTTGGAAAACCAGATTTATTTATTACATTCACCTGTAATCCACAATGGCCAGAGATCAAGGAGAATTTGAATTTGGCACAAACTACTTCTGACCGACCAGATTTAGTGGCAAGAGTATTTAAAATCAAACTCAATTCATTAATTCATGACATCACTAAAGCACATTTATTTGGACAATGTGTGGCTTTTGTTTACACCATTGAATTTCAAAAAAGAGGATTGCCACATGCTCACATACTTTTAATACTGCAGGAAAAAGACAAGTTAAAAACTGCAGAGAGAGTGGATTCAGTAATTTCGGCACAATTGCCAGACCAAGAAATATATACAAAACTTTGGGAGATTGTTACACATAGAATGATTCATGGCCCATGTGGAGAGATGAATCCGAATTCACCATGTATGGAAAATAAAAAATGTACTAAAGAATTTCCAAAACAATTTCAAATGCAAACTTATGCAAATTGTGATGGATATCCTTTGTATAAAAGAACACAAGGACAAACAGCTATTATCCGGGGCCAAAAGGTTGATAATAGATTTGTCGTTCCATACAATCCACATTTGCTCAAGAAGTACAATGCACACATCAATGTGGAAGCTTGCACTTCGATTAAATCAATTAAGTATGTGTATAAATATATATACAAAGGATATGATGCAGCTACTGTTGTTGTACAAGGTGCTGGAAATGAAAACGAAAATCCAATTTTACATGATGAACTTTCAAATTATTTAGATGCTCGGTATGTGAGTGCTCCGGAAGCAATGTGGCGCCTTTTGAAATTTGAGATGCATGATCGATCACATGCTATCTATCGTTTAGCTGTACATTTGCCTCAAAGTCAGATGGTTTGCTTTACTGAAGGAAATGAAAGAACTGCATTATATCAAAGTGAAGACAGAGATACTACGCTTACTGCGTGGTTTAAATTAAACTGTCAGGATACGCATGCCAGACAATTTTTATACATAGAGATACCATATCACTATGTATTTGTAAATGGTCTATGGCGACTACGAAAAAGAGATACCCATAAAATCATACCACGAATTTATACCGTCAGTCCAAGGGACATTGAACGTTTCAGCTTAAGATTACTTCTGTTACATGTTCCCGGTGCACAGAGTTTTGAGCATTTACGTACAGTGAATGACATAGTTTATGAGACATTCCTATTAGCTGCAAGACATCAAAATTTCATAGCTGATGATACAGAATGGGAGAGGTGTCTGGAAGAAGCAGCACTATGTCAAATGCCTAAGCAAATGAGACAACAATTTGCATTCATTTGTATATTTTGCAATGTACCTGATGCTTTCACTTTGTGGGAAACATTTAAATTAAACATGTCAGAAGATTTCTTGAAACGTTACAGAGAACCAATAGCTCTGTTAAAAACATTGTTGGAAATCCAAGAAATATTGTTGGCTCATGGATTAAATTGTGCAAGTTTTAATTTACCAGATCCAGGACTTATAGATGACATCAATTTTGATGATTATGACACTGAGCTTCAAAAACAAAAAACCCAAGAAAAACTGGCAACTTTAAATAATTTACAGTTAGAAGCATTTCATGCCATCACAAATGCTACAGATGATGAAATGGTCAAAGACCGGTATTTCTATCTAGACGGACCAGGTGGATCAGGAAAAACTTATCTGTACAATTGTTTGATGAGTTATATTCGATCACAGGATCAGATAGCTTTGCCATTTGCAACAACTGGAATTGCTGCACTTTTGTTAGATGGTGGTAGAACTGTGCATAGTGGATTTAAGCTGCCAGTTCCCATTTTGGAAACATCAGTCTCAGATATTCGACTCAATTCCATACAAGCAAAAAAATTCAAACTAACTAAACTAATTATCATAGACGAGGCAACAATGATGTCATGTCATGCACTGCAATGTATTGACAGATTCTTAAAAGAAGTGATGGATAATAAGTTGCCATTTGGTGGAAAGGTGATGCTGTTAGGAGGTGATTTTAGGCAAACATTACCTGTTGTGCCACACGGAAATAGAACAGAGATCATTGAAACATGTATCAAGACCAGTAAACTGTGGCAAATATTTACACATCTCAAATTAGAATTAAATATGAGATCTGAAGGCCAAAAGGAATTCAATGACTGGCTCATTAAAATCGGAGATGGAAAACATCCAGAAATACAGCATTTACCAAATGATACCATTGAAATTCCATCAGAAATGGTTTGCAATGAATCACTCATATCAGCCATATTCCTAAACACTCTTAATAATGAGGATTACACAGACATTGCAAACAAAGTAATATTAACATCAAAAAATATCGATGCCTTGAATGTAAATAACGAAATTTTAAAATACATCAATGCACCACAAAAGAATTATTACAGTGCAGATTCGATTCTGTCAGATGATAAAGACAGTGAATCGAATTTTAATATCGAATTTATTAATTCGTTAACACCATCTGGAATGCCCCCACATATTTTACAATTGAAAAAAGGTGCAATTGTTATGTTATTGCGAAATATGAATCCAAAAAAAGGACTTTGTAATGGGACCCGATTAATTGTGCATGAGTTAAAAGATCATTTTATACATGCAGAAATTATAACTGGGACCCATAAAGGTGAACGAGTTTTTATACCAAGAATTGATTTAGCTCCAAGTGAGAGTGGTTTGCCCTTTGTCCTTCAACGGAGACAATTTCCAGTTATCATGGCATTTGCTATGACCATTAATAAATCCCAAGGACAAACTTTTAAGTCAGTTGGGATTTTTTTAAAGGAACCAGTTTTTGCACATGGACAACTCTATGTGGCTTTTTCAAGGTGCACTAATCCAAAAGAAATTAAAGTGCATGTTGAAGAAAACGAAACTCAAGGTCATTTATTGGATGATGGATGTGTTTACACCAAAAACATTGTCTACTATGAGGTGTTGGAAAGATAGTGGACAATGGTTTCATTTTACTGCCAACATTTTATGGGACTCAATATGATTGCACAAAAACAATATTTCAAGTAAAACATCTAAAGAATGGACAAAAAAAGATAGAGAACAGTGGTTTGACTTCCAGTACTAAATTAAAGTACTCTGGGACTCTTTAAACAGGGGACCACTATTTCAATTATGAAAATATATCTGATATTTGCAGAATGGACTAAATGAAAAAAAAAAACAACAGTAAAATATCCTGAAACAGATTGGAATGGGTTCAAAGTTTTATATTTACATGATTGGCCCCACAAAAACAATTCACTGATTTTTCCATAATTTACAAAAGTTAAATTTTATTGTTTGAAGTTACAATTTAAAATGTTAAATATGTGTTTTTGGAATGTTTACAAAAGTTGGGTAAATATATATGTTGTATAGTCAAATATGTATTGTTACTATAAAGTTTAAGTATTTAGTAAGAATTTAAAATGTATTATTTAAAGACAAAGTATTGATTCAGGGAGAAATCCGATCGCCAGTTAATGGGGTCAGGAAGGAATTAATTTTTTTCCCTCTTTGATACAATTGGACAAGTTTCAATAGGGGTTTTTTATTGTTTGCCTTCCTCTGGATTCAATGCTAATTTAGTTTAACAACAGTTTAACAAATATGTTACAAATGAGAAAAAGTATGTTATTGTTAAAACAATTTAATTACTCTAAGTTAATATAATCTGCAGTTACTCAGTGATAAATATGTATTGAAAAGTGTTAGTATTGGTAACAAAATGTTGCACAAATGTTTCATATACAAGTTGCATGTTACAAAGTTTAATGTTTGGGAAATATAAGTTGAAAGTTACAAAAATAAAAAGTTAAAAATAATTATGTGTTTTTATTTTTAGAAAAAAAAAGGGACAAATGTAGCTGACTCATTTGGAGATGCAAACAAATTTCACAACATTTAAATTTTATTGACCGTCATTTTTTGACGGGCAAGTCGCTAGTAAAAGAATATATTTTTGTAATGCCCATTTTATATTTGTTGATTATTGTGCAGGTAATTGTAATGCCTTTCCATACTTTCCCCATATTTTAAAGTCCACTGGTGTGTTTCTATTGACTTTTACAGTGTTTAGTTGTCTGTTTGAAGGCAGTAATGTTTTTATCTCCATTTGTGGGTTATGGGATTGAGAGCCATGGCGTCTTTGGACATTTTTTGCAATTTAATAGCGAAATTGGAATGTAGCAGTTATGGGCTTGAGAGAATAAAGGATTTGCCGGTGCTCAAGTCAAATTTCCACATTTTGTAGCCTTTTTTCGCCCTTAAGCCGCAAGTCATGAGTGGCTTGCTTTATGAGGCAAATTTAATAGCCGCAAGTCTTACAGGCTACATTACAGGCTATGTGACGGGCTACGATTTTACACGTTCAGGAAATTTAATAGGGCTATATGTCTGGTATCATGTCTATTGTTGCAACAAGTGTTTGCCAAAAAGAGAATTTAAAATAATGTGTCATTGTGTGGGCAGATTAAAAAAATTATTTTGTGTTTTGAAATTATGTTTTTGGAAGAGAGCTATGGAAGTTTTTGATAAAAATGGTGAAAGATTTGATAGGAATGCTTGTATTTAATTTTGAAATGATAATATATGGAATGTGTGGGGTAGAAAAAGTAAAAGCAAAATGTTGTTGTTAAGTGGTTAATAGTGCAAAATAAGTTTTATTGGATGTGAGAAATATTATTTTATTTTGAAAGAAAGAAATTGAGGACATGATTTAGAAAATTTATAGAACATTATTTATTCTTAGACATGGGTGTAGGAGCCAAAGAAAATCTGGGGGGATACTGCATATAGCATAAAAAATACCACACAACTGCTTCTCTACACATAAACACACACTTTGAAAAATCTAGAGGGGATTTGTCCCCCTCGTCCCACCCCAGTTCCTACCCCCATGTTCTGAGAACATTTCTTTTATTCTTTGGACAGGAGATGGATGGAGCATCAAGAAATAGTTAAGAGGTTGGGGTTGATTAGTGCGTTTCATAAAGATATGATGATGGGGATTGCATGACAGCACTTATAGATACATTGTTATATTCCTTGTCAGTGTATGTCTGCAGGCCTCACCCAAGGAAGGAGTTGAAACCAGTGACGTCTCACTGATGTTGTGCAGATCAGCATAAATAGCAGTGTGATGATCATCTATATAGGTTCATCATTTTTTACCACCCAGGGCAGAAACACAAGAGCCATATGATTTTGTAAAGCTACCATACACATTTGAACTTGCTCTTGATTCAGCTGTTTCATAGCATCAGTGGAATAATTTATTGTGGCATCCATTATGATGGCTAGATGATCAATAAAAATGCTAAAGCACGATACAGCAAATACCCCAATGAGGGAAAATAATAAACTCCTTTTAGACAGATTAGGTCTAGAAATGGCAGAAACAGAACAAAGGTTGTGAGGGTGGCCAGTAGTATGTGTAGCAAGAATAACTGACCCATGGTAGCATGTTCCCACCCACTCAGGGGGGAAGCCATCTGTATGCCCATTTACCACAAATATATTAAAACCCTCAAATAGTTTGTGGGATGTGAGTGAACAAATTAGTAAGGCTTTTGGAAACCCCCGCATATTAGAAATAGGAGGAAAGGTAAAAGGCACCAGGACCGAAAACAGAGAGTGGAATTAACATTTGGTGGCAGACATGCAACTATAAAACATGTTAATGTTGGAACATGCAGAGTGACCAACCGATTTACCAGGGCCAATAGCCTTAATACAATTGTAACCTGTAAGATTAGTAGCTAATTCCAGATGTTGTGTATGGTTAACATGTAGACCATAAGAGTCTTTTATACCTTGAATCTGTTGTGATCTAAGAGAAATCCTACACACCATAAATGAACTGTGACAGAGAGGAGTTCAATGGATCTGTAAGATTTACATAAGAAATGATAGAATATGGCATACCAGCAGTAGTGGAGCCAGCAATGTGGGCACAGATCCAGCAATCAGTGTATTAAGGGAATATGCATACATCATATTTAAATGTAAGATTTTTTTATCATGCAAATCTGAGTACGGTAAGTACTGTTGAATTGAGGAGGTATGGTTTCTTGTATGTATCTTCATATTCTATAAAGATGATTTTGTGCAGTGGAGTTACGAGGAAGGAAGGTGCATCTTCCCAAAATAATCAGGAACAGCAGAACAAAACAACCTGTGGTGACTAAGAAGTAAACCCATTTTTTCTTAGTAAATGTGAAGAGGTCCAAGTAGCTGATGGTTGGAAATTTCTATGGGGTGTATAAGAAGCGGAAGATAAAAGAAGTATATGTATTGCTTATTATATAGTTTAAACTGTAAATGGGAGATAGATCATCTTTTATCTTTCCCCATTATAGGTGGATGGGGCAGAGGGGCAGTACAGGGGTGAGAGAACAGCGTCTTTGGGTACCTCACGACCTTCCACTTGCTTCATACTTTGCTTTATCCATATGCACAAACAATCATTCATGCAGTCATATTCTTTCCTTGTCAGCTTTGATTCTTCACATCCATAGCTGCCATAATGTTATCTAACATTTGTGAGTCCAAAACTCCCTCCCTCTTTTGACCAGGGTTTAGGGTATTTAAAAGAATACTTTTCACATTTTTGACTATTGGACTTCAGTACTTGTTAGTTTTCTGGGTATTGCATAAAAATAAAGCTTAACAGGGTTTTAGTAGTCATGTTGACATTTTTAATAAACAGCTTCACAATTTTTAAGACATGTTTAGTAGTTAGGTAGGGACTTACAGTAACTTTTAGTCTTAACCACACATAACAATCATTAATCTAGATTATAGGGATAACAGGAACTTTACACAAGGGCAGTGATTTTTTTGGCGAGATCTGCCTATCCTGGGTTACAGGTAAACCATCATTTAGGTCTTGGACCCCTACCTAATGGAAAGACATCAACCAATCCTACTCATCTATTTCCTCAGTCACTCTCAGTGCTACAACAGTGTGGGGGGGGGGGGGGGCGGAAATGATTTGATTCCCTGCTGATTTTGAAAGTTTGTCCACTGATAAAAAAACGATCAGTCTATAATTTTAATGCTAGGTGTATTTTAACAGTGAGAGACAGAATAACAAAAAAAAATACCCAAAGAAAAACTGATGTCAAAAAAGTTATAAATTGATTTGCAGGTCAATGAGGGAAATAAGTATTTGACCCCTTCGACTTAGTACTTGGTGGCAAAACCCTTGTTGGCAATCACAGAGGTCAGATGTTTCTTGAAGTTGGCTACCAGATTTGCACACATCTCAGGAGGGATTTTGTCCCATTTCTCTTTGTAGATCCTCTCCAAGTCATTAAGATTTCGAGGCTGATGTTTGGCAACTCAAACCGTCAGATCCCTCCACAGATTTTCTATGGGATTAGGGTCTGGAGACTGGCTAGGCCACTCCAGGACCTTAAAGTGCTTCTTTTTGAGCCGCTCCTTTGTTACCTTGGCTGTGTGTTTTGGGTGATTGTCATGCTGGAATACCCGTCCACGACCCATTTTCAATGCCCTAGCTGAGGGAAGGAGGTTCTCACCCAAGATTTGAAGGTACATGGCCTGTCTGTCCCTTTGATGCGGTGCAGTGGTCCTGCCCCCTTAGCACAACCCCCCATAGCATAATGTTTCCACCTCCATGTTTGACAGTGGGGATGGTGTTCTTGGGGTTATAGGCAGCATTCTTCCTCCTCCAAACATGGCGAGTTGAGTTGATACCAAAGCGCTTGATTTTGGTCTCATCTGACCACAACACTTTCACCCAGTTCTCCTCTGAAACATTCAGATGTTCATTGGCAGACTTCAGACGGGCCTGTACATGTGCTTTCTTTAGTAGGGGGACCTTGTGGGTGCTGCAGGATTTCAGTCCTTCACGGCGTAGTGTTACCAATTTTTTTCTTGGTGACTATGGTTCCATCTGCCCTGAGATCGTTAACAAGATCCTCCTGTGTAGTTCTGGGCTGATTCCTCGCCGTTCTCATGATCATTGAAACTCCACAAGGTGAGATCTTGCATGGAGCACCTGACCAAAGGAGACTGACAGTCATTTTGTGTTTCTTCCATTTGCGAATAATCGCACCAACTGTTGTCACCTTCTCACCAAGCTGCTTGGCAATGGTCTTGTAGCCCATTACAGCCTTGTGTAGGTCTACATACTTGTCCCTGACATCCTTGGACAGCTCTTAGGTCTTGGCCATGGTGGAGAGTTTAGAATCTGATTGATTGATTGATTGCTTTTGTGGACAGGTGTATTTTATACAGGTAACAAGCTGAGATTAGGAGCACTCCCTTTAAGAGAATGCTCCTAATCTCATCTCATTACCTGTATAAAAGACACCTGGGAGCCAGAAATCTTGCTGATTGATAGGGGATCAAATACTTATCTTCTTAACTGATCTGCAAATCAATTTATAACTTTTTTGACGTGCATTTTTATTGTTTTATTTTTTTGTTATTCTGCCTCTCACTGTTAAAAAACACCTACTAGAGATGTCGAGGACAGTTCGCCTGCGGACTATTCGCAGCGATTTTGGCATGTTCGCGTTTGCAGCGGATGGCGAACAGATGCGCTTTTCGGTTCGCCCCCTATACTTTATCATTGAGGAAACTTTGACCCTGCACCTCACAGTCAGCAGACACATTTCAGCCAATCAGCAGCATACACTCCCTTCCAGGGCCTTCAATCTGAAGGACAGCATCCATTTTAAAATCATTCTGAAGCTGCATTCGTTGTGAGAGGACAGATAGTGTAGCTGCTGGAGATTTAATAGGGAAATAGATAGCCAGGCTGTGTATTTAGCTTCCACTACAGACCTGAAGGACTCATCTGATATCTGCAGCAAGGACAGCAACCCAAAAAGCCCTTTTTAGGGCTAGAACATCATTTATTTTATTTTATATTTTTTTTCTGTGTAATCTAATTGCATATGCCCGCCTGCCAGCATGTGTGTGTGACAGGCTAACACCTAACAGCTTATACTGTGCTTATTTTCACTACTCATACCTGGTGGTGTACCATACATTGAAAACAACCATTTTTTTCCTGTAATCTAATTTCAGTTGCCTGCCTGTGTCAGGCTCACAGCTTATATTGTGCTCAGTGAAATAAAACAACACTTTTTTGGCTGTAATAGATTGAATAGCAATTGCCTGCCTACAGGCGTGTGTGTGAAGCCTATTGCATCTACTCTGCCAACTTTTGCCAGTGCACAGCGATACGTCATATCTGGTACAACCGTAGTGTACAGTGACATAAAACAACACTTTTTTGACTGTAATGGATTGAATATCAGTTGCCTGCCTACAGGCGTGTGTGTGAGGCCTACAGCGCCAACTCTGCCAACTTTTGCCAGTGCACAGTGACACTCATATCTGATGGCACCTTAGATTGCACGTGCAGTGCCCCAAATTTGAAGTGGGAGGACCGACCAAGCATCTTTTTCCATCTCCCGCTTCCAAAAATCCATGCCATATACACGTCCCCTGATAGGTGACGTAACAGGTATCAAACTGATAGGAATAAATAGTACAACTTTATACACCACTCCTATCTGGTGGCACATTACATTGCACGTGCAGTGCCCCAAATTCGAAGTAGGAGGTCCGACCAAGCATCTTTTTCCATCTCCCTTTTCCAAAAATCAATGCCATATACAAGTCCCCTAATACTGGACGTAACAGGGATTAAACTGATAGGAATAGTACTACTTAACAGTACACACCTTATAATAATGCAGACAGAGGCAACGCAGAGAGAGGAGTCTGAAGAAGAGGAGTCAGAGGAGGAAGGTGGCTTTGAGGAGGTGGAAGACCAAACACAGCAGGTGTCCCAGGGGGCTTGTTGTCACCTTTCGGGGACCCTTGGCTGCTGGGTGGAGGAAGAGACCTTCAATGACATCAGTGAGGACAAGGAACGGGACATGGCTAGCTTGGTATCCAACCTTGTGCAAATGGGAAGTTTGCGGTTGTGCAAAGGGACTGTTTGCGGTTGTTTGCGGTGCATTAAACGGTGAGATTGGTCTGTTACTGTGAAGCGGGTGTAACCCTTACACTACCTGATCGATACAACGTCATACCTGATGTTTTAAAGCATGTTATTCCAAACAATTTAGGAATGTTAGGTGATTTATGCCCTTTATGGCTTAAAACCAGACTCTGCATCAACTATGTAATTTTCCTTGGGAGTTTTGCCATGGATCCCCCTCCGGCATGCCACAGTCCAGGTGTTAGTCCCCTTGAAACAACTTTCCCATCACTATTGTGGCCAGAAAAAGTCCCTGTGGGTTTTGAAATTCTCCTGTCCATTGAAGTCTATGGCGGTTCGCCGGGTTCACCCGTTCGCGAACATTTGATGAAAGTTCGCGTCCGCTGTTCACGAACCGAAAATTTTATGTTCGCGACATCACTAACACCTATCATTAAAATTATAGATTGATCATTTTTTTGTCAGTGGGGATCAAATACAGTACTTTTTTCCCCTACTGTATGTACCCAGCCCACTTGCATTCTGCAATCCTTAGTGGGACTTGCAGAGTTATAAGGACATGTTAGTTTAGCTTACAGCTCATTAATTGTTATTATTGTGCAATCACTTCAGTCATATCACACATTCATATTTACACAATGGACAAATGCAGAAGGGTACTAAAATATCAGTGTTATTAAATGAGATCTCAAAGTAAATATTTTGCAACCCAGAGTTAGTTCATAAAATGTGATACAATCAAGCTAAAATTATTTAAGAAAATACAATACAGTCAAGCTTGAACAAACTTTAACAAAAGCAATATATCTTGGTACCATTAATTACTTCAAGAAAAAGGCAGGAATAAAGAATAGCAGCTGCAATAATCCAATAATTTCACAATAAAACAACCAAACATGCAGCTCTTTCTCTACCCACTTTGAAACACACACAGGGTGCCTCTTTCAGAGAACAAATAAAAACTTTTATTAAAAATCAGTTAATAGTCCGGCATACCTAACCACGGGTCAGACTCCTAGACTTTGGCAGGGCACACTGAACACACACCTAAGCTTACATACACACCTTTCCACTTTCACAATATTTTCCAAAGCAACAAAGACTCTAGACTTATTGTTATAAACTCTTCCTTACCTAGGTTTTCACTTTTGAGCGTTTTCAAGAATGAGGGGGGACATTTGGTGGGAGATCACTTTTACAATCTCTCAGGCTGATCACAACCCTAATGAAAATTTGCAAAGCTGGTTCTGCTTACTTCTCCTATTGATCCCAACTAGTGTTTGTGGCAAAACTGCTGTTCTGTCAATCCTGAGGGTGTCTCAGAAGAGATATTGCCTTCCCTTGTGGGCCACCCATGTGGGCGCGACATAGAAACTTTCTAGCTGATGATACAAAATGTGAAAGATGTCTAGAAGAAGCAGCACTATGTCAAATGCCACGGCAGATGAGGGAACAATTTGCATCTATTTGTATCTTCTCAAATGCTCCAAATGCATTAGCTTTGTTGCAAAAATTTAAAATTATTATGGCTGAAGACTTTATGCAACAATACAATCAGCTGATTGCACAATTAAAAGCATTAATGGAAATCCAAGAGGTATTTTTAACTTATGGATTAAGTTGTGCAAGTTTTAATCTGCCAGATCCAGGTCTTATAGATGACATCAACTTTGAAGACTATGACACTCAACTACAAATAGAAAGAACAGAAGAAAGACTTGCAACTTTAAATACATTACAATTGCAAGCATTTAATTTGATCAAAAATGCCCTAGATAATGACATGGTCAAAGAGTGCTATTTCTATCTCGATGGACCTGGCGGATCAGGAAAAACTTATCTATATAATTTATTGATGAGATTTGTACGAGCACAAGGTCAAATAGCACTCGCATTTGCAACTACTGGAATTGCCACACTTTTGTTAGAAGGTGGAAGGACTGTGCATAGTGGATTTAAACTGCCAGTGCCTATTTTAGAAACATCAGTGTCGGATACTCGGATGACATCATTACAAGCCAAAAAAAAGTAAAAAAGTAAATTAATTATAATAGATGAGACTGCAATGATGTCATGCTATGCCCTACAATGTATTGACCATTTGCTTTGTGAAGTCATGGATAATACTTTGTCATTTGGTGGAAAGGTAATGTTGTTAGGTGGCGATTTTAAACAAACATTACCTGTCATTGTACATGGAAATCGAACCGACATTATCGAAACATGTATAAAGTCAAGTACACTATGGAAACATTTTACCCATCTTCATTTTCAACAAGATATGAGATCAGAAGGAGAAAATGATTTTAATCATTTTCTTATTACAATTGGAGAAGGAAAAACAGTACAAATCCAAAATTTACCTGCGGACACTGTGCACATCCCAGCTCATATGATTTGCAAACAAGATCTTATATCGGCTATATTCCAAATTACAATAAATAATGAGGACTAATCGGAAACTTGCCAACAAAGTCAACCTAACATGCAAAAATAAGGATGCATTGATCCTCAATAATGAAATATTTAAAAAAAAGAATGCACCATAAAATAATTATCATAGTGCTGATTCTGTACTTGGTGATGACAAAGAAAGTCAGGCAAACTTTTACACTGAATTCATAAACTCATTAACTCCTTCTGGAATGCCACCACATATTTTGCAGCTAAAGAAAGGTGCAATTGTCAAGTTACTGCGAAATATGAACCCAAAAAAAGGCCTATGCAATGGGACAAGATTAATTGTTCAACAATTAAAGGACCATTTCATAGATGCTGAAATTCTAACTGGTACCCATAAAGGAGACAGAGTTTTCATACCAAGGATAGATTTGGCACCAAGTTAAAATAGCCTCCCTTTTCTAGTTCAAAGAAGACAATTTCCCATTATCATGGCATTTGCCATGACCATTAATAAATCACAAGGACAAACTTTCAAATCTGTGGGTACATTCTTAGAACAACCAGTATTTGCACATGGCCAATTGTACGTTGCCTTATCAAGATGCAAAAATCCACAAGCTATTAAAGTTTATATTGAAAACAATGAAAGTCAAGGTGATTTATTAGAGAATGGACGCATTATTACCAAAAACATTGTCTACTATGAAGTACTGTAACTTTCATTCCAAGAAACACAACCCATGCCACACAAACTGCAAACAAAAGTAAAAAATAACCCGTAGGCCAATTTAACAACAAAAAACAAAGCAAAAATATTGAGAACCGGGGTTTCATTTCCAAAATTACTTTTTATGTCACTCACAAACTTTTTACAGCACCACTATTTCCAAAATAAACTCTATATAATGGCAAAACACATAGAGAACAGTGGTTACACGTCGCAGACGAACTTTAATGTCTCGCGTTCTCTTTTTAGAGAACCACTTTTCCACATAGGAAACTATATGTGCCATTTGCAACAATTACAACACCAACAAACAAATGTCAACCATTAAAAACCACCAATGACAAAATGACTCAATACTATTTCATGGAAGTACTGTTTCTGCATGATTAGCCCCACAAAACACTTGCCTTGCATTTTACCAAAAATCCAGTTCAAATGTTAATTAAGTATGTTACTGTTTACAAGGTTACAAGTTTAACAAAAAACAAGCTGAAGTTCCTTAATTGTACATATTTCAAAGTTTATGTTAACAGCAGAATGATGTTTTGTTACACAATGTAAATGTATCATTTCATGTCAAATATTAATCCAGGGAGTAATCCGATCGCCAGTTAATGGGGTCAGTAAGAATATTTTTTTCCGCTTTGATACAATTAGCTACGTTTCAAGGAGGGTTTTTACTGTTTGCCTTCCTCTGGATTCAATATATATTTCGTTTATCAGTTCTTAATCTACAAGTTGCATGTTAAAAAATCATGATGTAAAGTTTACAATACTCATTAATCCAATGTTCAACTGTTCTTACATTCAAATGTTATCACTTTTACCAAAAATTATTCACATGTTTAATATAATAATAATAATAACATGTTTAATATAATAATTGTACTTCTTTTGACATAAGAAAAAGGTTACAAGTGTCAAATACCTATATTACCGATCAAACAAATTTACAAACATACACATCTCATTGCTGTAATTTTTTGATGGGCAAGTCGCTAGTTAATTTTATGTATTAAAATGTTTGACGATTGCAGTAGCTGTGAATATCCAAGACATAATTGTAAAATAAGAACACCGGAGTATTGAATGATACTTTTTTTATTGGATAATCATTTAATTTAGAGTGATACGCTTTAGAGAGATGCAATTCTTTCTTTACACCAGTGGAAAATATAATGTGATAAACTGCCCATGAACATGTCCACCAGTAGTGAAATAATATTATCACACACCCAAGTGTTTAAAATTACATATATTTAAAGTTACAGTACCATTATCAAATAAGATGAATCAATAAAATTAATATCAATATTTAAATTGAAATTATTCCTCTTGGGTTCTATTATTATTATTCCCACATGTTTTTTAAAATCAAAATAATAATAATAATAATAAAAAATTGGATGGGGTTAAACATTGGGGGGCCAGTGCTGTGTTTGCATGAAATTATTTTTTTGGTAGTGGGGCCCTCAACCCAGCTCAACCCACCATGGCCCCCTGAACACCCTGGGCCTCTTGGCCACACAGCCAGCCTGGCCGGAAATTAGTCCATGCCTGTTTAAAAAAGAGCATTTCTACTAAAGCTGCAAGTGGTGCTGGGGAGGTGTATCAGTGAAGAGGTGAAAGAGCAAAGTACAGGGAGGGTACCTCACCAGCCACCACCATGTAGAGGATATTTACAGAGAGAGAAGTTTTGTGCAGGCAGAAGGAAATGGAAGGGTGGCAGCTATGGGAAAGAGATTTGGCGAGGGATGTTATTATGGGAAGGTGTCTTAGGGAGGGGAGCTGTTATGGCAGGGGTCTTGGGGTCACTGTGTGAATTTGTAGCGGAGGGCTCAGCTCAAAAGCATTTTACAATGCTGGGGTAAGGGGCCCAACATTGTTTTCACTGCGGCCCTCTATATCCACCACTGTCTACTGAAGTGGTCAAACCTGGAAAAACCTGTGCTAACTACTATTACTCAGTGTGCCAGTGGTGGAGCTATCACCGGTACTCTTCTCTGGAGGGGCTCCAGTGCAATTTAATTATGTTTTCATTTTTAATTGAATTTGTATTATGTGTAGTGTAAGGCCCCCGGCCCATGCCCCCACGGCCCATCTTAGCCCCCCTGTTTATGTGAAGAATAATCAATTTTGTGTTTTCTGCACTTCTTGAGAGCTAGGGTATGGGGCTGTGTTTATTTATCATTCAGTGAATGGAGGAGGGGGAGATCAGAAGCCTTTGTTAGAAAACTGAATGTGGCTCAACTTGACACCGTACAAGTTACCCCTTACAGGCACAGAAGCAAACTGCATGCATCAAAAATGCAATCATTACTTTTCAGGAATGTAAACGCTGGGGCAGAGCTATCAGTAGTGCAAGTGGTGCAGTGCAACAGGGCTCTTCTCTGGGGTTGGCAGAGCTGAGTATTTGTTTTTTTGCAAATTAATTTTATTATCTGTAGAGCATTTATGCTGAAGTTCTAAAAGGGGGCAGAGTGGAGCAATTAAGCACACTGGGGTTGTGTATAAGGAAAGAGGTGAGAGAGAGCAAGGGTTGGATGACAGCAAAGTACATGAGTATTGGTGTTGATAATGGTTGGTGCTGAGAGAAGTTGAATGCTATGTGAAGTGGATGCTATGTGAGGTGGGTTGGTGCGATGTCAGTTGGGTGAAGAGAGGGATTGAGTGCTATGTGAGGAGTTGCTAAAAAGAATTGGGTGCTGAGAGGGATTTGGTGCTGTGGGAAGATGCTGCTGAAAGGGACTGGCTGCTATGTAGAGATATTAAAGATATTGTAAGGAGTTTTGGAGGGGCAGCTATGGATGGAAAAGATCTTGGGGAGGGATGCTGTTATAGGAAGGGGTGCTGTATAGGAAGCGGTATGATATTCAAAAGATTCTGTAGGTTCTGTAAGTGGTTTAATACCTAGGGAGGGCCAAGTGCCAAAACATTTTTACCCCCCATGCTCTAGCTTCGCCACTGTGTAAATGCCCCTTTCACACCATAACTTCCACAAATGTATAATGATTGTCTCCAGGGTCCAACTTAGGCATAACCTTTTTTTGTTAATTAAAAGCTAGCTTAATTACTGTTTTTCCTACCTACTTATGCCTCCTTATTCAGAATAAAAGTTTTCAAACGGTGGGTGTCCATGGTCCTTTTTGATCTTCAACAGCTTGTGATAGAGCAATCAACCTTTATCATAGTGTGTAATTGTTTCCTCTTTCCCCATTCTTAAAATGAAATATTAACGACAGGTGATATTATACATTATTTTATGCACTTTGAACCATACTGGCATGAGAGTACAGCTGCTTTATTGCAGTGTAAAGTAGATAATTGATTAATTCCATTGTGTTCTCCTTTGATAGTTTGTTCTTGTTAACCACATAATTAATGAGTGCCTCCGTCAATTGAATGCAAGTCAATCTCCCATGATGCTATTATTGCTGGTTTTAGCACTGGTTCCACTAATTTTCACATGGCAAGCTGTGGTTAGGCAGGAACCTCTCCAATTACATTGAGGTGGACTGGTACTGTCCAGTTCTTAAAGAGCCAACAGCCCCTAAACATAAATCACCTTTAACACACATGTAATGATTGTCTCCAGGGTCAAAATAAACAAAATAAGTGATTATAAGCTCTTTCAGGGATGATGGTGGAGTTTCTCTAGAAAAGTAGTAGTTCATTACACCATCAAATATATACAGTAGACTCTCAGTTATCCGGCACTCACAGGTTGGTAGATGCCAGATAAATGTAGTTTCTGGCTGCTTTAAAGTTACTATTAAATTAGACCTAGCTTAGCTGCACATAGGATGCTTTGCTAAGTATATTTGTCAATAAGGACTTTTCTAGCAGCAGCAGCTTTCACTCCTCACTTACACACAGGTATGTTCGACTGGAGGGTTGCGGTGCTGAACCTGGGGAATGTAACGCCAATGAGCACTTGCTCAGTCACTCATGCCTGTCTGCTTCCCGGTAAAACTGAATTGCAGAGACATACAGTGGATGCAATCTAGGTGCCTGTAAGCATTTTGTGGCATGACAACCTGGCTCCTGGCATTTGTTGAGCCCTATAAAATGTTATTTTTATTTAAAGTAAAGTTTTCATCTTTTTTCTGGTTGCTTGAGAGTTCTGGTTGCTTGAGTTCTTGTTAACGGAGAGTCTACCGTATAATATAAAATCCTAATCCCAATGTGTAGGGTTAGGCCTTGGACTTATATACATATGTGAGTCATAGCAAATGGTAATAAATCTAAATCTAAATAAATCTTAAAGTTTTGCATTTATCAAGCCAGGGATAAAATGTGAAGATAGCATGTAAAGTTAAACATCTTTATTTCCCTTCTATTTTATAGGAGCCATTTATCAGTAAATATTTAAAGAGTTAAAATGTATCCATGCCTGAAACATCTCCAGTAGAAAAGCTGGGCAGTTCAGCTATTTTGTGTTGTCACTCAGTACTTAACTCTGCCCTATGTATTACGAGAAAAAAACAATTTCTATAGACCTTTTTTTCCTAAAAGGAACTCAAAGTGCTTAAAAGAAAAAAGAAAAAAGAAGAGAGAGAGAGAAAGATATGTAAGTTATTGGAAGGCCTGTGTGATGAGCATGGTCTTCAGTCTCTTTTAAAAAATGTTTAAATTAGGGACCTCTCTTATTGAATGTGGTAGATAGTTCCAGAATATTGGACCTACATGCAAAAAAGCTCAGTATTCGTAGTTTTGTGAAGAGATTATGTTTAATAGATGTTCACCTCAGCGCATGATTTAGAACATAAGGAGTGAAAAGCTCTTTCAGATACCCAGGGCCTTCATCATGTTGAACAGGGCTTTCCAAACCAGTCCTCTAGGCAGCCCAGACAGGTCAGGTACTCGATTTAACAGTGTGAACACAGGTGAGGCAATTAGTATTCAACAGAACCTCCAATTTTCTCACCTGTGCTCACGCAGTGAAATAGAAAATCTGCCTGGAAACCACTGATGTAGAACTTTGTATGTCAGCAAGCTTGAAATATATGTGATCTTTTACATGGAGCCAGTGTAAGGCACAGAGGACAGGTGTTACGTAGCAAGAACATGGTTGTTTTGTTAATAACCTTGTGGCAGAATTCTTTATCAACTGTAAATGATGTAGCTCTTTATTTCATAGTCCTGGATAAAGTCAGTTGCAGTAGTGATGATATAAAGGCATGAACCAACATAGGGAGGTCTTCAGGGAATTCCCAGTGCCTTATCCTGACTAAGTTCCCCAGATAGAAAAACAAGAATTTGATCACAGCTGATATTTGTTATTTTACGTCAGACCAAAGTGTCTTTAGCCAAAACTATTAATTATCCCTTATTGTTGTTCAGTTCTCAGTAGGGGCACCAACCTAACAATCATACAATATCAGCTTTTCCAAATGAGACAGGCATAATTACATAGTTACATAGGGCCTCATTCTATTAGCGGCCGCAGCCATTGCGGGGCCGCAAGGACCCCCCGCAAGCTATTCGGCTATTCTATTCCCATACGGCCGGGGGCTCCGGCAGGCTTGCGGCCGGTGCCTTGCTATCTCTTGCGGCCGCTCGCGCCGGAGGAAAGCCTTTGATCTAAAACGGCCGCAAGAGTTTCGCCCATAAGAAATTCCTATTTGCAATTCAATTGCTCCGGGAACCCTCTCTGCAAGGCTAAAAACGAGCCGCAGCTTACTTGCAGGAAAGAGGTCCTGCTAGCACCAATTAAGCACATAAAATAGCTCAATTAAAGCCATCCTGTACTTTGAGAAGACTATAAAGGGATTTTAGGTGTTAGAAAAAATAGCACATAATTATCCTATACTCAAATCCGTAAAATATTTTATTTTTAATATCCGTAAAATATCCATGTAAAAAGTCCAGAGTGCTTGGAGCACTTCAGACCCGCCCACGCCGCAGCCGGAAAATAAACAGTTAATTTGAACTCGGGTTTGGGCTGATGTGCAAGCTTGAGAGTGGGTTACTTTTAATCCTCATGTCCCCCATGATCCCTAGCATTTACAGAGCTGTACAGTGCAGGCTTGAATTTATTTTTGCGTTTTTAGATTTCACAGCTTACGGCCGGTTTCAAGATATGCGGCCAGCCGTAAGAGGAGATACCTTGCGGGGCCGTATAATAGAATCGCGAGTTAACTGAACCCCCGCAAGGAATCGCAGCCTTACGGCTGATTTACGGCCGATAATAGAATGAGGCCCATAGTATTTAAGGTTGAAAAAAGACTTTCAGTCCATCAAGTTCAACCTTTTAAGATCTCCTCTGATCTGCAATATGCGGATTAACTATTAATTAATTAGTTGTATATATAAAAATATAATAATAATCAATTCACTCCTGATCCCAGACACCAGCGACCGGACTTCTCCCTGGATCAATACTGCCTCTCTAATTATCCATGATAACCCTGAATTATCCATGATAACCCTGACAGCAACACTTGATATAAATTTTAATAATACAACAACGTTTCCTTGTTGAATGTGTCCATCAACACTAAAATAATATTACTATACATGCACTTGTTTTAATTATATTTATTTAAAATGCAAGGGTGTGTCTTTGCCAAGGTAAAACAATGTAATACCCATTCAGGGAATAAAAAAACAAAGGCTTGTCGGTTACCATTTACAGTATCATAGCCAAATGGAAAGAACATGTCACAACAGCAAACCTGCCAAGAGACGACCACCTACCAAAACTCAAGGACCGGGCAAGGAGGGCATTAATCAGAGAGGCAGCACAGAGACCTAAGGTAACCCTGGAGGAGCTGCAGAGTTCCACAGCAGAGACTGGAGTATCTGTACATAGGACGACAAAAAGCTGTACACTGTATAGAGTTAGGCTTTATGGCAGAGTGGCCAGCAAAATACAAAATGGCACATTTTGAGTTTGCGAAAAGGCATGCGGGAGACTCCCAAAATGTATGGAGGAAGATGCTCTGGTCCGATGAGACTAAAATTTAACTTTTTGGCCATCAAAGAAAATGCTATGTCTGGGTCAAACCCAACACATCGCATCACCCAAAGAACACAATCCCCACAGTGAAACATGGTGGTGGCTGCATCATGCTGTGGGGATGTATTTCAGCAGCCAGGACTGGGAAACTAGTCAGAGTTGAGCGAGATGCATGGTGCTAAATGCAGGGATATACTTGATCAAAACCTGTACCACTCTGTGTGTAATTTGAGGCTTGGACGGAGGTTCACCTTCCAATAGGACAATGACCCCAAACACACTGCTAAAGCAACACTTGAGTGGTGTAAGGGGAAACATGTAAATGTGTTGGAATGGCCTAGTCAAAGCCCAGACCTCAATCCAATAGAAAATCAGACATAAAGGTTGCTGTTCACAAGCGCAAACCATCCAACTTGAAAGAGCTGGAGCGGTTTTGCAAAGAGGAATGGGCAAAAATCGCAGTGGTAATATGTGGCAAGCTCATAGAGACTTATCCAAAGTGACTTGGAGCTGTGATTGCTGCAAAAGGAGGCTCTACAAAGTATTGACTTTAGGGGGATGAATAGTTATTCACATTGACTTTTTCTGTTATTTTGGACTATTTGTTGTGTGCTTCACAATAAAAAAAAAACATCTTCAAAATTGTGGGCATGTTCTGTAAATTAAATTATGGAAATCCTCAAGCAGTCCATGTTAATTCCAGGTTGTGAGGCAACAAAACACGAAAAATGCCAAGGGGGTGAATACTTTTGCAAGACATTGTAGGATTGCCTCGAAAATCCAAGATATTTTTACTCCCAGAAGACCTCATAATGGGTGGATATAAGAAGCTAAAATGGAGGTGTACAATCTGATGTTTGAAAGTGTTTAGTAGTGAATAATACTTTTCTAAACAATTGAATACGATTTTTATTAAAAATCAATGTCAGATTAAAACATAAGCTCTAGTTATTAGTGCACTCCAGGAGCTCTTGTGCAAGTGAGGTTGTAAATCATTTTAGTCTTGATAATAAAACATTATGAAGACATATTTGCGTTTTTTAATATATATGTCCACACAAAACAAGTTACATCTTCCTAATGTTCAAAAACATTCCTTCCCCCCCCCCCCCCTTTGTATTAGATTTGTTTTTTTACATTGGATGTTGGAAAAGGAAGTGAAGAGAGAAAAGAAGGGAAAAAAAGTAAAGAAAAAAGGTAGAATTTAAAAATGAGTTCGAAAAATTTCTCAATGAGCAAACTTTGTATGAAACATAATTGTGCCTATATGTAAGAATCAATCCTTTGTATATATTTTTGTATCGGTTTTTGTATTTTTATGTTGATCTTTTCTTTCTTTGTATGTTTTAAGTAAAATAAAATAATTATTACTTAAAAAAAAAAAATTCTTCTATATAATAATCAGAAAGCTTAGTAACTTTTCATAATGGGTGCTAACCCTGAAAAGTACTAGCATAATTGTAATCTGTAAAAGTTATTAATTGTGAAATCTTAAGGACATAAGATAATTCTAAAGATAAACCTGGGACATTATTAATTGACTTTATTAAGCCTTAAACTGGGAACTCCATTTGCATAGTGTATTAGAATATTTTTATTATGAAAATCTCAGTCTCAATATATCAAATTTAATGAAATTTTTCTACCTTGCAGTAATGAATACTAACATTGAAGCTCACCTTTCAAATGACAGCTATACAGGGTAATAGTTATGAAATATTTCCATACTAGATCCACTAAGTATAAAAGTTATTGTGACTTCACTAATGGACCTACAGTAATTAAGATGTGTATGTAGTGCCTTATTTTAAGCATAATCTCTGTACATAAGCAATAACTATGGAATTTGTAATATTATCTGGTTATCTCTTTTTTAAAAGCACAGCTTGAATTTAAAAGAACTGTATCAAAAATGTTATATAGGAGAGACAAAAAGCACCATTGTCTAATAACAAGAAAGGGGATAAATGCATATTATTAGAATATAGAAATGTAATTCAGCATCAGCATTTCTCTTTATTATTATGGAAAAATTATTTGGCTGCACAGACAGTTATACATTGTCATGTTGATTTTACATAGACATATCAATGGTAATATACAATACTTCCATATACTTTTTCCTTAAAAAAAAGGGGGGGGGGAGTAGTGGAAAGGAGAGAAATAAATGGAGAGAAGGAGAGTTAGGGGTAGTTATTTAAAATGCTGATGTGGTCCCATTTTCACGGTTCTGCAATGAATTATAATGTTACATGTCTTTTCATGCTTTTAACGTACATTATTGTGTGTTTAATTTCTGCTAAATCTTTTATAAATGTTTGAAAAAGTCCTTGCGAGTCCTATTTAGTACTGGTAATATATTTGACAGAATCTTGATACTTTTTTCAGTTGCGGATTAGACCTTATATGTGAGCTAGAGCTTCGGGTATAATAGAATATCGATTTTGTGTAACTTTAATTATTTAGTGCTCATAATGTTCGAGCTGTGTTAAAACCAATGGAGTTTTAAGCTAGAATTTGTGACTTTGGCTGGCCCGTAGTGATTGTGGGAAGGTTACTCATAATGGGATTGCAAATAGCTAATAGAATATGTGGCTATTTTAAGAGCAGTTTTAAGTTTGTATACATTTATGAATTGGGCAGTAGATGTGGGCCTAATATCTTCTCCTAACTGTAGAAGTACTTCTAAAAACTAAAGTCTGTATTACATTTGTCCAGTTACAAGTGCAGTTCTTTTTTAAATATAGGCATTTAATTGTCATTTAATAAATTATATTTCAGTAACTGTATTTCTAAATTTCACTATCAATGAAAGCTTTCATGGTTCCTTATCCTCACATTAATTAAGTAGTATATCTTGGTAAAAATCGGTATTTTCAGGATATTATACTATATTCATAATGTATAGGTGTTTTATCTAAAACAGCATTCTGTCTAATTCACTATAACCATCTTTTGTGGTTAATATGTTTAAACTTTTATTCTGTATCGATAACTAATATAACCTGCTTTAAAATAATTATATATAACAGAGATATACAGACAATAAGTGAAGTCATACATTCTATTAAAACTTCAGATGTAAAATGCCATCTACTAAATGGAATAAATAATAATAGTAATAATAAAAATAACATGAGACAGGAAGAGGCAGGGGTGATGGAGGGCAGAGGAGAGTGTTGAATGTGGCAAACAAACCTTTGGGGTTGGAGGCCAAAGTCGATATTAGTGAAGACAAGTAGACCGAGGACACAGTGATAGGAGTGTAGAATAAGCTTGTAGTAGGTCAGCTAAAATGCGATTTTCATCAATAATTATTCAGCAGTACAAGAGCACCTCTGGATGTAACATGTTTGTGTGTTGTGTCATGGTTGTAGTTGAGAGCAAGGGCATCTGCCTGTGGTTATGGGGGCAAGAGTGTCAAGGGTGGAGGTTGGAGTTAAGTTGTATTATGTGGTGGCAAAGCTAGGGCAAGTGAGGGTAGTGAGGAGACTGAGGAAGATATTGTGGGTCAAGTGCTTGCAGGTTTCTGTGAGTTCTGGTAGCTGGGAGGCATGAAGGGCAGTAAGTGGTAGGTGTGGGGAGGCTGTAGGTTAGGAGATGGTGGTCAGACAGAGGGAGTGGGGAGATGATAAGGTTGGTGATAGTGCAGTGATTGGTAAAAAATGAGGTGAAGAGAGTGTCAATCCTGGATTCTGTCCATTGTGGGAGGCAGAGGAAAGTAAATGCAATTAACTTTGCAGCTGTAGGGGAGGTTGGAATGTCATTGGCAATGCAGAAATCACCAAGAACAAGTGATGAAATTGAGAGGATGGTCCAGGCGGGTGATAGTTTACCCAAGAGGTGAATTGTGTGAACCGAAAGAAGATAATTGGAGAGAGGGAACAGGGGGAATGCTGTTGAATGAGCAGAGGGGAGAAAGTAATATGCCCACACCTTCTTATTTCCACGTCTAGATGTGTGACTGAAGTGAAAGCCACCATATGATAAAAGCTGCAAGGGAGGCAGTATCTGATGGAGTGGGCCAAGTTTCAGTGATAGCCAATAGATTGAGGGAGACGGAAATAAATAGGTCATGAATGAGTTTATTGCAAATAGACCTTGCATTCCAGAGGGCGTACAATAAGAGCAAAGATAAAGGTTTGTGACAGATAATGGGTATTAAGTTATGAGAGTTTTTAGTGTTTGTTACCCTGGGGGCTGAGCATGACTGATAAAAGGGGGAAATGTGTGAGGGGCCTGGGCTAGGAGATATGTCTACAGCAGCCAGCAGAATAAGGAGTAAAAGTTAGAGGAGATGAGAGTGGGGCTTACAGACGTGTTTCTGCTTAAGGACTTTAGCAGATGGAGGGGAAAGTGACTGTAGGAAAAAGAGAAGCTTGTGGGAGCAAAGAAGAAGGGAAGAGAGCAGGGATAGTGAGATGGTTATGGAATTGAAGACATCATGTGGAGAAATAGAGGAGGAAAATTTGAAAAACAGACAGGAGGGTATAAGGAAGAAGGAAGTAAGAGGAAACACTGAGACACAGGAATAGATATGGATAGTACGCAGGTGTTGTTGATTGATCTGGTGCAGGTAATTTATAAGTCTCAATAAATTAAGAGCAACTAGGGGTGGGTGGAAGAAGGGAGTGGAGGGGGTTGATTTAGGTGTGATGTGTAGTTTCAGACAGCAAAGTGAGACTTTTAAAATGGTTCTGAAAGACAGAGAGAACATATTATGCTACAAGGGTTAGAATGGAAGATACAGAGAAGAAAGAAATAGCACAAAGTATTTGCTCAGATCAGTTCAGGAAATCATGCATTAGCAGTAAATTCACAAAATTAACAAATAAAGAGTCTATGTTCTTAAATATAATAATATAAATTAATATTAATAATCCATGTGAAGGAGAGCATATATTGGATGAGTTGAAGAATAACTTGGTTGAAGTATTCAGGTTTGGTGTTGTGTAGTTTCAGAAAGCAAAGTGAGGCTTTTGTGCATGGTAAATATGGCTAGCTACCAAGGATAGCAAAAGTAACTGTGGAATTAGTTAAAATATTCTCTCATATACAGACTTGAGAAACAATACAATTTGAATAAGGGGATCTTCTAAAAGCTATCCTTAAGTAGAACAACAACAATGGTTTCTGTTGGATCTGGGGCAATTGT
This sequence comes from Discoglossus pictus, assembly GCA_027410445.1. Lineage (NCBI taxonomy): Eukaryota > Metazoa > Chordata > Amphibia > Anura > Alytidae > Discoglossus > Discoglossus pictus. The sequence goes on from CM050169.1 coordinate 161,954,095, forward strand.
AAAAACTATCATAAAAGGGTTTCTTGTTAGGACAAATATGAGCAAAACAGGTTTGGTTTGTGTATTATTTAATTCATTATACCTTTGTTAAAAGCTCATTTTTTTCAAAATGACTGGTTGCAGATAGGTAGTTAGGGCCTCATTCTATTATCGGCCGTAAAACGGCGCAAAGCTGCGATTCCTTGCGGCAGTCTTACGGCCCCGTGTAGAGCTACCTTTACCTTGCTATTCAAATAGATGCGCCGCAAGGATATCCCCCTTACGGCCGGCCGCATATCATGCAACCGGCCGCAAGGTCAGAAAACTTTAAATGCAAATATAAATTCAAGATGGCACTGTAAAGCTCTGTAAATGATGCGCAGCATAATGGGGGACATGAGGATTAATAACAACACCCTCTCAAGCTTGCACATCGCCCAAATCCGCTATTTCATTAACGGTTAATTTTCCGTCCCGCAGCCTGGGCGGGTCTGAGGTGCTCCAAGCCCTCGGGACTTTGTCCATGGATATTTGACATGAATTAAAATAAAAATGATTTTCAAATTTGAGTGTAGGGGAATGTTGTGCTATGAATGCTAACACCTCCAATCACTTTATCATCTCATCAGAGTGCAGGATGGCTTTATTATGGCTTTATTATGTGCTTAATTGTGTGCTTGTGGGACCTTTTTGGTGCAAGTAAGCTGCGGCTCGGTTTTAACCTTGCCGAGAGGGTTCCCGTAGCAATTGAATAGCAACCGGGGCTTTCTTGCGGCCGGAACTCTTGCGGCTGTTTAAGATCAAAGGCTTTCCTGCTGCGCATGTGGCCGCAAGGGATAACAGGGCGCCGGCCGCAAGCCTGCCGGAGCCCTCGGCCAGAAGGGAATAGAATAGGCAAATAGCCTGTGGCTGGTCCTTGCGGCCCCGCATCTCCTACGGCCAATAATAGAATGAGGCCCTTAGTGTTTTTTCTGAGATTCTATCACAGATAAGAGACAAAATAGATATTTAGTGTGTCCATTCTGTTTATCTAAAAGTGTGGCTTAATTCAGCCTTTGCATAGACTTGTGTCATTTAGCCTTAAATCCCTTAACTGTGTTGGCTCTACCACACTGGAAGGCTTTGCTAGTTATGTAATACTATCCCTCACAAAAAACAAATATTGCAGCTTCCAGACTTGAAATGAATATGGTTTATTCATGTAACTTGATTTCCATCTTAAGATTTAGGAAATTATTTCATATAACTTAAGGATTCTGTGATATCAGCCCTCTCCTTTATGCCCTGTAAGCTACACACATTTGGGTCATGAAGTATTTTATTTTGATGATTTGTCTATATAATAAAAAGTTTTTTCAAGTAGATTTAATTGTAAATATAAGAAAGTTCCTGGTCGTGGTAAATGAATAATTAATTATTTCTAAATGTTTGCTGTGAGTGAATATAAGTTTTTTATTGTATTTTATTTTTTTCCTATATAATGAAAAAGGTTTTGCAAGTAGATATTTAATTGTAAATGTAAACACGTTTCCAGTGGTGGTAAATGAATATTTAAGTTTGTCTAAATGTTTTGAAACAATTTTATTTTTCATTATAACATTTTTATTTCATTTTATTTTTTAGTACATTGTTGTGCTAATTATGGTGAAAGTTTGTTAAAGGATGAGAGAGATTTTTTTTTAATATTATATCTCAAAAATGGCTTACGTTATCAAAAAATGAATAAAGGCATGCACACTTTTTAGATCACTATTAAACTACAAGCTTTCAAACTAATCCATTCAGTAAATGTTTTATACAAGTGTCCAAACATTCAAATGGGAAAATCATTTCATCATTCACAACATTTTACATAAAAATAAACTTTTTGGGGATGGACATAATTTTGTGAACATTGTAAAAGAAATTCAGATGTTAAATCCTCCTAAACTTGAAAATTACAAGCAAATACATACAACCAAAAAAGTCACATTCAAGAGAATTCTCTCTCTCTCTTTCTCTTTCTCTCTCTCTACTTAAATGAAGTGGCCTTCTCTCCCACGTGTTAATTAACTTGATTTTGTGTTTGTGTGAGAGAGAACTTCAGGAAAGTCTCACACAACAAATAAATCAGTAAGAAAACTACACACCCCAGCAATATTGACATATGTCAAAATAAATGTATTGTCATACTTAAAAAAATGCATTTGCAAATTTGTTTTGGCTGTATGGATGGTATCTTTAATCTGTGCTCCTTTTTTTCCAAAGGTCATAAGTTATGAATAATGGATCATCATTATTCAAAAGCCTCTTATAAATGTATATATATAGGTTTTAAATAATGGCTCATTCCTTCTAAGTCAATAGCCTATGGAGACAGGAACATAAAAATTATTTAAATGAATAACCGAATATTTCAACAAAGGATAAAAGAGTTAAAAAATATAGGAATAAAAGAGTAAAATTTCATTGCAGACTCACATTGTCAACTATTGCCATCTACTCTCTGCTCCTATGTAATTCAAATACTCTTCTTTAGAGCATTAAAAGAGATTTGTAGTCACATAGATTTAGATCAGGTTTTGGTATCTGACACATTCTGTTTGGCACAGGTTTTAAAGTATGCTGCTGTACTTCACACTGCAAATCCTGCTTTCCTTGCTCAGTATCTGCCCCTTCAGGCACTGTACTTGGAAGATAACTGTCATGACATGTCTTTATACTCAAGCAGAAGTCTACTAAGATTACATTTTTCTATAAAAATGTGTTATTCTTCTGACAGATCTTATTAATTAGTTACAGTATATATGTTACACATATTTTTTTTAACCGCAGTGGTCTTTAATTACAATTAGATAAGTTAGCAGAATGTCTCTTCACAAGTTGTGATGTAATTTATTTGTTGATGAGACCAAAAAGTCTTAATCTATCGAGATTAAATCAATAAAAATGAATTCTAAGGAAAGCAAATGAATAAGAGATTGATAATGTGATGTCATCATTAATCTCTCTTTATTTAATTTGTAGTGTCATATCTGAAATCATTAGTTCTGACATCTTAAAATGCTCTGGAGGTACCTTGGGGTTTATGTCACATAAAGCATTAACTCCTCAGGCTACTTTCCCACATATGATATCACAGCCAATAAGGACTTAAGAGGTGAGGGCCACGTTTTATATTTACAATGTGATATCTCACTTCAGACTGGCACATTTTAGACCAGCCTGGGGGAAATTGTTCCCCTGCCTGCAAGTCCAGCCCACTCCTGGCTAATCCCACTCAACATCAGATTTTGCCACTAAGAGATTTCAGTTATTTCTCTAGAACAGTCAAATTCAGAAATATACCCTACTCTGTAAAATTAAAAGTAAACCAATAGCCCAGAAGTGAAAGCTATGTTAACTTTACTTTTCCTAAAACGTGTTAGTGATTGGGCAATGTAATTTTTTGTGACCTAAACAGCATCAGTTTTTGTCTTCTCTCACATTAACATTCACAAATATAACACTCTTGTCTCTTTTATATGTTTGACTCTCCTCATACCTCCTACTTCTTGCCTCAACTCTAAGAACCCTGCAACATTTTTCAGACTAAGGTGGGTTCCAACCATCAAAGCTTTAATACAATTTCAGCCCTGCACAGAGACAATGCTCATACTTGTCTTCCTCTCCTCGTATTACATAAGATGAGTTGTCTAACCTGGTAATTTCTTCTCCACCTCCCACTGGTCCTTTTGATACCAATCCCTTCCACTTACTCAAACTTTTGTCATCTATTTTGTTACCCACACTGACCCACATTTTCAGCAACTCCCTCCCTCTCAACAGCCACTGTTCACTCATCCTGCAAGCATGGCATGATCACAGCTATCGCCAAAAATGGTTTCCATTGATCCTATTCTTTCTATAAATAAAGTCCTCTGTCCCTGCTTCCAAATTTCAGGAGTGATTATTCTTCTCATGTTTGCTAATTTTTCTCAGCAATAATTCTATTCTTGACCCTCTACTCCTCTCACTCCTCTAAACGACTCTAACAAAACTAAAAGATGACTTGCCAAAGCACAAGACCAGTATTCCATTCTTATAGTGCTTGACCTATTCACTGCCTTTTGACACTGTTGATTCCACTCTCCGGCCACACAATATGCACACAATCGGTATCCGGCATAAGGCTCTGGCTTGGCTCTCCTCTTACATCACTAATTTGACTTTATGTGACCTTTTCTAAAAACATCTTCCTCATCTATCAGTATTTCTGTTGGCGTGCCATAAAGGTCTGTCTTAGACCCACTTCCCTTTTTTCTCAATACCCTTGAAAAAAAAGCATCTCTATGCTAATGACAGACAATTCTATTGTGTAACCCTAATCTTATACCTGCAGTGCAAGAGGTGACAGAGTCTCTTAATGCAATTGGAATCTGGATGGCTAACTGTTGCCTTAACATGGGAAAATTTAAGTTTGTAGTATTTTCTCCAGTACAGCTCAATAAATTATAAGCAGGAGACCTGTAGTTGTCAATGTGGTTCAAATAATGACAACTCTCACCTTTCTCTGGTTGAATGTTAATCCCAGCTTTGTCCATCAGGCAAACTCACCTCTCACATATGTTTGGAAAAGCCCATTCAATTTTTGATTATCATGTGGGAAAGGCCAATATGGGAGTCTTATGTGGGAACAACGGCTTCTATTGCTTGTGTGAGATATTATTAGATGTTCCAGCCTCTGGACCTACAGTTAAGCTGGATATGCAAAGTTAGTTTCTTTTGGATAATTGCATTTCTTGGGGAATGAACACAATCATTGATATCCCCAAACTATCAATCATAACAACCCCCACCGCCCAAATAATTAGAAAGGCTCTTATCCTATTTCGTCTAGACTTATACAACATTTTAGCATCTGGTATAGGCACCATTTTAAAATCTATTGATTGGCTTCCACTTTGCTAAAACACTTCTTTTTGTAACATTATTATCACACTTTATTTGTAACAAGCCAACAAATTCCGTAGCGCTATACAGGATACAAGTCAAAATCAAATTACAAAAGAATAGAAGGCCATGTTATTGAGCTTGAAATCAAGCATACAAACTGTTTAAAGCTTCTAACATGATTGAACACTTTCAAACATGTTTATCTGCCTCTTCTCCAAAATATATCTAACATATTACATATTTGTTCCAGCTTTGCAGTGAAGAAGGTGTCAATACCCATGGCTAACCTTCTTTTCTACATTTTATCTGATCTTATGTGTGTTGGAAAATTGCTTCTTTGATGGTCTCATGTAGTTCATACTTAAGGGAAACTACTGTGCAGCTACTTGACTGTTGATCATTCTGATATAAATGACTTTGCCCTCCTATGAAAGACTGGTGATATAATAAGTGTCAGCAGATCTTCTGTTTGGAAGGTGTGAAGAATGAAAACAATCTTAATCTTAGAAGCCATGCATCATGTTTAAAAGCTATATTCATACTGTCCCCCACCATCACTGGGCTAATAATTTGATTCTTATTTATGGTTTAATAAACAAATAATGTTTAGCTACAGTCAGGTCCATAAATATTGGGACATCGACATAATTCTAATCTTTTTGGCTCTATACACCACCACAATGGATTTGAAATGAAACGAACAAGATGTGCTTTAACTGCAGACTTTCAGCTTTGATTTGAGGGTATTTACATCCAAATCAGGTGAACGGTGTAGAAATTACAACAGTTTGTATATGTGCCTCCCACTTTTTAAGGGACCAGAAGTAATGGGACAGATTAATAGTCATAAAACAAACTTTCACTTTTTAATATTTGGTTGCAAATCCTTTGCAGTCAATTACAGCCTGAAGTCTGGAACGCATAGACATCACCAGACGCTGGTTTTCATCCCTGGTGATGCTCTGCCAGACCTCTATTGCAACTGTCTTCAGTTCCTGCTTGTTCTTGGGGCATTTTTCCTTCAGTTTTGTCTTCAGCAAGTGAAATGCATGCTCAGTCGGATTCAGATCAGGTGATTGACTTGGCCATTGCATAACATTCCACTTCTTTCCCTTAAAAAACTCTTTGGTTGCTTTTGCAGTATGCTTCGGGTCATTGTCCATCTGCACTGTGAAGCGCCGTCCAATGAGTTCTGAAGCATTTGGCTGAATATGAGCAGATAATATTGCCCGAAACACTTCAGAATTCATCCTGCTGCTTTTGTCAGCAGTCACATCATCAATAAATACAAGAGAATCAGTTCCATTGGCAGCCATACATGCCCATGCCATGACACTACCACCACCATGCTTCACTGATGAGGTGGTATGCATTGGATCATGAGCAGTTGCTTTCCGTCTCCATACTCTTCTCTTCCCATCACTCTGGTACAAGTTGATCTTAGTCTCATCTGTCCATAGGATGTTGTAACAGAACTGTGAAGGCTTTTTTAGGTGTTGTTTGGAAAACTCTAATCTGGCCTTCCTGTTTTTGAGGCTCACCAATGGTTTACATCTTGTGGTGAACCCTCTGTATTTTCTCTGGTGAAGTCTTCTCTTGATTGTTGACTTTGACACACATACACCTACCTCCTGGAGAGTGTTCTTGATCTGGCCAACTGTTGTGAAGGGTGTTTTCTTCACCAGGGAAATAATTCTTCGGTCATCCACCACAGTTGTTTTCCGTGGTCTTCCGGGTCTTTTGGTGTTGCTGAGCTCACTGGTGCGTTCTTTCTTTTTAAGTATGTTCCAAACAGTTAATTTGGCCACACCTAATGTTTTTGCTATCTCTCTGATGGGTTTGTTTTGTTTTTTCAGCCTAATGATGGCTTGCTTCACTGATAGTGACAGCTCTTTGGAACTCAAATTGAGAGTTAACAGCAACAAATAGCACACTTGAAATGAACACTGGAGCTTGTATCTGTTTTTTGTAAATGGGATAATGAGGGAATAACACACACCTGGCCATGGAACAGCTGAGCAGCCAATTGTCCCATTACTTTTGGTCCCTTAAAATGTGGGAGGCACATATACAAACTGTTGTAATTCCTACACCGTTCACCTGATTTGGATGTAAATACCCTTAAATGAAAGCTGAAAGTCTGCAGTTAAAGCACATCTTGATAGTTTCATTTCAAATCCATTGTGGTGGTGTATAGAGCCAAAAAGTTTAGAATTGTGTCGATGTCCCAATATTTATGGACCTGACTGTATATTGTGTTTGCTTATATTTACTGAACCTTTGTCAGATTTCATTTGAGAACTTGCTATGTTAATGGAGCTATAGCCTTGAAAGGTTCAAATTCAATACTACTCAGTTAGTCATTAAAAGGTATCATCTACACTAAAATTGTTTCTATGGTATGATAACTCAATTTGACAGGTATTCGTGGAACAGGTTGCCCCGGTTTCAATGCACCGAGGACTAAAAAAAAAAAAATAAGAATAAAAATAAAAAAAAAGAAATTATTTGAGGCTTATGTACACTTTTATAGATCCTTCTAATCCATTCTATATGTATACTGGTTGTGTGTATTTTTCAGGCATGTATAGATGGACCAGTATGACAGGATTTATGAGTATAGGGAATACTGATGTTATATTAAATTGTGTGTACTGTACTTTATTGCTTAAATATCAAAATAAAAAATGTAATTCCAATGAATCATATTAAAGAAGTAATTTGCTACTCACCCCTTCCTCCAAATTCAACTAGACATGAGATATTGCAATTGCTCTTCAGTCAGATTAAATTGACTTGCTTGCAGATGAAAGAGCAGCAATAACCTGGGTATTGGGTCCTATGGAGTTGAGATCTTTGTTTGTCTGTGCATTTGGCAATTGTGTGGACAGCTTATGCGATTTAAAATTCTTTGATCCACATAGATTTAACTTAGTAACATAATAGCATAGTAAATGAGGTTGAAAAAATACTTTAGTCCATCAAGTTTAACTTATAGATCTCCTCTGATCCTTTTAATTAGTGAATTGTTAATTGATCCAGAGGAAGGCAAACCAAAACATTCAATTGTAATTGCTTTTCTCCAGTCATCTTTTATCGAATCTATCACATATAATAGTTGTCAAACTAAGAATCGTCGTCACGCTTTGCGTGCTCCCGAAGAACTGCCGCAGTTTGGTCCTCAAATGCGGACCCTCGCAAAGCGAGGGGCCGCATTTGCAGAAGGTGGAGGCTTTAAGGCGCATGACTTTGGAACAACACAACACGCATAATCCTTACCTCGCAGCACATTGTCCTACGCCGACTCAAAACACTGACAACACAACCCCGCATTGTTAACTCACAGCACTTTCCCCAAAACACCAAACAAAACTCCCACACACCTTAACTCTGAGCTATTTACTCTTACAACACTTCAAACCAACCCACAAAACTCCCACACACAAACCTTAACTCGCAGCACTTACTCTTACGGCGCTACATACCACCAGACAAAACTCGCAGCACTTAGCCGTTCAAACTCCATTTACGAGTCGAACCACTTAGAAAAACCAAAATACGAGTCGTAAAAATACGAAATTAGCAGCCGCGACACGCAAACCAAAAAACAATAAAAACACACTAAATACACCCGAAAAAATTACAAACACATCACAGAGAGCATGGGGCAACAGCCAGGACATCTGTGAGTGAGCTGAAATGCAAATTTAACTCGATTTAGATGATTTTCGCCACTCGAAAATCGCCTAAGCGGAGTAAAAAATGTCCTCCCCAAAAAATGAAAACGAAGCTACACGACTGTGAAACACGCAAAACATAGCCAGACACGTAGCAGTTTGACAAGGCACGTATGAGGTACTATAATGGATTGTTTCTAAAGATGGAAAATTCTTCCCACGCGTGTAACACATACAATATCGCCGCCATTTTACCACAATCTACACAATAACGCATCTGAAATGGAGGCTTTCCCGCCTAAAGTAACAGTTCTGGCTCGCGCACGCAGTCTATATATACGGCACACTTGCCACACTGCTGACAATTTCTCCTCAGGTGATGACAGTCTGACTGGACATTTTCTGCTGCTGGAAAATCCAAAGAGATTGTTAGCTCTTCAGGATATTGATTGCTGGAAATTTATTATAAATAGGTCAAGTATATTAATTAATTAATTCATTATTTATTAATTAAACAAAGATATTAATAAAAAATAAATAAATATGACCTTACTCCATTTTGCAATACCTGTACTTTATATATATATATATTATTCATTAACCATTTCAAATATGTTTATTAATTCATTAATTACTTTTTAATGAACATTAATTTATTAATTATGAATTATTTAAACACTTGTATAAAATTGTCACTACCTTTACGTTATGATTACATTATTGATTAACTCTTTATAATATATTTAGTCATTGATTAATTAGTAATGTTCATTCATTTATTAATAATTAATTAGTCATAATAACAAAGTTAATAAAAAATGTATCAGAAAATATGTATATTTCACACTGGACTTACATTTTGGGGTTGATGCTCAACTATTAATGTTAATTTATTACTTCATTAATCATTAAGATTACTAATGTTCATTAATTAATTATTAATTAATTAGTCATAATAACAAATTTAGAAAAAAGGGATAAATAGATGTATATTTCACAGTGGACTTACATTTCGTGGTTGCTGCTGAACTATTAATGTTCATTAATTACTTCATTGATCATTCATAGAACATTTTTTTTTCAATTGCCTGAAAACATATGTACATTTTGAACTGCACTTACATTTGAGTGTTGTTGCTTAATTGTTACATTGCTGTTACATTTATGTTTTTAGCCTTCATTATTAATGCACTTATTTTGGTGTGTTGATGCTTAATTATTAATGTTCATGATTAATTATTTAATAAGTCATTTATTTTAAAGAATTTAAAATTAAATGTGCTAAAATGCATCACAAAATAGGTAGATTTTACAGTGTAATCATATTTATCTGTTGCTGCTCATTGTCACAAAGGAATAGGATCCTCAAACCGCTTAAATATTTAGATCACTTTATTACATTTTATAGTGCATTCACTTATGTTTTGCATGTATGCCAATTAAACATCATAGAAACATTAACAATGCTTTTTATTTTATTTCACAGTTTGATCATCTGGCCACCTGACTACAAAGGGTGATGTTTGCAGCATTTGAACTGCAATCAGATCACCTTCACAGGTATGTAATTTAATCATGCTGTTTTTTACAACAAAATGATTAACATCCTTAGTAAATTGACATTCGACAAATTTAATAGGGCTCTATATAACCACAGAGCATATTTTGATTATAGAAGTAGCCAGTTAGTGAACTTCTATCCAAAAGCAAGATCTTCAGTAAATAAAACACTTATCTAAATAAATATGCTCTGTGCTTATATACAACTCTATTACATTGCCTGAATTGCAATTTAATAAGGCTGTAAGGATTATTGATTTTCCTTCAGCAATGTTATTAATTTAGAGATTGTCTATTTCACAATGCATGTATGACAAGGACAACAAGTACTTTCAATGATTCATACATTCATTCAAACAAAAACTTAAATATGATTTTTACATCTTTTTACAGATTTCTAACGTCTCCACCGGCCTGAACTAAGGAGTAGCCTATGCAGGATTTCACATTATAGAACATCTACTTCACAGGTATATGATTTTGTGATGACATTCTTTACAAATATAGCATTAAGTATTTTTTTGAGGCCTTTGATGACAGCAATTGCTTTATTAATTTAAGTCATTCATTTTAAAAATTAATCAATAATTACAAGAAAAAAAAAAGGAATACATTTATACTTAGCTATTGATGATTTAACTAATTACACTTTAACATCATATCTTAATTTATTCATTAATTTATGTAGTACCAAAAAAATAAGGGTTTCACGCCAATCTATACTTTGCTCATAGCTATTTCTGTTTGCCCTTCTTTACGAAAACATGTTTCAGGGTTTAGATTTTGCAGTGATAACACTTTTACATTCTTTTATTCATGTGTATTCTTTCATTCATTAATTCATCCTTATGTTACTGCTCATTGTCTAACAGGGATAGGACCTTAGAAGCAGTTAAATATATATATTCATTTATTATATAAGGACACTTTTTAACATTTTAAAATGCATTTACCACATATTTATGATTAGGATTTACGTTTGCTATGTATGCCAATTAAAATGGATGATTTCAATGATTCAGAAATTAATAAAAAAAAAAAATATTACAAACTCTTTATATGTCATTTTACAGATCATTACAGACATACACACACAGAGACACAAACAGACAAACACACAGACACACACAGAGACACACAGAAGGACACACACACACAGAGACACACACACACAGACAGACACACACACAGAGACACACACACAGACAGACACACACACACAGAGACACACACACAGAAACACACACATAGAGACACACACACACAGATACACACACAGACACACACACACAGAGATACACACACACACACACACACAGATACAAACACACAGACACACACACACACAGACACACACAGACATACACACACACACAGATACACACACAGAGATACACACACAGAGATACACACACACAGACACACACACACACACAGACACACACACACACACACAGAGACACACAGAAAGACACACACAGAGACACACGCACAGAGACACAGACACACAGAGACACACAGACACAGAGACACACACACACAGAAACACACACACAGACACCCAGAGACACAGATTGCCATTACATTTTTTAGAAATATATGACAGGTTAAAAAATATGTATAATAAAACAAACGCAATTCGTACACCTCTATTTCCAATAACAGATTACAATGGCGGTCAACGCAGAAGATAAGAAAGAATATAAAAAGAAGAATGGCAAGGGAAAGGAAGCAGAGATGGAGAGATGCACAGACCCCTGAGACTTCACAACTTTAAGAGAAGAAGATCGACAGAGACTTCTAAATAAAAGAAAAATGGCTAAAAAAGCAAAAAATGAGTCTGCTGGAGATTCAAAGAAAAGAAAAAGTAAACAAAAAAATGTCTCTAAAACACACTGTAATGACCCTATATTGTCTCCTGACACCAATGTTGATAGAGATGACACCAATGTAGATATAGAAAGTTGTACTGAGATCTATATTGAGGAAGGTCATGCTTGTCCTTTATTTAGAGCACTATCAGTAGACTCTAATTATTGTAGATTAATGAATGTGGTCTGTCAGTTTTTTGGGGGCCTATCATTTTCTGAAAGAAAGACCGACTGATGGAGAGCTTATTAGTTGCTGTCATGAAGGAAAGGTAAGACTTCCACAAAGACACACATTTCCAGAATATTTAGAAAGTATAATGAGTCATCCTATATTTCCAAATTACACCAATTTTAAGAAAAACATTCGGTATAACAGTGCAACTTAATTTAATTTAATTTAAAGTGTCCCAGGACATGTTCCTTACTGTTTTAAAGTCCAAGAACAAATATACTACCGGACTTTACATTTACACCCAGAATCAGGAGAACAAAGGAAATATGCACAGTTAAATGTCCTTGATACAATGGAAGCTGTTGAACAATGAATGATGCTGCCTGAAAATAAAAAAATGCTTACCCATAGTCTTTGAACAGCTTGAACATTATAGCCAACAACCCATATAGTAAAGCATACAAAACATTAGCTGAGGTTGAAAACAACTGGCACATGCGCAAAGACATCAATTGCCAATGCCAAGAGTAAATATGGTTCTCAAAAGAGATTGCCATACTGATCAAAGACGGTATAATTTACCAACAGCAAATGAGGTTGCCATGGTATTTAAAAATGATGATGGGGAACCACCATTTGAGTAGGGATATTAGAATATATCCACGCAATCAAGAACAACCTTTTATAAACATAAATATTTTAAGTAGTAATTTGGATCCAATGACATTTCCCATTTTCTTTCCAAATGGGGAGCCAGGATGGTAACCAAAATTACAGTTGCAAAGTTATCCCAATATAAAGTTTGTGTTAGAAACGATTTTTCCATGCTGGAATATAAAGTGGCACAAACTGCTGTTCGGTGATCATTTTAATCCTATTTTATGGGGGGGCAAACTCACACAACAATGGATTATTGATTCCTATCTACAAGTCGAAGCAAATAATCTAAATGTTGTCACATTTCAAAACAAGCTTCGAGTAGAACAATATTGTGGATTGATGGATTATGTCGCTGAATTTGCTGCAAACACAGACATTCCTGCTGGACGAGCAATGATTTTGCAGTCCTCTTTCCAAGGATCTCTTCGCAATATGTGAAAAAGATACATTGATGCTATGGCTATTGTCACTAAATTTGGCAAACCAGATTTATTCATTACATTTACATGTAATCCACAATGGCCAGAGATCAAAGGAAATTTACACCTTGGACAAACTACTTCTGACCGAACAGATTTGGTGGCAAGAGTATTAAAAAAAAAAAACTAAATTTATTAATTTATGATAGAACAAAAGCAGACTTATTTGGGAAATGTGTGGCTTTTGTTTATACCATTGAATTTAGAAAAAGAGGCTTGCCACATGCACATATACTTTTAATCTTGCAAGAAAAAGATAAATTGAATACGGCAGACAGAGCTGATTCAGTAATTACTACTGAACTGCCACATCCAGAGAAACATTCCAAACTTTATGAGATTGTAACTCATAGAAGGAAACATGGTCCATGTGGAGATATCAATCCAAATTCACCATGTTTGGAAAATAAAAAATGCATAAAAGAGTTTTCAAAACAATTTCAAATGCAGACTTATGCTAATTGTGATGGATACCCTTTGTATAAAAGAAGAGAAGGACAAACAGCTATTATTCGTGGCCAAAAGGTTGATAATAGATATGTGGTTCCATACAATCCACATTTGCTGATGAAGTACAATGCACATATTAATGTGAAAGCTTGCACTTCGATCAAATCCATAAAATATGGGTATAAATATATATATATAAAGGATATGATGCAGCAACTGTTGTTGTGCAAGGTGCACAAAATGAAAAAGAAAATCCAATTTTACATGACGAACTTTCATCTTATTTAGATGCTCGCTATGTAAGTGCTCCAGAAGCAATGTGGCGTCTTCTCAAATTTGAGATGCATGATCGGTCACATGCTGTGTATCGATTAGCTGTCCTTTTGCCACAAAGTAAATTTGTTTGCTTCACTGCAGACGATGAAAGAAATACTTTAGCACAAAGTAAACATAGAGAAACAATGCTTACTGCTTGGTTTCAATTAAATTGTCCGGACACTCAGGCCAGACAATTTTTATACATTGACATTCCAAATCCCTATGTATTCAAAAATGGTGAATGGAGACAACGAAAAAAAGATAATTATAAAATTATCCCAAGAATTTATACCGTCAGTCCACAAGACATTGAATGTTTCAATTTAAGATTACTTCTTTTACATGTTCCCGGTTCACAAAGTTATGAACTTTTACCCACAGTCAATGCCATAGTTTATGATACTTTCCAGTTAGCTGAAAGACATCAAAACTTTCTGGCAGATGATACAGAATGGGAGAGATATCTCGAGGAAGCAGCACTATGTCAAATGCCAAAGCAAATGCGAGAACAATTTGCTTTCATTTGCATCTTTGGCAATGTACCTGATGCATTAACTTTGTGCGAAACATTTAAATTACATATGTGTGAAATGTTCTTGAAACGTTACAATGACACCATTGTGCTATTGAAAGCATTAATGGAAATACAGGAAATCTTTCTTTATCATGGATTAAATTGTGCCAATTTTAATCTGCCTGATCCAGGAATTATAGATGAAATTAACTTTGACACTGACATTGAATAACAAAAAACACAAGAAAAAATTGGAACTTTAAATGCATTGCAATTGGAAGCATTTAACGCTATCACAAATGAAATAGAAGATGACATGCTTAAAGAGCGTAATTTCTATCTTAATGGCCCTGGTGGATCAGGAAAAACGTATCTATGTAATTTGTTGATGAGTTGCATTCGAGCACAGGGTCAAATAGCACTGCCATTTGTAACCACTGGAATTGCCGCACTTTTGTTAGAAGGTGGTAGAACTGTGCATAGTGGATTTAAACTGCCAGTTCACATTCGGGAAACTTCAGTGTCGCATATTCAAATTAATTCATTACAAGCAAAAAAAATTCACAAGAGTAAATCACATATTATAATTGTCTAACTGCGAGACGTCGTCACGCTGCGTTGCGCAGTGCGTACGACTTTGCGATGAGCGCCGCAGGCGCTCATCGCCCGGCGAGCCTCGCACAGCGAGGCGAGCCGTTAAATCGTAGCACTTTGGCAATGAGCGCCGCAGGCGCTCATTGCAGGCGAGCCTCGCGTAGCGAGGCGAGCCGTTATATCGTAGCATCGTTACATCGTAGCACTTTGGCAATGAGCGCCGCAGGCGCTCATTGCAGGCGAGCCTCGCGTAGCGAGGCGAGCCGTTACATCGTAGCAATTAGAAAAAAAAATACGAGGTGAAAAAAATTACGAGATAAGCGGCGGAAGAAAAACACAAAAAACCCCCACTAAATACACACAAAAAAAAATAAATAAAGGTCACTTACAGCATGGGGAACCAGGCAGGAGGTCTGGAAGTGAGTTGGAACTGCAATTTAGATCGATTTAGCCGAGTTAAAAAGATTGAAAATCGGCTAAGCGAGAAAAAAATGGCCGACAAAAAAAATGAAAACGAGGCTATACTACTACGAACTGCGTAAAACACCGCCACAGACGTATGTGTTAGAAAAACAACGAGATAAAGGATGCGGATTAACCGCACAATGAGTAAAAAGACAGTAACGAGTATATTTTACGAAAACGAGATTACCGATTTACGCATTAACACAGATTTCCCGCCTTTGGCTCGCGCCACATAGAATTTCCCGCCGAAAACAACGCATTTGGCTCGCGCAACTGCGGATTTCCCGCCTAAAACATTGGTCACAAAGCCTATATATAGGGCACATTTCACACAGGACTGACACTTTCTCCTCAGGTGATGACAGTCTGACTGGATGTTTTCGGATGCGGGGAAATCGCAATAGGTTGTTAGCTCTTCAGTATACTGCTTCAGCATTGTTATATTAAAAAAGGTAAATGTATTATTTCTAATTATTAATTAATAAATTGATAATTACTTAATAAATAATAGATAATAAAGTTAATTAATATAAAAATAATATTGTGCCTATTATTTATAATTAGTAATTAATAAATTGGTACTTAATTAATAAATATCAGAGAAGAAATTTAAGTCATAGAAAAATATTAGTGTGCCTATTTATAATTATTAATTAATAAATTGGTAGTAATTAATAGAAAAATAATATTGTGCTTACCTGTGTGAAAGAATTGTTAATAACATTTATAATGTACATTATTAATTAATAATTAATTATTAATATCAAAATTAAGAAGATCAATAAAAATTTTTTTAGTAATTAATTATTAATGTACATTAATTTTACAATTATTTGGTTATATGTCATGATTACCTGTGTGAAACAATTGTTAATAACATTCATAATGTACATTAATTAATTAGGAACACATTAATTCATTAATTATTAATGTACATTAATTTAAGAACTATTTTGTGTTATGTCGTGATTACCTGTGGGTAAGAATTGTAATTAACTTTCATAATCTATCATTAATAATCATTAATTTGAACAAAGGTTAAGAATGTGCAATATTTTGTATAAAATAAACCAAAAATAAAAAATAAAGCCGATATACTCATGCTTAGATGTTAATGTTAGATTGAGTCACACATTAGTTGAATATTAATGAACATTAATTGATTATTAGTTCATTAGTAATGTACATTTTTTTAAGAAGTCATTTGTAACATACTCATTTTAAAATAACAGTAAAAAAAAAAGCATACATGCTGATGTGTTGAGGTTATATTTAGTCAGACATTAATTTAAGATTAAGATATATTCATTGATTCCTATTGAAAAAATAACAGTAAGATTGAGTTTAGAATCTATGCTTACATATGTGTGTTCATGCTGATTTATTGATATATTTTTTTTCAGGTTTTTAATGTATGCAAAAATAGTTATGTTAAGCCTCATTGATTAAGTAACATATTATACATCAATTACTATTTTGTATAATTGCAGGGAAATCTACGTGAATGACCAGAGATAGTGACGTTTCAACACATTGAACAGCATAAGGATCATTTGGACAGGTACAGAAATTAAATTATGAGGTTTTTAATGTAGCCGAATATATGTTCATTTAATGATATTGATGAAGCAAAAGTTTACAAATATTATCTATTTGATTTTACAGTTTATTCAGATCTGCAAGGGAATAAACAGACAGCGTGACGTTTGCAGCCTTGGAACAACATCAACATCATCCTCACAGGTATAACATTTAATTTTGTAGTGATGCATACAAGAAGGCTATTATTATATATTTGGTGTAAATTTAAATTTGTGGAAAATAGAGAGTACTTATTGAGTCATTTAATGTATGATATTTACTCAAAAAATGAAAAATCATGAAAAGACAATACTAATTAATAATAATATTTAAAGAAAATAAGAAGCTTACAACACTTGCAAAAAAAATAAATTGATGGTATGCTGTGAATTCAATCAAGAAGGAATGTCATTGAAGGATTAATAATATAAAGATAGATATGTGCAGCTATTTCCGATTTCATATATGTCAATAAAATACTTTAAAAAATGGTTTCATTTCTTTCAGTCTAAAGTGCAACAATTGAAAATGTTTTATTAGTTTATTTATCTACTTTCATCGAACAGTACAAAAAGGAAAAAAAATGTAGACAAAACAAAGAATAAACAATAATTGCATTTCTATTTACAATTACAGATTAACATGGCGGACAATGGAGAAGACAAAGTTGAACGCAAAAGAAAAATGGCAAGGGAAAGGAAGCAAAGGTGGAGAGATGCTCAGACACCGGAGACTTCACAACGCTTGCGAGAAGAAGATCGACAGAGACTTTTAAATAAAAGAAAGATGAGTAAGAAAGCCGCAAGTGAGTGTGTTGGGGCTTCCAAGAAACGTAAAAGTAAAGAAAAACATCTCTCTGAACCATTGTGCAATAATTCTATTTTGCAGAATGACTTGAATGTAGACACACAAGAAAAAAATGTACATATAGAATGTGGGTCTGATATTTATGTTGAAGAAATGCATGATAATGTGTTTACTACTGCAGTAGAAGTAGATACTCATTATTGTGGATTACTTAATGTGGTTTGTCAGTTTTGTGGGGCCTATCATTTTATAAAGGAAAGACCTTATGACGGAAATTTCATTAGTTGCTGTCAGAAAGGAAAGGTCAAACTTCCAGTAAGACACCCATTTCCATATTATTTAGAATGCATTATGAGTGATCCAACATTTCCAAATTATAATAATTTTAAACAAAACATAAGGTCTTATAACAGTGCAATTTCATTTGCTTCAATGGGTGCAACATTAGCAGAAAATGTACCAGGACATGGTCCTTATTGTTTCAGAGTTCAAGGTCAAATATACCACAGAACTTCACATTTACACCCACAAGAAGGACAGCAAAGGAAATTTGCACAGTTATATGTCTTAGATACGATGGAAGCTGTGGAACAAAGAATGACACTTCCAGAAAATAGACAGTGTTTGCGCATAGTCTTTGAACAGCTGGATAAAATTATGAAAAAAAAACCATATAGTCAAGCATACAAACAATTAGCACAGCTTGAAAAAGAACAACAGGAACATGCTCAAAGACATCAATTGCCTACACCAAGAGTCAATATGGTGTTAAAAAGAGATCGCAACACTGATCAGAGAAGATATAATTTACCTACTGTAAATGAGGTTGCCATGGTGTTTAAAAATGAAGATGGTGAACCACCTTTTCAGCGGGATATTAGAATATATCCACGCAATGAAGAACAACCATTTATTAATATCAATATATTAAGCTGTAATTTAGATCCAATGACATATCCCATTTTCTTTCCAAATGGGGAACCAGGATGGGAACCAAAATTAAAATTGGAAAGTTATCCCAATACTAAACTTCGTATTCGATCTAATATTTCCATGCTGGAATATAAAGTGGCACAAACTGCTATCCGTGATTGTTTTAATCCAATTTTACATGGAGGAAAACTCACTCAACAATGGATTATTGATTCATATTTACAAGTTGAAGCCAATAATCTAAATTTTATTAAATATCAACAAAATAAATTACGAGTAGAACAGTATTGTGGATTAATGGATTATGTGGCAGATTTAGCTGCCAACAGAGACATTCCAGCTGGAAGAGCAATTATTTTGCCATCCTCTTTCCAAGGATCTCCTCGCAATATGCGAGAAAGGTATAATGATGCCATGGCTATTGTTACTAAATTTGGAAAACCAGATTTATTTATTACATTCGCCTGTAATCCACAATGGCCAGAGATAAAGGAGAATTTGAATTTGGCACAAACTACTTCTGACCGACCAGATTTAGTGGCAAGAGTATTTAAAATCAAACTCAATTCATTAATTCATGACATCACTAAAGCACATTTATTTGGACAATGTGTGGCTTTTGTTTACACCATTGAATTTCAAAAAAGAGGATTGCCACATGCTCACATACTTTTAATACTGCAGGAAAAAGACAAGTTAAAAACTGCAGAGAGAGTGGATTCAGTAATTTCGGCACAATTGCCAGACCAAGAAATATATACAAAACTTTGGGAGATTGTTACACATAGAATGATTCATGGCCCATGTGGAGAGATGAATCCGAATTCACCATGTATGGAAAATAAAAAATGTACTAAAGAATTTCCAAAACAATTTCAAATGCAAACTTATGCAAATTGTGATGGATATCCTTTGTATAAAAGAACACAAGGACAAACAGCTATTATCCGGGGCCAAAAGGTTGATAATAGATTTGTCGTTCCATACAATCCACATTTGCTCAAGAAGTACAATGCACACATCAATGTGGAAGCTTGCACTTCGATTAAATCAATTAAGTATGTGTATAAATATATATACAAAGGATATGATGCAGCTACTGTTGTTGTACAAGGTGCTGGAAATGAAAACGAAAATCCAATTTTACATGATGAACTTTCAAATTATTTAGATGCTCGGTATGTGAGTGCTCCGGAAGCAATGTGGCGCCTTTTGAAATTTGAGATGCATGATCGATCACATGCTATCTATCGTTTAGCTGTACATTTGCCTCAAAGTCAGATGGTTTGCTTTACTGAAGGAAATGAAAGAACTGCATTATATCAAAGTGAAGACAGAGATACTACGCTTACTGCGTGGTTTAAATTAAACTGTCAGGATACGCATGCCAGACAATTTTTATACATAGAGATACCATATCACTATGTATTTGTAAATGGTCTATGGCGACTACGAAAAAGAGATACCCATAAAATCATACCACGAATTTATACCGTCAGTCCAAGGGACATTGAACGTTTCAGCTTAAGATTACTTCTGTTACATGTTCCCGGTGCACAGAGTTTTGAGCATTTACGTACAGTGAATGACATAGTTTATGAGACATTCCTATTAGCTGCAAGACATCAAAATTTCATAGCTGATGATACAGAATGGGAGAGGTGTCTGGAAGAAGCAGCACTATGTCAAATGCCTAAGCAAATGAGACAACAATTTGCATTCATTTGTATATTTTGCAATGTACCTGATGCTTTCACTTTGTGGGAAACATTTAAATTAAACATGTCAGAAGATTTCTTGAAACGTTACAGAGAACCAATAGCTCTGTTAAAAACATTGTTGGAAATCCAAGAAATATTGTTGGCTCATGGATTAAATTGTGCAAGTTTTAATTTACCAGATCCAGGACTTATAGATGACATCAATTTTGATGATTATGACACTGAGCTTCAAAAACAAAAAACCCAAGAAAAACTGGCAACTTTAAATAATTTACAGTTAGAAGCATTTCATGCCATCACAAATGCTACAGATGATGAAATGGTCAAAGACCGGTATTTCTATCTAGACGGACCAGGTGGATCAGGAAAAACTTATCTGTACAATTGTTTGATGAGTTATATTCGATCACAGGATCAGATAGCTTTGCCATTTGCAACAACTGGAATTGCTGCACTTTTGTTAGATGGTGGTAGAACTGTGCATAGTGGATTTAAGCTGCCAGTTCCCATTTTGGAAACATCAGTCTCAGATATTCGACTCAATTCCATACAAGCAAAAAAATTCAAACTAACTAAACTAATTATCATAGACGAGGCAACAATGATGTCATGTCATGCACTGCAATGTATTGACAGATTCTTAAAAGAAGTGATGGATAATAAGTTGCCATTTGGTGGAAAGGTGATGCTGTTAGGAGGTGATTTTAGGCAAACATTACCTGTTGTGCCACACGGAAATAGAACAGAGATCATTGAAACATGTATCAAGACCAGTAAACTGTGGCAAATATTTACACATCTCAAATTAGAATTAAATATGAGATCTGAAGGCCAAAAGGAATTCAATGACTGGCTCATTAAAATCGGAGATGGAAAACATCCAGAAATACAGCATTTACCAAATGATACCATTGAAATTCCATCAGAAATGGTTTGCAATGAATCACTCATATCAGCCATATTCCTAAACACTCTTAATAATGAGGATTACACAGACATTGCAAACAAAGTAATATTAACATCAAAAAATATCGATGCCTTGAATGTAAATAACGAAATTTTAAAATACATCAATGCACCACAAAAGAATTATTACAGTGCAGATTCGATTCTGTCAGATGATAAAGACAGTGAATCGAATTTTAATATCGAATTTATTAATTCGTTAACACCATCTGGAATGCCCCCACATATTTTACAATTGAAAAAAGGTGCAATTGTTATGTTATTGCGAAATATGAATCCAAAAAAAGGACTTTGTAATGGGACCCGATTAATTGTGCATGAGTTAAAAGATCATTTTATACATGCAGAAATTATAACTGGGACCCATAAAGGTGAACGAGTTTTTATACCAAGAATTGATTTAGCTCCAAGTGAGAGTGGTTTGCCCTTTGTCCTTCAACGGAGACAATTTCCAGTTATCATGGCATTTGCTATGACCATTAATAAATCCCAAGGACAAACTTTGAAGTCAGTTGGGATTTTTTTAAAGGAACCAGTTTTTGCACATGGACAACTCTATGTGGCTTTTTCAAGGTGCACTAATCCAAAAGAAATTAAAGTGCATGTTGAAGAAAACGAAACTCAAGGTCATTTATTGGATGATGGATGTGTTTACACCAAAAACATTGTCTACTATGAGGTGTTGGAAAGATAGTGGACAATGGTTTCATTTTACTGCCAACATTTTATGGGACTCAATATGATTGCACAAAAATAAAATATTTCAAGTAAAACATCTAAAGAATGGACAAAAAAAGATAGAGAACTGTGGTTTGACTTCCAGTACTAAATTAAAGTACTCTGGGACTCTTTAAACAGGGGACCACTATTTCAATTATGAAAATATATCTGATATTTGCAGAATGGACTAAATGAAAAAAAAAAACAACAGTAAAATATCCTGAAACAGATTGGAATGGGTTCAAAGTTTTATATTTACATGATTGGCCCCACAAAAACAATTCACTGATTTTTCCATAATTTACAAAAGTTAAATTTTATTGTTTGAAGTTACAATTTAAAATGTTAAATATGTGTTTTTGGAATGTTTACAAAAGTTGGGTAAATATATATGTTGTATAGTCAAATATGTATTGTTACTATAAAGTTTAAGTATTTAGTAAGAATTTAAAATGTATTATTTAAAGACAAAGTATTGATTCAGGGAGAAATCCGATCGCCAGTTAATGGGGTCAGGAAGGAATTAATTTTTTTCCCTCTTTGATACAATTGGACAAGTTTCAATAGGGGTTTTTTATTGTTTGCCTTCCTCTGGATTCAATGCTAATTTAGTTTAACAACAGTTTAACAAATATGTTACAAATGAGAAAAAGTATGTTATTGTTAAAACAATTTAATTACTCTAAGTTAATATAATCTGCAGTTACTCAGTGATAAATATGTATTGAAAAGTGTTAGTATTGGTAACAAAATGTTGCACAAATGTTTCATATACAAGTTGCATGTTACAAAGTTTAATGTTTGGGAAATATAAGTTGAAAGTTACAAAAATAAAAAGTTAAAAATAATTATGTGTTTTTATTTTTAGAAAAAAAAAGGGACAAATGTAGCTGACTCATTTGGAGATGCAAACAAATTTCACAACATTTAAATTTTATTGACCGTCATTTTTTGACGGGCAAGTCGCTAGTTAATTATAATAGATGAGGCAAATATGATGTCATGTCATGCACTGCAATGTATTGATTGATTATTAAAAGAAGTTATGGCTATTGATTTGCCATTTTGTGGAAAGGTGATGTTGCTAGGAGGAGATTTTAGGCAAACATTATCTGTGGTGCCACATGGCAATCGGACTGACATTGTCGAAATGTGTATAAAAAGAAGTAAGCTGTGGAAAATATTTACACACCTTTAATTAGAAGTAAATATGAGATCTGAAGGCCAAAATCAATTCAATGATTGGCTCATTCAGATTGGAGAAGAAAATCAGCCAAAAATAAATAATTTACCTGATGATGCTGTTCAAATTCCACCAGAAATGATTGCAAAAAAAGCACTAATTTCAACAATCTTCCTCAATACCATCAATAACGAGGATTACTCAGACATTGCAAGCAAAGTAATATTGACATAGTAGAATATAGATGCCTTGAATCTAAACAACTAAATATTAAAATTAATCAATGCACCCCAAAAAAAGTATTACAGTGCAGATTCTGTTCTGGCTGATGACAAAGATAGTGGAGCAAACTTTACTATGGAATTTATTAATTCTTTAACACCCTCTGGAATTCCACCACATGTTTTGCAACTTACAAAAGGGGCAATTGTCATGCTACTGAGAAATATGAATCCCAAAAAAGGACTTTGTAATGGGACCAGATTAATTGTGAAGGATTTAAAGGATCATTTTATACATGCAGAAATTATGAGTGGCACCCATAAAGGCGAACCAGTTCTTTTACCGAGAATTGATTTGGCTTCAAGTGAGAGTAGTTTGCCTTTTGTCCTTCAAATGAGAAAATTTCCCATTATAATGGCATTTGCCATGACCATCAATAAATCCCAAGGACAAACTTGTAAGTCTGTGGGTATTTTTTTGAAGGAACCAGTGTTTGCACATGGTCAACTATATGTTGCATTTTCAAGATGCAATAATCCAGAGGAAATTAAAGCACATGTTGAAGAAAACCCAAGTCAGGGTGATTTATTAGAAGATGGATGTGTGTTTACCAAAAATAATGTGTACTATGAGGTGCTGTAAATATAGAGGTCAGTGGTTTCATTTCGACGACAACCTTTTATGTTACTCGGACTGATTTTAGAGGACTACTATTTCAATAAGAAACTCTATACAGTGGCAAAAAAACATAGAGAACAGAGGTTTTACATCCAGGACAACATTTTAGCTCACTGGGACTCTTTAAATAGGGGACCACTATTTCACTTAGGAAACTCTATGTGCCATTTGCACAAAGTACAAGAAGAACAAAAAAAGTGAAAAAAAGAAAAAGAAAAACAACAGTAGACAGTGGTTATACAGATTGGAATGTGTTAGAAGTTACCTTTTTACATGATTGGCCCCACAAAATAATTAGGTGGCATTTTCTTAAACTTGAAGGTTAAATGTTATTGTTTTATGTTACTATTTCACATATTAACATTGTATTTTCAAAGTTGTGGAAAGTTGGTTCATTGTATACTGTATATAGTCAAGGATTTATGTTACTAAAAGTTTCACCATTTGTTAATACATTGAATGGTATAATTAAATACAGAGTATTGATTCAGGGAGTAATCCGATTGCCAGTTAATGGGGTCAGGAAGGAATTTATTTTTTTCCCTCTTTGATACAATTGGCCAAGTTTCAATGGGGTTTTTTATTGTTTGCCTTCCTGTGTATTCAAAGCTCAAGAGTTTAAAAACAAAAATGAATGTTACAAAGCATGTCATTGTTCTAAATAGTTATTTACTGAAAGTTTACATAGTCTTCTGTTATTCATAGATAACTAACAATTCAAAATGTTAGTATTGTTAAAACAAATGATTCAAGATTGTTTAAAAAACAAGTTGCATGTTACAAACTTTTATATTATGGTTTACAATATGTATTCATGAAAACTTCAGACATTGTTATATTGATATTCCATATATGACAATTAAAAGAGTCAATATTGAAAAAAATATATATTCTATACCTGTTGGTGAAATAAAAGTTGAAAGTTACAAAAATAAAAAGTTTTATTCAAAATTTTGTATTTATTTGTAGATAAAATAAAGGTTAAGAATCTGAGACACATTGTGTGGCAAACAGTTTTAACAGCATTAACATTTTAGTGCCCGTCATTTTTGGCGGGCAAGTCGCTAGTAGAGAGTGAATCTTGAAAATAATATACAATGGTTTGGCTAGTACAGAACCCAGTTCCACAGTACCATTGGATGCATTCCATAAGCACATTGTGCCTTTTTAACATTTATATTTTCCAACCTCTTTGGGGTTTTTTCCTGTGTTAACCAATTATTAGGTGACGGTAGTGCCACCACCATTTTGTTTCAGTGTCTTAACCTTTGGTACCTCTCATCTGTATACAGAGAAAATAATTTATTTAGCTCATCTGCATTTCCTGGTCACTGTTTATCATTTGGCCTGTTTTACATTTTAAGGTTTCAATACTTTCTTTCATAGCCTTCAATCCATCAATAAATTAAAAAAAAAAACTTTTAAGGTTTAGTCTTACTTTCCTTTGCAAATAACCTTGCAATTTCTGTTTTTGCTAATCTAATATGTTTTGCAATACTTGCTATATTCCTTGTACACATGTAAAGTTGCCTCTGTCTCCTCTTTCTTGTATAATTTAAATGCCTGCTTTTCACTCCTTATCATGTTCTTTAAATCAATGATACACCACATCATTTGTGATTTACTTCTTTTATGTATATTTCCACATTTATCTTCTGATATTATGTATATCTTAGAAAGCTTTAAATGTTGTCCATTTATTGTCTGTTTTTGTATTACCTGCTAGTTCTTTGTCCTGGTCTATATGCTGTATTGCTGCCCTTATACCATTACAATTTACTCATTTAAAATGTAAAGCTTTGTTGGCACCATATAAATTTGTGAAACTCTACTTCAAATGAGACTGTGTTATGATTAGTGTTTTCCAAGGGTTGTCCAACTTCAACATCTGATATTAAAGCAATATTAATCATAATGACTAGATCGGCTCATTTCTAGTATTAGTAGGTTACAGTAGATTATTTTATAACTTGGGACAGATCATGAGATTTTGAGATTTTTGAGGCTTCAATAATATATAATCAGTTAGAACTGCAGCTGTGGATGGAGTGTGTGCTGTTTAGTGTTTGTTAATGGTTTCTTTGTATGTGACAATTGTAGTAATTCCAATGATTTTGAAAGAAATACTACTGTATGGCTTTTCACATGGTAGGTAGAGATTAGTTGTGGCTTCATTTAGACTAATGAGTGATGATGCACAGTAGGTTGGAATCAAATTAATATTTGCAAAGTGTAGATGATCCAAGTACAGTACTTGGTGGAACTGAATTTTCTTACGCCAAAAGATCCATATCCCATGAAATCTCTATAGAGTAAGTACACCATTCTTTAACAGGGTTTTTGCCTCATTGTCATAAAGGATATCTTGAGCATGGTCAAAGGCAGTCAGTACTCAAGACTCTTGATAAAGATTTATTTAGAAACGCGTCAAGAAATAGGGTTCCCCCTTTTTGTGTATGTTCCTGTTTTTGCTCTAGCACCTATGAAACAACAATAACAACAACTGAAATGTTTCTCTATATTCTGAACTACATTTTTATTTACTTTGAACTACCATAAATAATTCAAGATAAATCAGGAAGATATTAGTTTTAAATACAAGCAAAAATTATTAAAGCATCAAAATATGAGAATCATATTAGAAAAACACTAATCTAGTGAAAGAGAGGAGTTTCTTTACAAAATGAAAACATATGAGAACTAGAGCACGATATTCCTAAGAAATTTACTTGGTAAATGTCAACCAGTCAAATAAAATATTGATTGGAATTTGTATATTATTTATTTTTGTATATTGTATATATATATGTAAGGAACAAGGACAATTCAAGAAATGTTTTAAGGATGAATAATTGGATCTTACTAAAATTAACACCACACCCATTCCCCTTCAAAGGCACAGTCACAGTCTGCTTACATCAGGAAATCAGGAATTGCTCTCCAGAAATTTAACCATCCCTCTCACACCAACAGCTTCCACCAAATAATTATGGAAAACCCCAGGGCACATTAAAAGCAATTTTCCTATGTTCTGTATGTAAATGATTAAGCATTATGTCATATTTCCAGTCTTCTGTGTGATTTTCTCCTATTACCTGCTGCCATGAGTAATTTTATGTAGCATAGGACTTTTGATGCTTCTCATTTTACTGCAATGTCATTGTAATGATATAGGAATCACAAAGTTGTGGAGACCAGTAGCCAAGGTCAGCAATAATCCGGTTCAGCAACTTTTAGGTTAAACAGGAACAAGCTTTTATTGAAGGGATCAGGAACCAACAATAATCTGGCAAGGATACAGAGACAGGAAGTGCCTTATATAGGCCAAGAACCAGACACCTGACCAGACACAGCTGAAGAGACCTAGGTACTGATAAAATTGCTAGCAGAGTCAAGCTTATAAGGTCTCAATGGAATTCACAAAAGGCAGGCTGGCGCAGTGGTAGGGAAGAGGTATAGCAGCCTGGGGACCAGGGTTCAAAACCCAGCAGAGTCAATTCCTCACATTACCCCCGCCTCTATAGGTGCAGCCTCTGGATGCCCTATTACCTGGTTTAGCAGGGTACTGCACATGAAAAGACCGAAGTAGATCAGGAGCGTGAATATTGTACACTGGTTCCCACGAACTCTCCTCCTCACCATAGCCTTTCCAGCGAACCAGATACTAAAGTTTGTTACGGAAGATCCGGGAGTCAAGAATTTTGTCCACTTCGTACTTATCCTCACCATCCACGAGGACTGGAGGTGGGGCAGGCAGGGCTCAGCCAGGGAAAGTATTTTCATGAACAGGTTTAAGCAGTACAACGTGAAACACTGGATGTATTTTCATGAAATTCGGGAGTTGCAAACGGAAGGTGACAGCATTGATCTGAGCAATGATCTCAAAAGGTCCCATGAACCTTTGACCCAATTTATGAGAAGGAATCCGAAGCTTAAGATTCTTTGTTGACAGCCACACCTTGTCACCAACATGATAAACTGGGGCCTCCTTTCTATGCCTATCAGCAGCTCTTTTGTAACATTCCTGAGCCTCCAAAAGAGTCTCTTTCAACAGTGCTTGGGAATCACGTAAGGCGGTTAGCCGGTCAGTGACAGCAGGAATGGAAGTAGTAATTGGGAGACTGACTAGAAATGTCGGATGGTAACCATAGTTGGCAAAAAATGGGCTCAAAGAAGTGGAGCAGTGTTGGGCATTGTTATAGGCAAACTCCGCAGTGGGTAAAAAATCCAGCCAGTCATCCTGCAGGTAACTAATATAGCACCGCAAATATTGCTCCAAAGTCTGGTTGGTTCGCTCAGTCTGTCCATTACTTTGCGGATGAAAAGCTGACGACAGATTTACATTAATACCTAGATTAGAACAAAAATGTTTCCAAAAACGAGACGTAAACTGCATTCCCCTGTCAGAAACTACTTCATCAGGCACTCCATGCAAGCGAAAAATTTCATGAATAAACAGGTCAGCCGTCTGTTTAGCTGAAGGGAGACCACGAGCTGGTATGAAATGACCCATCTTAGTTAACCTGTCCACAACAACAAGAATGGTAGTGTGTTCCTTAGAGGGAGGTAGTTCCACAATAAAGTCCATGGATATAGATCCCCAGGGACGATGAGGAATCGGAAGAGGCTGAAGCAAGCCAACAGGGGAGGAGCGAGGATTCTTATGTCTGGCACACACATCACAAGAGGACACATACTTCTTAACATCCTCATGATACTTCGGCCACCAAAAGGATCGGGCAAGTAGGTCTTGCGTCTTTCGGATTCCTGGATGACCTGCTGGTTTTGAGTCATGGTAGAGACGTAAAAGGTCCAGTCGCGCTGACTCCGGAGCAAACAGACGTCGTTGAAAAATCCAAAACCCATTAAGCATCGTCATATGGAGATCACGAGGAGGATCACGAAGAACTGGGTCTTCAGCGTAGCCCTTTTTAATGCGAGACATCAGATCAGAAGGAAAAGCAACTCCTATAAATATATCCTCCGGCAAGATGGTGGTCTTGGTTACGGTAGCATGGAGGGGGTCAGCTATTCTAGACAAGGCATCCGCCTTACCATTCTTGGAGCCAGGACGGTATGTAACCAAAAAATTAAACCTTGAGAAGAATAGGGACCAGCGTGCTTGTCTGGCTGACAGTCTCTTAGCTGATCTAATACATTCCAGATTTTTGTGATCTGTGAGGACAGTAATTGGATGGGTAGCTCCCTCCAAGAGATGTCTCCATTCGGTGAAGGCAGCTTTTATAGCCAATAGTTCTTTATTCCCTATGTCATAATTTCTTTCTGCTGGCACCATCTGGTGGGAATAGAAGGCACATGGATGTAACAGCATCTTAGGTCCAGTCCTTTGAGACAGTATAGCACCAACAGCTGAATCAGAAGCATCAACTTCCACAATAAATGGTAATTCAGGCTGAGGATGTACCAGGACGGTGGCAGATGTAAACAGAGTCTTCAATCGGGAAAATTCGGTATCAGCCTTATCGGACCACTGAAAAGGAGTCCCCTTACGTGTGAGTTCAGTGATCGGTGTAATAACGGCAGAGAAATTCTTAAGGAAACGCCTGTAAAAATTGGCAAACCCCACAAATCTCTGGACATCTTTTTCATTCTTGGGGATGGGCCAGTCCAGCACAGCTTTAATTTTACTTGCGTCCATAGTTAAACCTTTAGGAGTTATGACATACCCCAGGAATTGAATTTCTGTTTGTTCAAACTCACATTTTTCTAGTTTAATTTATAGGTGGTGGGTACGAAGGCGCTCCAGAACTATACGGACCTGTTTTCTGTGGTTTTCAAGACTATCAGAGAATATTAGGATATCATCCAAATATGCCACAACAAACGGATCCAGGAGATCCCATAGTACATCATTGATAAGATGCTGGAAAGTTGCAGGGGCATTACATAGCCCAAATGGCATTACTAGATATTCGTAATGCCCGTACCTGGTTCTGAAAGCTGTTTTCCATTCATCATTTGGTCTTATGCGAACCAGATTATATGCCCCCCGAAGATCAAGCTTTGTAAATATTTTAGCTGAGCGAAGTCTCTCCAAAAGTTCGGGAATGAGAGTTAAGGGGTAGCGGTTTTTAACAGTGATGTTATTAATGTCCCTGTAATCAACGCATGGCCGTAGGCTGCCATCTTTCTTCTCTACAAGAGAATATAGGAGCTCCTGCTGGGGAAGTAGATGGTCGAATAAAACCTTTGGCAAGATTTTCTTGTATGTATTCACGAAGAGCTTTCAATTCAGGCTCAGAAAGGGAATATATACGGCCAAATGGGATAGCAGCCCCAGGCAACAGCTCTATTGGGCAATCATAAGGCCTGTGGGGTGGAAGCTGATCAGCATTCTTCTTATCACAGACATCTGCAAAATCCCGATATTGTAGAGGAAGCTTAGACAAGTTTGTAGCAACCATTTCATTAATTGTTGTGGCAACAGGTGTTACCTTAGTGGGTTGACAATTCATTAAGCAGTGTTCTGAAGGAAAGGACAAAGTTCCGATCTTCCAATCAATCTGTGGGTTATGCAGAGCAAGCCAAGGTACCCCCAAAATCACTGGAAACTGTGTTGAGGAAATTAGGTGGAAAGATATAGTCTCATGTGATTCACTTCCAGAGTCAACTTTAAGGGCACAGTCTCATGTGTAACCGGGCCCGACGTAAGTGGAGAACCGTCCACTGTCTCCATTAACACAGGTGAAGAATTAGGGATAGACTGATTTCCATTTACTGCTGCAAATTTAATGTCCATAAAGTTTCCGCCAGCTCCAGAATCTATCATAGCTGTAGTTGAAATTTTCTGATCACCACATTGCAACGTGATAGGCACCACAAAATGAGGATGTTGAGTCAACATACCCTCTTCACCATGAGCCAGAGAAAAACAAGGATTGTGTGACAGAATCCAGTTTATCTGCAATCTGGGATTGGTGTCGAATCTGTGCGCCCTCAGCAGCCATAGCTATTGTTCTTTTGGATTTGCTAGGGCAATTGATGGCATAGTGCCCTGCACTACCACAATACAGGCATAAATTGTGAGTGCGTCGCCACTGTTTTTCTTCATTGGATAATGGCCCTCTTATTAGATTTACCTGCATAGCCTCAGGCTCAGAGTCTGAAGGTGTTTGTGGGGTTGGAGTAGAAATTCTTGAATAGGAAATAGGAGTAGTACTTGGTCTAAAAGAGCCCTGTCTTTCCAGTCTTCTTTCAGAAAGTCTCTGATCGATACGGATAGCCAAACACACAAATGCATCAAAGTCAGCAGGAAGATCAACACGAGCTAGCTCATCTTTTATAGCTTCTGAGAGACCTTTTCTGAAGTGGAACCTCTGAGCTGATTGGTTCCAGGTAGTATCAGCAACCCACTGTCTGAATTCAGCAGCATATTCAGCCACGGAGCGCCTCCCTTGATGCAAATGAAGTAGAGTGGCTTCTGCTGTAGCACATCGATTGGGGTCATCAAAAACTAGGCACATGGCCTCAAGAAAGTCATTTAGATTACCCAAGACTGGACTGTCCTGTTCCAGAAGAGGGGAGCCCCAAGCCAGGGCTTCATCTTTGAATAGTGAAAAAATAAATCCCACCTTCTCTCTTTCAGATGGAAATTGGTGAGGTAACATCATGAAGTGCAAACGGCATTGATTTAGGAAACCCCTAAATTTTTTGCGATCTCCTCCAAACTTTTCTGGCAGGGGCAAGCGGGCATCTTGTGCAGGTGTAACAGTAGCAGCTGAAACATCACGTGCCATGTAGCTGGTGTACTCACTGTGCATTGACTGAAATTTATTTTGCAGTTCAGCTACCTGGTCCTGCAGCACTTGGATGGTCTGTGCCTGGGTCTGCACAGTTCTTGCAGTTAAAGCAACCTGCTGGGCCAATGCAGAATCTGTCCCGGCGGTCTCCATGAAAGGGCCAGATTATTCTGTAATGATATAG
Source organism: Discoglossus pictus (assembly GCA_027410445.1). Classification (NCBI taxonomy): domain Eukaryota; kingdom Metazoa; phylum Chordata; class Amphibia; order Anura; family Alytidae; genus Discoglossus; species Discoglossus pictus. The sequence continues at coordinate 161,986,503 of CM050169.1, forward strand.
GAATCACAAAGTTGTGGAGACCAGTAGCCAAGGTCAGCAATAATCCGGTTCAGCAACTTGTAGGTTAAACAGGAACAAGCTTTTATTGAAGGGATCAGGAACCAACAATAATCTGGCAAGGATACAGAGACAGGAAGTGCCTTATATAGGCCAAGAACCAGACACCTGACCAGACACAGCTGAAGAGACTTAGGTACTGATAAAATTGCTAGCAGAGTCAAGCTTATAAGGTTTCAATGGAATTCACAAAAGGCAGGCTGGCGCAGTGGTAGGGAAGAGGTATAGCAGCCTGGGGACCAGGGTTCAAAACCCAGCAGAGTCAATTCCTCACAGTCATTTCCCCTGATAAATATAGAAGAAATTAAATAAATAGAGCATAAAAAATATCAATACTCAAAATGGATGCATGTGGAAGCAGTGGATATCTGTATCATACATATGAGAACTAGAGCACGATATCCCTAAGAAATTTACTTGGAAATATAAACCAGTCAAATAAAATATTGATTGGAATTTGTATATTATTTATTTTTGGTATATGGGGTCTGGTACTAGTGATATAAAAGGGTATCCACCTCTCCTTGGGAATTTAACCTTAATATTTTTAACAAAAAAGTATTGTGTATGTGAGTTGTCCTACATGTTATTGAATGAAACCAATAAAAGTTAAACTTTATCAATCATGAATGCGGGAACATAACTGATTCTATGTAAAAATGTATCTTCTGTTTGACAAAGGCAGTCAGTAGACATAATAGTTATGGGTCAAAACAGGAAAATTAGTCAGGTAACAGGCAAGTTGGTGATAAGTGTCATGTGCAAGTTTCAAGGTATGAGAATCCAATATGCAAGCCATGCTTCTTGTACCAAGAATATGGACATCTAGCACTCATGAATCAAACAACTTGCTGCAATTTCAAATTCATAAAGGAACGTTGTAGCGGTGGCTCCTAATTTTGGGATGCTTGCATTCTTTCATATTTAGGCCTGGATTATGCTCTATGAATTCAAGATGTATGACATCACTTTTAGGTAATACACATAACTAGTATGTCACCTGGAAGTCATGCAGCAACATTGACCAAAGAAGCTGATTCACAGAGATGCATATGAGAAAATACATCCTTACAGATAATTTAATTTGTGTAATAGTTTTTACAAAAATAATGTATTTTGTCAAATGTACCATGGGTTATGATTACAGCTTTACATGATATCAAATATGACTTGAGTTATAAAAATTGGAAGATATATTTTAACTACAATACACATCAGAAAAAGAGTTTGCATTATGAATCTTGCATTGGATTTTATTAAGCTGCTATAAAAAGCTTGCATAATTAATTTAAACACCAAGTGCACAGAACTGTATTAGAATCCTTAGTGATAAATTACAAGCAATCGCATTTACCTGACAAATGCGTTGTACTTTGTACTTCTTTTTGGAGGATTTTCAACATGTCTTGTACCAGCCTTATGGTTATTTATTGGTGTATTTAAACTCAATTAACCTTGCAGAGTGCCAGTGAGTAATACAGTTTTTACCACTTTATGACCGATAGATTAAATAAATCATTTGTGTTTCTCTGAAAAGCCACATAACTTGCACAAGCGCAAAATGTTGCAGTGCATTTACAGTTTGAAAATATTCACCTTACAGTTTAAAAATTTTATTTTATTAAAATATCATTTTATAGTCAGCTTGTATTTTAGTTTTAGTTTTGCTGGAAGTGACTGGACTACATCTGCTAATGTTTCCTTACCAGCAATGTGGATCAGAAAAGCAGAGGTAACGCTTAAAAACAAAATAAATGCATATATGTAGCATTGCTGGCCTAAAGGTTTGTTATAGAGACACTGATTTATTAATTATAGATTATTTATTGTTACAAATATACAGCCTTATTAAATTGAGTTTTGGCCAATTGAATAGGACTCTAAGAGCAGAGCATATTTTTTTATAGAAGTTTTTAGTTAAGACCTTGCTTTTGGATATAAGTTCCCTAAATAAAAACTTCTGTAAAAAAATATGCTCTGTGCTTATATAGAGACCTATTCAATTGGCCAAATCGCAATTTCATAAGGCTGATAATAATTATAACTGCATATGTATTTGCATCTACAAATACTGTTTATTTGAGGACTCGTTGGAAACCTGTGTATTTCTGTGAATCTGGTTTCTTTTAACTATACATTGCCTATCCAGCGAGACCTCATTCAGATGTAATGTTGTACAGTTTAAAGGAGAGCTGAAGTTAAAAAAAGGCACATTAGCAGCTGTGCAAGGCCTGAGCATGAAACTTTTTTTTTTTTTTGTGAAAATCTGAATTTTTTAACACTCTGTGTGAATAGAGGAATCCATGTGTCTTTCTTACATCATTAAATCTGCATCACAGGTTTTTTTTCTCTCTCTATCAGTAGAGGAAATACAATGGGAGGAAGGAACAAGGACAATTCAAGAAATGTTTTAAGGATGAATAATTGGATCTTACTAAAATTAACACCACACCCATTCCCCTTCAAAGGCACAGTCACAGTCTGCTTACATCACAAAATCAGGAATTGCTCTCCAGAAATTTAACCATCCCTCTCACACCAACAGCTTCCACCAAATAATTATGGAAAACCCCAGGGCACATTAGAAGCAATTTTCCTATGTTCTGTATGTAAATGATTAAGCATTATGTCATATTTCCAGTCTTCTGTGTGATTCTCTCCTATTACCTGCTACCATGAGTAATTTTATGTAGCATAGGACTTTTGATGCTTCTCATTTTACTGCAATGTCATTTCCCCTGATCAATATAGAAGAAATTAAATAAATAGAGCATAAAAAATATCGATACTCAAAATGGATGGATGTGGAAGCAGTTGATAGCTGTATCATGAATCATATTGTCTGCTTGGATAAGTGTTCAGTGTTAATAGCAAAGCTCATGGCAACTTCACAATAAATGAGCAATCAGTTCTCAAGATTAGCTTCCTTAGTCCATAGAATTCTTAGAAAGTGTCTGTGGATGTTGATCAAGTCTAACTGTCAATCACTTGAGCTCAGAGAAAAGTTTATAACATGTCTACACCCAGACTTCAATGTAGAGAAAAGTTACAGTTATCCCTGTTTATAGTCATTTTAGTGGTTAAAATTATCTTTATTTACATTGTACCAGCTTGTCATGTGTCTGATACTCAGAGTCACCTGAAAATATACAAGGCATCACACAGGTGCTAATGTGTAATCATAACCTTCATACTTTGGAAAGGTTAAGTGACACAGAATATACTATAATGCTTTGCGAGTGGAAGAAAAATGATAACCCTAACAAAATTATTTTGTCATGCACTGTATTCAAAATAGAGCATGTCATTTTTGGATTCTGACTAGTAATGCATGGCATGTGGCAAACAGTAAAAGTAGTATATTTTCCCTTAAAATGGGCATAATAATGATTATTGACATTTATTACTCAAATTTCATGAAAACGTAACCAGGGTATACAATAAAATAAAAAAGAAACCACCAAAAACAATCAAATGTAGACTGATTCTTTGGTGCTATTGTGCAACAAAGTTCCACTTAGAACTGACACAACACTGAGTTGTCTTATAAAGGTGTATGAAATAATTTTTTAGGTGTTTCAAATTATTTATTTATTTTGATTTAATGTGTAATTATGTCACACACACTGTCTTTAAATGTTATTTTGGATTTAATCAACCCTCCCAAATTAATGCTCATAATAAACGTACAAAAATAGCAATAGTTTTAATGTAAATTAAAGGGTAGAAAACAATATTTTTACTTTTATGGAAATATCTCTGTGCATATAGGTTTTTACACCACCTGAATAATATTCAAATATGTCATTTCACATCTGGATCTCAGCCTTTTGTCTGCAGCATTGTGTTGAACTGCCAAATAACATGCTGTAGTGGTTACATCATTGTCTTAATCAAACATTATGTCTCAGAGGCAATTTTTCAAATAATCAGAAGAAACTTTATTTAAATTATTGTTATAGAAATAAAGTGCAGCTTCATATTAGTTTGTACTAACTATTGATCACATATATAGTTGTGAGCATGCGAGCTGTTGCTAACGCTTGCGGGCTAGTGAAGGCGCTCCATGCCAGCAACTGCGGCCCTCGCAAAAAATATGTGATGTGCTACGACCAATTCCGAACTCGCAAAAAACGTCCGACACCGGCGCACATGAAAACATGAGAAACACAATAAATAAACACAACAAATACATAAAAAGCTTACCTACAGCAAGGGGGGGCATCCAGCACCTCGAAAAGGGAAGTTACACATACATTTAAGTCTAAAAAACAGAGTTTAAAAAGCCGAAAATCACCAAAGCGAGAGAAAAAATGGCCGCCGAACAAAACAAAAACGAGGCTACAGACGCAACAATAATACAGTGACTCGCAAAACTGAAACAACACTGCAGTCAACTTTACGAGGTACGTAACACATACAATGCGGCACATACCACACTGATATTAACCACCATTTTACCGAAAAATGACAACTACTACTATGCATGAAATGGCGGCTAGAACGCAAATTGTATGCTGGAACGCAAATAGCGCATGCGTTTTGCATTGTAACGGTCTCAGGCAACTCAAAGTTTATAAATACTGCCTACTTTCCAGAAAATTCTACATTTCTCCTCAGGTGATGAACGGAGTCACTGGATAGTTAACTGCTGCTGTTACTTGAGAAGAGAATTATTTCCTAATTTCCTACTTTACACTCTGCAAATTACAACTGAGAGGTAAGCTATAATATATTACATTTTATTACCAAGACAGCGAAAAAAAAAAAAAAAAGACAAACTTTAACTATGAAAATGGGATTCATGTATAGTGACATGTGATATGCACATTTATGTGTATAGGCCCTACAACAAACTAATGTTAACTCTAACTAATTAAACAAGTATATTCAAATGATAAATTAATTTACTGCAACTCATAGCAACAAAAAAAATGACACTAATACATATGCAACATGAAGCTGAATCTTTCCCCTTTTTTTCAAACAGGCTCTGCATCAACAGCGTCACTCAAGAATTTGCACCGTGGACTGTCAAAGAGAATTACTTTTAAAGAACAGAAAGAAAGAAGAAGAGGTAAGATAGAAAAATACATTACATGCTGAAAAAGATTATGCTTTGCAAAATCAAATATAAGAAATATACAACTAACCATTTAACTTTCTTTTTCAAACAGACACTACAAGAAGATTGGCGTATTAAGATTGGCAGGAGGGGACCCTCTGTCATTCGGACAAGAACAACACTTCAATCAAGGTATAATATAACAAGTAGGAAAAAAAAAGAAATATATATGTTTAATGGCCGCCAATATAAAAATTAAAAGTAAAAAAACAAAAAAAACAATACAAATTCAATAAAGACCAAAACAAAACAGTTAAACAAACTTCACAAAGACCTATACAATTTACAAAGAAATACAGTTTCAGAGAAAAAAAAAAGAGGTGGCCACAAAACAGGATAGCATCCGAAACATTAGCAACATACATAAAACAAAAGTATTCCTCCTCTTTACTGTACAATAACCTCCAAGCATCACCCATAAGCCAAATGCAGCAACCAAAAAGTGGTGAACACAAAACAGGATAGAACAAAAAAGCGCAACGTGATATAGAAAAGGCAATTAACATTCATTTTTACTGTCCAACAATATGTAATCCTCACAAAGAAGGCTTATTAAGCAAATAAAGCATGCAAAATATGGTGGACACAAAACCGGATTGTACAAAAAAATCACAGAAACAGATAGAAAAGTAAATTAATATTCTTCTTTACTGTTTAACAACCTATAAACCTTACAAAAAAGCCTAAATAAGCATACCAAAAGTGGTGGACACAAAACAGGATAATGCTAAAAACATTGCAATCATTTCCAAAATGGGAAAAACATAAATAATTATAGTAAAAAAAAAGGATAACTGTAATATACAAATATAATTAATAGCAGAAAAAATCACCATAACAGATAGAGTAGACCAAAAAAATTAAATATGCTATTCATTACAAATACATTCAAATCAAATAACATTGTGCTTTTTCATTTACAACAGACACTGCGTGAAGAGCATCGGACAAAGACTTACAACAGTGGACCAAGAAATATTCTGCTTCAAATCACACTTCAAACAAGGTACAGTATAACAAGTGAAAAAAGAGAAAAATAAATAAACATGTTTGCTCTGCATCCATGTCAACCCCCCAAAAAAAAGACATCACCAACAACAATAAGAACCACTAATTATAACCTTTACCAAAATATTAGTGGCACATTTGTCATTTACCTGTTATTTGTCTTTTACTGACAACAATGTTTAACAGTAAACCCAAACTTCAATCAAGGCAAAAAAAATAAGCAACATAAAACAGCATAGTCCAAAAAATAACAGAGTAAATAACATTTTTCATTCTCAATTCCCAGCCCAATTGTACAATATTAAGCATACAACCTAACCACACACATAAAATAGAATACTAGAACAAATACTACTAACACCGAAAAAACAATACAAACCTTTTCACATCCCCAACATATAAGCCTTTTTAGTAAAATAGAAAAATACTATTACAACAATCCCCTGCAGGACAAATTACAAAGACTAATTTTTGCCCTCTACTATGCCTATAAGCCAAAAGTACAACAAAAAAAGAAATTAACAAACAAAACAAAAAATCCATTTCAATTAACACTATACACCTATTACAGGTAAAATAAGCTATAATGTAAGAACCTTCAGTGTGCTATGCATGTAACATAAAAATTACAACCTACCACAGAAAGTAAGAGCAAAAAAATAAAACAAACTTATTTAACAATACAAAGAAAGTTCAGCTACAATGAACTACACTCACATAGAAACAAACTATTGCAAATCAAATATTTAAAAAACAATATTAACATCTCAAACTAAACTAATGATACATTATTTTATTTTACAGATTAACATGAAAACGACAGCAAACAAGAAAAAATAAGACGTCAAGCTAAAGAACGACAACAAAGATATATTTGAAGGTACCATAAATAACCAGGAATATTCAGTGCTTGCCAACCAAGTCATCCTAACCTGTAAAAATAAGGATGCATTAATCCTCAATAATGAAATCTTTAAAAAAATGAGTGCACCCCAAATAAATTATCACAGTGCTGATTCTGTACTTGCTGATGACAAAGAAAGTCAGGCAAACCTTTCCACAGAATTCATAAACTCATTAACTACTTCTGGAATGCCACCACATATTTTGCAGCTAAAGAAAGGTGCAATTGTCATGTTACTGTGAAATATGAACCCCAAAAAGGCCTATGCAATGGTACAAGATTAATTGTTCAACAATTAAAGGACCATTTTATAGATGCTGAAATTTTTACTGGTACCCATAAAGGAGAGAGAGTTTTCATACTAAGAATAGATTTAGCACCAAGTGAAAGTAGTCTCACTTTAATACTTCAAAGAAGACAATTTCCCATCATTATGGCATTTGCCATGACCATTAATAAATCACAAGGACAAACATATAAATCTGTGGGTATTTTCTTAGAACAACCAGTATTTGCACATGGCCAATTGTACTTTGCCTTAGCCACAGGCTATTAAAGTTTACATTGAAAAGAATGAAAGTCAAGGTGATTTATTAGAAGATGGATGCATTTTTACTAAAAACATTGTCTACTATGAAGTACTCTAACTTTTCATTAAACAAACAAAAGCCATGCAAAAGCAATTTAAAAGCAAATGGAAAGAGCTAAAAAAACATAATATAACCACCAAATTTTGAAAACAAATACACATAAATGTCCTTTTCCTTCAAACGGTCATTATTACGCAACAGAAATTAGATTTACAAAAACAATATTTTCCTGTTAAACTACATTAAATTGTCAAACACGTACAGAACAGTGATTACACATTGTGCAACAAGAATTAAGTTTTTGCATTCTCTTTTTAGAGAACCACTTTTCCACAGACAAAACTCTATGTGCGATTTAAAACAATTACTACACCAACAAACAAAGGTCAACCATTGAAAACTACAAATCAATAAACAATTTATGGAAGTACTGTTTATGAATGATTAGCCTCACAAAACACTTGCCTTGCATTATTTTGACAAATCCTTTTCAAATGTTAATTAACTATGTTACTGTTTCTAATGTTACAAGTTTGAAAAAAATATTTTCAAGTTCCTTACTTAGACAGATAAGAAAGTTCAAGTTTAAAAAAATATACTTTCAAGTTCCTTACTTAGACATATTACAAAGTCCATGTTAAGAGCACAACCACATTTTAAGGCACAATGTAAATGTTGTCTTTTATGTTAAACATTAATCCAGGGAGTAATCTGATCACCCGTTAATGGGGTCAGGAAGGAATTATTTTTTTTCCCTCTCTGATACAATTCGCTACGTTTCAAGGAGGGTTTTTACTGTTTGCCTTCCTCTGGATTCAATGTTTATTTAAGTTAACAATTCTTGAGATAGAACTTGCATGTTTAAAAAACCATTACCTCAAGTTTACAATACTCATTAATTTAAAGTTCAACTGTTCTTACATTCAAATGTTTATACTATACTTTTACTACAAAATGCTTTAACAGTTACTGTTAAACAAAAGAACATTTTACAAAAATAAACATGTTTAAAATCACAAGTACTTATTTCATGATAACTAAAACCTTACAAGTGTCAAATATGTATATTAATAACTAAAATACTTTACTAACATATACATCTCATTGCCGTATTTTTTTGACGGGCAAGTCACTAGTTACTATATAACAGACAGAATTACACCTATAATATTGTTTATCTATCATATATCCTTTCCATTCAAGTCAGACTGACATATACTGAGGCAGAAACATACAGAAAGTCTAACATATCTGACTGACAACTAGTCCATAACCACTTTCTGCCACTTCAAGTAAAACATGGCTTAGAAATATTAGCAATAACTTTCTAAACTTTTGACAAATCTAAGAGAACTTAACTTCAGGATATAATAAACATACTTTTATACACTGTAAAAAAAAAACTGAAGTGCTATTTACAGTAACCTGTTCAATGCATTTTGCAATAAATCACAAACCAAACAGAGTATTAGAGATTTTAGTCTTAGAAAAAACAAAAAGTTACGCAGGCTCTATTAGGATAGCCTAACAATATATATACAGTATATATATATATATATATATATATATATATATATATATATAAATTAAAAGTTAATACATTTTCAAACTAAAATGCTAAAGGAGGCAGAGGTAGTGGTAGAGACATTTGGCCCTATTCTATTGCCCAATTCGTAAATGTATACACACTTAAAATCACTCTTAATATTGCTGCATATTCGGCAAATATTACTTATTGGCACTAATGAATTCTTAAGTCAATAGAATGCATATAAACATTTATATAAAAAAAAAAACACCCAAGCCAAATGTATGAGTTCAAGGCATTTGCAAGTAGCTAATAGAATATGGCCCATTGTGAACAGGAGAGGGAGACAACAGTAATGATGACTCGTTAATTACATGGAGTCGTACCATACAAAATCATGTACCACAAGGTAAAGTTCATTAGCGAGATAGACAAGTTCTAGATTGGCCCTTAACAGTGACCTCTTTGTAAAATGTTTTATTAATACTGTATATAACCACTTTAACGCTGAGCCACATATTTAAAATGATGTGATCTTCATATTTAAACACATCTCAATGATGAAATTATAACTTAGCTGAACAAGTTTTTATTGATATACTGTAATACTTGTAAAAATTACTTTCTAGAATTAAAAAAAAAGACATTTAATAAGGACCATTGGAAATTGCAGTATGTTGATAATCGCAGATTGCTGATAAATACATAAAAAAATTGATACCTTTTTGATACATTTATTGCTGATGTATCTGGAAAAAAATAACTACTACCCAGAATTAAATTTGGATGATTTTTATAAAGTAATTACAATCAGCAATGTAGCTTTTTTCCCCCTGATTAATGTGATCAAAAACTTGACTGTTCTAAATTCAGTATCAATTCACTTTTCAAAAACCCTAACATTTATGGTACACTAATGTTTACCAATAGAAAAAGAGAAATTGAATAGATGGCAACATTTTATTTTTATGTTAGCTTGCACTACTCTGCTCTTTACACATAATATGAGAAAGACAAATCTATTTATCTACAAAATATACAAAAAACAGTTTTACAAAGAATGACTTAACTACTTCTGTCTCGTTATCTTTACTCTCCCCCTCAGCAAGTAGATCAATATATTTTACAATATTGGAAATAAATCAAAATGTATTTATTTAGTAAAATAAATTATCTTATATAACACATCATAACAGCAATATCTAGATTCCTTAATTGTTTCTGATTGATAGTCTACTTATGTATTTCTGAAAGAAGATAGGCTAAACAGAACAGTATACAGTAAAACAAAAAGAAAACGACAAGATAAGGAATATGCTATTGTTGATTGATTTGGAGTAATTTACGTCTGAACGATAAAATGATGAATGTTCTCATTAATTTGTTTAAGCAACAAGTGGTTATGGATAGTGATGTCCCGAACAGTTCGCCAGAGAACTATTTGCGTCGATTTTCGCATGTACGTGTTCGCAACGAACTGCGAACATATGCGCTTTTCGGTCCGCCCCCTATTCTTTATCATTAAGGAAACTTTGACCCTGCACCTTACAGTCAGCAGACACATTCCAGCCAATCAGCAGCATACACTCCCTTCCAGAGCCTTCCATCTCCATTTTAGAATCATTCTGTAGCTGCTTTTGTTGAGAGAGGAGATATATTCTACCTGCTGTTGATTTAATAGGGAAATAGATAGCCAGGCTGTGTATTTAGTTTTAACTACACACCTGAAGGACTCCTTTGATATCTGCTGCAAGGATGGCAACCCAAAAAGCCCTTTTTATTTTATTTTATTATTTTTTTCTGTGTAATCTAATTACATATGCCTGCCTGCTAGCGTGTGTGTGAGGCCTATTGCATCTCGTATGCCAACTTTTGCCAGGGCACAGTGACACTCATATCTGGTGTCACCGTAGTGTGTAGTGAAATAAAACAACCCTTTTTTTTACTGTAATCGATTGAATATCAGTAGCCTGCCTAAAGGCGTGTGTGTGAGGCCTATTGCATCTAGTCTGCCAACTTTTGCCAGTGCGCAGTGACACTCATATCTGGTGTCACCATAGTGTGTAGTGAAATATAACAACCCTTTTTTTACTGTAATCGATTGAATATCAGTAGCCTGCCTAAAGGCGTGTGTGTGAGGCCTATTGCATCTAGTCTGCCAACTTTTGCCAGTGCGCAGTGACACTCATATCTGGTGCCACCGTAGTGTGCAGTGAAATAAAACAACCCTTTTTTTACTGTAATCGATTGAATATCAGTAGCCTGCCTACAGGCGTGTGTGTGAGGCCTATTGCATCTAGTCTGCCAACTTTTGCCAGTGCACAGTGACACTCATATCTAGTGCCACTGTAGTGTGCAGTGAAATAAAACAACCCTTTTTTTACTGTAATCGATTGAATATCAGTAGCCTGCCTACAGGCGTGTGTGTGAGGCCTATTGCATCTAGTCTGACAACTTTTGCCAGTGCACAGTGACACTCATATCTAGTGCAACCGTAGTGTGCAGTGAAATAAAACAACCCTTTTTTTTACTGTAATCGATTGAATATCAGTAGCCTGCCTACAGGTGTGTGTGTGTGTGAGGCCTATTGCATCTAGTCTGTCAACTTTTGCCAGTGCGCGGTGACACTCATATCTAGTACCACCGTAGTGTGCAGTGAAATAAAACAACCCTTTTTTTACTGTAATCGATTGAATATCAGTAGCCTGCCTAAAGGTGTGCGTGTGAGGCCTATTGCATCTAGTCTGCCAACTTTTGCCAGTGCTCAGTGACACTCATATCTACTGCAACCGTATTGTGCAGTGAAATAAAACAACCCTTTTTTTACTGTAATCGATTGAATATCAGTAGCCTGCCTACAGGCATGTGTGTGAGGCTTATTGCATCTAGTCTGCCAACTTTTGCCAGTGCGCAGAGACACTTATATCTAGAGCCACCGTAGTGTGCAGTGAAATAAAACAACCTTTTTTACTTTAATCGATTGAATATCAGTAGCCTGCCTAAAGGCATGTGTGTGAGGCCTATTGCATCTAGTCTGACAACTTTTGCCAGTACACAGTGACACTCATATCTAGTGCAACTGTAGTGTGCAATGAAATAAAACAACCCTTTTTTTACTGTAATCGATTGAATATCAGTAGCCTGCCTACAGGCGTGTGTGTGAGGCCTATCGCATCTAGTCTGCCAACTTTTGCCAGTGCACAGTGACACTCATATCTGGTGTCACAGTAGCTTGCACGCATAGTACCACTAATCATAAAAAAAATGACAGGCAGAGGCAGGTCACCCAGCAGGGGCCATTGTGGTCGTGGTGCTGTGATTCCCTTTGGCTCTAGAATAATGCCCAGTTTTCAGAGGCAACATACCCTGAACTTGAACAGTTCTGAGGACATGGTTGTCTGGCTAACACAGGACACCCAATCTTCTACAGCTTCCGCTCGGAAACTAGACGCACCATCCTCCTCCAGCTTAGCTTCGGGCACCTCTCCAGTTACCACTCGCCCGCCTGCCGCCACCACCAACACTAGCACCACAGCCGCTTCACTTGATCCGTCAGCAGAGTTATTTACAGATCCGTTGGAAGAAATGAGTGATGCACAAACATTAGTGCCAGAGGATGTAGATAACAGGGATATGTCCCAGTCAGGCAGCATTACACACATGGACGTACGGTATGATGATGATGTTGTACCCGGTGCTGCTTCCTTTGTTGAGTTGTCAGTTACAAGTGAAGCGCTTGATGATGACTATGTGTCCGTGGATGTCACGTGGGTGCCCGCTATAAGAGAAGAAGAACAGGAGGAAAGTTCAGATGGGGAGACAGAGAGGAGGAGGAGACGAGTTGGAAGCAGTGGGAGGTCGTCGAAAGTAGCTAGTGGCACAGTCAGACAGCATGCATCGGCACCCGGGGTCAGCCAGACAGCACGCCAGTCAACGCATGCTTTTGCCACCACCAGAATGCCGTCATTGCAGAGCTCAGCAGTGTGGTCATTTTTTCGTGTGTCTGCCTGTGACAACAGTGATGCCATTTGCAACCTGTGAGAAAAGAAACTGAGTCGTGAGAAGTCCAACACCCACCTAGGTACAACTTCATTGCGAAGGCACATGATGTCACATCACAAACGCCTATGGGATCAACACATCAGTACAAGCAGCACACAAAGTCAAAGCCGCCATCCTCCTCCTGGTCCAGCATCTTCAGCCACGTCAACCACTGCTGCCCTGCTTGCCCCCTCTCAACATTCCGCCACTCCGTGTCTCGCCCTGAGCAGTCCCTGCTCATCTGCCCACAGGCAGGTGTCTGTCAAGGACATGTTTGAGCGTAAGAAGCCAATGTCACAAAGTCACCCCCTTGCCCGGCAACTGACAGCTGGCTTGTCTGAACTCTTAGCCTGCCAGCTTTCACCATACAAGCTGGTGGAGTCTGAGGCGTTCCAAAAATTTTTAGCTATTGGGACACCACAGTGGAAGGTACCCGGCCGAAATTTCTTTGCACAAAAGTCAATCCCGAACCTGTACTCGATTGTGCAAAAGGAAGTAATGGCATCTCTGGCACACAGTATTGGGGCAAGGGTCCATCTGACCACGATACCTGGTCTGCAAAGCATGGTCAGGGCAGGTATATCACCTACACTGCGTATTGGGTAAACCTGGTGACGGCTGCCAAGCATGGAATACGTGGCTCTGCAGAGGAGTTGGTGACACTGCCACGACTTGCAGGCAGGCCTGCTGCCACCTCCTCTACTCCTCCTACTCCATCCTCTTCCATAACCTCCTTGGCTAAGTTCTCTTCTGCTGCTGCTATTTCTTGCTCCACATCAACGGCACCCCCCCAGCTGCACAGGTACTATTCCACATAGCGGATACGGCAGTGTCACCCCGTCTTGGGGTTGACTTCCCTGAAAGCAGGGAGTCACACCGGACCAGCACTCCTGTCCGCCCTGAACGCACAGGTGGATCAGTGGCTGACTCCGCACCAACTGGAGATTGGCAAAGTGGTTTGTGACAACTGAAGAAATTTGTTGGCGGCATTGAATTTGGGCAAGTTGACACATGTGCCGTGCATGGCACATGTGTGTAATCTGATTGTACAACGCTTTGTGCATAAGCACCCAGGCTTACAGGACGTCCTGAAGCAGGCCAGGAAGGTGTGTGCCCATTTCAGGCGTTCCTACACGGCCATGGCGCACTTTACAGATATCCAGCGGCGAAACAACATGCCAATGAGGCGCTTGATTTTAGACAGCCGGCACGTTGGAATTCAACACTCCTAATGTTCGACCGCCTGCTCCAACAAAAAAAGACTGTTAACGAGTATTTGTATGACCGGGGTGCTAGGACAGCCTCTAATGGACGCTCATGCGCAATACCTGTAGGCTTATGCGTCCTTTTGAGGAGGTGACAAACCTGGTCAGTCGCACCCAGGGCACCATCAGCAACATCATACCATTTGTTTTCTTCCTGGAGCATGCCCTGCGTAGAGTGCTGGATCAGGCCATAGATGAGCTTGAAGAGGAAGAGGAAGAGTTGTGGTCACCATCGCCGCCAGAAACAGCCTTATCAGCATCGCTTGCTGGACCTGTGGCAACGCTGGAAGAGGATTATGAGGAAGAGGAGTCAGAGGAGGAATGTGGCTTTGAGGAGGAGGAGGAAGACCAACCACAACAGGCATCCCAGGGTGCTCGTTGTCACCTATCTGGTACCAGTGGTGTTGTACGTGGCTGGGGGGAAGAACATACCTTCAGTGAGATCACTGAGGACGAGGAACGGGACATGACTAGCTCGGCATCCAACCTTGTGCAAATGGGGTCTTTCATGCTGTCGTGCCTGTTGAGGGACCCTCGTATAAAAAGGATGAAGGAGAACGACCTGTACTGGGTGTCCACGCTACTAGATCCCCGGTATAAGCAGAAAGTGCCTGAAATGTTACAGAATTACCACAAGTCGGAAAGGATGCAGCACTACCAAAATAAATTAAAAAGTATGCTTTACACAGCGTTTAAGGGTGATGTCACACCACAAAGGCAATCTAACAGCGGAAGAGGTGAACATAATCCTCCTCCTCCCACGACCACGCCGGCAAGGAGAGGACGCTTTACAGACGTGTTGTTGATGGAGGACATGCAGAGCTTTTTAAGTCCTATGCATCGCCACAGCCCTTTGGGGTCCACCCTCAGAGAATGACTCGACCGTCAGATAGTCAGAGAAGATATTTATGATGGACCTAGTGATAAAGTTGAATGTTTGTGGGTAGAGTTAAATAGCGGAGCAGCAAATTCAAAAAGAATATTTGTAGGAGTATGCTATAAACCCCCAAATATAGCTGAGAGTGAGGAAATACAATTATAGTTACAGATTGGAAATGCAGCTAAGCACGGGCAAGTTCTAATAATGGGAGATTTTAATTACCCTGAAATAAACTGGATGAGACCAGCAGTTCAGCTAAGGGGAGCAGGTTCTTGAGTACACTCAAGGATCATTATCTGGCCCAGGTTATACAAGAGCCTACTAGAAATGAAGCTATCTTAGATTTACTCATTACAAATAATATTGATATTGTATCAAATGTTGAAATAGGGCAACCTTTGGGAAACAGTGATCACAACACAGTCTCATTTGAGATTGAATTAAAAAAACAACATTTTAAGGGGCCAACAACAACTCTTAATTTTAAAAGGGCAGATTTTAACGGTCTAACGGCAGCAATACAAAGTATAGAATGGGAGAGAGAACTGATAGGTAAAAACACTGAACATAAATGGACAACATTTAAATCCTTACTAAATATACATACACATCGACATATACCGTGTGGGAATAAAAGTAAAAGGAGTAAATCACAACCCATGTGGCTTAACAATGATTTAAAGATCAAGATACAGAGTAAAAAACAGGCATTTAAATTATACAAACAAGAGGGGACAGAGACTGCTTTACGGGAATACAAGGAAATCAACAAGGCTTGCAAAAGCGCGATTAGACTGGCTAAAATAGAAAATGAAAAATTTATTGCAAAAGAGAGTAAGACTAACCCTAAAATATTTTTTAAGTATATTAATGGGAAGAAGGCAAGGAAGGAAGCTAATGGAACATTAGAATGTGAAACAGGCGGTCTGAAAATTAATGACCAGGAAAAGGCAGATGAGCTAAATAGGTTCTTTTCTCCGGTATACACAAGGGAGGTACGAGTGGTTGGGACACTGCAACATAATGGGGCTGCACTACCTTTGCCAAATAATTGGTTAACACAGGAAGTAATCCAAAAGAGGTTGGAAAAAATAAATGTTAATAAAGCCCCGGGTCCTGATGGAATACATCCAAGGGTACTAAGGGAACTGGGTTCTGTAATAGCCAAACCATTATATTTAATTTTTCAAGATTCACTCAACACAGGGTCTCTACCAGATGACTGGAGAAAAGCTGATGTAATACCTATATTTAAAAAGGGAGCAAGAGCAAATCCGGGGAATTATAGACCAGTGAGCCTCACTTCTGTAGTGGGGAATCTTTTAGACGGGTTAATAAGGGATAATATACAAGAATATGTCTATCTGAACAGGATTATAAGTAGGAGTCAACATGGGTTTATGAGGGATAGGTCATGTCAAACAAATCTAATTAGTTTCTATGAGGAGGTTAGTAGGAACCTGGATCAAGGCAAATCAGTGGATGTAGTCTTTTTGGATTTTGCAAAGGCTTTTGATACAGTGCCACATGGGAGACTATTGGGCAAACTAAGGGATACAGGAATTGCAGTAAATATCTGCTCATGGATTGAGAGCTGGCTAAAAGACAGGAAGCAAAGGGTTGTTGTAAATTGAACATACTCCGATGGGACTAATGTGGTAAGTGGGGTTCCTCAGGGTTCAGTATTAGGTCCTCTCCTTTTTAACATATTTATTAATGACTTAGAGGTAGCATTGGAGTGTGGGGTCTCCATTTTCGCTGATGACACAAAGTTGTGCAAGGTAATTAAATCAGAAAATGATGTGCTTTCCCTCCAAGGGGATTTACATAAAATTGAGGAATGGGCATCTAAATGGCAGATGAGATTTAATATGAATAAATGTAAGGTTATGCATCTGGGAAGGAAAAATAGCCATGCAATTTATAATCTTAATGGAGCAAAACTAGGTGTATGAGATATTGAAAGGGATTTGGGAGTGCGTGTGGACAACCACCTAGGTAACAGTGCTAAAAGCCAAGCAGCAGCTGCAAAGGCAAATAAAATATTAGCATGTATTAAGAAGGGTATAGAAGCCAGGGAAGCAAATATAATTCTGCCACTATACAAATCTCTAGTACGCCCTAATTTGGAATATGGAGTACAATTTTGGGCACCACTTCATAAAAAGGACATTTTAGAGCTGGAAAAGGTACAGAGAAGGGCAACAAAACTAATAAGGGGAATGGAGGGGCTAAGTTATGAAGAAAGACTAACCAAATTAAACTTATTTTCTCTAGAAAAAAGCTTAAAAAAGAGCTTTTTGTGCCAAGAGGTTTTCAACTGACAAGAGGACATCCCTTGAGGTTAGAAGTAAAAAGATTCCACCTCAAAGAAAGAAAAGGGTTCTTCACAGTAAGGGTGGTTAATCTGTGGAATTCTCTACCAGAGGAGGTGGTGACAGCGGATTCGATAGATAACTTTAAAAGGGGAATAGATTTATTTCTAATTAAAAAGGGTATTCAGGGTTATCATGGATAATTAGAGAGACAGTAATGATCCAAATTTTTTACATTTCCCCTTGAGACAATTGGCTAAGTCTCGCTTGTTTTTTGTTTTTTTTCTATTTGCCTTCCTCTGGACTAATTAATAAAAAAAAATAAAAAAACATTAAATAATTGATTAATAATTAATTAACAACTAATGAATTAATAGTTAATCCGCATATTGCAGATCAGAGGAGATCTTAAAAGGTTGAACTTGATGGACTGAAAGTATTTTTTCAACCTTAAATACTATGTAACTATGTAACTATGTAACTATGTAACAGACTACCTCGCCATAACTACAGATATCGACACTATGAGGATCGATGAACCCCTTGACTACTGGGTGTGCAGGCTTGCCCTGTGGCCTGAGCTATCCCAATTTGCCATAGAACTTCTGTCCTGCCCCGCTTCAAGTGTCCTGTCAGAAAGGACCTTCAGTGCAGCAGGAGGTTTTGTCACTGATAAGAGAAGTCGCCTAGGTCAAAAAAGTCTAGATTACCTCACCTTTATTAAGATGAATGAGGGATGGATCCCGAAGGGACTGACAGTGGGCGATACATTCGATTAAAAAAGGCCTGATAGATGAGCTGCCTTGAGCAAATAATGGTCCACACGCTGCTGTATTTTATCCCTGAATGCCGGATGATTTGCGTGACTTATCCGCCACCAACTAGGGTTCAAGACGCAATGTTTTAGGGCACTTTTTGCCAGGCAAACTAACATCAATTTTTCTGGTCGCTGCAACAATACCTAATTATTTACATTTAAATTATTTTATTTTCGATGGCGTACAGCATGTAATGAAAAATAAAGCATTTGCATAACAGTTGTGCAAAAATACATATTTACAATAAAGACATTTTGTGAAAGTTAGCTGGCTATTCCTTCTTATTTTTACTTTTTAGGTTAATAATTTTTCTTATTTTTTACTGTAATTGCAATTTAAGAGATACCTAAAACATGGTAAAACAGACAATAGTAATAGAGTATATCTGCAGGAAACACCAAAGTCCTATTATCTATCATCCCTCCAGCAGTATTAGCTTATTATTTACAATATCTAACCTGGGCAATCACCCTTGGGTAGGCTTCAGTAAGCGACCTCTCCTTTCCTGGGATGATTTTGCCGCTGGTTGCTTCTGAAGGGTCTCCAGGGCTCCCCCACTCCGGTCCTTCCCCCAGTGTCGCTTCAACCAGTAACAAATGTTTTATATTTGTAAAGCAACCCAATGATCCCCCTTGATAGAGGTTTATCTTTATAAATTTTGGAGAACCAATTTAAGACCGGTGTCCCCTGTTTCTGGGTCAGGGAGTGTGTGAAATGCCTCAGCCTACAGTAATTTTAATATTCTGACAGCGGTAGCTCATGCTTGTCCCTCAGTTCCTCATAGGTGAGCATCTGGCCCTTTACTAACCAGTCTCCCAGTCTATCTAGTTTCCTTGACCTCCACCAGTGTTGTGATGTTGTGCTCATGTGTTTCGGGGCCTGAGGGTGGTCAAGAATTGGGGTCATTTGGGTGGATCCAGGAAACAAACCTGTATGTTTCTTGGCCCATTTCCAGTATGATTGTGAGTGTCTGATTAGGGGGTTTGGTGAGTTTTTAAGGCTCTGAGGCAATTCTGATAGCCAAGCCACCTTGTCCCAGGTAAAGGGCCTTAAAGTGTTGTTCTCTAAATACACACAGGCCGGTTGATGACATATAGAATGTGCTATTGGGAGGAAAGATAGGTGACGGAACAGGTATTAAACTGATAGGAATGAATAGTACAAATTAATACACCACTCCTATCTGGTGGTACCTTAGATTGCACGTGCAGTGCCCCAAATTCGAAGTACTAGGTCTGACCAAGCATCTTTTTCCATCTCCTTGTTCCAAAAATCCATGCCATATACACGTCCCCTGATAGGTAACGTAATAGGTATTAAACTGATAGGAATGAGTAGTACAACTTAATACACCTCTCCTATCTGGTGGCACCTTAGATTGCACGTGCAGTGCCCCAAATTCGAAGTAGGAGGTCCGACCAAGCATCTTTTTCCATCTCCCTGTTCCAAAAATCCATGCCATATACACGTTCCCTGATAGGTAATGTAACAGATATTAAACTGATAGGAATGAGTAGTACAACTTAATACACCTCTCCTGTCTGGTGGCACCTTAGATTGCATGTGCAGTGCCCCAAATTCGAAGTAGGAGGTCCGACCAAGCATCTTTTTCCATCTCCCTGTTCCAAAAATCCATGCCATATACAAATCCCCTGATAGGTAACGTAACAGGTATTAAACTGATAGGAATGAGTAGTACAACTTAATACACCTCTCCTATCTGGTGGCACCTTAGATTGCACGTGCAGTGCCCCCAATTTAGAAGTAGGAGGTCCGACCAAGCATCTTTTTCCATCTCCCTGTTCCAAAAATCCATGCCATATACACGTCCCCTGATAGGTGACGTAACAGGTATTAAACCGATAGGAATAGTACTACTTAACAGTACACACCTTATAATAACGCAGACAACTTCCATGTTGTGCAGTGTGGCAACTTCCATGTTGTGCAGTGGAAGCCCCCAGACTCTGACCTGTGTATAATATTCCATGCTGGGCAGTGGAAGCCCCCAGACTCTGACCTGTGTATAATATTCCATGCTGGGCAGTGGAAGCCCCCAGACTCCGACCTGTGTATAATCTTCCATGCTGGGCAGTGGAAGCCCCCATACTCTGACCTGTGCATAATCTTCCATGCTGGGCAGTGGAAGCCCTCAGACTCTGACCTGTGTATAATCTTTCATGCTAGGCAGTGGAAGCCCCCAGACTCCGACCTGTGTATAATCTTCCATGCTGGGCAGTGGAAGCCCCCATACTCTGACCTGTGTATAATATTCCATGCTGGGCAGTGGAAGCCCCCAGACTCTGACCTGTGCATAATCTTCCATGCTGGGCAGTGGAAGCCCCCAGACTCTGACCTGTGTATAATCTTCCATGCTAGGCAGTGGAAGCCCCCAGACTCTGGGAGTCTGAAGAAGAGGAGTCAGAGGAGGAAGGTGGCTTCGAGGAGGTGGAAGACCAAACACAGCAGGCGTCCCAGGGGCCTTGTTGTCCCCGGGGACCCTTGGTGGCTGGGTGGAGGAAGAGACCTTCAATGAAATCAGTGAGGACAAGGAACGGGACATGGCTAGCTTGGTATCCAACCTTGTGCAAATGGGGAGTTTGCGGTTGTGCAAAGGGACTGTTTGCGGTTGTTTGCAGTGCATTAAACGGGGAGCTTGGTCTGTTACTGTGAAGCGGGTGTAAACCTTAAACTACCTGATCGATACAACATCATACCTCATGTTTTAAAGCATGCTATTCCAAACAATTTAAGAATGTTAGGTGATTTATTATTATTATTATTATTACTAGCGACTTGCCCGTCAAAAAATGACGGTCAATAAAATTTAAATGTTGTGAAATTTGTTTGCATCTCCAAATGAGTCAGCTACATTTGTCCCTTTTTTTTTTCTAAAAATAAAAACACATAATTATTTTTAACTTTTTATTTTTTTAACTTTCAACTTATATTTCCCAAACATTAAACTTTGTAACATGCAACTTGTATATGAAACATTTGTGCAACATTTTGTTACCAATACTAACACTTTTCAATACATATTTATCACTGAGTAACTGCAGATTATATTAACTTAGAGTAATTAAATTGTTTTAACAATAACATACTTTTTCTCATTTGTAACATATTTGTTAAACTGTTGTTAAACTAAATTAGCATTGAATCCAGAGGAAGGCAAACAATAAAAAACCCCTATTGAAACTTGTCCAATTGTATCAAAGAGGGAAAAAAATTAATTCCTTCCTGACCCCATTAACTGGCGATCGGATTTCTCCCTGAATCAATACTTTGTCTTTAAATAATACATTTCAAATTCTTACTAAATACTTAAACTTTATAGTAACAATACATATTTGACTATACAACATATATATTTACCCAACTTTTGTAAACATTCCAAAAACACATATTTAACATTTTAAATTGTAACTTCAAACAATAACATTTAACTTTTGTAAATTATGGAAAAATCAGTGAATTGTTTTTGTGGGGCCAATCATGTAAATATAAAACTTTGAACCCATTCCAATCTGTTTCAGGATATTTTACTGTTGTTTTTTTTTTTCATTTAGTCCATTCTGCAAATATCAGATATATTTTCATAATTGAAATAGTGGTCCCCTGTTTAAAGAGTCCCAGAGTACTTTAATTTAGTACTGGAAGTCAAACCACTGTTCTCTATATTTTTTTGTCCATTCTTTAGATGTTTTACTTGAAATATTGTTTTTGTGCAATCATATTGAGTCCCATAAAATGTTGGCAGTAAAATGAAACCATTGTCCACTATCTTTCCAACACCTCATAGTAGACAATGTTTTTGGTGTAAACACATCCATCGTCCAATAAATGACCTTGAGTTTCGTTTTCTTCAACATGCACTATAATTTATTTTGGATTAGTGCACCTTGAAAAAGCCACATAGAGTTGTCCATGTGCAAAAACTGGTTCCTTTAAAAAAATCCCAACTGACTTAAAAGTTTGTCCTTGGGATTTATTAATGGTCATAGCAAATGCCATGATAACTGGAAATTGTCTCCGTTGAAGGACAAAGGGCAAACCACTCTCACTTGGAGCTAAATCAATTCTTGGTATAAAAACTCGTTCACCTATGGGTCCCAGTTATAATTTCTGCATGTATAAAATGATCTTTTAACTCATGCACAATTAATCGGGTCCCATTACAAAGTCCTTTCTTTGGATTCATATTTCGCAATAACATAACAATTGCACCTTTTTTCAATTGTAAAATATGTGGGGGCATTCCAGATGGTGTTAACGAATTAATAAATTCGATAGTAAAATTCGATTCACTGTCTTTATCATCTGACAGAATCGAATCTGCACTGTAATAATTCTTTTGTGGTGCATTGATGTATTTTAAAATTTCGTTATTTACATTCAAGGCATCGATATTTTTTGATGTTAATATTACTTTGTTTGCAATATCTGTGTAATCCTCATTATTAAGAGTGTTTAGGAATATGGCTGATATGAGTGATTCATTGCAAACCATTTCTGATGGAATTTCAATGGTATCATTTGGTAAATGCTGTATTTCTGGATGTTTTCCATCTCCGATTTTAATGAGCCAGTCATTGAATTCATTTTGGCCTTCAGATCTCATATTTAATTCTAATTTGAGATGTGTAAATTTTTGCCACAGTTTACTGGTCTTGATACATGTTTCAATGATCTCTGTTCTATTTCCGTGTGGCACAACAGGTAATGTTTGCCTAAAATCGCCTCCTAACAGCATCACCTTTCCACCAAATGGCAACTTATTATCCATCACTTCTTTTAAGAATCTGTCAATACATTGCAGTGCATGACATGACATCATTGTTGCCTCGTCTATGATAATTAGTTTAGTTAGTTTGAATTTTTTTGCTTGTATGGAATTGAGTCGAATATCTGAGACTGATGTTTCCAAAATGGGAACTGGCAGCTTAAATCCACTATGCACAGTTCTACCACCATCTAACAAAAGTGCAGCAATTCCAGTTGTTGCAAATGGCAAAGCTATTTGATCCTGTGATCGAATATAACTCATCAAACAATTGTACAGATAAGTTTTTCCTGATCCACCTGGTCCGTCTAGATAGAAATACCGGTCTTTGACCATTTCATCATCTGTAGTATTTGTGATGGCATGAAATGCTTCTAACTGTAAATTATTTAAAGTTGCCAGTTTTTCTTGGGTTTTTTGTTTTTGAAGCTCAGTGTCATAATCATCAAAATTGATGTCTTGTATAAGTCCTGGATCTGGTAAATTAAAAATTGCACAATTTAATCCATGAGCCAACAATATTTCTTGGATTTCCAACAATGTTTTTAACAGAGCTATTGGTTCTCTGTAACGTTTCAAGAAATCTTCTGACATGTTTAATTTAAATGTTTCCCACAAAGTGAAAGCATCAGGTACATTGCAAAATATACAAATGAATGCAAATTGTTGTCTCATTTGCTTAGGCATTTGACATAGTGCTGCTTCTTCCAGACACCTCTCCCATTCTGTATCATCAGCTATGAAATTTTGATGTCTTGCAGCTAATAGGAATGTCTCATAAACTATGTCATTCACTGTACGTAAATGCTCAAAACTCTGTGCACCGGGAACATGTAACAGAAGTAATCTTAAGCTGAAACGTTCAATGTCCCTTGGACTGACGGTATAAATTCGTGGTATGATTTTATGGGTATCTCTTTTTCGTAGTCTCCATAGACCATTTACAAATACATAGTGATATGGTATCTCTATGTATAAAAATTGTCTGGCATGCGTATCCTGACAGTTTAATTTAAACCACGCAGTAAGCGTAGTATCTCTGTCTTCACTTTGATATAATGCAGTTCTTTCATTTCCTTCAGTAAAGCAAACCATCTGACTTTGAGGCAAATGTACAGCTAAACAATACATAGCATGTGATCGATCATGCATCTCAAATTTCAAAAGGCGCCACATTGCTTCCGGAGCACTCACATACCGAGCATCTAAATAATTTGAAAGTTCATCATGTAAAATTGGATTTTCGTTTTCATTTCCAGCACCTTGTACAACAACAGTAGCTGCATCATATCCTTTGTATATATATTTATACACATACTTAATTGATTTAATAGAAGTGCAAGCTTCCACATTGATGTGTGCATTGTACTTCATGAGCAAATGTGGATTGTATGGAATGACAAATCTATTATCAACCTTTTGGCCCCGGATAATAGCTGTTTGTCCTTGAGTTCTTTTATACAAAGGATATCCATCACAATTTGCATAAGTTTGCATTTGAAATTGTTTTGGAAATTCTTTAGTACATTTTTTATTTTCCATACATGGTGAATTCGGATTCATCTCTCCACATGGGCCATGAATCATTCTATGTGTAACAATCTCCCAAAGTTTTGTATATATTTCATGGTCTGGCAATTGTGCCGAAATTACTGAATCCACTCTCTCTGCAGTTTTTAACTTGTCTTTTTCCTGCAGTATTAAAAGTATGTGAGCATGTGGCAATCCTCTTTTTTGAAATTCAATGGTGTAAACAAAAGCCACACATTGTCCAAATAAATGTGCTTTAGTGATGTCATGAATTAATGAATTGAGTTTGATTTTAAATACTCTTGCCACTAAATCTGGTTGGTCAGAAGTAGTTTGTGCCAAATTCAAATTCTCCTTGATCTCTGGCCATTGTGGATTACAGGTGAATGTAATAAATAAATCTGGTTTTCCAAATTTAGTAACAATAGCAATGGCATCATTATACCTTTCTCGCATATTGCGAGGAGATCCTTGGAAAGAGGATGGCAAAATAATTGCTCTTCCAGCTGGAATGTCTCTGTTGGCAGCTAAATCTGCCACATAATCCATTAATCCACAATACTGTTCTACTCGTAATTTATTTTGTTGATATTTAATAAAATTTAGATTATTGGCTTCAACTTGTAAATATGAATCAATAATCCATTGTTGAGTGAGTTTTCCTCCATGTAAAATTGGATTAAAACAATCACGGATAGCAGTTTGTGCCACTTTATATTCCAGCATGGAAATATTAGATCGAATACGAAGTTTAGTATTGGGATAACTTTCCAATTTTAATTTTGGTTCCCATCCTGGTTCCCCATTTGGAAAGAAAATGGGATATGTCATTGGATCTAAATTACAGCTTAATATATTGATATTATTAAATGGTTGTTCTTCATTGCGTGGATATATTCTAATATCCCGCTGAAAAGGTGGTTCACCATCTTCATTTTTAAACACCATGGCAACCTCATTTACAGTAGGTAAATTATATCTTCTCTGATCAGTGTTGCGATCTCTTTTTAACACCATATTGACTCTTGGTGTAGGCAATTGATGTCTTTGAGCATGTTCCTGTTGTTCTTTTTCAAGCTGTGCTAATTGTTTGTATGCTTGACTATATGGTTTTTTTTTCATAATTTTATCCAGCTGTTCAAAGACTATGCGCAAACACTGTCTATTTTCTGGAAGTGTCATTCTTTGTTCCACAGCTTCCATCGTATCTAACACATATAACTGTGCAAATTTCCTTTGCTGTCCTTCTTGTGGGTGTAAATGCGAAATTCTGTGGTATATTTGACCTTGAACTCTGAAACAATAAGGACCATGTCCTGGTACATTTTCTGCTAATGTTGCACCCATTGAAGCAAATGAAATTGCACTGTTATAAGACCTTATGTTTTGTTTAAAATTATTATAATTTGGAAATGTTGGATCACTCATAATGCATTCTAAATAATATGGAAATGGGTGTCTTACTGGAAGTTTGACCTTTCCTTTCTGACAGCAACTAATGAAATTTCCGTCATAAGGTCTTTCCTTTATAAAATGATAGGCCCCACAAAACTGACAAACCACATTAAGTAATCCACAATAATGAGTATCTACTTCTACTGCAGTAGTAAACACATTATCATGCATTTCTTCAACATAAATATCAGACCCACATTCTATATGTACATTTTTTTTTTGTGTGTCTACATTCAAGTCATTCTGCAAAATGGAATCATTGCACAATGGTTCAGAGAGATGTTTTTGTTTACTTTTACGTTTCTTGGAAGCCCCAACACACTCACTTGCGGCTTTCTTACTCATCTTTCTTTTATTTAAAAGTCTCTGTCGATCTTCTTCTCGCAAGCGTTGTGAAGTCTCCGGTGTCTGAGCATCTCTCCACCTTTGCTTCCTTTCCCTTGCCAATCTTCTTTTGCGTTCAACTTTGTCTTCTCCATTGTCCGCCATGTTAATCTGTAATTGTAAATAGAAATGCAATTATTGTTTATTCTTTGTTTTGTCTTCATTTTTTTTCCTTTTTGTACTGTTCGATGAAAGTAGATAAATAAACTAATAAAACATTTTCAATTGTTGCACTTTAGACTGAAAGAAATGAAACCATTTTTTAAAGTATTTTATTGACATATATGAAATCGGAAATAGCTCCACATATCTATCTTTATATTATTAATCCTTCAATGACATTCCTTCTTGATTGAATTCACAGCATACCATCAATTAATTTTTTTTGCAAGTATTATAAGCTTCTTATTTTCTTGAAATATTATTATTAATTATTATTGTCTTTTCATGATTTTTCATTTTTTGAGTAAATATCATACATTAAATGACTCAATAAGTACTCTCTATTTTCCACAAATTTAAATTTACACCAAATATATAATTTATAGCCTTCTTGTATGCATCACTACAAAATTAAATGTTATACCTGTGAGGATGATGTTGATGTTGTTCCAAGGCTGCAAACGTCACGCTGTCTGTTTATTCCCTTGCAGATCTGAATAAACTGTAAAATCAAATAGATAATATTTGTAAACTTTTGCTTCATCAATATCATTAAATGAACATCAACAGACATATATTCGGCTACATTAAAAACCTCATAATTTAATTTCTGTACCTGTCCAAATGATCCTTATGCTGTTCAATGTGTTGAAACGTCACTATCTCTGGTCATTCACGTAGATTTCCCTGCAATTATACAAAATAGTAATTGATGTATAATATGTTACTTAATCAATGAGGCTTAACATAACTATTTTTGCATACATTAAAAACCTGAAAAAAAAATATATCAATAAATCAGCATGAACACACATATGTAAGCATAGATTCTAAACATACACTCAATCTTACTGTTATTTTTTCAATATGAATCAATGAATATATCTTAATCTTAAATTAATGTCTGACTAAATATAACCTCAACACATCAGCATGTAGGCTTTTTTTTTTACTGTTATTTTAAAATGAGTATGTTACAAATGACTTCTTAAAAAAATGTACATTACTAATGAACTAATAATCAATTAATGTTCATTAATATTCAACTAATGTGTGACTCAATCTAACATTAACATCTAAGCATGAGTATATCGGCTTTATTTTTTATTTTTGGTTTATTTTATACAAAATATTGCACATTCTTAACCTTTGTTCAAATTAATGATTATTTATGATAGATTATGAAAGTTAATTACAATTCTTACCCACAGGTAATCACGACATAACACAAAATAGTTCTTAAATTAATGTACATTAATAATTAATGAATTAATGTGTTCCTAATTAATTAATGTACATTATGAATGTTATTAACAATTGTTTCACACAGGTAATCATGACATATAACCAAGTAATTGTAAAATTAATGTACATTAATAATTAATTACTAAAAAATAATTTTTTATTGATCTTCTTAATTTTGATATTAATAATTAATTATTAATTAATAATGTACATTATAAATGTTATTAACAATTCTTTCACACAGGTAAGCACAATATTATTTTTCTATTAATTACTACCAATTTATTAATTAATAATTTTAAATAGGCACACTAATATTTTTCTATGACTTAAATTTCTTCTCTATTATTTATTAATTAAGTACCAATTTATTAATTACTAATTATAAATAATAGGCACAATATTATTTTTATGTTAATTAACTTTATTATCTATTATTTATTAAGTAATTACCAATTTATTAATTAATAATTAGAAATAATACATTTACCTTTTTTAATATAACAATGCTGAAGCAGTATACTGAAGAGCTAACAATCTATTGCGATTTCCCGGCATCCGAAAACATCCAGTCAGACTGTCATCACCTGAGGAGAAAGTGTCAGTCCTGTGTGAAATGTGCCCTATATATAGGCTTTGTGACCAATGTTTTAGGCGGGAAATCCGCAGTTGCGCGAGCCAAATGCGTTGTTTTCGGCGGGAAATTCTATGTGGCGCGAGACAAAGGCGGGAAATCTGTGTTAATGCGTAAATCGGTAATCTCGTTTTCGTAAAATATACTCGTTACTGTCTTTTTACTCATTGTGCGGTTAATCCGCATCCTTTATCTCGTTGTTTTTCTAACACCTTCGTCTGTGGCGGTGTTTTACGCAGTTCGTAGTAGTATAGCCTCGTTTTCATTTTTTTTGTCGGCCATTTTTTTCTCGCTTAGCCGATTTTCGATCTTTGTAACTCGGCTAAATCGATCTAAATTGCAGTTCCAACTCACTTCCAGACGTCCTGCCTGGTTCCCCATGCTGTAAGTGACCTTTATTTTTTTTTTTTGTGTGTATTTAGTGTTTTTTTTTGTGTTTTTCTTCCGCCGCTTATCTCGTAATTTTTTTCACCTCGTATTTTTTTTTCTAATTGCTACGATGTAACGGCTCGCCTCGCTACGCGAGGCTCGCCTGCAATGAGTGCCTGCGGCGCTCATTGCCAAAGTGCTACGATGTAACGGTGCTACGATATAACGGCTCGCCTCGCTACGCGAGGCTCGCCTGCAATGAGCGCCTGCGGCGCTCATTGCCAAAGTGCTACGATTTAACGGCTCGCCGGGCGATGAGCGCCTGCGGCGCTCATCGCAAAGTCGTACGCACTACGCAACAGTCACTATATTTTATAATATCTATTATTGATATAATTCAGGCATACCTTGCCTTGATATAGTGCATGGGTGTGCATATAGTATGAATACACTACCCCTTTAAATATTTGCAGATAAATCAGAGCTGTCTTTTGCACATCAGATTATTAAGTAAACAATTGCCTTTAATAACAGATCTGATTACTAGATAGACGTTACCATTAATATGGATATAGATATATGCATGAGTATTAAAGCTTGTCTCTAGCAGCTCCCATTATCTAAAATAGTAATTATCATTAATTGACATAACTTGTGAGGAATGCAAACTAACTCACAGGTCTTACTTCATATATGTACATGAAGGAAATACATTCAGTATTTAATTATGAAATATTATTATTAATTATTATTGTCTTTTCATGATTTTTCATTTTTTGAGTAAATATCATACATTAAATGACTCAATAAGTACTCTCTATTTTCCACAAATTTAAATTTACACCAAATATATAATTTATAGCCTTCTTGTATGCATCACTACAAAATTAAATGTTATACCTGTGAGGATGATGTTGATGTTGTTCCAAGGCTGCAAACGTCACGCTGTCTGTTTATTCCCTTGCAGATCTGAATAAACTGTAAAATCAAATAGATAATATTTATAAACTTTTGCTTCATCAATATCATTAAATGAACATCAACAGACATATATTCGGCTACATTAAAAACCTCATAATTTAATTTCTGTACCTGTCTAAATGATCCTTATGCTGTTCAATGTGTTGAAACGTCACTATCTCTGGTCATTCACGTAGATTTCCCTGCAATTATACAAAATAGTAATTGATGTATAATATGTTACTTAATCAATGAGGCTTAACATAACTATTTTTGCATACATTAAAAACCTGAAAAAAAATATATCAATAAATCAGCATGAACACACATATGTAAGCATAGATTCTAAACATACACTCAATCTTACTGTTATTTTTTCAATAGGAATCAATGAATATATCTTAATCTTAAATTAATGTCTGACTAAATATAACCTCAACACATCAGCATGTAGGCTTTTTTTTTTACTGTTATTTTAAAATGAGTATGTTACAAATGACTTCTTAAAAAAATGTACATTACTAATGAACTAATAATCAATTAATGTTCATTAATATTCAACTAATGTGTGACTCAATCTAACATTAACATCTAAGCATGAGTATATCGGCTTTATTTTTTATTTTTGGTTTATTTTATACAAAATATTGCACATTCTTAACCTTTGTTCAAATTAATGATTATTTATGATAGATTATGAAAGTTAATTACAATTCTTACCCACAGGTAATCACGACATAACACAAAATAGTTCTTAAATTAATGTACATTAATAATTAATGAATTAATGTGTTCCTAATTAATTAATGTACATTATGAATGTTATTAACAATTGTTTCACACAGGTAATCATGACATATAACCAAGTAATTGTAAAATTAATGTACATTAATAATTAATTACTAAAAAATAATTTTTTATTGATCTTCTTAATTTTGATATTAATAATTAATTATTAATTAATAATGTACATTATAAATGTTATTAACAATTCTTTCACACAGGTAAGCACAATATTATTTTTCTATTAATTACTACCAATTTATTAATTAATAATTTTAAATAGGCACACTAATATTTTTCTATGACTTAAATTTCTTCTCTATTATTTATTAATTAAGTACCAATTTATTAATTACTAATTATAAATAATAGGCACAATATTATTTTTATGTTAATTAACTTTATTATCTATTATTTATTAAGTAATTACCAATTTATTAATTAATAATTAGAAATAATACATTTACCTTTTTTAATATAACAATGCTGAAGCAGTATACTGAAGAGCTAACAATCTATTGCGATTTCCCGGCATCCGAAAACATCCAGTCAGACTGTCATCACCTGAGGAGAAAGTGTCAGTCCTGTGTGAAATGTGCCCTATATATAGGCTTTGTGACCAATGTTTTAGGCGGGAAATCCGCAGTTGCGCGAGCCAAATGCGTTGTTTTCGGCGGGAAATTCTATGTGGCGCGAGACAAAGGCGGGAAATCTGTGTTAATGCGTAAATCGGTAATCTCGTTTTCGTAAAATATACTCGTTACTGTCTTTTTACTCATTGTGCGGTTAATCCGCATCCTTTATCTCGTTGTTTTTCTAACACCTTCGTCTGTGGCGGTGTTTTACGCAGTTCGTAGTAGTATAGCCTCGTTTTCATTTTTTTTGTCGGCCATTTTTTTCTCGCTTAGCCGATTTTCGATCTTTGTAACTCGGCTAAATCGATCTAAATTGCAGTTCCAACTCACTTCCAGACGTCCTGCCTGGTTCCCCATGCTGTAAGTGACCTTTATTTATTTTTTTTGTGTGTATTTAGTGTTTTTTTTGTGTTTTTCTTCCGCCGCTTATCTCGTAATTTTTTTCACCTCGTATTTTTTTTTCTAATTGCTACGATGTAACGGCTCGCCTCGCTACGCGAGGCTAGCCTGCAATGAGCGCCTGCAGCGCTTATTGCCAAAGTGCTACGATGTAACGGTGCTACGATATAACGGCTCGCCTCGATACGCGAGGCTCGCCTGCAATGAGCGCCTGCGGCGCTCATTGACAAAGTGCTACGATTTAACGGCTCGCCGGGCGATGAGCGCCTGCGGCGCTCATCGCAAAGTCGTACGCACTACGCAACAGAGCGGTTTAACGGCTCGCCTCGCTGCACGAGGCTCGCCGGGCGATGAGCGCCTGCGGCGCTCATCGCAAAGTCGTACGCACTACGCAACAGAGCGGTTTAACGGCTCGCCTGCGGCGCTCATCGCAAAGTCGTACGCACTGCGCAACGCAGCGTGACGACGTCTCGTAGTTAGACAATTATAATATGTGATTATCTTTATTTATATGCCCTTTATGGCTTAAACCAGACTCTGCATCAACTATGTAATTTTCCGTGGGAGTTTTGCCATGGATCCCCCTCCGGCATGCCACAGTCCAGGTGTTAGTCCTGTTGAAACAACTTTCCCATCACTATTGTGGCCAGAAAGAGTCCCTGTGGATTTTGAAATTCGCCTGCCCATTGAAGTCTATGGCGGTTCTCCCATGTTCGTCCGTTCGCAAACATTTGATGGAATTCGCGTCCGCGATTCGCAAACCGAAAATTTGATGTTCGCGACATCACTAGTTATGGATAATTATTTGGTGTAAGCCCTAAAACATGGACATCATCAGGTAATTGCTCTACTGTAGCAATGGGGAATTGCAGAAGATTGCAAGAAGAGACAAGGAGACATTCTATAATGATCAATGTAAAGAAATAGAAGAAAATAACAGAATGGGAAATACAAAGGATCTCTTCAAGAAAATGTGGGGATCTCGGGAACCTTTCATGCCAAAGTGGGTTTGATAAAAGAAAAAATGGTAGTGACTACACAGAAGTAGATGAGATAAAGAGGTGGCAGAAATTCACAGAAGATCTATACATGAAGGATTTTAAAAGCATTGATAACCTCAATAGATTTAGAAATGAGCTGGAGACAAATGTCTTGGAGGGTGAAGTGAAATGGGCCCTAGGAAACCTTGCTGATAACAAGGCTGCAGGAGTTTATGGAATCACAGCTGTACTATTCAAAATCCCACAAGATGATGCTGTAAAGGTGTTGCTTACCATATTTCATAAATTTTTTGAAAGTGCAATAATGGCCAGTCGACAGGGAAAGGTTAGATCTTAATCCCAGAGGCAGAAGAGATAAAATTGCCAATGTCCCCTGGATAATAGAAAACGCAATAGAGGTCCAGAATTTATTTTTATTCTGTGTCATAGACTATTCTAAAGCCTTTGACTGTGTGGATCACAACAAAATGTGGCAAGTTATAGGGGTGATGGGAGTCCCAGACCATCTCATCAGTCTACTGAGGAGTCTGTATGTGGACCAAGAAGCCACAGTCAGAACTGAATATGGAACAACCAAATGGTTCAAGATTAGGAGTGTAAAATGTTTGTATATTATCCCCTTTTTTATGCAACTTATACGCAGAATACATCATGCTTAAGGCTGGGCTGGACAAATCCATGAATCAATATTTTTTAAGAGTCATTTATCAATAACAACCTCAGATAAACAGATGATCCTACTGTGATGGCTGAAAGTGAAGAGAAACTAAACAACCTTTTGGGGAGGTTGAAAGTAGAGAGGGTAAAAGCTGGTCTGCTGCTCAATGTTAAAATGTATATGATATATAAAGTATTGCTAATATCCTAAGGCATTTTCCACCTATAATAGATTAATTTCAAACGAGGGGGAATGATCTAAAAAAAAATTAAAACATATTTCAAACTTTATTACATATTGTTCATAACGGCGATAATTAAAAACAAGTTTTAAAAAATCCAGGATCAGGAACAAATGATTTTAAAAAAAGGATACTTGTATGGAAAGCATTACCACAATTGTATTGAGATAAATCTCATAAATTACACAGTGAAGGGGTAATACTATTCCCACCTTGTAGTTAGATGTGTTATTACATAGAGAACTAGCCAGTTCCTCCATATAGGCCCTAAACCTGATAGTATTAAGGGTATACACCTAGAAATAAAGTATATGCTCGGTATATTAGATGCAGCTAGAATCGGGTTGACGGCTTACGGGGTGGCTACTATCTATGCTATACAGGAGGTGTAGTTAGTTACCAGTAGGAGAACGATGGACTACTGGACAAGTAAGATCCCTACTAGCCTCCTGTGTATAGCTGATTGCAAATATAGGGACAATTTTTTTCACAGGTAAGATCCCTTTTCTGCCTGCTATGCTACACCCCAGTCTCCCACAGGAAAATTGCCATATGAAAGGCCTGTATTAAATATTAAGGGCTTTTACAAGTAAGGGCATGGACATACTATACTACAAGGTTAGCAAGTGCTTCTGCGCTCCCAATGTGAGGGAGCACGCAGTGTTGCCTAAGCCTACGCATTTCGACGTCACAGGACGTCTTCCTCAAGGGCCAATCAGAATTGCCATGAGAACAGCCTATTTATATGTTTCCGTAACCTAGGAAACATGGCACATGACTATACAGAGTGTCATAGCATCATTCATTTAGGTTATAATAGATGCTCAGTTCCTAAGGAAGGGTAAGTAAAATAAAGAATACAAAAATGGGGCTGTCTGTTACTCCGTGAGCAGTCAGCTCCATTCTAGCTGCACCTAATATACTGAGCATATACTTTATTTCTAGGTGTATACTCTTAATACTATCAGGTTAAGGGCCTATAGGGAGGAACTGGCTTGTTCTCTGTGTAATAACACACCTAACTACAAGGTGGGAATAGTATTACCCCTTCACTGTGGAGTTTATGAGATGTATCTCAATACAATTGTGTTAATGCTTTCCATACAAGCAGGATTTAAAAAAAATCCTTTGTTTCTAATCCTGGATTTTTTAAAACTTGTTTTTAATTATCGCCATTGTGAACAATATGTAATAAAGTTTGAAATATGTTTTAACATTTTTTTTCAATCATTCCCCCTCGTTTGTAATGAATTAATGTTAAAAAGACAAAGATCATGGCAAACCTCAAACTCAGTTCCTGCAATTAATAACAGATATGCTAATGTCCTTACTGGTTTGATTAAATAGGCATATTAACACATAAAATTTGCAAACTTCAGTGTACGTTTATTGTGGGATTATGCAAAATCGAAATTTGCTAAAGTACTCATTATTAGCTATAAATTTAAATTATACCATATTTGGAACCTCTGCTGTGTGTTTCAATAAAATCAGTGCTTCTCCCTATCTGGCAAAACTTGTAGAAGAGTTTTGGTCAATATATATGACCGGAAGTACTAAGAGCCCTGATCTGCTACTTCAATTGCACTTGGTAAGAACATGGTTCAAATCTATCCAGCAGAATCGTGCGGTCCTTGTACACCTCTGATAGCAGAAGATGGACCAAGCACAGGAACCACGTCCAGGAGATTGCTTCCACAGACCAGGATATCAGGAACACCAAATAATCCCTTCGAATTAGGATTAATTCACAGACTGACACTTATACCTTGTACACACAGAACTGTCATACCTTTATTAATTGTAACATTTTATATAATTTTCTGGCACACAGGCTGGCCAAGTCCCATCCCTACATAATAGGCTGCCCCTCTGCTTACTGGGAAACCCTGTACATCTGCAACCTTATTAAATTGTGATTCAGTAAATTTAAAAGGGCTCTAATTAAGCACACAGCATATTTTATTTACAGAAGTTTTTAGTTAGTGAACTTCTATCCAAAAGCAAGGTCTTCACTAACTAAAAACTTCTGTAAAAAAAATATGCTCATCCTGGTGATTATATTTAGGTGGGGCTAAGTGAGTTATCACCAGATAACAACACTGTAACATAATAGGCTGCCCCTGCTTACTTGGAAACCCTGTAAATCTGATGAACTCAGGCTCTTAATCTCATCCTGATGATTGTATTAACTATAACAATTTGCTGTAATCTTGAAGTGTGTGTACAAGGATTATCTATGAGACTACAGTCTTGGGCGTTTGGCCAATGCAATAGCCTGCAGAATATCTAATATGTTTTTTTACAACAATTCCCATAACATGAAACATAATACATAAACCAACATACACACAGTATAACAGTGTAATCATATTTTAACCATAAGCACTAAGAAATACATAACCATAATAATAAAAACAGGGTAACTCTGGCCAGTCAGGCCCAGGCCATAGTGTAAAACAGTCCAGTCAGGCCCTGGGCATGACAAGCCCTATGTAAATCAGGTGCTCTTTTTAGGGCATTGTCGTAAATCGGCTGCGGGAGCTTTTTTCCCAAAATTCTAAACTAATGTAATTCTTTTGCTCTACCATGTTTTGGCACTTATCCCACAGCTGTAAATCCTGCCTTAGCCGCAACAGATTTCTGTATAGGGAGTTGCCAAACCAAGCTTTACGGATGAGACACGGCTCTAGGAGCCAATAAGAAATGCAACCTTCATGAATATTAGAGTGAGTGGGAAGTGTGGTAACAAGTGCTATAAATAAGGAAACATTATATATATATATATATATATATATATATATATATATATATATATATATATATATATATATATATATATATATATCAAAAAGTGGAGAGAGAAAGAAAAAAAAGGGCAACTTATAATAGGATCTAATATAATATACCAGTACTCTTATATTAGAAAGTAGAGATAATAAGTGGAAATTTGTAAGGGACTATCATACATTAAAAGGACCAAATTATTTAATGAACTGAGGAACCCACTCATAGAATGGCCTAGGAATTTACAATGTACATAACCGAAGCGCCAAACCATTCAAATCATTGCAGACTCCCAAAAGATCACAGTTTGCAACCTAATTGTATAAAATTGAATAACGCTTTTATTTTAAGAAATCTCGACGATACCAGCAAAAAAAAAGAAAAAAGAAAAAGGGACAACACAGTACACCAAAAGAGAAAAAGGAAAAAAGGAAGAGAAATTATTAAAAGAAAATTGAGTGCTGTAAGTGGTGGGAAACTTGCTGTGTAGGCATCAGAATGATATGAGGATCAGGCTCAAAATGGTTCCCATCCATATAGAAAATGGATTCTTAACAAGAAATTGTTATAGTAGTACCTATAGAAAAAATGCTTTAAATGATATAGTGTTATATATTATCAAGTAATCAGCCACTGAAGGAAAGCAATGCTTTTACTATGTATAAAAAAAATGTAAGATGACAAAAATACAAAGATATACTATAGAAATAAATACCAATGATTACTATAGTGTCACTATATTTTATAATATCTATTATTGATATAATTCAGGCATACCTTGCCTTGATATAGTACATGGGTGTGCATATAGTATGAATACACTACCCCTTTAAATATTTGCAGATAAATCAGAGCTGTCTTTTGCACATCACATTATTAAGTAAACAATTGCCTTTAATAACAGATCTGATTACTAGATAGACGTTACCATTAATATGGATATAGATATATGCATGAGTATTAAAGCTTGTCTCTAGCAGCTCCCATTATCTAAAATAGTAATTATCATTAATTGACATAACTTGTGAGGAATGCAAACTAACTCACAGGTCTTACTTCATATATGTACATGAAGGAAATACATTCAGTATTTAATTATATGGGCATTATATACATAAAGATCAACAGCTAATTGTCATAACAAAAAAACAGCTATAAGCAGGGAACTCACCTATCTACGGGCCTCCTCCCTATCAAGCCTGATGCATACACACTGCAGGTCCTCGGCGTCTGACATCACTCGTCAGTGACGCTCAGACTCCGCTCAGCAGACCAAGGAAAAGTCGCGTATACGCGCAGTTCGCACCTTGTGCATGCGCAATGAAACCGACGCCCGAAAATTATTGTATTTATCTTTCCAATAGGGATGATTATGCCTTATTACTGCAAAAGTGTACATTGACACCAAACACATGATACACAATCAGCACTGTGCTAGTAATGCTTATCAATTAGGCAATGCTAACAATTAATAAAAAAATATGAATGAAATCAAATTTGATCACATGTCAATAATACATCCTTCAAAAAATTGGATATTATATTGATCAATAATGAAAAATAAAGGGTGGAGATATATACTAAAAAATAATAGTAATGGAATAATAAGAAATTCCTCTATTCAATGGATACTCTTATAAAAAAACTGTGAAGTTAATATTTTCGTTTAGTCCATTTGGGGTCATAGTATTGAGACGAAAGATCCATTTGCTCTCTGCTCGGATGAGAGCATTCTCCAAGTCTCCTCCATGAATGCCCAATGATACATGCTGTACCATCCAACATTTAAGTTCATCACAATTTGAATTATGATATTTGAGATAGTGTCGAGCCACCAATGTTAATTTGCATCCATTTTCCAAGTCTTTCTTGCTGTTTTTGATATTTCTGAAATGTTCACTTATCCAGCTTATCTATCATTTATATATTTAATTATAATTGTACTACGATTAATAGGACAATATTGAGTTGAATATGTTTCTAAATGGCAGTGGCCAATCAGTGTATATACAGTATGTTGCAGGAGGTGTGTATTGATACTGGATACATGATGTGTGATCAGGCGTCCGTATAAAAGGAAGGGGAGAAGGCTTAGAAGCACAGCCCTGTGAGGAAGCGATTGACATTGCGAAATGCGCATTGATTTCCTTGCGCATGCTTAAGGTGCGAACTGCGCATACGCAACTTTTCCTTGGTGTGCTGAGCAGAGTCTGAGCGTCACTGACGAGTGATTTCAGATGCAGAGGACCTGCAGTGTGTATGCATCGGGCTTGATAGGGAGGAGGCCCGTAGATAGGTGAGTTCCCTGCTTATAGCTGTTTTTTTTTATAACAAGTACCTGTTGATCTTTATGTATCTAATGCCCATAGAATTAAATACTGAATGTATTTCCTTCATGTACATATATGAAGACCTGTGAGTTAGTTTGCATTCCTCACAAGTTATGTCAATTAATGATGATTACTATTTTAGATAATGGGAGCTGCTAGAGACAAGCTTTAATACTCATGCATATATCTATATCCATATTAATGGTAACGTCTATCTAGTAATCAGATCTGTTATTAAAGGCAATTGTTTACTTAATAATCTGATCTGCAAAAGACAGCTCTGATTTATCTACAAATATTTAAAGGGGTAGTGTATTCATACTATATGCACACCCATGTACTATATCAAGGCAAGGTATGCCTGAATTATATCAATATTGGAAATTATAAAATATAGTAACACTATAGTATTCATTGGTATTTATTTGTATAGTATATCTTTGTATTTTTGTCATCTTACATTTTTTTTATACATAGTAAAAGCACTGCTTAGGTTCAGTGGCTGATTACTTGATAATATATAACACTATATCATTTAAGGCATTTTTTCTATAGGTACTATTATAACAATTTCTTGTTAAGAATCCATTTTCTATATGGATGGGAACCTTTTTTGAGCCTGATCCTCATATCATTCTGATGCCTACACAGCAAGTTTCCCACCACTTACAGCACTCAATTTTCTTTTAATAATTTCTCTTCCTTTTTTCCTTTTTTTCTTTTGGTGTACTATTTTGGCCCTTTTTTGTTTTTTTTTGCTGGTATTAATAAAAGCGTTAATCAATTTTATACAATTAGGTTGCAAACTGTGATCTTTTGGGAGTCTGCAATGATTTGAATGGTTTGGCCATTCGGTTATGTACATTGTACATTCCTAGGCCATTCTATGAGTGGGTTCCTCAGTTCATTAAATAATTTGGTCCTTTTAATGTATGATTGTCCCTTACAAATTTCCACTTATTATCTCTACTTTCTAATATAAGAGTACTGGTATATTATATTAGATCCTATTATAAGTTGCCCTTTTTTTTCTTAATCTCTCTACTTTTTGAGATATTATAGCAACTATAGGTTCTATTTCATATGTTATATACTTTGGGTGCTCCCATATATTTATTTATATAAAGTAATTGTTTTTTATTTATTAATATATTTTAATATTTAAAAAATGCTTCAATAAATGAAGACGTGTTTATTTTGTGTTAGAATATGATATATTTATAGACAATGCATTAGAGCATCTGTTCCTAGGCAACGTGGTTTTGCAGCGTGTATTAACTCCTTAAGTACTGCGTTGTGTGTTACTCTGAATTTAGTATAATCAAACTGGCTTAATACAGACATATCATATTTTTCAATAACACATATGTTGATCTTGGATTGTTAAGTGTCAAATAATGTAATGATTTTTGTGCTATACCATCACTTTAAATGCTTCTATCAGCCCCATTACATTCAAAGCCAGTAAGTGCAATGTGAGACCTGCAATGGCTGCAGGCTTAACATTTGGCAGTTTTACCTAGCTGTTAAATTAGAATGGGCTACGAGTTACGAACTTGAGACGCAAACCCGTAAACCATTTGTTAAATGTTGGAGATGAGTGATCAATTGGTCAAACCTGTAGTTACAGGTTTAGATGGTGCCAATAGAAACAAAGATCGTCATCATAGCATCACAGAAAATTGGAGGTTGGATTTCAAAGTCCTACTTGGTTCAATTACAATTTACGATCGGACCCACATTCCAGATATAATGCCATATTAATAAAGCCGTAAATATGATATTCTATTACATGCGAGTTACATTATATGTATTAACACATTGATTGCTGGGATCGATATAAAACAAAAATGAAACATGAAATAAATAATTTTTTTCGTCCGATTTGTGAGCTTGAGAATGTTGTGCTATTAATTCAAAGACCTAACATCACTTTCCCTTTTAATATAAGTACAGTAGTGTGGTGATATTTGCATTTAAAGTGTTATGGATTGGACTTTACCCCCCTTGTGAGTACTCTCTATCACTCGTTGACCTTTGGGCTCTATTTGCGTTCTACAGGGTTGAACGCAAGTGAGATTGTAGCAATTTAATAGCATAATTGGAATTTTAGCGGTTACTCGCTTGAGAGAACAAAGGATTTGTGGCCGCGAAGTTCCATGTTTCACGTCCTGTAGGCTTTTTCTCTTCAAACATGCATATCAGTAGCGGCTTGATTTACTAGGCTTTGGGTGTCAGAGTGTGAGGGAGTAACTCATAATTTATTGTCAGTGCAAAAATCAATGGAGGTTTTTGGCTTGCTTTTTGGCTTTGTCGTGAAGTTCACTCATAGCAGTGACTCGTAGGAGTTTTCTCTCAATGTTTTAGGGATGTGTGATTAAGATAGCTAGGTAGGATATACTGTGCTTCTATGGCACTCCTAATTGTTTTTTTCAGGGATTAGCATAGGGGCCTAAGTTGGGAGGTTTGGGGAATTAATAGTAAACATTTTCAGTTCCTGTGCAGCAAGTTTATTAAGGTTTGATTATTTAGAGCTCTCCAAGATCTCTCACCTTAGTATATCAGACCCTCCGTGTCTCCAGGAAAATTATTGTATTTTACTGTGATTTAACATAATATAATTTTCCTTCCTCTAAATTTTGGCCATTTGTCTTTTGATAATTTCCACTTGTCCCCTGGTCTAACATGTTTTCCATTTGTTCAATGGCAAGCAATTCCAATTACCTTTACACAAGTTTAGCAGTAGATAATACCTTTTAGAAGAGTATTCAAAATTCTATAGATGTGTTTTTCAATGACTTGTGTAAGAATTGTAGACTCTTAATATAAATCTAGTAAAGCAGACAAAGAATCAGGAAGTATTCATGTGCATTACTATACATTTCAAAAGATATAGAGCAGATACTGTAACAATATAGTAGTATTTACAATTAAACTATAATCATAAAGTTTTCTGTGTCAGAAGCAAACTAATTAAGATGATTTCAAATCAGTTTTGCTTTAAATAAACATATTAACCGAAAATATTTGTTTATTCCACACAATATAATATATAGCTTCACACACACATTTGGATTTTAATAAGTATAAGAAGTAAACTATTTTATTAATTAAATGAATTGCATTACAAATTAGTATAACTATTCTTTTATTCAATGTATCAAAGTTAATATTGCTGAGCTTTAACAGAATTAAATAAATTAATTAGTTTTGAGCATAAAGAGTAAACCTTTAAAATAATTACAGTTTGGAAAAATTTGATCCCCTGCTGATTTTGAACGTTTTTCAACTGACAAATAAATGATCAGTCTATAATTTTAATGGCAGGTGTTTTTTTACAGTGAGAGACAGAATACCAAAAAAAAAACAAGAAAAATGCATGTCCAAAAAGTTATAAATTGATTTGCAGGTCAGTGATGGAAATAAGTATTTGATCCCCTATCAATCAGAAAGATTTATGGCTCCCAGGTGTCTTTTATACAAATAATGAGCGGAGATCAGGAGCACTCTCTTAAAGGGAGTGTTCCTAATCTCAGCTTGTTACCTGTATAAAAGACACCTGTCCACAGAAGCAATCAATCAATCAGATTCCAAACTCTCCACCATGGCCAAGACCAAAGAGCAGTCCAAGGATATCATGGACAAGATTGTAGACCTAACAAGGCTGGAATGGCCTAAAAGACCAAAGTGACAACAGTTGGTGTGATTATTTGCAAACACAAAATAACTGCCAGTCTCCCTAGTCTGATGCTCCATGCAAGATCTCACCTTGTGGCGATTCAATGATCATGAAAACAGTGAGGAATCAGCTCAGAACTACACGGGCGGATATTGTTAATGATCTCAAGGCAGCTGGGTCCATAGTCACCAAGAAAACAATTGGTAACACACTACGGCATGAAGGACTGAAATCCTGCAATGCCTGCAAGGTCCTCCTGTTCAATAAAACACATGTACAGGCCCGTCTAAAGTTTTCCAATGAACATTTGAATGATTCAGAGGAGAACTGGCTGAAAGTGTTGTGGTCAGATGAGACCAAAATCAAGCTCTTTGGCATCATCTTAACTCGCCATGTTTGGAGGAAGAAGAATGCTGCCTATAACCCTAAGAACACCATCCACACCGTCAAACATGGAGGTGGAAACTTTATGCTTTAGGGGGGGGAGTTCTGCTAAGGGGACAGGACAACTGCACTGCATCAAAGGGACAGACGGCGCCATGTACCATCAAATCTTGGGTGAGAACCTCCTTCCCTCAGCCAGGGCATTGAAAATGGGTCGTGGATGGGTATTCCAGCATGATAATGACCCAAAACACACAGCCAAGGCAACAAAGGAGTGGCTCAATAAGAAGCACATTAAGGTCCTAGAGTGGCCTAGTCAGTCTCCAGATCTTAATCCCATAGAAAATCTGTGGAGGGAGCTGAAGGTTCAAGCTGCCAAACACCAGCCTCAAAACCTTAATGACTTGGAGAGGATATACAAAGAGGAGTGGGACAAAATCCCTCCTGAGATGTGCGCAATCCTGGTGGCCAACTACAAGAAACGTCTGACCTCTGTGATTGCCAACAAGGGTTTTGCCACCAAGTACTAAGTCGAAGGGGTCAAACACTTATTTCCCTCATTGACCTGCAAATCAATTTATACCTTTTTTTACATGCTTTTTTCTTTTTTTTTTTTTTTTTTAATTCTGTCTCTCACTGTTAAAATACACCTAGCATTAAAATTATAGACTGATCATTTCTTTGTCAGTGGACAAACGTTCAAAATCAGCAGGGGACCAAATATATTTCCCCTCACTGTATGTGCGAGGAACGATATAGTGCACAATCCTGCCTATATGATTGATAACAGAGAGCAGGTATTGAAAATACACAGTTCAAAAGATAAATATATATATATAGTAAATTTCATAAAATGTAGAGTAGC
Source organism: Discoglossus pictus (assembly GCA_027410445.1). NCBI lineage: Eukaryota > Metazoa > Chordata > Amphibia > Anura > Alytidae > Discoglossus > Discoglossus pictus. Next base: position 162,030,321 of record CM050169.1, read on the forward strand.
ATGTGATAGTCTCTCTTGTGATCTGTATCAATTTAGTCTTTGTCAAAATCAGTCTCTGGTGTTTGAAGCTTCTGAGAAAATACAGCACAGTCCACGTTTGCGCAACATTATGTGAAGATAAAAATAGGGGAAGGGGAGAGAAGCGCACGCCACCAAATAGTGTAGTTAAAACAATTTAATGAATAAAAGAAAAAAAATAATAATATGCACTCACATTTTCCAACCTTAAGCATATGAGGTATTTAGACACACATACAGTAATTCAACATCATGTGAAAAAAAAAGTTCAGATGAATCAGGTCCTTTCCCAATCACAGTGTTGCTGAAGATTTGTGGTTAAAACTCCTTAAATTTTGCTGATGGAACCCCCTTCACACCATGTACCAATACTAGGGGTGGTTATACACTGTATGTACCGGTCAGAGATCCAATTAGCAAATTACACCAGGTATGGAGCATAGGTATGAGTGATATATACAGCCTTATTAAATTGCGATTCGGCAAATTCTAAATGGCTTTATTTAAGCACATAGCATATTTTTTTTACAGACGTTTTTAGTCAGTAAACTTCTTTCCAAAAGCAAGATCTTCACTAAGTAAAAACGTCTTTAAAAAATATGCTATATGCTTATATAGAGGCCTTTAGAATTGGCCAAATCGCGATTTAATAAGGCTGATAATACTGTATATAAAAGGCACAATCAATATATTTAGCCAGATAATACCTACTGTAGATTATGCCATAAACATCACTGGGTATGACAATGTAACTTGTAAATAGACCATATGCGTTTCTCTCTATTAGAGAACTTTTACAGTAAGAGAGCTTTCTCATATAGATTAAGTATAGCAAATATAGACATGTGCAGAGTCTGCAATAGAAATCTGAGCTGAATTTAAGGTTCTTATCAGATGCATTTTAGAAAAGCTAGTGAAACACTCCAATAAAGCATATGTGAGCATATTAGTTCAAACGGAAATGTTGTTTTCATTTTTATTTATTTTTTAAATACTATCAAGCACAGAAAGTAAGCTTTAATTTATCCAGTGTGTCAAAATAAGATAGTATAGGTAATTATAATTCAATCAGAGATGCTGAGGGAGAACTTGCAAGGTATTGCAGACATCAGTAATCCCAAAACTTTTTTCCAATTGACCACTTAAAAATGAACCAGGCTCTTGACGGACAACTTAATTACTGCTGATAGTCTGTGCAGACAGCCAATTTAATGATTTGTCTCCATTTTAGCAATTATAATACACTGTGTACTATTGGAATATTCACTAACAAACCACAGACCACAGTTTGGCATTTCTCAGAGGTTATTTGAATGAAAACATGACTACTTTACATTTGGCATTAGGTACAAGGTGAGGAATATAGATTGTGCATGAAGTATATGCAACATTGTTCACTTTGAGATTTTAGAGAATGTTGCAAGGCAGGCAAATAGTGATGTCGCAAACATAAAATTTTCGAACCGCCAATGTTCGTGAACCGGTGAACTGCCATAGACTTCGATGGGCAGCCGAATTTTAAAACCCACAGGGACTCTTCCTGGCCACAATAGTGATGGGAAAGTTGTTTCAACGGGACTAACACCTGGACTGTGGCATGCAGGAGGGGGATCCATGGCAAAACTCCCACGGAAAATTACATAGTTGATGCAGAGTCTGGTTTTAAGCCATAAAGGGCATAAATCACCTAACGTTCCTAAATTGTTTGGAATAACATGCTTTAAAACATCAGGTATGATGTTGTATTGATCAGGTAGTGTAAGGGTTACACCCACTTCACAGTAACAGACAAATCTCCCCGTTTAATGCACCACAAACAACCGCAAACAGTCCCTTTGCACAACTGCAAACTCCCCATTTGCACAAGGTTGGATACCAAGCTAGCCATGTCCGTTCCTTGTCCTCACTGATGTCATTGAAGGTCTCTTCCTCCACCCAGCCACCAAGGGTCCCCGAAAGGTGACAACAAGCCCCCTGGGATGCCTGCTGTGTTTGGTTTTCCACCTCCTCAAAGCCACCTTTCTCCTCTGACTCCTCTTCTTCAGACTCCTCTCTCTGCATTGCCTCTGTCTGCGTTATTATAAGGTGTGTACTGCTAAGTAGTACTATTCCTATCGGTTTAATACCTGTTACGTCACCTATCAGGGGACGTGTATAAGGAACCAGGAGATGGAAAAAGATGCTTGGTTGGTCGTATCACTTCAATTTTGGGGCACGGCACGTGCAATCAAAGGTGCCACCAGATAGGAGTGGCGTGTTTGTAAGTACTACTCTTATCAGTTTAATACTTGTTACGTCACCTATCAGGGGGCGTGTATAAGGCCTGGATTTTTGGAACCGGAAGATGGAAAAAGATGCTTGGTTGGTCGTATCACTTCAAATTTGGGGCACGGCACGTGCAATCAAAGGTGCCACCATATAGGAGTGGCGTGTTTGTAAGTACTACTCTTATCAGTTTAATACTTGTTACGTCACCTATCAGGGCACGTGTATAAGGCCTGGATTTTTGGGACCGGGAGATGGAAAAAGATGCTTGGTTGGTCGTATCACTTCAAATTTGGGGCACTTTGTGACATTAGCTTCTTACGCTCAAACATGTCCTTTACAGGCACCGGACTATGGGCAGATGAGCAGGAACTGCTCAAGGCGAGAGACGGAGTGGCGGATCGTTGAGAGGGGGCAAGGAGGACAGCAGTGGTTGATGTGGCTGATGATGCTGGCCCAGGAGGAGGATGGCGGCTTTGAGTTTGTGTGCTGCTTGTACTCATGTGTTGGTCTGGAGTCACCCAAACATTAGGTCTCAACCTGTAGAGGATAAGGGAACCAGGCTACTCTAGACCTCATTCATCATTACAGGTTTTGACAGATTGGTACTATGAGTGCAAGCTACTGTGACAACAGATATGAGTGGCACTGTGCACTTGCAGAAGTTGGCAGAGTAGACACTGTAGGTCTGACACACACGCTTGCAGACAACTAACTGCTATTGGTGCGGAGTCAGCCATTGATCCACCTGTGCGTTCAGGGCGGACAGGAGTGCTGGCCCGGTCTGACTCTCTGCTTTCAGGCAAGTCAACCCCAAGACGGCATGACACTGCCGTATCCGGGATGTGGAATAGTATCTGGGGAGCTGGGGGGGGGGTGCAGTTGATGTGGAGCAAGACGCAGCAGAAGAGGACTCAGCTGAGGAGGTCATGGAAGAGGATGGAGTAGGAGGAGTAGAGGAGGTGGCAGCAGGCCTGCCTGCAAGTCGTGGCGGTGTCATCAACTCCTATGCAGAGACGCTCATTCCATGATTGGCAGGCATCATCAGGTTTACCCAATGCGCAGTGTAGGTGATATACCTGCCCTGACCATGCTTTGCAGACCAGGTATCAGTGGTCAGATGAACCCTTGCCCCAACACTGTGTGCCAGAGATGCCATTACTTCCTTTTGCACAATCGAGTACATGTGAGGGATTGCCAATTGGGCAAAGAAATTTCGGCCGGGTACCTTCCACTGCGGTGTCCCAATCGCTACAAATTTTTTGAACGCCTCAGACCAGCTTGTATGGTAAAAGCTGGCGGGCTAAGAGTTCAGACAAGCCAGCTGTCAGACGCCGGGCAAGGGAATGACTTTGTGGCATTGGCTTCTTATGCTCAAACATGCCCTTGACAGACACCAGTGGGGAGATGAGCAGGAACAGCAAGAGGCGAGAGACGGAGTGGCGGATGGTTGAGAGGGGGCAAGGAGGACAGCAGTGGTTGACGTGGATGAAGATGCTGGACCAGGAGGAGGATGGCGGCTTTGAGTTTGTGTGCTGCTTGTACTCATGTGTTGATCCCATTGGCATTTGTGATGTGACATCATGTGCCTTCGCAAAGCCGTTGTACCTATGTGGGTGTTGGACTTCCCACGACTCAGTTTCTTTTGGCACAGGTTGCAAATGGCATCGCTGTTGTCAGAGGCAGACACACACAAAAAATGCCACACTGCTGAGCTCTGCAGTGACGGCATTCTGGTGGTGGTAACAGCATGCGTTGTTTGGCGTGCTGTCTGGCTGACCCAGGGTGCTTATGCATGCTGTCTGACTGTGCCACTAGCTCATTGCGATGACCTCCCTCTGCTTCCAACTCGTCTCCTCCTCCTCTCTGTCTCCCCATCTGAACTTTCCCCCTGTTCTTCTTCTCTTCTAGCGGGCACCCACCTGACATCCACGGACGCATCGTCATCATCATCACCCACCTCACTTGTATCTGACAACTGTACAAAGGAAGCAGCAGAGGGTACATCATCATCATCACCTTGTACGTACATGTGTGTACTGCTGCCTGACTGAGACATATCCCTGTTATCTACATCCTCTGGCAATAATGGTTGCGCATCACTCATTTCTTCAAACTGATGTGTAAATAACTCTTCTGACTGATCAATTGAATCGGCTGTGGTACTAGTGTTGGTGGTGGCGGCAGGCGGGCGAGTGGTAACTTGAGAGGTGCCCGAAGCTAAGCTGGAGGAGGATGGTGCGTCAATGTTCCAAGCGGAAGCTGTAGAAGATTGGGTGTCCTGTGTTAGTCAGTCAACTACGTCCTCTGAACTTTTCAGTATACAATGTGAGCCTAAGACACACACGCTGGCAGGCAGGCAAATGAAATTAGATTACACAGAAAAAAAGTGTTGTTTTTTTTAAATGTAGAGTGCTGGTACACCACTAGATTGGATTGGTTTAACTTAGCACAGTACTTGTAAGCCTGACACACACTGGCTAGCAGTCAGGCAAATTAACTTAGATTTGCGGTCAGGCAAATGAACTTAGATTTAAGAAAATAAAATTATTGTTTTTTTAAATGTAGACTGCAGGTACCCCAACTAGATTGGATTGGTTGAACTTGGCACAGTACTTGTAAGCCTGACACACACACTGGCTAGCGGTCAGGCAAATGAACTTAGATTGGCGGTCAGGCAAATGAACTTAGATTTAAGAAAATAAAATAATTGTTTTTTTAAATGTAGACTGCTGGTACACCACTAGATTGGATTGGTTGAACTTGGCACAATACTTGTAAGCCTGACACACACACTGGATAGCGGTCAGGCAAATGAACTTAGATTGGCGGTCAGGCAAATGAACTAAGATTTAACAAAATAAAAGTTTTGGTTTTTTAAAAGTAGACAACTAGTAAACAAGATTGTATTGGTTGCACTGTGCACACACAGTATAAGTTGTGAGCCTGACACACACACTTGCTAGCAGGGGCTAGCAGGGAGACAGGCAAATGAAGTTAGATTAGACAGAAAAAAACAAACAAAAAAAAGGATGTTATAGCCCTAAAACGGGTCTTTTTGGGGTGCTGTGTTTACAGCAGAGATCTGATGGGTCCTTCAGCACTGCAATGGACACTGAATAAACTTGCCTAGCTATTGATTTCCCTATTCAATCAGCATCACCTACACTCTCCCTCCTCTCAGTAAGACTGCAAGTAAGTCATGATTCCAAAATGGCTGCTGTCCATGAGGTAGAAGGGTCTGGAAGGCAGGGTATGATGCTGATTGGCTGGAATGTGTCAGCTGACTGTGAGGTGCAGGATCAAAGTTTGCTCAATGATAAAGTATAGGAGGCGGATCGAACATCGCATATGTTCGCAGTTCGCCGCGAACACGAACATACTATGTTCGCCGGGAACAGTCCGCCGGCAAACTATTCGCGACATCTCTACAGGCAAATATAATCCTACTAGCGTCTTGCCTGTCAAAAAATTCCGGCAATAGAATTGTAAGGCAGGTAATGCTGTTTTTTACACAAAGTCATTTTTTTGTGTGAGTACCTTCGACGCTCATTGCAAGCCTTGCGAGGTCCGCGGTTGCGGCCTGCAACTGCGGCCCTTGCTTTGTGAGCCTGCAGTTTTAACTTTGCGTTACCAACGGATTTTGGCAAGGTCGCGCTGTTGAGATCTAAATATGTGACATTTAACCTGAAGCTTCAATTACCACTTAACCACTTGATAATGGCAACATGATGTTAGAAATAAAAACAAATAAGCCCAAACTCTACATTTTGCAACTTCTAGAATGTGTTATTAATTTCTGCATGGATTGATTTGATGTCCTTGTCTGCTGATGTACTTTTTTTTAGATGGGTGTAACTTTGTAAACTTATGAGCATCCATTTAGTTCTGCTAATGGCACAGTCACATTCCCATTGTGCAGACGAATAACTTCCTGTTTTTTTCAAAGTCTAATCCCACCTCATGAAGTTGATCTGCTGAAAACAAAATGGTGGAATAGACAGCAGCTCAACTGCTGAAAAAAAAAAAAACATTTAATGTTAGATTAGCCACAACAAATCGGTGACTAACATAAATTATATGAAATGTTTGTACCTTAATGATATGTAGCATTCTAATACTGTGCAGCACGCTATATTATGCAGAATTCTACCTCTATTTTAATAGAGCCTAATAAATAAATACATAAATAAATAAATAAATAAGCTAAAGAATTACAATTTTAGGTCTCAAAAAGAAGACAATGATATAGAATATTTGTAAAAAAGATTAACTGATTAAAATATAAAAATATGATAAAGAGTGTTTTTAGGAGATGACAGAGACAAGAGTAGAACAACAGTTGTAAGAAGGTTAAGACCTCCAGTACTGGCATGTCTAAAAACTGATGGATATTTGTAATTAGCTTTCAGAATTTTTAATTATAGAAGTGGTATAAATAATCACAAAGCACAGCTTCACTAATGAGAGTCCTTGTGCGTAAAAAATATTCATGGAAGCATTTGTTAGAGGATCTTTTGAAAGCTTTGCTTTTAATTAGGTGTCTCACTGCCAGCAGGATTTTAAGAACATAAGAAACATTTATACATATAAATCAGTCTGAATCTGATGGATATCCAATAACAATTATGGTATAGCAATGTGCTAAAGCAAATGTATTTTGCAATGCATGAAACATGCCTAATGGAAGAGAAAATAATTTTGACCAATCCTTGATTGTGTTTGTACATTAAATAATGTTTTATATCAAGGGTATAAATAATGAATAAACATATTCATGTATAGGTCCAAATTGGTTGAAGCAAAATTATTATTGCTTATTAGTACTGTATGTGGATCAGTGTCAAATCAATAGAATGGAATGCTTTCTGCATCTCATTACATATTGAAATTCATTCTTATTTTCAAACTGATGATTAAATCTTCTTATAATTTATTTTATATTGATTTATAAAAGAGTTCATATAATTACATTGCAGATAAATAGGACTTTGAATAGATCTTTTCACAGTATTATATGGATTTCACTTGAGATGAATAAGATTTGCTTAATGAAATCACTCTGGATGTTATGGTATCCTTCGGGATGGAAATGAAGACACTATGATTAATCAACCATTATAATTACATATTATTCACTTTTACTTATCACATGGGACAATCCTCTGATTAATCTTCTGTGTCTACTTTAATACCATTGTTAATACAGATATTGATGCTTTCAATAATCCAAACTAATCTTACGGCAACTAAGGGTATGACTAGGTTTCTTGAGGGGCAAACAATAGGCGGTGTGGATTTTCATATACGGCAGCCATATGTATAATTGAGTGCCTTTCCTTTTGCAAAAAGTGGAGGCGTTGAATACATTTTTGTGAGAGATTATAATTTCCTGCCAAGAGTTAAAAAGGCAAATTACTGAGGCCCTCATTCAATTGCGATTTGGCCAATTGAATAGTGCTCTAAATAAGCACATAACATATATTTTTTAAATTAGTTTTTAGTTAGTGAAAACCTTGCTTTTAGATAGATGCTTACTAAGTAAAAACTTCTTAAAAAAATGTTATGTGCTTATTTAGACCCGTATTCAATTGGCCAAAATAGCAATTGAATGAGGGCCTATGTTTGCAAACTGTGATTTCAGTTCATCTCGAAAAAAGTTAGTAGGTAAATGAAAGATATAAAAATTAAATATTAACAAAGTTTATAAAATAGAATTCTTGTTTTCTTCTCTAAAAAATAAAGTGCATACATCATTTAGCTCATGGAGTATAAACAATATGGCCCTCATTCAATTGCAATTTGGCCAATTGAATAGGGGTCTAAATAAGCACATAACATATATTTTTTAAAGATGTTTTTCGTTAGTGAAAACCTTGCTTTTGGATAGATGTTCACTAACTAAAAACTTCTGTAAAAAATATATGTTATGTGCTTATTTAGACCCTTATTCAATTGGCCAAATCGCAATTGAATGAGGGCCTATGTCTGTATGTTTGTAAATGTACATACCTTAGAATTTATTTTTTTATCTTTGTAGTTTGCCAATTGTACCCACTTTGCGTTATAGTACTTTTGTAAATTACGCTATGGAAACGGCTTTATCTTTATAAATAAAGATTAGAATAATATCAATAATAAAAATAGCTACTAAAGGTGAAAATTATTGCAAATGAAATAAAATGTATGAGCCTAATTTATAAGATATTTCAAAGACATTGGAATAAGATAAAATGTTAAAAAGGAAAAGACAATAATGATGAAAGTAAACTCCCCAGAAGCAATCCTAATTGCATGGTTACAGTCACCATCTGAAGAGATTAGGGATCCCAGGAAGATAAAATCTTGTCACTGCCTCCACTTTTTCCCTGTCTAATTTCCAGGAACTGAGATTGCCGTTTGCCATGATCTTCATATTTTTTATGTTAAACATCAGGACAGCTTTTACATTCTTATTTTGCCCTCATCAATAGATCCTTTAGTTCCTCCTCACTTTCATCCTTCAGAGTAGTATCATTGGCATATCTGAGGTTGTTGATATTTCTTCCAGCAATATTAATCAAAGCTTATGATTCATCAAGACCTGCCTTACAAATTATGTACTCTGTGGATACGTTGAATAAATAAGGTAACAATATACAACCTTGCTGCACACCCTTTCCGATCTTGAACCATTCTGTTGTCCAATGTTTGGTTCTAATTGTGGCTTCTTGCTCCATATACAGATTCTTCAGGAGGCGGATGAGATGATCTGGCTCCTCTTTAAGATCTTATCCATCGGACGTTGATCTCTTTTGCCACTTCCTCTGCAGAACCTGGCTTGCACATCTGGAAGCTCCAGGTCCATATATTGTTGGAGTTGAGCTTGTAGGATCTTAAGCATTACCTTGCTGGTTGTTCGATAATTGGAGCACTTTTTGGCACCGTCTTTTTTTGGGATTGGGATGTAGACTGACCTTTTCCAGTCTATTGACCATTGTTGAGTTTTCCAAATTTGTTGGCATAAGGCAGGCAACACTTTCACAGCATCATCTTGCAGAATTTTAAACAGTTCAATTCCATCAACTCATGCAGCCTTGTTATCAGCAAAGCATCCTAGGGCCCATCCCACTTCACTATCCAAGATGTCTGGCTTCAGCTCATTGGGCAAACTATTGAGGTCATCACTGCTGTTAAGATCCTTCATGTATAGATCTTCAGTGTATTCCTGTCATCTATTATTTATCTAATCTTCTTCTGTTAAGACACTAGGATATATGTAATTATTTTACTTCAGTGCTTAATACTAAATTTGTAATAAAGAAAAAAGTGCAGAATTAATAATCAATCTTTATTATATCCTATTATTAAAAAGAAAAAATGTTGAATTAAAACCACATTAAAGTACTAAAAACATTGATGACTTGCTAGCCCTAAGGCATCTCGTTTTGCTGCTTTAACAGTGATAAATTGCATTGCACCATTCTTTAGGAATATAACTGATACACATTTGGCCAATCAATTTTTATTTTTGTAATGATATAATAATCTAGAATATAGATATTTTTGGATCAGCTTTATTTAACTATATAGAATGAATGATTCACTGTTTGTTAGCACATAGCCTTACTCATGCTCATACATTTTTTAAACTAGTAAGCATTTTAAGTGTCTATGTTTTTCAAGTTGGCTTATGTTTATACAGTATATACAGTATGGGTATTTAGTATGATAATTCCTTTTTGTGTTCCACATATACTTATATGTGTATATAAGTGTTTTTGTTGTCTTTGTTTTTAATAGACTTTGCACTTGCATCCAAGTGTCTTATGTCAAGATTCTGTGACCAACTTAATTTAGTGCAGGTATATGAGTGCTGTGTGCAAAAGCACTCTGACTGGTTAGGTCTTTGTACAAATTTACTCACACATAATGTGTTTTGTACTTGGAGCTTTTTTCCTTGTAGTACTGACTTTTTCTAAACACCTAAATACTAGTATATTGAGGAACAATATACATGACACACAAATTTGCCCATATACATAAATCCTCTATATTGTGAAACTGACTGGTGTAAACAAGTACTTTCTGGTGAGGTAGTAAAGCTATTTAATTGTTAAAGCAGTTTTAAATATATCTGCTTTATCGCTATAGTACTGTGTGGTAATAACTGCTCTCTGGGAACGTGGACTCCTATAGTCTGTTGACCTATAGTACTTTGATGTAATGACTACTTCTTGAATTTTATACTTCTTCTGGTCAATAATAACATGCTATAATGGCTGTTTATCAAAAAATGTTTGTATGAGGATGAGTAAGTCTATGTGCTAACTAAAACAGTGAGTCATTCATTCTATATAGTTAAAGGAAGCTGATCCAAAAACATTCCGTATTCTAGATTAGTAGATCATTATTATTATTATTATTATTATAGTTTATTTATAATGCGCCAACATATTCTGTAGCGCTGTACATAAATTAGGTTCAGACAGTGATAAATACAGATTAGCATTTAGCAAATGAAGGAGGGCCCTGTCTTTGAGCTAGGAATCCAATGTCCATGGTGAATTCCCAAAGTACTTAGGATAGAAACTTGCATACTTACAATCTAAGGGGTAGTGAGTGGTAAAAGAGGGAGAGAGATGTGATAATTGTGTTAGGGTGGAAGGTGATACGCTTCTTTAAAGAGATCATTATAAATCATTAAAGAGATCAATATAAAAATTAAAATTATTGGGCAAATTTGTATGTTATATTCCTAAAGAAGGGTGCAATGTATTTATCACTGTTAAAGCAGCAAAACAAGACACCTTTGAGCTAATCATGCTAGGGCATGTCCTCAATGTTTTTAGTACTTTATAGTGGTTTTAATTGTTTTAAATGTTTTTCTTTTTAATACTAGGCTATAACAAAGATTGATTATAAATTTTTTACTTTTTTCTTTACTTACCATTCTTTTGTTAAGACCCTACCATTTTTTACTTTTAACACGTCCAATTTGCCATGAAAAGCACATCTCTTCTTGTCTCTTATGTCCTCTGGAATTCTGAATTCAGTTGGACAAATCTCTCTACAACCTTTAACTTTCCTTCTTTACAGGGCTACTTTCATAGCTTCATCAAATAGCCAGTTAGCGTTCTTCAGTTGGACAAATCTCTCTACTACCTTTCACTTTCCTTATTTCCAGGGCAACTTTCATAGCTTCATCAGATAGCCAGCTAGATTTCTTAGTTTTTCTTTTAGGGATATTTTTTGTTGCTGTTTCCTGGATAATGGTGCAAACTTTGGTCTAAAGTTATTCAGGCAGTCCATCTTCCATGTCTAGTCCCTTAAATCTATTCTTTACTTCCTCTGCATATTCAGAACAGATATTGTTTATTTCATATATGCTTGGTATGAGGATTTTCCCTCTTTTCTTCAGTTTAATTCTGAACTTTGCAATTAGAAGCTCATGGTCTAAGCCGCAGTCAGCTTCAGGTCTTGTTTTTGCTGATTGGATAGAGCTCCTCTATCTTTGGCTGTAAAGTATATAGTCATTCTGATTTTTATGTTGTCTATCTGGGGATGAGCATGTGTAGCGTTGTCTTGGAGGCTGTTGAAAGAAGGTGCTTGCTACTACCGGAGAATTCTACTAATCTCTGACCTGCTTAATTTTGTACTCCACTGCCAAACTTGCCAGTTATTCCAGGTGTATTTTGGTTCCCAACTTTATCATTCCAATCTCCTATCATGAAAGTAACATATTTTCTTGGTGTTATATCTATGACGTGTTGAATATCTTTGTAGATCTGGACTTGATTTCTTGTTCAGGATTCTTGACACAGTAGAAGATCTGGTATTTGTCTGATGTGAAATGTCCAATTCCAGTCCATTTAAGTTCACTAATTCCCATGGATATCAATGTTTAATCTTATCTTCTCATTCTTGACCATCTCAGATATTTTTCAGACTATAAATAAACAATGCAAAGTAGTACATTTGTCATTAATAAGAAAACCAAATTTAAATTATGTAACATGTCCCATTTCATGAATGTATGCAACTCCTGTTACCATTATTTTATTTTTTTGGTCCTTTATATATAAAAATCAAATAAAAGATGATAATAAAATAAAGTCTGATTGAATGAAAAGTTAGTTACTAATAGAGTAAAAATTCTAATTATGAATATTTTATTTTCTCTGACTCTGATCCTTTACATGGTTTGGCTCTAATTTAAGATGTTGTAGTTTATTGGCATGGGATTAGTTATTTATAAAATAAATACACTTGCATAACCCAAAACTATTAAAATCCATTAGCTGAAAAGAAAGATAACACCACAATATGAATAAATACTGCAGGGAATTTTAAAATACAGTTTTCTTTTGCACTCACTTATTGTGGCCCAGGTGTTTATAATTGAAATACTATCCTACAGGCATTCAAATTTTCCTACAGTTTTTAAATCCTGTCAAAGCAGTTTATATAAGTAATTATATTTATTCGGTATTTGGCTAAAACTAATGAACCAATGATAAACAGCTCAGCATTTTCTCTCATAGGAATAATGAATATTAATGAGTCTGTCAAAAAATTGCAATCATTACAGAATTACTGATCTACTTATTTATACAGAGAAACGTAGCTGCTATTCAATATGATACCATCTTTAACTCTGTTTTGTGTGACTGGAAACTATGACTATTCATAATATAGATCAGTGACGGGCAACCTCCTTCACTAGAAAAGCCTCACATGTGGCCCTAGAATCTTTAAATAGTCCACACAGTGCTTTAAAAATCATTTTACACAAAACAACATGGTACAATTGCTATAGGAAAGGAAATATTTCATTATAGAGGTATAGATAATGAGGAGAAAAACTTAGGAGTGCAATTGGGCAATGTTTGCTAGTTTTACAGAGATATGGACTGTGGACTGTGTATTGTACCACTCCGGCAACTGCATGGAAAGTGCCTCAGGGCCATCCTTGGCCCCATAGCTGCTGGTTGCCCAACAATGTTATAAATACTCACTTATTATTTAGTGTCCTGATTACTAACACATTTCTAGTGAGAAGTTGATACAAATATATATATAGTTTCAATTTGAAGCTATATATCGAACCATGGTTATGTTTCTCTTTGAAGAGACTTAAATTGCTGTGCTAACAAGCAAAATATATTTTAATTAACTATACTTGATAGAAAATGTTTTTAGAAAGCAAAATGAAAAAAATATAACTTTAATATGTCTAACTTTTATATGCAATTATTCCACACTGTGGGATTCGACTTTCTCTTCAGTGTATTTATTTTGTCTTCCACTTTCGCCACACAAAGGAAGAAGACTAGTGATGTCGCAAACATCAAATTTTCGGTTCGCGAACCGCGGATGTGAATTCCATCAAATGTTTGAACGTACGAACATCGGTGAACCGCCAGAGACTTCAATGGGCAGGCGAATTTCAAAACCCACAGGGACTCTTTCTGGCCACAATAGTGATGGGAAAGTTGTTTCAAGGGGACTAACACCTGGACTGTGGCATTAGAGAACCACACTTTAAGGCCCTTAACCTGGGACAAGGTGGCTTGGCTATCAGAATTGCCTCAGAGCTAGTAATGTTGCAAACCTAAAATTTTCGGTTCGCGAACCGCGAACGCGAACCGCCGCAAATGTTCGCGAACCGGGCAGGCGAATTTTAAAACCCACAGGGACTCTTCCTGGCCACAATAGTGATGGGAAAGTTGTTTCAACGGGACTAACACCTGGACTGTGGCATGCCGGAGGGGGATCCATGGCAAAACTCCCATGGAAAATTACATAGTTGATGCAGAGTCTGGTTTTAAGCCATAAAGGGCATAAATTACCTAACATTCCTAAATTGTTTGGAATAACGTGCTTTAAAACATCAGGTATGATGTTGTATCGATCAGGTAGTGTAAGGGCTAGGCCCGCTTCACAGTGACAGACCAAACTCCCCGTTTAACGCACCGCAAACAACCACAAACAGTCCATTTGCACAACCGCAAACTCCCCATTTGCACAAGGTTGGATACCAAGCTAGCCATGTCCCGTTCCTTGTCCTCACTGATGTCATTGAAGGTCTCTTCCTCCACCCAACCACCAACGGTCCCCGAAAGGTGACAACAAGCCCCCTGGGACGCCTGCTGTGTTTGGTCTTCCACCTCCTCAAAGCCACCTTCCTCCTCTGACTCCTCTACTTCAGACTCCTCTCACTGCATTGCCTCTCTCTGCATTATTATAAGGTGTGTTAAGTAGTACTACTCTTATCAGTTTAAAACCTGTTACAGCACATATCAGGGGGCGTGTATAAGGCCTGGATTTTTAGAACCAGGAGATGGAAAAAGATGCTTTGTTGGTCGTATCACTTCAATTTTGGGGCACGGCACGTGCAGTCAAAGGTGCCACCAGATAGGAGTGGCGTGTTTGTAAGTACTACTCTTATCAGTTAAAAACTTGTTACGTCACCTATCAGGGGGCGTGTATAAGGCCTGGATTTTTAGAACCGGGAGATGGAAAAAGATGCTTTGTTGGTCGTATCACTTCAATTTTGGGGCACGGCACGTGCAGTCAAAGGTGCCACCAGATAGGAGTGGCGTGTTTGTAAGTACTACTCTTATCAGTTTGATACTTGTTACGTTATCTATCAGGGGGCGTGTATAAGGCCTGGATTTTGAGAACCGGGAGATGGAAAAAGATGCTTTGTTGGTCGTATCACTTCAATTTTGGGGCACGGCACGTGCAGTCAAAGGTGCCACCAGATAGGAGTGGCGTGTTTGTAAGTACTACTCTTATCAGTTTGATACTTGTTACGTTATCTATCAGGGGGCGTGTATAAGGCCTGGATTTTGAGAACCGGGAGATGGAAAAAGATGCTTTGTTGGTCGTATCACTTCAATTTTGGGGCACGGCACGTGCAGTCAAAGGTGCCACCAGATAGGAGTGACATGTTTCTAAGTACTACTCTTATCAGTTTAATACTTGTTACGTCACCTATCAGGGGGCGTGTATAAGGCCTGGATTTTTAGAACCAGGAGATGGAAAAAGATGCTTTGTTGGTCGTATCACTTCAATTTTGGGGCACTGCACGTGCAGTCAAAGGTGCCACCAGATAGGAGTGACGTGTTTGTAAGTACTACTCTTATCAGTTTGATACTTGTTACGTTATCTATCAGGGGGCGTGTATAAGGCCTGGATTTTTAGAACCGGGAGATGGAAAAAGATGCTTTGTTGGTCGTATCACTTCAATTTTGGGGCACGGCACGTGCAGTCAAAGGTGCCACTAGATAGGAGTGACGTGTTTGTAAGTACTACTCTTATCAGTTTAATACTTGTTACGTCACCTATCAAGGGGCGTGTATAAGGCCTGGATTTTTAGAACCAGGAGATGGAAAAAGATGCTTTGTTAGTCGTATCACTTCAATTTTGGGGCACGGCACGTGCAGTCAAAGGTGTCACCAGATAGGAGTGGCGTGTTTGTAAGTACTACTCTTATCAGTTTAATACTTGTTACGTCACCTATCAGGGGGCGTGTATAAGGCCTGGATTTTTAGAACCAGGAGATGGAAAAAGATGCTTTTTTGGTCGTATCACTTCAATTTTGGGGCACGGCACGTGCAGTCAAAGGTGCCACCAGATAGGAGTGGCGTGTTTGTAAGTACTACTCTTATCAGTTAAAAACTTGTTACGTCACCTATCAGGGGGCGTGTATAAGGCCTGGATTTTTAGAACCAGGAGATGGAGAAAGATGCTCTGTTGGTCGTATCACTTAAATTTTGTGGCACGGCACGTGCAGTCAAAGTTGCCACCAGATAGGAGTGACGTGTTTGTAATTACTACTCTTATCAGTTTAATACTTGTTACGTCACCTATCAGGGGGCGTGTATAAGGCCTGGATTTTTAGAACCAGGAGATGGGAAAAGATGCTTTGTTGGTCGTATCACTTCTATTTTGGGGCACTTTGTGACATTAGCTTCTTACGCTCAAACATGTCCTTTACAGGCACCTGACTATGGGCAGATGAGCAGGAACTGCTCAAGGCGAGAGACGGAGTGGGGGATGGTTGAGAGGGGGCAAGGAGGACAGCAGTGGTTGATGTAGCTTATGATGCTGCACCAGGAGGAGGATGGCGGCTTTGAGTTTGTGTGCTGCTTGTACTTATGTGTTGGTCTGGAGTCACCCAAATATTAGGTCTCAACCTGTAGAGGATAAGGGAACCAGGCTACTCTAGACCTCATTCATCATTACAGGTTTTGACAGATCGGTACTATGCGTCCAAGCTACTGTGACAACAGATATGAGTGGCATTGTGCACTTGCAGAAGTTGGTAGAGTAGACGCTGTAGGTCTGACACACACACTTGCAGACAACTAACTGCTATGCAATCTATTACAGTAGAATTTATTTTTTTGTTTTAAATCTACACTACTGTTACACCTGATATGAGTGGTGTGTTAAGTAGTACTACTCCTATCAGTTTAATCCCTGTTATGTGCCTTTTTTGTGGGTTTAGTTGTTGAAGCCACAGTGCAGCACCAGAGGCCAGAAAAATTAGGCATGTATACATGCCTGAAAAATTAGGTGTTGTTGATCTTGCAGCGAGCAGAGAAGAAGGTAGGCCTGATTCAACGCCCCATCCCTGCATATCCACACTCAGAGATTGAGGGGGCGACCCTTACAAGTCCACGGGCCGGAGATATATAGGGGGGGCCATCCCAAATAAGCGGGGACAAAGGCAGTGAAGGGGACATAGACGCCCATGGACTGACGGTCGCCATCTTGGCAGGAAAAGGGCCCAGCAATTAAGCCAAACTGACCCAGCACAGACAGCTACTTGAGTCAAACGCTGTACAATTACACCATAATAAAGCTGAAACATGCAGCAGCAGGGATTCTAAACGGCCACACAGGGACAAGGAGGCTAACAGCCCCCACAGTCTCTGCACCACTCTTTAACAGATAACCCAAGGGGCTAACCAGGGACCTTGCCCACAAAAAAAAAAGCAGAATTTTATTGGAGGAATTATTAGTGTCTTTCCCCCCAAGAGAGGACATAATATACGGTATCTTTAGGCTACCTGATGGCCAAACCTCCTTTAGCCCAAATGCTATCCAAGAAACATTTCAAAACTTCGATCAGACCATATATTCATCCCAATCCCGCTGCAGCGGATCTGACATAGAGTCCTTCCTACTACAGCAAGAAGTCCACAAAATACCTGTACCTCAATTGGACAGCTTGAACCTAGACATATCCCAAGAGGAAGTTAAATCTACAATCCAAGATCTTAAATTTGGCAAGTCCCCAGGGCCAGACTGTTTTACTCATCTGTACTATAAGAAATTTGAGCCCTTGCTTACCCCCGCACCTAACATCTTTGTTTAACGCTATACTAAATGGAGAACCTATGCCCCTTTAATTGAATCAGGCCGACCTCATAGTCTTTCCAAAAGAGGGTAGGGACCCGAATCTCAAACTGTATTACAAGGCAGCGCAGCTGGCTTTCATTCCTCTGGCGCATTCTCCAAAACACATCAGCCGCTCTGGGTATTTATGGAAAATGTAAGCATGTCACCTTATACATGGGATACAGTAATATGGATTCCAGGCCTGTATACTTTTTTGAGAAACTTGAAAAACCCATTGATTAAGCACTCATTAAAAATATGGACGGAGATGAACTGGACACAAAAACTGGAAACTCGGGTATCAGATCTTACCCCTATCTTACCCAATCCCCACTTTAAGATACATCTTCCGGAAAGTCTCTCAGTTGGTGGAAGTCTCAGAACCTACTAAGGGTTGGTTCATAGTGGCATGACGACAAAATAATGACCTTTGAGTGGATGAGAGATAGATACAATTTACCCCTGGCTGAGGACTATAATTTTTGCAGGATACATCATTTTATATATAGGATAAGTGGTAGGGGAACCCCCCAAATAAACACCTGGCTACTCAAAAAATGTAGGGATTCCCCCTTTCAGTCTGGTATTATTAGCCTCATGTATGAACTATTTAATGAAAACTCATGGGCAAACAAACCAGACTATACCAAAGCCTGGGAGAGGGATTTGGGCACTGAGTTGACAGATAGCACATGGGATAAAAGTTGGCAAGGCTTAAGTAGGGGATCTTTAAATTATAGTCTGCTTGAGACTTCAATAAAGGTCCTACCCAGGACATATATTACTCCTTTTAAGCTAATAAATGGGATCCAAAACGGAGCAGCTCATGTTTTAGGAACAGTGGTAATGAGGCTACATTTATTCATGTCTGGTGGGAGTGTTCGGCAGTCATAAGACTATGGGAAGAAACATGCTTACTAGCTTCTAAAATGTTTAAGATTGACCTAATAAAATATTTTTTGAAAGAAAAAATACACATAGCTAGTAGTTGGAAAACCCCAAATTAAAACTTTCAGGAATTAATATTTAACTATTTACTGCTCAACGAGAGATTTAACCATGTAATCTTGGATAGAATCACCCAGTTCCAGACAATTTGGGATCCCCGGATAACATCCCCATTTAGTGCCCCCCTAATATAATAAAACATTTGTTAATGGTTGAAGCGACTCGGGGGGAAGGACCGGAGTGGGGGAGCCCTGGAGGAGACCCTTCAGAAGCAAACGGCGGCAAAATCATCCGAGGAAAGGAGAGGTCGCCTACTGAAGCCTGCCCTAGGGTAACCCAAGGGCGATTGAGCAGGTTAGATATTGTAAATAATAAGCTACTGCTGGAGTGATGATAGATAATAGGACTTTACTATTGTCTGTTTTACCATGTCTTAGGTTTCTCTTAAAAATTGCAATCACAGTAAAAAAAAAGAAAATGTATTAACCAAAAAAGTAAAAAAAAGAAGGCCTAGCCACCTAATTTTAACAAAATGTCTTCATTGTAAATATGTATTTTTACACAACTGTTGTGTTATGCAAGACTGTTCAATATGCTTTCTTTTCCATTACATGCCGTACGCCTTCTGGCATAAAAATTTAAATTCAAAAATTAGATATTGTTGCAGCAGCTGCTATTGCAGCGGCCAGAAAAATTGACCTTTGTTCCCCAGGCAAAAAGTGCCATAAAACATTGCCTCTTCTTGAACCCTAGTTGGTGGCGGATAATTCACGCAAGTCATCCGGCATTCACAGATAACATACAGCAGCGTGTGGACCATTTATAGCCGAAGGCAGCTCATCTCATCAGGCCTTTTTCAGTCGAATGTATCGCCCAGTGTCAGTTCCCTTCAGGATCCATCCCTCATTCATCTTTATAAAGGTGAGGCAATCTAGACTTTTTTGCCCTAGGCGACTTCTCTTCTCGGTGACAAAACCTCCTGCTGCACTGAAGGTCCTTTCTGACAGGACACTTGTAGCGGGGCAGGCCAGAAGTTCAATTGCAAATTGGGATAGCTCAGGCCACAGGTCTAGCCTGCATACCCAGTAGTCAAGGGGTTCATCGCTCCTCAGAGTGTCGATATCTGCAGTTAAGGCGAGGTAGTCTGCTACCTGTCGGTCAAGTCGTTCTCTGAGGGTGGATCCCGAAGGGCTGATGCGATGCGTAGGACTTAAAAGGGTCCGCATGTCCTCCATCAACAACACGTCTTTTAAATGTCCTGTCCTTGCCGGCGTGGTCGTGGGAGGTGGATTACTTTCACCTCTTCCCCTGTTATATTGCCCTTGTGCTGTGACATCACCCTTATATGCTGTGTAAAGCATACTTGTTAATTTGTTTTGGACCTGCTGCATCCTTTCTGACTTGCGGTAATTTGGTAACAAATCAGGCACTTTCTGCTTATACCGGGGGTCTAGTAGTGTGCACACCCAGTACAGGTCGTTCCCCTTCAGCCTTTTTATATGAGGGTCCTGCGACAGGCACGACAGCATGAAAGACCCCATTTGCACAAGGTTGGATGCCGAGCTAGTCATGTCCCGTTCCTCGTCCTCAGTGATCTCGCTGAAGATATGTTCTTCCCCCCAGCCACGTACAACACCACGGGTACCAGATAGGTGACAACGAGCACCCTGGGATGCCTGTTGTGGTTGGTCTTCCTCCTCCTCCTCAAAGCCACATTCCTACTCTGACTCCTCTTCCTCACAATCCTCTTCCAGCGTTGCTGCAGGTCCAGCAAGCGATTCTGATAAGGCTGTTTCTGGCGGTGATGGTGACCACAACTCTTCCTCTTCACGCTCATCTACGGCCTGATCCAGCACTCTTCGCAGGGAACGCTCCAGGAAGAAAAAAAATGGTATGATGACGCTGATGTTGCCCTGGGTGCGACTGACCAGCTTTGTCACCTCCTCAAAAGGACGCATGAGCCTACAGGCATTGCGCATGAGCGTCCAGTAACGTGGCAAAAAAATCACCAGCTCCGCAGATGCTGTCCTAGCACCTCGTTAACGGCCTTTTCTTGTTGGATCAGGCGGTCGAACATTAGGAGTGTTAAATTACAACGTGTCGGGCTGTGTAAAATCAAGCGCCTCGCTGGTATGTTGTTTCGCCGCTGGATATCTGTAAAGTGCGCCATGGCCATGTAGGAACGCCTGAAATGGGCACACACCTTCCTGGCCTGTTTCAGGACGTCCTGTAAGCCTGGGTGCTTATGCACAAAGCGTTGTACAATCAGATTACACACATATGCCATGCACGGCACATGTGTCAACTTGCCCAAATTCAATGCCGCCAACAAATTTCTTCCGTTGTCACAAACCACTTTGCCGATCTCCAGTTGGTGCGGAGTCAGCCACTGATCCACCTGTGCGTTCAGGGCGGACAGGAGTGCTGGTCCGGTGTGAACCCCATGACGGCGTGACACTGCCGTATCCGGGATGTGGAATAGTACCTGTGTAGCTGGGGGGGGGGGGGTGCCGTTGATGTGGAGCAAGACATAGCAGCAGCAGAAGAGGACTCAGCCGAGGAGGTTTGGAAGAGGATGGAGTAGGAGAAGTAGAGGAGGTGGCAGCAGGCCTGCCTGCAAGTCGTAGCGGTGTCACCAACTCCTCTGCAGAGCCACGTATTCCATGCTTGGCAGCCATCACCAGGTTTACCCAATGCGCAGTGTAGGTGATATACCTGCCCTGACCATGCTTTGCAGACCAGGTATCCATGGTCAGAAGGACCCTTGCCCCAACACTGTGTGCCAGAGATGCCATTACTTCCTTTTGCACAATCGAGTACAGGTTCGGGATTGCCTTTTGTGCAAAGAAATTTCGGCCGGGTACCTTCCACTGCGGTGTCCCAATAGCTACAAATTTTTTGAACGCCTCAG
The DNA here is from genome assembly GCA_027410445.1 of Discoglossus pictus. Taxonomy (NCBI): domain Eukaryota; kingdom Metazoa; phylum Chordata; class Amphibia; order Anura; family Alytidae; genus Discoglossus; species Discoglossus pictus. The sequence continues at coordinate 162,051,856 of CM050169.1, forward strand.
ACTCCACCAGCTTGTATGGTAAAAGATGGCGGGCTAAGAGTTCAGACAAGCCAGCTGTCAGTTGCCGGGCATGGGGGTGACTTTGTGACATTGGCTTCTTACGCTCAAACATGTCCTTGACAGACACCTGACTGTGGGCAGATGAGCAGGGACTGCTCAGGGTGAGACACGGAGTGGCAAATGGTTGAGTGGGGGCAAGCAGGGCAGCAGTGGTTGACGTGGCTGAAGATGCTGGACCAGGAGGAGGATGGCGGCTTTTACTTTGTCTGCTGCTTACACTGATGTGTTGATCCCATAGGCGTTTGTGATGTGACATCATGTGCCTTCGTAAAGAAGTTGTACCTAGGTGGGTGTTGGACTTCCCACGACTCAGTTTCTTTTCGCACAGGCTGCAAATGGCATCACTGTTGTCACAGGCAGACACACGAAAAAATTGCCACACTGCTGAGCTCTGCAATGACGGCATTCTGGTGGTGGCAAAAGCATGCGTTGACTGGCGTGCTGTCTGGCTGACCACGGGTGCCGATGCATGCTGTCTGACTGTGCCACTAGCTACTTTCGATGACCTCCCGCTGCTTCCAACTCGTCTCCTCCTCCTCTCTGTCTCCGCATCTGAACTTTCCTCCTGTTCTTCTCTTATAGCGGGCACCCACGTGACATCCACGGACGCATCATCATCATTAACCGCTTCACTTGTATCTGACAACTCAACAAAGGAAGCAGCACCAGGTACAACATCATCATCATCATCAGACCGTACGTCCATGTGTGTAATGCTGCCTGACTGGGACATATCCCTGTTATCTACATCCTCTGGCACTAATGTTTGTGCATCACTCATTTCTTCCAACGGATGTGTAAATAACTCTGCTGACGGATCAAGTGAAGCGGCTGTGATGCTAGTGTTGGTGGTGGCGGCAGGCGGGCGAGTGGTAACTGGAGAGGTGCCCGAAGCTAAGCTGGAGGAGGATGGTGCGTCTAGGTTCCGAGCGGAAGCTGTAGAAGATTGGGTGTCCTGTGTTAGCTAGTCAACCTTGTCCTCAGAACTGTTCAAGTTCAGGGTACGTTGCCTCTGAAAACTGTGCATTATTCTAGGGCCAAAGGGAATCACAGCACCACGACCACGACGGCCCCTGCGTGGTGGCCTGCCTCTGCCTGTCATTTTTTTTACGATTAGTGGTACTATGCGTGCAAGCTACTGTGACACCAGATATGAGTGTCACTGTGCACTGGCAAAAGTTGGCAGACTAGATGCGATAGGCCTCACACACACGCCTTTAGGCAGGCAACTGATATTCAATCGATTACAGTAAAAAAAAGGGTTGTTTTATTTCACTGCACACTACGGTTGCACTAGATATGAGTGTCACTGTGCACTGGCAAAAGTTGGCAGACTAGATGCAATAGGCCTCACACACACGCTAGCAGGCAGGCATATGCAATTAGATTACACAGAAAAAAATAATAGAATAAAATAAATCATGTTCTAGCCCTAAAAAGGGCTTTTTGGGATGCTGTCCTTGCAGTAGATATCAAAGGAGTCCTTCAGATGTGTAGTTAAAGCTAAATACACAGCCTGGCTATCTATTTCCCTATTAAATCAACAGCAGGTAGAATATATCTCCTCTCTCAACGAATGCAGCTACAGAATGATTCTAAAATTGAGGCTGTCATACAGATTGAAGGCTCTGGAAGGGAGTGTATGCTGCTGATTGGCTGGAATGTGTCTGCTGACTGTAAGGTGCAGGGTCAAAGTTTCCTCAATGATAAAGAATAGGGGGCGGACCGAAAAGCGCATTTGTTTGCCGTGCGGTGCGAACGCGAACATGCGAAAATCGCCGCGAATAGTTCTCCGGCGAACTGTTCGGGACATCACTAAAGAAGACACTTATAAGTGACAAAAAATCATGTACTGTAGCTCCATTATTTGTATACATGGATTTTATTGTGTCAACTTACCTTTAAAGGGACGTGGAACACAATTAATTTTCAAGCATTTTAAAGAGCATGCATTAAACATTGCAAGTTGTGTTTTGCATGACAAAATATTACATAAAACCAGTTTAAACGTCATTGACACTCATTGGCTGACAGTAGCAAGTCCCCAGATCAAGTAAACATTTGAATGAGATTTCTCTGCTTTGTCAGCTTCATTTGTTAAAGTAAAACACACAGTGGCAATTACCCTAGCATTTACCCTATTGCAGATGCAACAAAGAAAACAATGGGCCCTATTAAGTTATCAAAATCTCAATTACTGAAGCCCGTAATGTAGCCTGCCTCTATTTCCAAGTTACAGGCTGAAAATTCCTGCAGTTGTCAAAATCGTAACTCTGATTCATCTAAGCCTTTGATCTTTCAAGCCCCCAAATGTTACAATTGCTAAAATCGCAAATCATGATTTAATTTCAACAATTCCAGAAGCCCCCAATTGCTTTTAAACCTGTAAATAGCAAAAGTAGCCAAAAAATTATAGTACTAGTGAAGACTCGCAAGAAAGTAAAAATTCTGTTCTTAACACTATAAAAGCCAACAAAAAACTTGACTTTAAAATACAGGGAAAATGATGAAAGACATTAGATTTAATTACACAACAGTCTCAAACTGGTAAATCTGCAATACATTTAACAAATAAATGCATTAATACATATCAGGCCACCCACATGGACTATAACACTTTCTTTATTCGATTTTATAGATTTTTACATTGCTGGATTGTGAGCCCGATCGCATATCGGACGTCTAGGCGCTAATTGCTTGAAATTTAAACGCCATGTTTTACTGATGTCATGATGACGGTCTCATTTACTATTGGCTGTTCTAAATTGTTACTTACAGGCTTGCTTCATTGGTCATGATCATGCCCTACATGGGTTATAGATTTGGCTTTAAGCCATGCTTGTTCAATTAAATTGATCTGTAACTGCAAATTTTCAAGCCTGCAGTTGCCTTTATACAGGCCCAATGTTTTCAATGTGCATTTTATAATAATTGAAATCTAATCAACACGAGTCTTTACTGCAGTCACTTATCCCTTCAATACCTATTTAAAGTATTCAGTATTGTGGCAATGTTATGTTCTGTTTTGGCATTTGTAGTAAAGTTTGGATGTATTGTTTCATTTGGTTCTATGCTTCTTATGCAGTATGGTTTCTGCTCCACAGGTTTATGTAAATGTTGTAAGCAGTCTAGCACCATTCTTATTGAGAGTGGTGAGATTAGTGGCCACTGGGAAAGAATTACTTCACATTATTAGTGTTTTATTCATTACTAGAATTCTTCCTCAACTCTTTTTGTGTATTTGAAAAGGACAGGAACATTAGAAAATGCACATAAACTCTTATATTACATCAGTTTGTGTAAATTATATTTGAATTAGATATTAAAAAAAATATATAAGTTTACATAGAATTTATATATATTTTTATAAAAGTAAAGTAAATTTAAGTTGAATGTAATACAAGTAATGAGGCTTGTAATTCCACTTCATACTTAAATCCTTAGTGCATTATAGAGAGGTCCTTGCTCCTGTATTCCAAACCGTGAAATGTTCCTCAATCCATCAGATTATAGCCAATGAATTTAAAGACTGGAATAGTGCAAAAACCTCAGGATCAAATGGACATGTTCCACATCAGTAAAATAACATTTATTAAGTAGTATCAAAACATATGTAAACTTTCATTCAAGACTTTGTAATATAGCTTAACTCACACACAGAGTATGGGCCATATTTAATTGCAAGCCTGTAATTACCTCCAAACTGAACTTTTGGCAGTGGGTCAATCTTTTTTACACATTTTTATGTATTCAATTGTTACAAACCCCTAATTACAGGCACACAGCCTGCACATGCAAAGCATGAACTTGTAAGTAGCATTAAGCAAGCTTGTAAGTTAATTTTAGATAGAGCCAATAGTAAATGAGACCGTCATCATGACGTCAGTAAAACATGGAGTTTAAACTACAACTAATTAGTGTTTAGAAGTATGATTTGTGATCAGACTCACAATCCAGCAATGTAGACATCAATAAAAATCATTAAAGCAACTGTTTTAGTCCATGCGGGTTCCACTATATGTATAAACCCCTTGATTCCCGGGATCAATATAACACGGAAATAAAAGTAAAAAAAAAAAAAAAAATATTGCAGATTTGCAAGTTTTATATTTTTGGGCAATTAATTCTAATGCCCTTCATTGCTCTCACAGTATTTTCAAGTACAATAGTGTGTTTTTATTTGCTGCTGCAGTTATACGAACAGGTGTTTAACCCACCTGTGAGTGCTATCTAGTATGCATATAATTTTTTGATACATTTGCCATTTACAAGTTTGAAGGCAATTACGGGCTTGTTGAATTGTTGTTGAGTCTTTAGCACTGGTATTGTTGTTGAGTCTTTAGCACTGGTAACATTTGCAGACTTGAAACATCATTGGAGGAGATAGGAGTTTTGAAAATTGTAGTTACTTAGATAGTTCATTCATTAACACATAACGCAACAAAAAAGTGTGAATGCATGCATAACAAATAGTTATGTGTAAACAATCAATCTTATATCACAACATATAACATAAATAAATGTATAGAACTAAAATTGAATACAATTCTAGATCTACTTCCAAAATCTTTGGATTGTAAAGTATGTAAACTATGTCTATCTTTATTAAATTTGAGTAAAACATTCTCAAGAATGGCATATAGATATATGATCAAAAATATATCACAAACAATACTAAAATTGTCTTAACAATAGTTATCATTACATTAGATTACCATTCATATTTATTGTTATATTATACTTGCATTTCATTACATTTTACCCAGTTTAGGTATTCAGTCTATATCTTCAAAATACATATGTAAAGGACCACATTCATGGCATTTTAGAAAATGTACAGATAGACTGTATTTTTTAAACTTTTTTAATATTAATAAAATATGTTCCTGTATTCTTGTTTTCAAAGCTTGTTTGGTTCTTCAAATGAAGAGGAGATGACAACTACATTCAACCATATAAACATGTGTGGAATTACAAAGGTCTTCTATAAAGAATCTTATACTCAGCAACAGATGAGGCCCATGCTTTGAGCTGGAAAATGACAACTGGAAAACAGTTAATTGATTGCAAAGGGTATTTCTTCTGCTTACAAATGTTCATTTCAGATATAAAGTAATTACTTAATTTTAAATGTGACATTTTATAATTGGACAAGCTAAGTGAGTTTCAGTTTTATACCAATTGGTGACCTTCTGTCCTTTACATGCCACTGCTACTCCTTTGAAAATCAAATTCAACTCTAATTGATTTACAGTATTCTTTGTTTTATTTTCTATAGATGAGTGCATGTAAATGAAGACTGCTGTTGACTTGCAAAGTGTCACAGTACTGATTTTTGATTACACAATGGCAGTGTCTTTTACAAACTTTCCAGCAAATATTTTATTTAACAGCGGATTTTATTGTTTTGTTTTTCCTTTCATATAATGCAAGAAACATATTTATTATTTTGAAGGGTTAAAATAACAGACAACATACACAATATAACAATAATAACCATTGTAGATGTAAGCATTAAATTAATGTTGATATAGAATTCTGAATGAGCTTGTGTATGTAGAAATGTATAGAACATGGTATAACATTTTTTTTTAGCTTTAATAACTATGAGCCTCATTCAATTGAGCAATTTTAAGTTAAGGGCACCCGTATTGGAGCCCGTAAGCTAATTTGCTATTCAATTGGAATCTTTTAGCGAGCCACATATGGCCTACCGGTTACGGGCTTGAAATCCTTGCGGTTGTGACAACCGGGACTTACGTCCCATCTATGTCTTTGATCTTTCCCGTCCGTAAGAGTTACAATGGCTAAAATCGGAAATCGATATTCAATTGCTACAATTCCACAAACCCGCAAATGTTTTCACACCTGTAAGCGGCAAATGTAGAAAAAAATCCTATGGGTACCAGATGAGACAGGCAAAGTGTTAAATACCGTATTTTAAAACATGGGGAAAGTGATGAAAGACATTGTAATTAATTACACAACAGTCTCAAGCTCACAAATTGTTAATCAAAAATATTGTTTTTATGTTTCAATTCGGGTTTATATCGATCTCGGGAATCAATGCGGTAATACATATTAGGCCACCCACATGGACTAGAACAGTATTGGCATTTATTTTTATTATTTAGTGATTTTTGGATTTGCGAGTTCAATCGCATATCAGACCTCTAACTGCTAATTGATTGACATATAACCTCAATGTTTTACTGATGTAATGATGACAGTCTCATTTTCTATTGGGTGTTTCTAAATGGGTAGTTAAGGCCTTTCTTAATTTATCCTGTTGCCGCCCTGAACTGCTACGTACGAGTGCATGGTTTACGGTTTTGGCTTTCGGCCTGCAATTTGCGGGCTTGATCAATTGAATAGCACCGTAATTGTAGCAGGCTGCAAGCCCGCAGCAGGACCACAGACAATTCTAATTGAGTGAGGCTGAATAGATTTAAGTGCATCAATTAATTTGATTTTTTGTATTTATTTTTTTAATTCCACATATTGTGATGGCTTACTCACCTTCCCTATATTGGACATTTAGCTGTGATACTAGTTTTTGCAACATCATAGCCTTTCAGTAATGCCTAAGCTATATTACCTCTGTGGGACACTATTTTTAAATATTTGTATATAAATGTCTAACAGCTTTAAACTTAATTATCTAAACATTTATAAAAAATATAAGTAATTGCCAAAAGCTTCCCTTTAAATTTTATGAGTCTTAGCAGCAGGGGCATATTAGAGATGTGCTTTATGCAAAACCCTAGCACATATTCCCATCATTGTATTCACAAATCAATATTTCTTCTCTAAGCTATGAACTATGCAACCTTCTTTGCCATGGTAAAGTTCTTATTTCCTATTATAATAGAATCTCAGAAAACATATTTGTATTCAAATTAAAACCATGAGGCACATGCTGGCTATAAGTAAGTAATATGAATTTGCTAAGGATTTGCATTATTACACCAGTTGAACATACAATTTACTGTAATCAGTAAAAAATATTATTTGATTTGCCTGAGCATTTTGCTATTTGCTATACACAAACCACAAAGTAAGAAAGTCTGTGAGTTAGAGAGTTTCACAAACCTCAGTTTAATGATGTTTGCTTTCTGAATATAATAAAAAATATGATATGATAAAAGCTTGTACCCTGATTGGAAAATTGTATTGAGACATTCACTCTCAAATTCACTTAAAAAAAAATAATTTTAAATTTATGAAATTAATCACATTTGTAAATCATTCACACTACATAAATGTTTTACATGAAAATATAACGTATTAGAATTGGACATTAGATAAAAATAACAAACTAAATAAGTTCAGTTCAAATCAATTCAAGAGCTATGGTTGAAGGAGAAGGCTACAGGAGGAAATAACTGCAATTACTGTAATTAAGTTTAAAACATAATATTTATATTTACACAAAAGTTTAATAGTATACAAAATATATTCATTATAGAGAAACTTCTGAAAAAGATACGCTGTCTGATGTTTTGCATCTCTTACAAATATCTCAAATGATGACTTCTAACACACATTTCTGTATTGTTGCTAATGTTGTATACTGTTGTATACTTTTCCAAATTTTACTAAAACTTTATGCAGTCATACAAAAATAGCAACAAAACATATTAATGAAAATAATAGGCATAGCTTCCACTGGAGCACTACCTTAAACAGTAAACAAGTTTCCTCACTAAACAGCTAAATCATGGTGGTGCAAAAACAAACAGTCTAACAGCTTGTAAAATCACTGACCTATATATTTCTTCAGATTTCCTGGTCTCCCCTCTACTCCAAGCATCATAAGCTACAGGCTACTGTCTCATTGTGTGTATCTTTCTCCAGGTAAGACAAATAGCAATCACTCAGTTCATTATCAGTCCCCCCATACTATAGGAGCATCCTTAAATCATGGTTGCAGGTGCAGCTAATTACCTGAGCAGGAAAGCTAACACAGTCTGTGGCTCACATAAACCCTTTGGAAAAGTCTGTAACAGCAAAGATAAACCATATCATAGTAACATAGTTACCTAATATTTGAGGTTGAATAAAGACTTTTACAGACCCATTAAATTAGAAGCCCATCGCAGCATAGGCACACCTGCAAAGGCTGCGGGCTTGAAATTTTACTGCACTACAGAGCTATTAAATTGCAACATTCTGCGAGTTACGGACCAGAGATTCAAGCCCGTAAACCTTATCCACGAACGCAAGCTGTTAAGGGGCCAGCTGAGCCGTGATCGTCCGTCACTATCCATTTGCGGCACAGGCCTCTCAGCCAATAGAAAGCAGTCTAGCCCAAGATAATTGACAGAGGGAGATTATAAATTTGTGTTCCACCCGCTCATGCGTTGACTGTGTTGTTTAATTTTTACTTTCGAAGTAGCATGCAGGTCCCGGAGTTGGTGGGTTTTGAGAGTCAGAGAGAAAGTAGGAGAGTTTGGAGAGAAGGAATTTGCAGTTGTGTTCATTTATATGCTATTACATACCATTTTACACTTAACCCTTGCACATATTTACAGATTACACATATTTGCAATATACATAATTTAAAGAACACACATAGAGTCATATAGAGTTAGGTCAGGAGAGAGAGGTGGCCCTAGGGAGTAGTGGTGGAGAGGAGGTGTGGAGTGGGGGAGGAGAGGAGGTGGAGGGGATCAAGGAGGAGGAGCAGGCGGAGGAGGAGGAGGTGGAGGAGGTAGAGAAGGACAAGGCGGAGGAGGTGGAGGAGGCAAATGAGGAGCAGGAGGAGGAAGATGGGAGTATAGAGGTGGATACATGCCGGGGGAGGGAAGTTAGCCAGGGCCTAGGGCTCAGGCCTGGAAGGAGGTTGTAGCTGAGGTGACAGCTGTAAGCACAGCACCAAGTGATGTGAGGTCCTTCAAGCACCGGTTTGATTACATCAGGGCCAAGGTGAGGAGGATGATGGCCAAGGAGGACAGGAACAAAACTGTGACCTATAATGAGTGGGAGAGGGTCGCCTGGTGGCACAGCAGGACCCAGCCTCCATGTCAGGTGAATATCACATACACCAATGTGCCACCACATGTGCATCACACACGCTACACATGTACATGATGACCAAGGGATAGATGGATGTGTCATTAAATCCATGAAGCTGACAAATCACTGTCAACCCATTCCAGTATCTTTGGCATGCAAACCTTGTGGAACAGCACAGGTAGTGACTTAACTAAATGTGCTGCAGTCCATAGGGTCACAGGGAATTGGACACAACTTAAGGACTGAACAACAAATAATAAAATGTTCCCCTGGTACTTGATCTATGTGATGTGGTGATTTAATTTGGCCACTATTTGTTTTCCCAATGTAAATGTGATGAGCTAGATGTATATGCAATCATATATACTGTATATTCCAGGGTCCACAATAGAGCCTCTATAAGAGTGGAAGGGTTAATATGGCATAAGTGTAATGTATTTGTGTTGCAATTTAATCACGTAGTGTGTCTTTAATTACTTTCTGCATGTTGCAGCATGGCTTTTCATATTGGCCCATGCATGACCATTCCAACATACAGTGCCTTGCAAAAGTATTCACACCCCTTTGGCATTTTTCGTGTTTTGTTGCCTCACAACCTGGAATTAACGCAAACAACAATTAGGACAAAATAACAGTAAAAGTCAATGTGCATAACTACTCACCCCCCTAAAGTCAATACTTTGTAGAGCCACCTGTTGCAGCAATCAAACTCTGCCATAAAGCCCAACTCTATGGAGCATACAGCTTATTGCCATCCTATGTACAGATACTCCAGTCTCTGGTGTGGAACTCTGAAGCTCCTCCAGGGTTACCTTAGGTCTCTCTGCTGCCTCTCTGATTAATGCCCTCCTTGCCCGGTCCGTTAGTTTTGGTGGGCGGCCGACTCTTGGTAGGTTTGCAGTTGTGCCATGTTCTTTCCATTTGGTTATGATAGATTTGCTCCTGGGGATCATCAAAGATTTGGTTATTTTTTATAACCTAACCCTGACTTGTACTTCTCACCATTGTCCCTTACTTGTTTGGAGACTTCCTTGGTCTTCATGGCAGTGTTTGGTTAGTGGTGCCTCTTGCTTAGGTGTTGCAGCCTCTGGGGCCTTTCAAAAAGGTGTGTTTATGTATTGACAGATCATGTGACACTTAGATTGCACACAGGTGGACATCATTTCACTAATTATGTGACTTCTCAAGGTAATTGGTTGCACCAGAGCTTTTTATGGGCTTCATAACAAAGGGGGTGAATACATACTCACATGACAATTTTCTGTTTTCTATTTTTTTTAAATTGTTTTATATATATATATTTCTCATTTCACTTTACAAAGTTAGACTATTGTGTTCTGATCCATCACATAAAATTCTGATTAACAAAACATTGAACTTAAGGCTTTAATGTAACAAAATAGGTAAAAAGTGAAGGGGGTGAATACTTTACTGTATGATAAAATAAAATATTTGTAATGCCTATTTTTTATTGGGGGATTATTGTGCAAGTAATTGTAATTTCCTTTCGATGCTTTCTCTATATTTTAAAGTCCACTGGTGTGTCTATATTGTCTTTTACAGTGTTGTCTGTAAACCCTTTGTAGGTCCTATTTCAAGGCCATAATGTTTTTGCCTCCATTTGCGGGTACGGGCTTCAACGCCAGGGTGTCTTTGGAAATTTGTTGCAATTTAATAGCATGATTGGAAAGTAACAGTTACGGGCTTGACAGAACAAAGGATTTGCTGCCGAGGAGTTCAACTTTCGACATCCTGTACGTATTTTTTCCGCCCTTAACTCGCAAGTCGTTACCGGGTTTCTTTACGGGGCCCATTTACTAGCCCTAAGTCTTGCGGGCTACGTCACAGGCTACACGTTCAAGGAATTTAATAGGGCTGTTAGTCCGTCAAGTGCTTCCTTTTTTAGATCTCTTCTGATCCTTTTACTATGTGGATTATTTGTTAAGAATTGTAAATTGATCCAAAGGATATCATTATATAAGTATATCCATTTCCTTAATGGATTCTTTTTTGCATGATATGAGTGATGAGATCAATTTGTAACTTACAAATAATCAATAATCAATAAATAATCAAGCAAGCAAGAAAATATAATACCCAAATACAGGATAATTATATTAAATGTTACCTAAACTCACAGAAATAAACTGTATTAAATGAAACCTAATTTAGTTTGTAAAAACTAATAATAGCAGTAAAACTAGTAAAATTTAACTTTTAATAATAACGAACCTAAAACACACTTTTAAAACCATGTGATAAACAACATCCATTTGACCATTTCACCGCATCTGACTCTCCATGACTTTATGAACCACAGCAATCCAGGTGCATTTCTCAGTCTCTGCCACTCTGAGCTTCATCAAGTTCTTGATCATTGCTTCAGTGACCTCATCTATCCATCTCCGCATCTGTCGTCCCCTTCTTCCTGTGCCTTCAATCTTTCCCAGCATCAGAGTCTTTTCGGGGGAATCCCGCCGTCTCATAATATGGCCAAAATATTTGACCCTCAGCCTCATGCTCATACCTTCCAGTGTACAGTTTGTCTTGATTTCCTGAAGTATTGAGTTATTGAATCTTCTTGCAGTCTTCTCCAACACCACAAGTCAAAGGCGTCAATTCTACAGCGCTCAGATTTCTTTATGGTCCAGCTCTCACATCCGTATTTTACTACAAAAAACACTTTTTTGACTGTAATAGATTGAATATCAGTTGCCTGCCTACAGACGTGCGTGTGAAGCCTATTGCATCTACTCTGCCAACTTTTGCCAGTGCACAGTGATACGTCATATCTGGTGCAACCGTAGTGTACAGTGACAAAAAACAACACTTTTTTCACTGTAATAGATTGAATAGCAATTGCCTGCCTACAGGCGTGTGTGTGAAGCCTATTGCATCTACTCTACCAACTTTTGCCAGTGCACAGTGATACGTCATATCTGGTGCAACCGTAGTGTACAGTGACATAAAACAACACTTTTTGACTGTAATAGATTGAATAGCAATTGCCTGCCTACAGGCGTGTGTGTGAAGCCTATTGCATCTACTCTGCCAACTTTTGCCAGTGCACAGTGATACGTCATATCTGGTGCAACCGTAGTGTACAGTGACATAAAACAACACTTTTTGACTGTAATAGATTGAATAGCAATTGCCTGCCTACAGGCGTGTGTGTGAAGCCTATTGCATCTACTCTGCCAACTTTTGCCAGTGCACAGTGATACGTCATATCTGGTGCAACCGTAGTGTACAGTGACATAAAACAACACTTTTTTTGACTGTAATCGATTGAATATCAGTTGCCTGCCTACAGGCATGTGTGTGAGTCCTATAGCGCCTACTCTGCCAACTTTTGCCAATGCACAGTGACACTCATATCTGATGGCACCTTAGATTGCATGCGCAGTGCCCCAAATTTGAAGTGGGAGGACCGACCAAGCATCTTTTTCCATCTCCCGCTTCCAAAAAGCCATGCCATATACACGTCCCCAGATAGTGGACATAACAGGGATTAAACCGATAGAAATAGTACTACTTAACAGTACACACCTTATAATAACGCAGACAGAGGCAACGCGTATAATCTTCCATGCTGTGTAGTGGAAGCCCCCAGACTCTGACCTGTGTATAATATTCCATGCTCGGCAGTGGAAGCCCCCAGACTCTGACCTGTGTATAATATTCCATGCTGTGCAGTGGGAGCCCCCAGACTCTGACCTGTGTATAATATTCCATGCTCTACAGTGGAAGCCCCCAGACTCTGACCTGTGTATAATATTCCATGCTGGGCAATGGAAGCCCCCAGACTCTGACCTGTGTATAATATTCCATGCTCGGCAGTGGAAGCCCCCAGACTCTGACCTGTGTATAATATTCCAAGCACGTTATTCCAAACAATTTAGGAACGTTAGGTGATTTATGCCCTTCATGGCTTAAAACCAGACTCTGCATCAACTATGTAATTTTCCGTGAGAGTTTTGCCATGGATCCCCCTCCGGCATGCCACAGGCCAGGTGTTAGTCCCCTTGAAACAACTTTCCCATCACTATTGTGGCCAGAAAGAGTCCCTGTGGGTTTTGAAATTCGCCTGCCCATTGAAGTCTATAGCAGTTCGCCGATGTTCGCCCGTTCGCTAACATTTGCTGAAGTTCGCGTTCGCTGTTCGCGAACCCAAAATTTGATGTTCGCGACGTCACTACTGGGAATACCATAGTTTGAACCTTTGTCATTTATATTGAAAAAAAAATTATATTTCTGCTTGGAGTTTAAGTTGGTTCTCATGACTCTTAAATAGAGAAGGATCTATTTTTCTTCTATAAAAAGTCTTAATTTGGCTCTGTTCTCTTAATTGTAATTCAATTGTGGTATGGTCAGACCAGTCATTTGTTCTTATTTTGACTGAGAGGATTTCTACTATAGTCTCCAAATCGACCAAGATATAGTCCAATCTGGAGAAGGTCTCATGTCGATGTAAAAAATAGGTATAATCGTTTTCAATTCCATGCATCAGTCTGCACACATCATATAACCCAAATTTCAAGACAGTATCATGGAATCATTTTGCTTTTCTTAATAGTTGGCCATTTGGTTCAGGACATTTATTAGATTTCCTATCAATTTGGGGGTTAAGTATCATATTTAAGTCACCGCAAATAATTGTAATTCCTATTTTAATTCTATTTCTTTCTTTCAAAATCTTGTTTAGAAACTTGTTTTGTCCCTTATTGGGGGCATATATATTTACTATTGTGTATTTTATTTGATTAATTTTCCCCATCCAAATAATATATCTCCCCTCAGTATCGATTTCTCTGAAATCTTCAAGGATGCTAATCTTTTTATTAAACAGGATAGAAACCCCTTTGCATTTTTTTTTATATGTTACATTAATTTGGGTATTAAATATGCTATCTCTCACATAGGGTATTTTGTCTGTCTGCCAATGGATCTCTTGGATGCAAACAATGTCTGCACCCATTTTTTTAAACTGATGTATTGCTACCTGTCTTTTGAAGAGTAAACTCTATCCTTGAACATTCTGCGAAACTAATTTAATAACCATTTAAAAATATATATTTTTTAGATGATCCTTTAGATGCCCTCTCTCCCCATTTAACCTCTAGCTAGTTTTCCCACATCATAAACACATATATATTCATTTTTAAAGTGCTGTACAATTTTTTTTATCAAAAAGGATAGAAATTTTGATCATTACCCTTAGCCAGACCATAACTAAGTCTAACTGCCTCCAAAATGTCTCCCAGCCAGGGACCTTATGAACTTGTCTTGAGGTAAGAGATAACCCCTAATTAATAATCCTATTAATCAAGGATAGAAAGAGAAGAAGAAAAGAAGGTGAGAGAGGAAAAAGAAAAAAAAGTTTCATTCTCTCCCTCCTCTATCCCCTTCACCTCTCCCCCTCCCCTTTTGTGCCTAAATCATATATGCTCTAGACAAAAAAGAAAGAAAAAAAAACAAAGTGCTAGTTGTTTATTACTAAGATTAACTTTGCCTTTAAATGCTTATATTTTTATTATTTAGGTGCGTTCTCTTTCTGTAATTATTGTGATGAAATCCACTGTGTTTATATTTAATGATCTAACATTCTAGAAAAGCAATACTAAATTCAATTTTAAATGAAAAAAATGTGTCCTGTTGAAACTCTTTAGTAGTGCCAATAATTTTTGGTGATATTTAGTAATCATATATTATTTATTTTACTATCAGTTAATTATTTTTATGTATTAATTGTACAGTTCATTACTCATTATACATAGTAATTGTTGTCTATTGTATCAATAGTGTTTAAAAATGTATGTGTAATGTGCCGCAGAAAAATCATTATTAAAACCCCTTACTAAATTATTAAATTATAAATTGTGTGTCAACATATCTCCAACACATTGAAATAATTCCTTAAGTGTCGTTTTCAGAGTTTATATTTACTTCTTTTTTTTATTTTATTTTTATTTTTTTCCAGTCAAAAAATATTTATTGGCGTAGGTATTTGAGAGGTTGTTTCACCAAATGAGATTTTCCAATCTCTCAAGATTTCCTCAACTTCAGTTAAAGTATTTATAACATTTTTCTGATTTCCTTTAGTGACAATCAGTTTGGAAAGAAAACCCCATTTATACAAAATATTTTCTCTCCTCAAGGCCTTTGTTATCTCCTGGAATTTTTTTCTCCGAGCCAAAGTGTCACCAGAGAAATCAGAAAAAATATTTACATTTTCAAATGGGGGATCAAACTTAACATCACGTCTTGATGCTTTTAACCTTCCTAGCGGTAATCCCGAGTGTGACTTGGGGTTAATCTTCTCTTCCTAAATCGGTAACCCCGAGCCACACTCGGGGTTACCACAGGGAGGATGTGGAGGAGGCCCAGTGCTGCCGAGTTTGCCTTTGCTCCCTCTGCACACCATTGCTCCTCCACATCTTCCTCCTGCTCCTCCCCATCTTCCTCCTCCTCCTCCTTATCCTTCCTTCTTCCCCCCTCTCACCTCTCAAGTCTCAAGTCTTCTTCTTAGCCTCCGATCAGCTCCTGCTGCTGATCGGAGGCTCGCAGCACGTCTTATGCCTGGAACCGGCATATGCTAATGATGTCACAAGCGCATCACGTCATTAGCATATGCCGGTTCAAGAGACAGGCATAAGACGCACTGCAGGCCTTCGATCAGCAGCAGGAGCTTAATAACTTAATAACATCCCCAGGGTCCAACTCCATTAATTCCTCTATTTTACTCTGCAAAGCAGGTGATTAGGAGGGATTTGATGTTTCAAGCTGTGAGGTATTCATTGCTTTAGTTCTATCTTTAGGGGAAAATATAGGAAACCAAAAAGGGTGTGGATGATTTAGATTTCTTGTCTAACTTTCTCTTTTGAAGGATTAGAGTCTTTATTTTTCATCATGATTGTACCTCTCTTGATTTTTAATCCCAAAAAAATATAATCTGCACCTTTTTGGGGAATATAGCAAAGTCCAGATTAAATTTACAATTTTCACCAAGTTGTATTTCTCTTTTAAGTTTGAGGGTTGTACTAATGTGTGTTGAGACCCTTCAATTAGTTGTTTCAAGCAAGAAATACTTAAAGAGAAAGAGTTATTACTCCATCACCAACCATAAATTCATGTCTCAGAGGAACCATCAAGTCAGTTATAATCCTTCACAATTTTTGCTAAAGGAAAGTTCAAACACTGATTTGGAAAAACAATTGCTATAAATCCTTTTGATGTTTTAGACCTTCTTACTGTACTACCCCTGACCTTTAAACTGGTTAGGTTTACAGATACAATAATTAAGTTATTTCTCTGAGGATACAGAAGGATGGTTTGATGTAATTATTGAATCTATTCACTTGTGCAGTAATTACTGCACAGTATCTTTTGATTCCTCAGAATTTTATTCTTATAATTCCTCCTTGCCAATATCTGTCTGTAAGTTTCTCTCCCCTTTTTTTGTCTTTTTTTTCTTCCCCCTTTCTTCCTTCTTTTAAAGATGGAGGGCGTTAATCAGGAAACATATTTACAAGTCTCTGTGTATGAAAGAGTAACATCCTCTAAGTGAATATATCACTTGTTTCAAGGCAAATGTAAATTCTTGTGTAAAATGAAGTCTTGATTTCATATATTTCTTTTAACAACATTTAGAGGCCTTCAGTGTGTAGTAGGTAACTGACCTTTAATCAAGAGCATTGTTCTATACAGTCTCCACCCTGGTGCTTCCACGTGTGAGCTTAGACAGAGTTGCGGCTCCAGGGATATGATGTCACCTTGTGGTTTGCTCAGGGCGTGTGTGTGGTCTAATAGAGGCCTCCCTACTTCAAAATCTAATGAGCAGACCTTTCCATAAACAATGCAGAGACTCACTCTGTCTCCACCGCGGTCCTTCTGCCATTTCAGGGAAAGTCACGCTACTCCCAGACCTCTCACATACCCTCACAGCACCAGACTAGCAGGAACGCCAGAACACAAGTTGTGCACCAATGGTAGACGTGTCGTCTCCACTCGTGCTCAATCGCTGCCTTGCCACATCAGGATCTCCTGTTGTAAGGTACTGTTCTCATGAGTAGTATAGAGATTAGTGGATGGATTGAGATGGGATAGTTCCCAACACTGTACTCAGGGTATCCCCTTGTTCAGAGACATGCTATGTCTGGGATGCTTAGTTGCCTGACTGGGAGGTGGACGTGCCCTGGCTAGTGCAGCATGCTAGCACTTCCTGGGCCGTGATCTTTACTATTTGAATGCTATCGTGTTCTCACCCTTACTGAACCCTTACTCTGCATAATAGCTAAAAAAATAATGTATTGAGCATGTTTATTACAGACATGTGCATGTGAGCAACTGTCAGATTCCACTGTAAAAACAAAGATTAAACAGTAAGAATATTCATTTTAATATTGTAATATATATCAAACTTTTTACCAAAGTTGCAGAAACAATCTACTTTACAAAAATCATCAATGTAAAATCTGGTGAATGTTTGCACAAGCAAAGGTAAACATTATTAAAAAATATATCTTTATAAATAATTTTTCACTTTTCTATTATACAGGGAAAAAACATCTAAAGGAAAATACTTCAGTGTCTCAAATTTTCTATATTACATGGCAGAAAGAAGAGGGCTCATACCACAGAAACCTTCACATATATCAAACAGTTTCTTACAGTTTATCAGAAAGATGTACACATGAGACTATATTTGTCTAATTTGTATTCACACAGTGTGAGACCTAAATCATGTTCTGTCTGGTGCACCTTGAGGAGAGGGTTGTGAACTGCTGCTCTATAGTTTGAACATATAACTCAAAACATATTCTACTTTTTATTCTTGGTTATGGTCAACTTATAAATTGAGCATTATATGTTTCTATTAAGTTGGCTTTAAATTGAAATGTAAGTCAAAAGACAGCAAGCAGATTGATATAAATTATACCTTTTAATGACTGACACAGTTAGCCATTAATATGTACCATTTCCATCAAATTGATTTCTTTTTTTCTGTGGCTAACACAGCACCACAGTTGCCTAATTTAAAACATTATAATATTTGTTTTTAAAATTACTTTTCAGTCATAGACATTATTACTAGTTTTAAATATCAATATTTCATTATTTTGTGACATTAAATATAATTTGTAAGAATAGTTTTATCATAAAGTGACATTGGCGTCTTGTGTGATGTCACTAGTAATATCATTGATGATATTTAACATATTATCAGTGATGTATTGAGTGATTTCTTAACTAATGTCTATATTTCATATGTGATGTCCTAAATAATACCACCTAATGTCACAGATGAGGTCATGAATGATGTCAAAAGAAAAACCTTGCATGGGAAGGAAGGACATTGATAGGTACAACCAATTTCATCTATTTCACTTAAGTTGTCCAATCCTTATAAAGAGTGAGGTAGCCATGAGTGTCCAGTAATCCAGAAGAATAATCAGAGTATTGCCGTATATAGTAATACCGTTTTTATTCACCCAACATACAGTATACAGCAATGATTCTAAATAAATATTCAGACATGCAGGATATTATGAAAACTTTATATATGAATAATCAAACATATTGATAAATATTATGTCTAGCTTACAAGAGCAGACCTCTCTTTGTCAAGTCAGAAGCAACACTGGGGGTATCTTCTATCCGTATTGCTTTAGACTTGACAAAAACAGGTCTGCTCTCAAAAGCTAGTCCTAATATTTATTAATATGTTTGTCCAATAAAAAAGGTATCACTGTATACTGCAATACTCTGATGATTCATATATAAAGCTTTTATAATATCCTACATGTCTGAATATATATTTAGAATCATTGTACTGTTATATGATAAAAGAATAAGCTGCACCCCACTGATGATGCCAAGCGGGCAGGTATTTTGAAGAAAGAAGATATTTTTTGGTAGCTCCAGGCTCATATTCTACAGAATATTGTAACTTTGTTTACAGTACAAGTGGTTACTCTCTGCATTCCTTAAACCCTCAAATAAAATACAGCTTCTAAAGCTAAGTATTTGTAACTTATATTTTTAAAGAACTGGGTTAGAATATATATAAAAAAAAATAGGCTTGAAAAGCAATAGACATTTAAGTAAAGCTTGATAACTCTTTTATGTTTGTTGCAACAAATACAATTAATAGAAATCCTTATAATGAAATGTTTGTACTTGAAAACACATGCCAAACCTTTGCCTATTACAAAGGCTAAGCTATATTACAAAAAAAGACACAACTTTAATATTTATTTTTTCTCAAATTTTCCTTTATCATAAATAGAGTAGGAGCTGGCACAAATTGATATTTATCCACTCTATACTACTTTCTTGGATTTGTACTTTATAACAATATAATTTTAGAATATATGAAATCCTCCACTTGCAGTATATTTTTTCATTACAGTTTACAGTATATAACCATATTCCCCAGGCACTTCAATCTTATAGAAGACCAGAGAAGATTCTCTTAATGATCAGAGTCTCCAGTGAGCACTCCCTTTATGATGTGCAAGGTATACTGTAGCTATTAATGATGTACAGCTCAATAAATCTTAAATTTATCTACCTTTCACAGAGTGACAGACTGAAAAATAATCCACTACACCTCCGGGAATTCAAACAGTACAGTTTATTACCTTTTCATCAGGGTGGAAGAAAAACATATACCAGCTCATCTAAAGCTTCAGACTTAAAAAATATATATAAAAATAAATTATCAGATGGCATTCCTTACACACTGCACTGAAAAACTGACATATATATTTGCTCTCATATTTAAATATTTTTTTCTAATAATATTTATGCCTCTAATGTAAACTAGGTTAAATACCATACACTTAACAATATTTTATAAACAAACATTATAAAAACAGCAATTATACACCTTTTGAGGGAGATTCACTAATATATTGTAATGGACGGCATGGCAATTTTCCCCATTGGAAATAGAACACATATAACCCATGCAGTACTTAGTGAATATGCCAAAAAATATTCCCATAACATTTTATTACACCAGTAAAACAAAACATACACTCTAGAGAAATATAGATCAATAATAATAAATTAATTGTGATGTGTTTAATTACTTTAAAATAATTTATTTCTGAATATCTACTTACTATTTGTGACTCTCTAGTTTTGATGAGTTTTGTTTTCAGTCCTTCTTATTTGTCTTCATCTGTAGACCTTGCTTTTGCATAGCAGTTCACTAACTAAACACTTCTGTAAAAAAAAAAAATTCTATGTGCTTATGTTGTGCCCTATTCATTTTCCTGATTTGCAATTTCATAAGCCTGTTAGGCTGCAAGCAGTTGACGAACGCGCGACTTAGAAAAAAAATCATTACGAGACGCAGGACTTAGAAAAAATAAAATACAAAACACGGGACTTAAATATGATGATAACGGCCGGACCGCAAAAAACAAAACACAAGAAAAACACTAGAAATACCCTCCAAAAAACATCACACACAGCACAGGGGAACAGCCAGCACGTCTGGGAGTGAGGTGGTTCGCGAATTTAAGATGATTTTTAAGAGTTTCGGCACTCAAAAATCGTCTAAGAGAGAAAAAAATGACGGCCAAAAAAATTAAAATGAGGCTACACGACCCTGGACCCTGCAACACAACGCCAACTGCGTACCACTTTCACACAGGAACCTGCGAGGTACAAAATACACTACTACAAAGGATGCCAAATACTCGCGGACCACATAGCACATACACAAACACTGCTACTTTACACTCTGAACTTGCAAATCACAACATTACGCATCTACAGTAGCGCTTTACACAAATAAACCAATGGTTTGCCCTCGCGCTCCTAATGCACAGTTGGGACATTCATAAAACTATCTCCACAGTCCAGCAACAGTCAAACTGGACATTATATGCTGCAGGAAAATGAAAAAAGATTGTTAGCTCTTCAGCCTATTGATTGATGGATATATTAATTACAAATAGGTAAAGTATATTACTTCATTAAGTAACTAATTAATTGATTATTATTTACAAAAATTAAGACATATGTATCTGTCTTTGTGATGAGCGCAGAGACTGCTCAGAAGAGCAAAAGTACACCAGAGGAGAGGCTTGCAATGAGCGCCGAAAACGCTCAGAGTGAGGCTCACAATGAGCGCCGAAGGTCCTCACAGTAAGGTCCTCACACATTGTGTGGCAAACAGCATTGACATGGCTTCAAATTTAATTGCTCCGTAATTTAAGGTAAGGTAATCATATCCCTTCTTAGACACCTTTTTTCTAGAGAAAATAAGTTTAATTTGATTAGTCCCTCCATTCCCCTCCATTCCCCCTATTAGTTTTGTTGTCCTTCTCTGTACTTCTTCCAGTTCTAAAATGTCCTTTTTATGAAGTGGTACCCAAAACTGCACTCCATATTCCAATCAATATCAGCTACCTCTAGATTTGCTCCATTAAGATTATAACTTGCATGGCTATTTTTCCTTACCAGATGCATAACTGCATTTATTTGTATAAAATCTCATCTGCCCTTTAGATGCCCATTCCCCTAATTTATGTAAATTTATTTGGAGGGAAAGTACATCATTATCTGATGTAATTACCTTGCACAACTTCATGTCATCAGCAAAAATTGAGACACTACTTTCCAGTCCTACTTCTAAGTTATTAATAAATATGTAAAAAAGGAGAGGACTTAATACTGAACCCCGAGGAACCCCATTTACCACATTAGTCCAATCGGAATATGTTCTATTTGCAACAATCCTTTGCTTCCTGTCCTTTAGCCAGCTCACGATCCATGTGCATATATTTGTTGCAATTCCTGTATCCCTTAGTTTGCACAATAGTCTCCCATGTGGCACTGTATCAAAAGCATTTGCAAAATCTAAAAAGCCTACATCCACTGAGTTGCCTTGATCCAAATTCCTACTAACCTCCTCATAGAAACAAATTAGATTTGTTTGATATGACCTAACCCTTATAAATCCATGTTGGCTCCTACTTATAATCCTGTTTGAATAGACATATTCTTGTATATTATTCCTAATTACGCATCTAAAAGCTTTCCCACTACAGAAGTGAGGCTTACAGGTCTATAATTCCCTGGATTTGCTCAGTCTTACATATAGGTATCACCTCTGCTTTTCTCCAGTCATCTGGTAGAGACCCAGTGTTTCGTGAATCTTGAAAACTTAGATATAATGGTTTGGCTATTACAGAAACAATTTCACTCTGTACCCTTGGATGTATTCCATCAGGACCTGGGGCTTTATAAACATTTATTTTTACCAACCACTTTTGGATTTCTTCCTGCGTTAATCAATTATTTGGTGAAGGTACCTCTCTTGTGTTTGGGACACAGGCTGTGCATCACACAGTGCTTTGTCATCAAGTCAAAGAGCTTATCAGTGGGAATATAACATTTATAAATAACCTAAACACTTATATTGGATATTTTTTTCCATTGAGAAATAACCTTTCTCTACTCTACCAAAAACCTTCTAGATACAACACCAAGAAAAGATGTTACTCTCCTCACAGGGGATTAGAATGCTAAAGTAGAAAACTATAAGATACAGGAATAACGGGCAAGTTTGGCCTTGGAGTACAAAATGGAACAGTGAAGCAAGTCAGAAATTGGTAGAGTTCTGGTCATAGAAGAAACTCTGTTTCAACAGCGTCAGACATCACTCTACATAACCAGATGGATAAAAAGAAATCAGACTGACTATTTAATTTGTGCCCAAAGATGAAAAAGCTCTATACAGTTTAGAATTAAACTACGGAAAAGAGAAAAACTCACTGGACCAGGCATACATGAAATAAATACAGTCCCCTGTGAATATGCAGTGGAGATAAATAATAGACTGAATGATTTGGGACAGAAGTATGAGACATTATCCTGAAAACAGTAACAAATAATATCCTCAAAACATAGAAAACTAAAAAGGCAAGCTTGCTGCTTGGTGAGGGTTTGAAAGTAGTCCAGCAAAGAAGGAGAGCGAAAGTGAATTAGTAAAACATTTCTCCAATTGAATGCAGAATTCCAGATGATTACAAGAATAGACAAGGAGACATTCTAAAATGTAAAGAGAAAGAATAAGATAACAGAATGGGAAAATCAAGAGATCTTGTTAAGAAAATTGGGGATCTTAAAATAAGATGAAGATCATGGCAAACATAATTTTCAGTTCCTGGCAACTAGATGGGGGAGAAGTTATCTTCCTTGGCTCCAAGATCTCTTCAAATGGTGACTGCTGCCATGAGATTAAAATATGTTTGCTTCTAGGGAGCAAAGCTATTATAAGTCTTGACAAACTATTATGATATGATATTCCCAATAGTAACATATGGATGCAAGAGCTTTACAGGCTGAGCTGGGTAAATTTGATACTTTTGAATTGTAGTGTTGGGGAAAACTGTTTAGAGTCTCTTGGACTGCAAGAAATCCATCAATCAATACTACAGGAATTCAGGCCAAACTGTTCACTTCAATGTTTGGTCATGAGGCTTTTGCATCTGTTCTGTGATTTCTCCTGAGCAGTAAGTGTGTTGTGTACTTGTGCATTGATTTGTGGCAGATGAAAGGGGGTGTGATTTTGCCTGTGTAAAGCTATGAGTGTGTGGCTTTTTGTGGTCTGCTTGCATCTGTTCTGTGATTTCTCCTGAGCAGTAAGTGTGTTGTGTACTTGTGCATTGATTAGTGGCAGCTGAGAGGGGGTGTGATTTTGCCTGTGTAAAGCTATAGCAGTTTGTGGCTTTTTGTGGTAAGTTTGCATCAGTTCTGTGTTGTGTACATTGTAGTGCTTTATACAATAGTTTTTCCCCACTGCAATTAGTAATTATGAGTCAGTCCAGTGACAACCTCACTCAGTGTGCATCCTGTTACATGTATGAACTGTTGGAACGGCTGATCCAGAGTCCATATCTCTGTGGCAGGTGTGGGCATGTTGTTTATCTTGAAACTCAAATTGGAGAATTGGAGAGGAGAATTGCAGCACTTAGTGATATTGCTTCAATGGAAAGGGGGTTGGTGCTCACAGAGCACAGTTTAGCTGGGCCTAGCATGAAGGGTGGAGATGCGGCTAGTGAGGATGTCCAGGGAGATAGCAGGGTTACAGATAGTGCTATTTGCTCTAACAGCCAGGAGAACAGTTCTACTGGAGGAGTGGGAGGGCAGCATAGGCAGAGCAAGAGAGAGGTTTTGGTGGTAGGGGACTCTATTATTAGGAAGGTAGACAGGGGGATTTGTCACCCAGATCCCAGCTATTGAACAGTTTGCTGTCTCCAGGGTGCTTGGGTTCGGCATGTTGTGGATCGGGTAGATAAATTATTGGGAGTGGCTGGAAATGAACCGGTGGTCTTGGTACATATTGGTACCAATAACAAAGTTAGTGGAAGATGGAGTGTCCTAAAGAATGATTTTATAGAACTAGGTAATACACTAAAGGCAAGGACCTCCAAGTTAGTATTTTCTGAGATACTACCTGTGCCAAGTGCTAGCCCAGGGAGACAGAAGGAGCTTTGGGAGGTTAATGCGTTGCAAAGAATGTGGTGCATTATGGAGGGGTTTGGGTTTTTAGTGCACTGGTCTGACTTCTCACTTGGGTACAATCTCTATAGCAGGGATGGATTGCACCTTAATGATGAGAGAGCTTGTATTTTAGGGGATACAACGGTAGAACAGCTGTAAGTTTTTAAACTAGTAGGTCGGGGGGGAAGAGATAGAAGTAATGAGGTGGAAAGTGTAGAGCGGGTAAGGAACACATTTACGGTCTAAGGGCAGCAATACAAAGTATAGACTGAGACAGAGAACTGGCAGGTAAAAATACTGAACATAAATGGACAACATTTAAATCCTTACTAAATATACATACACATCGGCATATACTGTGTGGGAATAAAAGTAAAAGGAGTAAATCCCATCCAATGTGGCTTAACAATGATTTAAAGATTAAGATACAGAGTAAAAAACAGGCATTTAAATTATACAAACAAGAGGGGACAGAGACTGCTTTACAGGAATACAAGGAAATCAACAAGGTTTGCAAAAGAACAATTAGACTGGCTAAAATAGAAAATGAAAAATTAATTGCAAAAGAGAGTAATACTAACCCTAAAATATTTTGTAAGTACAGTATATTAATGGGAAGAAGGCGAGGAAGGAAGCTATAGGAACCTTACAATGTGACACAGGCCGTCTGATTATTAGTGACCAAGAAAAGGCAGATGAGCTAAATAGGTTCTTTTCTTCGGTATACACAAGGGAGGTACCAGTGGTTCTGACACGGCAACATAATGGGGCTTCACTACCTTTGCCAAATAATTGGTTAACACAGGAAGAAATCCAAAAGAGGTTGGAACAAATAAATGTTAATAAAGCCCGGGGTCCTGATGGAATACATCCAAGAGTACTAAGGGAACTGGGATCTGTAATAGCCAAACCATTATATTTAATTTTTTCAAGATTCACTCAACACAGGGTCTCTAAAAGATGACTGGAGAAAAGCTGATATGATACCTACATTTAAAAAGGGAGCAAGAGCAAATCCAGGGAATTATAGACCAGTGAGCCTCACTTCTGTAGTGGGGAAGCTTTTAGAAGGGTTAATAAGGGATAATATACAAGAATATGTCTAGTTGAAAAGGATTATAAGTAGGAGTCAACATGGATTTATGAGGGATAGATCATGCCAAACAAATCAAATTAGTTTCTATGAGGAGGTTAGTAGGAACCTGGATCAAGGCAACTCAGTGGATGTAGTCTTTTTGGATTTTGCAAAGGCTTTTGATACAGTGCCACATGGGAGACTATTGTGCAAACTAAGAGATACATGAGTTGCAGTAAATATCTGCTCATAGATTGAGAGCTGGCTAAAAGACAGGAAGCAAAGGGTTGTTGTAAATGGAACATACTCCGATTGGACTAATGTGGTAAGTTGGGATCCTCAGGGTTCAGTATTAGGTCCTTGTTATGATCCTACTCTACAACTGTAGGACCAAGGGTTCTTTTGCAAATCCCTTTAAGCAGCAATGAATTCAACACAGCATAACAGTACCCAGGACTGTCAGGAATCCAAGTCAGCAGAGTTCTCCCAGTGTGTAGGAGCAAAGTAACATCAAAAACCCTTGTCCTACCTCCAGTTCCCTCTCCTTTGTTCTTCAATCATAGTATTTCTTGGCTTTGGCCTGAGCCTCTTGCATGTGGTCCCTAACCAAACCAGTTAACATGGCTAGTTTCTCTCTGAAAGCTAGGACGTATGAGACTACCGAAACCTGGTGTTGCCCATAGTCACCTTCCCATGCTTCTCTGATCACGTTTAAATGTCCCCTTATCTGTCTACCATAAAGGAGTTCAAAGGGAGAGAACCCTGTGGACTCCTGTGGTACTACCCTGTAGGCAAAGAGAAGGTAGGGGAGTAGACACCACCAATCCTTCTCTTGCTCTGTGAAAGTACAGAGCAGTTTCTTAAGGGTACCATTGAACCTCTCACAAAGGCCATTGGTCTGTGGATGGTATGGAGAGGAACTCAGGTGTTTGAAACCACATAACTTCCATAATTGTTGGGTTACTGTAGCCATAAACTGGGTACCCCAGTCAGACAGGATCTCTTTAGGGAACCCTATTCGGGAGAAAACCCCCAATAAAGCCTCTGCTACCTTGGTAGCTGAAATCTTAGACAAGGGAACAGCTTCAGGATATCAGGTGGCATAGTCTACTATGGTCAGAATGAACTTCTTCCCAGTCCTGCTGCTCCTGGCCAAGGGTCCTATCAAGTCAATAGCCACTCTCTGAAATGGGGTATCTATTACTGTTAATGGTTGAAGAGGGACGCCGGTACCCCTTCCTTGGCGGCCATATTGCTGGCAGGCATCACAGGAGCTAAAGTAAGTAGTAACAGCCCTGTTAACCCCCGGCCAATAGAACACCCTGGTAAGGAGATCCCGGGGCTTCTTCACCCCCATGTGTCCAGCTAATGGTACCGCGTGAGATATCTCTAGCAATCTCGCTCTAAACTTTTGGTGTACAACCAGCTGCTTCTTAACCTCTCTCATCCCATCTCCCTCATGTTCAGAGGTAATCCTGTACAGCAATCCTTCTTCCCACACATACTCATCTCCCTCAGGACCCTTCTCTCTCTTGTCAGCCCTTTGCCTAGCCCCAGCCAAGGTTTCATCCTCCCATAAGGCGACTTTCACCTCGCTGACAGTAGCCCAACCCAGACCCAGTTTGCTAGCAGGTAATGGACTTACCCCAGTTTCCAAGTGCCCGGCCTCATCCTTGTCGCTTAGACCATCCCTGGTGACCTTGGCAGCTTGTGATCTGGTCACAACATTGACATACCGGCTCTCTAGATGCCCCAAATCATTGCCCAACAAAACCTCAGCTGGCAGCCCATGCATAACTCCTACTTCACAAACTCATTTCCCAATGCCCCAATCCAACTGCAAGCGGGCGACTGGGATCGAAAATGTTTGGCCTCCAGCCACCATGACCTCAATGGTCTTAGGGAGCATGGCTGCGCGTGGTACTATATCCGAATGTACCACAGTCACTGTAGCTCCTGTATCTCGAAATCCCCTTGCCTCCTTTCCCTGGACCAAAACCTTTTGGAAATGCTGGTTCCTGTTGCCATCTGAACTGGTTTGCACAGCATGGATGGGGTGATAGAAATCCTCCTCTCTGGGTCTGGTCTGGATCACTCCAGACTCCTCAAGGTCCACATTCCACTCCCCCAGATAGTAGACAGGCTTAGTGGGGTGTCTGTTTTCCCTGCGTAGCACATTGGGACATTCTCTTTTCATATGCCCTGGTTGATGACAACCATAACATTCGCCACTCCTTGTGTTCCGTGTGACAGGACGCAAGCTGGTAAGTACTGTGGGATGAGGGGCCACTCCAGTGGCCACCTGAGGTCGGCTGCCATCTTTGAAAGTAGCAGGGTTAGAGCGGTTGGCTACAAGGTGGCCGGGGAATGGTGCTGGGACTGGGGGGCCCCCGTTGCTAGTGTTGTTGAAGCCCCTATTCCTGGTCTCACCCCTGGTAGCCACAAAATGATCAGCTAGGTGGGCAGCCTTCTACCCTGTAGTGGGGTTTCGATCTTGTACCCATGCTCTCAGTCCGTCAGGACAAATAAAATACAATTGTTCAATGAGGACCAAATCCAAAATTTCCTCAAATGTGGTTGCCCCCTTCCCTTTCCACCAACTTATGCAGGCATGCCTCATCCAACACATCACTTCATAGTAGATGTCCCCGGGGCCCTTGGTGTAGGTGCGGAATTTGTGCAGGTAAGTCTCAGGGGTAACAGCATACCTGTTTAGCAACACTCTCCGGGCCTCAGCATAGGTCTTCTGCTCCTTGGGAATTGCCCTGAATACCTCACTGGCTCTCTGTAATGATATAGGAATCACAAGGTTTTGGAGACCAGCAGCCTAGGTCAGCAATAATCCAATTCAGCAAGTTGTAGGTGAAACAGGAACAAGCTTTATTGAAGGGAAAAGGAACCACAATAATCTGGCAAGGTACATTGACAGGAAGTGCCTTATATAGGCCAAGGACCAGACACCTGACCAGGCACAGCTGAAGAGACTTAGGCACTGATACTATTGCTAGTAGAGTCAAGGTTATCAGATCTCAATGAAATTCACAAAGGCAGGCTGGCACAGTGGTAGGGAAGAGGTTCAGCAGCCTGGGGACCAGGGTTCAAAACCCAGCAGAGTCAATCCCTCCACATTACCCCCGCCTCTATAGGTGCAGCCTCTGGATGCCCTATTACCCGGTTTAGCAGGGTACTGCACATGAAAGGACCGAAGGAGATCAGGAGCGTGAATATTGTCCACTGGTTCCCACGAACTCTCCTCCTCACCATAGCCGTTCCAGCGGACCAGATACTGAAGCTTGTTGCGGAAGATCCTGGAGTCCATAATTTTCTCCAC
This sequence comes from Discoglossus pictus, assembly GCA_027410445.1. Taxonomy (NCBI): domain Eukaryota; kingdom Metazoa; phylum Chordata; class Amphibia; order Anura; family Alytidae; genus Discoglossus; species Discoglossus pictus. The sequence continues at coordinate 162,080,865 of CM050169.1, forward strand.
CTCGTATTCATCTTCACCATCCCCGAGGACTAGATTTGGGGCAGGCAGGGCTCGGCCAGGGAAAGTGTTAACATGGAAAGGTTTCAGCAGTGCAACGTGAAACACCGGATGTATTCTCATGGAATCTGGAAGTTGCAAATGAAAAGTGACAGCATTGATCTGAGCGATGATCTCAAAAGGTCCCATGAACCTCTGACCCAATTTATGAGAAGGAACCTTAAGCTTAAGATTCCTTGTTGACAGCCAAACCATGTCACCAACATGATAAACTGGGGCCTCCGTTCTATGCCTATCAGCAGCTCTCTTGTAACATTCCTGAGCCTTCGAAAGAGTCTCCTTCAACAGGTCTTGGGAATCTCGTAAGGTGGTTAGCCGATCAGTGACTGCAGGAATGGAAGTAGTAATTGGGAGACTCACTAGAAAGGTTGGATGGTAACCATAGTTGGCATAAAATGGGCTCAAAGAAGTGGAGGAGTGTTGGGCATTGTTATAGGCAAACTCCGCCGTGGGTAGAAAATCCAGCCAGTCATCCTGCAGGTAACTAATATAGCACCGCAAATATTGCTCCAAAGTCTGGTTGGTTCTCTCAGTCTGTCCATTACTTTGTGGATGAAAAGCTGACGACAGATTTACATTAATACCTAAATTAAAACAAAAATGTTTCCAAAAACGAGATGTAAACTGCACTCCCCTGTCAGAAACTACTTCATCAGGCACTCCATGCAAGCGAAATATTTCCCAAATAACCAGGTCAGCCATCTGTTTAGCTGAAGGGAGACCACGAGCTGGTATGAAATGACCCATCTTAGTTAACCTGTCCACAACAACAAGAATGGTAGTGTGTTCCATAGAGGGAGGTAGTTCCACAATAAAATCCATGGATATAGATCCCCAGGGACGATGAGGAATCGGAAGAGGCTGAAGCAATCCAACAGGGGATGAGCGAGGAGTCTTATGTCTGGCACATACATCACAAGAGGACACATACTTCTTATTATCCTCATAATACTTAGGCCACCAAAAGGATCGTGAGAGTAGCTCTTGTGTCTTTCGGATTCCTGGATGACCTGCTGGTTTTGAGTCATGGTAGAGACGTAAAAGGTCCAGTCGCACTGACTCCGGAGCAAACAGACGTCGTTGAAAAATCCAAAACCCATTAAGCATCGTCATATGGAGATCACGAGGAGGATCACGAAGAACTGGGTCTTCAGCGTAGCCCTTTTTAATGCGAAACATCAGATCAGAAGGAAATGTGATTCCTATAAATATATCCTCTGGCAAGATGGTGGTCTTGGTTACGGTAGTATGGAGGGGGTCAGCTATTCTAGACAAGGTATCTGCCTTACCGTTCTTGGAGCCAGGACGGTATGTGACCAAAAAATTAAACCTCGAGAAGAATAAGGACCAGCGTGCTTGTCTGGCTGACAGTCTCTTAGCTGATCAAATACATTCCAGATTTTTGTGATCTGTGAGGACAGTAATTGGATGGGTGGCTCCCTCCAAGGGATGTTTCCATTCGGTGAAGGCAGCTTTTATAGCCAATAATTCTTTATTCCCTATGTCATAGTTTCTTTCTGCTGGCACCATCTGGCGGGAATAGAAGGCACACGGATGTAACAGCATCTTAGGTCCAGTCCTTTGAGACAGTATAGCACAACAGCTGAATCAGAAGCATCAACTTCCACAATAAATGGTAATTCCGGCTGAGGATGTACCAGGACGGGGGCAGATGTAAACAGAGTCTTTAATTGGGAAAATACGGTATCAGCCTTATCGGACCACTGAAAAGGAGTCCCTTTACGTGTAAGTTCAGTGATCGGTGTAATAACGGCAGAGAAATTCTTAATGAAACGCCTGTAAAAATTGGCAAACCCCACAAATCTCTGAATATCTTTTTCATTCTTGGGGATGGGCCAGTCCAGCACAGCTTTAATTTTACTTGCGTCCATACTTAAACCTTTGGGAGTTATTACATACCCCAGGAATTGAATTTCAGTTTGTTCAAACTCACATTTTTCCAGTTTAATTTATAGGTGGTGGGTACGAAGGAGCTCCAGAACTATACGGACCTGTTTTCTGTGGTTTTCAAGATTATCAGAAAATATTAGGATATCATCCAAATATGCCACAACAAACTGATCCAGGAGATCTCGTAGTACATCATTGATAAGATGCTGGAAAGTTGCAGGGGCATTACACAGCCCAAATGGCATTACTTGATATTCGTAATCCCCGTACCTGGTTCTGAAAGTTGTTTTCCATTCATCATTTGGTCTTATGCGAACCAGATTATATGCCCCCCGAAGATCAAGCTTCGTAAATATTTTAGCTGAGCGAAGTCTCTCCAAAAGTTCAGGAATGAGACTCAAGGGGTAGCGGTTTCTTAACAGTGATGTTATTAATGTCCCTGTAATCAACGCATGGTCGTAGGCTGCCATCTTTCTTTTCTATAAAGAATATAGGAGCTCCTGCTGGAGAAGTAGATGGTTGAATAAAGCCTTTGGCAAGATTTTCTTGTATGTATTCACGAAGAGCTTTCAATTCAGGCTCAGAAAGGGAATATATAAGGCCAAATGGGATAGCATCCCCAGGCAACAGCTCTATTGGGCAATCATAAGGCCTGTGGGGTGGAAGCTGATCAGCATTCTTCTTATCACAGACATCTGCAAAATCCTGATATTGTAGAGGAAGCTTACTCAAGTTTGTAGCAACCGTTTCATTAATTGTTGTGGCAACAGGTGTTACCTTAGAGGGTTGACAATTCATTAAGCAGTGTTCTGAAGGAAAGGACAAAGTTCTGATCTTCCAATCAATCTGTGGGTTATGCAGAGCAAGCCAAGGTACCCCCAAAATCACTGGCAACTGTCTTGAGGAAATTAGGTGGAAAGATATAGCCTCATGGTGATTCACTTCCCGAGTCAACTTTAAGGGCACAGTCTCATGTGTAACCGGGACTGACGTAAGTGGAGAACCGTCTACTGTCTCCATTACCACAGGTGAAGAATTAGGGATAGACTGAATTCTATTTCCTGCTGCAAATTTAATGTCCATAAAGTTTCCGCCTGCTCCAGAATCTATCACAGCTGAAATTTTATGATCACCACATTGCAACGTGATAGGCACCACAAAATGAGGATGTTGAGTCAACATACCCTCTTCACCATGAGCCAGAGAAAACAAGGGTAGTGTGACAGAATCCAGTTGATCTGAAATCTGGGATTGGTGTCGAATCCGTGCACCCTCAGCAGCCATATCTATTGTTCTTTTGGATTTGCTAGGGCAATTGATGGCATAGTGCCCTGCACTACCACAATACAGGCATAAATTGTGAGTGCGTCGCCATTGTTTTTCTTCATTGGATAATGGCCCTCTTATTAGATTTACCTGCATAGCCTCTGGCTCAGAGTCTGTAGGTGTTTGTGGGATCGGAGTAGAAATTCTTGAATAGGAAATAGGAGTAGCACTTGGTCTAAAAGAGCCCTGTCTTTACAATCTTCTTTCAGACAGTCTCCGATCAATACGGATAGCCAAACGCACAAATGCATCAAAGTCAGCAGGAAGATCAACACAAGCTAGCTCATCTTTTATAGCTTCTGAGAGACCTTTTCTGAAGTGGAACCTCATGGCTGATTGGTTCCAGGTAGCATATTCAGCCATAGAGCGCCTCCTTTGATGCAAATGAAGGAGAGTGGCTTCTGCTGTAGCACATCGATTGGGGTCATCAAAAACTAGGCACATGGCCTCAAGGAAGTCATTTAGATTAGCCAAGACTGGACTGTCCTGTTCCAGAAAAGGGGAGCCCCAAGCCAGGTCTTCATCTTTGAATAGGGAGAAAATAGATCCCACCTTCTTTTAGATGGAAATCGGTGAGGTAACATCATGAAGTGCAAACGGCATTGATTTAGGAAACCCCAAAATCTTTTGCGATCTCCTCCAAACTTTTCTGGTAGGGGCAAGCGGGCATCTTGTGCAGGTGTAACAGTAGCAGCCGCAACATCTCGTGCCCTGTAGCTGGTATACTCACTGTGCATTGACTGAACATTATTTTGCAGTTCAGCTACCTGGTCCTGCAGCACTTGAATGGTCTGTGCCTGGGTCTGCACAGTTCTTGCAAATAAAGCAACCTGCTGGACCAATGCAGAATCTGTCCCGGCGGTCTCCATGAAAGGGCCAGATTATTCTGTAATGATATAGGAATCACAAGGTTTTGGAGACCAGCAGCCTAGGTCAGCAATAATCCAATTCAGCAAGTTGTAGGTGAAACAGGAACAAGCTTTATTGAAGGGAACAGGAACCACAATAATCTGGCAAGGTACATTGACAGGAAGTGCCTTATATAGGCCAAGGACCAGACACCTGACCAGGTACAGCTGAAGAGACTTAGGCACTGATACTATTGCTAGCAGAGTCAAGGTTATCAGATCTCAATGAAATTCACAAAGGCAGGCTGGCGCAGTGGTAGGGAAGAGGTTCAGCAGCCTGGGGACCAGGGTTCAAAACCCAGCAGAGTCAATTCCTCACACTCTCCCACTTAGTCTGCTAGCCAACAGTGTAATCCACTCTTTTTCTGGCACTTTATGCAAGTCACAATGTTGTTCAAAGTCCTGTAGGAAACCATCAATGTCTCCTTTCTCATCAGAGAAGTGCTTGACACTGCTGTATGCCATTTTTAATCTGGCTGCCCCTATATCCTTCCCCTCCTTGAATTCTAGAGAGGAATGGACAGTCTCTTTTCAGTTTTGTAGCCGTACCTCACGACTTAGTTGGGTCCGGAGGGCCATAACTTGTGCCTCTGGAATGACCGACCTCCACCTCTGGAATCTCCGGAATACCTCATCCTCCTCCTCTGCAGTAAGCCCCATCTCTGGAACTGGCTCTGTGTCAGGTTCTGTAACCTCCTCCCGTGTTACCATACTTTCCTCCACCTGCTGGAGCTCATACACCAACAAGAGCTCTTGGATCATGTCTGCCCTGGTAGTAGCCTTTGTGCTGTGGAGCCCTCTCTCCTGGATCAGGTCCCTGAAGGCACCAAATGACATGCTATCATATCTGGACATCCTGCTTGTTATATTTACAAGGGTCCCAACACTGCCCACCAACTGTTATGATCCTACTCTACAACTGTAGGACCAAGGGTTCTTTAGCAGCAATGAATTCAATACAGCATAACAGTACCCAGGACTGTCAGGAATCCAAGTCAGCAGAGTTCTTCCAGTGTGTAGGAGCAAAGTATCAGATAGGATCCAATGCCATAGTTATGTTATCTTTCCAGATTAAATATACACAATGATGATGTATGTTTAATCTGTCCCTCTTACATCCCTTGGTTTAGGACACAAAAAGAACATCCATATCCTTGTGTAGTTCCAGCAGCCTCCGTTTATTATTTTAGATCCAGTACATTTTAACAACTTTCCCCACCCACCAGCTAACTCCTCTCAGACCCATCCCTCCTTTCATAGACCCATGTTTTTCTCTGGTTTTCCTGTCTTTACTCACACCAGCTGTCTCAGGCTTGGAAGGGGGGGGGGGGGGGTAATTGTTAGGGGCTGCTTCACTTTTACGACTCCTCTTAGACCAGATAGAGGGCTTTGATCTATTGCAAGATACTGTGTTTATACTATGTGACCAGCTTAGCCCAGGTAGAGGGGTCTGGAAATGTATTATGCTTTGATCTGTTGCAAGATCCTGTGTTTATACTATGTGACCTGCTCTGCTCAGGTCGTGGAGGGGGAAGAGACAAGAGTGTTAGTAATTTGGGGTCAGGAACCAGTCAACATGGCCCCAGCTAGATAAAATGGTTTCTTACAATACATCCATAACAACACATACATGTGAACACAGAACTGTGACGTAGTTTATGTGCACCATGTCCTGCTGTTCATCTAGTTATGACAGTCCTCTCCTTTTTAACATATTTATTAATGACTTAGAGGTAGGATTGGAGTGTGGTGTCTCCATTTTCGCTGATGACACGAAGTTGTGCAAGGTAATTAAATCAGATAGTGATGTGATTTCCCTCCAAAGGGATTTACATAAATTTGAGGAATGGGCATCTAAATGGCAGATGAGACTTAATATGAATAAATGTAAAGTTATGCATCTGGGAAGGAAATATAGCCATGCAATTTATATTCTTAATGGAGCAAATCTAGGTGTATCAGATATTGAAAGGGATTTGGGAGTGCTTGTGGACAACCACCTAGGTAACAGTGCTGCCACTATACAAATCTCTAGTACGTCCTCATTTGGAATATGGAGTACAATTTTGGGCACCACTTCATAAAAAGGACATTTTAGAGCTGGAAAAGGTACAGAGGAGGGCAACAAAACTAATAAGGGGAATGGAGGGGCTAAGTTATGAAGAAAGACTAACCAAATTAAACTTATTTTCTCTAGAAAAAAGGCGACTAAGAGGAGATATGATTACCTTATATAAATACATCCAGGGTCAGTATAAAGATTTGTCAAGGGAGCTTTTTGTGCCAAGAGGTTTTCCATTGACAAGAGGACACCCCTTGAGGTTAGAAGTAAAAAGATTCCACCTTAAATAAAGAAAAGGGTTCTTCACAGTAAGGGTAGTTAATCTGTGGAATTCACTACCAGAGGAGATGGTCACAGCGGATTCGATAGATAACTTTAAAAGGGGACTGGATTTATTTCTAATTAAAAAGGGAATTCAGGGTTATCATGGATAATTAGAGAGGCAGTATTGATCCAGGGAGAAGTCCGGTCGCCAGTGTCTGGGATCAGGAGGGAATTGTTTTTTTTGTGTCTTTTTTTAATACAACTAATTATTAATAGTTAATCCGCATATTGCAGATCAGAGAAGATCTTAAAAGGTTGAACTTGATGGACTGAAAGTCTTTTTTCAACCTTAAATAATATGTAACTATGTAACTATGTAACTATGTAACTAGTCAAGGGGAAGGAAATGAGGTTAGGAATCGTATTGTCAATAGGGAGGTATTGCTAGGTAACTCAAGTATAGTGGCAGGCACTTCAGAACTACAAACTCATAAAATAAAGTGCATGCTTGCTAATTTTAGAAGCTGGCCAGGTAAAGAGTTAGAATTATTAGCAGTTAATGAGAAATTGGATTTAATAGGCATTACTGAAACATGTTGGGATGAATCTCATGACTGTACTTTTAATCTGGATGGTTATAACCTATTTAGGAAAGATAGGGGCAATGGTAAATGAGGAGGAGGGATACAGTTCCTTGCAAAAGTATTCATCCCCTTGACTTTTTACCTATTTCGTTACATTACATGCCTCAAGTTCAATGTTTTGTTAATCTGAATTTTATGTGATAGATCAGAACACAATAGTCTAAGTTGGTGAATTGAAATGAGAAAAATATATACATAAAACAATTTTTTAGAAATAGAAAACAGAGAATTGGCATGTGCGTATGTATTCACCCCCCTTTGTTATGAAGCCCATAAAAAGCTCTGTTGCAACCAATTACTTTCAGAAGTCACATAATTAGTGAAATTATGTCCACCTGTGTGCAATCTTAGTGTCATATACACACCTTTTTTGAAAGGCCCCAGAGGCTGCAACACCTAAGCAATAGGCACCACTAACCAAACACTGTCATGAAGACCAAGGAACTCTCCAAACAAGTAAGGAACAATGCTGTTATAAAAAAATATCCAAATCTTTGATGATCCCCAGGAGCACAATCAAATCTATCATCACCAAATGGAAAGAACATGAAACAATAGCAAACCTGCCAAGAAACGGCCGCCCACCAAAACTCACGGCCTGGGCAAGGAGGGCATTAATCAGAGAGTCAGCACAGAGACCTAAGGTAACCCTGGAGGAGCGGCAGAGTTCCACAGCAGAGACTGGAGTATCTGTTCATAGGATGACAATAAGCCGTACACTCCATAGAGTTGGGCTTTATGGCAGAGTGGCCAGAAGAAAGCCATTACTTTCAGCAAAAAACAAAATGGCACGTTTTGAGTTTGTATCTGGGAGACTCCCAAAATGTATGGACGAAGGTGCTCTGGTATGATGAGACTAAAATTGAACTTTTCGGCCATCAAAGAAAACGCTATGTCTGGCGCATCACATCACATGCTGTGGGGATGTTTTTCAGCAGCCGGCACTGGGAAACTGGTCAGAGTTTTGGGAAAGATGGATAGTGCTTAATACAGGGATATTCTTGAGGAAAACCTGTACCACTGGTTGAGTGGTTGAAGGGGAACCATGTAAATGTGTTTGAATGGTCTAGTCAAAGCCCAGACCTCAATCCAATAGAAAAGATTGCTATTCACAAGCGCAAACCATTCAAATTGAAGGAGCTAGAGCAGTTTTGCAAGGAGGAATGGTCAAATATCCCAGTGATAAGATGTGGCAAGCTCATAGAGACTTATCCAAAGTGACTTGGAGCTGTGATTGCCGAAAAAGGTGGCTCTACAAAGTATTGACTTTAGGGGGGTGAATAGTTATGCACATTGACTTTTTCTGTTATTTTGTCCTATTTGTTGTTTGCTTCACAATAAAAAAAAAAAACATCTTCAAAGTTGTGGGCATGTTCTGTAAATTAAATGATGCAAATCCTCAAACAATCCATGTTAATTCCAGGTTGTGAGGCAACAAAACATGAAAAATCCCAAGGGGGGTGAATACTTTTGCAAGGCACTGCATGACTGTATGTTAAGCTTGAATTCAAGCCTATAGTCAGAGAAGATATTTGTGGTGGAACTAGTGGTAATGTTGAATGTTTGTGAGTAGAGTTAAATAGCGGAGCAGCAAATTCTAAAAGAATATTGGTAGGAGTATGCTATAAACCCCCAAATATAATTGAAAGTGAGGAAATGCAATTATTGTTACAAATTGGAAATGCAGCTAAGAATGTTCAATTTTAATAATGGGAGATTTTAACTACCCTGCAATAGACTGGATGAATAAGACCAGCAGTTCAGCTAAGTGAAGCAGGTTCTTAAGTACACTCATTATCTGGCCCAGGTTATGCAAGAACCTACTAGAAATTAGGCTATCTTGAATTTAGTCATCACAAATAATATTGATATAGTATCAAATGTTGAAATAGGGCAACCTTTGGGAAACCGTGATCACAACACAGTCTCATTTGAGATTGAATAAAAAAAAAAAAAAATTAAGATGCCAACAAACTCTTAATTTTAAAAGGGCAGATATTAATGGTCTAAGGCAGGGGTCACCAAACTTGGTCCTGGAGGGCCGACCCAGGCCTGGATTTGTGGATATCCTTGCTGCAAACAGGTGAGTCAATCAGGATAGCTGAAGAAACAAGATTCTCACCTGTTTGCAGCAAGGATATCCACAAATCCAGGCCTGGGTCGGCCCTCCAGGACCGAGTTTGGTGACCCCTGGTCTAAGGGCAGCAATAGAAAGAATAGACTGGGACAAAGAAATGATAGGTAAAAATACTGAACTTAAATGGACAACATTCAAATCCTTACTAAATATACATACTTATCACCATATCGCATGTGGAAATAAAAAGAGTAAATCACAACCCATGTGGCTTAATAAGAACTTTAAGATAAAGAGTAAAAACAGGCATTTCAATTATACAAACAAGAAGGGACAGAGACTGAGACTGCTTTACGTAAGTTACACATGTCCATGTCCTGTCAAATAAGAAGTCATCACAATATGCTCTTTAACTGTAAATTATCTATACCCCTACAGCATGTAAAAGTATCAACTTTATTGTGAAGGATCTGAACCATGTTCTAAATTAATACTTTCTTATAAAATGTTACAGTTCTACAATTTACTGATGGATAGATATTTAGTAATAGGCAGTCATGAAAAATGCAAGACCTTGAGTGATTTTGCTTCTCATCTTTCTATAATCTTTCTTTTAATAATTATCTTGTAAGATGTCTTCCGGCCATCTGGATGATCAATCATTCATTTCCATATTTGGCTCCCAATGTGCTATTTTAGATGTTTGCAGTAGATTTATTCTTTGTACAATACAATATTCTGACACTATACACAGAAATAAAAAAAACTTCCATTATGAATATCTGTGTATGTCTGGTTTTAAATCTGTAACATTTATTAAATTATCTTACAATTGCTATTAATCCAAATCCACTGATATATTTATATCCAATCAGGTTAAGGTTACCGATAATCAGATTGTATATCAGAGTGATTTACCTAAATAAAATGCCTAACTTGAAAATATATGTTATCCATACATTTCCATTATATTCCTTATCTAGACATCAAAAGACCACTGTAGTTTAGTAAAAACATCATGATTGTTATGTATGTACAGTAACTGTATCAACCCATTCTTCATTGTGCTTGAAGAGGCCAAGCAAACCAATCCTATCTGTAGGTTGTATGGGTTCCTTATCCCCACACATAGGACAGCCTAATCTGAGGCTAGGACAAGTTGCCGAATTTGAGACTTGCACTTTCTAGACCAAGTTGCACAGACTCAGGACAAGTTTCAAAGAAAAAAATAATAATATGAACCTTCTCTCTAAATGAAACACACCATGAACATATGTCCCAAACAGAGCATAATCTTGATTTTTCGGTAGATTGTTTTCTGTAGTTGTTGCCTCAATCAGCAAGGGCCTCCTCCTTGTGCGACATTTGAATTAATCCCAGGTGGCCTAGGACTGTATCCAAGCACCAGACTGTATTTTCCCCAGCAAGGTGATGAGGAGTCTCCTGCACTAGCTAACAGCTACCTCCGGTCAGAATGTAGGCGGAACATAAGACTCTGTGAGCCCTGGAGGCAGAGTGTCCAGGTGAGAGGTTGGGGATCCAACCCTACTGGATCCACGGTAGACATATTTAGGGGTTTTGGGGAGGGGGTCTCCAGCTACCCAGAAAGACTAAGGAGTGGTAGAAGTCCAGCTAGTGGGTCCAAGATGTCCTGTGAGCCTGGAAGAGTCCTGGTGTGTTGAGGGTGAATGTATCTGCTCCCTAACTGATCTCCTCGTGAGTTATTATAACTTTATTAAATCAGAGGAGAGTCAAGGGCCTCCGGGTTGTATTCACTTTTTAGTGTCCAACCAGGGCTTCCACAAGGTTTCTCGCAATTTGGTCTCCCTATTTGATTGTATGGGGGAGTCAGGAACAATGGCTGAGGTTAAGTATGTCCTAATTTGCCATTAACCACAAGACAAATGATCAAAAGTGTATCACCTGCAAAGCATTTGAAATCGCTTGACCATTGTAGATTTGAAACAAAGTGTTTCAATTGCTGCTTGACAGCCTAGTTAATTGGACTTGATAGCTCAGTCAGTTCTGAGAATCTCCCATAGAAGTCTATGGAGCCTAGTTTACCTAAGTAATGAAAGACATTAGAATTAATTGCAGTCTCAAGCTTGCAAATCTGTAAAAAAAATGGGGGGGGGGGGGGTGCGGGGGTCCCTATGTACCCCTGCAGCAAGGATTTAATGTGGGGACACTTCGGGGGTCCCAATAGGGACCCCCAGCATAGAGGGGGATTAATTTTAGGTGCCGCGGCCGGGATGGCTGATAGTGTGCCACGGGCCCTTTAAGGAGCCACGGCGGGGAATTTTAAAGTTTTAAATGCAGCGAGGGCCTGATCCATGCCGATCGGGGACCCCAGCTGCAAGGGGTAATGTGGGGGGCTGCGGGGGTCCCTATGGACCCCTGCAGCAAGGGATTAATGTAGGGACACTTCAGGGGTCCCGATGGGGACCCCCCGCATAGAAGGGGGTTAATTTTAAGTGCCGGGGGTAGTTGGTGTACCCTCCACGGTGGTGCATATGTGTGGAACTGCCGTGGAGGTCCCGTTTAGGACCCCCGCAGGAATTGATGAGGTGTGGGAGCCTGCAAGATCATCTCGGAGGCTGTCACTCCTCATGTACACCTTGCTTGCAGCAGGGCTAATTTAATATTGTCGTAACTTTTATAAATTTGCAGCACGTAGGATTTATGTAAAAGCCTCTTATCTACGAGGCTGGAATTTAATAAGGCTGTTAGTTTGGAGGATGAAATCATTGTTGTGTACTATTCTGAAACTCTTAAGATTTTAATGTCTTCTTGGTGACACCCAAGGCTTCTTCTCTTTTGTAGTGAATTAGTCAATAACTGAGCAAGTCATGTAACTTCTGCTGAGCGTAATTAGCTGTTGGTGCAATACCACTAAATTACCACATTTCAAGCTTACATGCAACATATACAGATAAAATATGCGGGATATGTGGACATGTATGTGCTTTCAGTCCTATCAAAATATATGCAATATTGTTTCTGTGCAAACCAATATGTACTTTCATGGAAATGATGAGGAAAGGCAGTGCACATGAGGAAGTTTTTTCTGTAACTTCTTTTTATTCTGTACTTTTTTTTTCTGTACTTCTCTCTTGTGATTGATGGATGCAATGTGGGGGTTACTTACATATGTCATAATCCAAATGCTAGAAACATTCAAAGTTGTATAACAAAGTCTGAGTTATAAACTCATCAGATGAATGCACAACTCATTTAAATTTGGTTAAGATACTAAACTTTTTTTAAATTGCACTAATAATGTATCAAATTTTATATTGCGACAACATTTAAAATAGCTCTTTGGGGTTCAATTTTTGGTTGGATTCTCTCTTCCAGCTAATAGTTCCCAGCTAGAAGTATATAAGATACTAGAATATTTAGAGGTTTGCTTTCTTCTGAGGATGACAGACTACAATTTACAGAGGAGCCATTACACCTACGGCTCAGTTTGCCATAACCCCCCCCCCCCCCGAATCCACATGTTTTACATATACAGTATCTCTTAACTGAATTTTATACTCAGCTATCTCCCAGAACAGCAGTGTATTATCATTATTATTATTCTTTATTTGTAATGTGCCAACTTATTCCGCAGTGCTATACAGGGGTTAAGTACAAGTCAAAAACTATTTTAACACACTGGAAAATAATTAAGGGCCCTGTCTTTGAGATTAAAATTAAAGACACTTAGTGCTTTACCTCAAGACCCTAGCAAGGAGGCAAATAAAATATTAGCATGTATTAAGAAGGGTATAGAAGAAAAGGAAGCAAATATAACTCTGCCACTATACAGATCTCTAGTGTGCCCTCATTTGGAATATGGAGTACAATTTTTGTCACCACTACATAAAATGGACATTTTAGAACTGGAAAAAGTACAGAGAAGGGCAACAAAACTAATAAGGGGAATGGAGGGCCTATGTTATGAAGAAAGACATACCAAATTAAACGTATTTTCTTTAGAAAAAAGGTGTCTAAGAGGGGATATGATTACCTTATATAAGCATATCCAGGGTCAGTACAAGACTTTGTCAAGTGAGCTTTTTGCGCCAAGAGGTTTTCGACTGACAAGGGGACATCCTTTGAGATTAGAAGTAAAAAAAAATCCCCTTAAAGAAAGAAAAGGGTTCTCCACAGTAAGGGTGGTTAATCTGTGGAATTCTCTACCAAAGGAGGTGGTGGCAGTGGATTTGATAGATATAGGGATTGTATATATTTTTAAATACAAAAGGGCATTCAGGTTATCCTGGATAATTAGAGAGGGAGTATTTATCCAGGGAGGAGTTGGATCGCCAGTATCTGGGGTCAGGAAGGAATTTTATATGTTTTTCCCATTTTGAGACAATTGGCAAAGTTTCACTGTTTTGTTTTTTTTCTGTTTGCCTTCCTCTGGATCAATTAACAATTAATCTGCATATTGCAGATCAGAGGAGATCTGAAAAGGTTGAACTTGATGGACTAAAATTATTTTTCAACCTCAATTACTTTGTAACTATGTAACTATGTAAGATTGAAAACTCATAAACTTTCAGTCTAAAGGGTATGGGTGTGGTATAGAAGGGTGATAGATGAATTGTGCATATTAAGGCTGAAGGTAAACTTCTTTAAACAGATGTGTTGTTAGTGAGGTTTTGAGGCAGGAGAATATTCTAGTGGAGCAAGGCAAGGAGTCCCAAAGAATTGGGGCAACACATGAAAAGTCTTGAAGGTGGGAGTGAGAGAATGTGATAGGAGAGGAGAGCGTGATAGGGGGAATATGTGCACTATTGTTGAGGGCTTTATATGTTATGGTCATGATTTTACATTTTGTTCTGGAAGCTATGGGAAGCCAGTGTAGTCACTGACAGAGAGGTGATGCAGACAGTGAGCACTGGGTGTGGTATAAATGTGTTTTGTATGGATTGGATATGGGTTCCTTTGAACTGAATCTCTAATTAAGTTTGGTATTCTTCCATATTTGATCCACACTGTCAAAGTACAGATGGATGAAGCTTTGTCCTTGGACACTATTAACGCCTATATTACCACTATATGTGCCATGAGGGCCCTCCAGGACCCTCATGACACAAAGTATAAACAGTACACTACACTATTAACCCTAACTATACCCCATTAACCCATTAACCCTAACTATACCCCATTAATCCTAACCTTACCCCATTAGCCTAACTGAACCCAATAAACCCCTATCAACCCTTACACTACCTACCAACTCCTACCCTATTAACCCCTACATTACCTACCAAACTCATACCCTACACTAATAACCCGTACACTACCTACCCAACTCCTACCCTATCATATTAACCCCTACACTACATACCCAACTCATAACCTACCCTATTAACTCTTACACTACCTACCCAACTCCTACCCTACCCTACTAACCCCTATACTACCTACCTAACCCCTAATAAAATCCATAACACACCATTAAAAAAATCACCTAATTACAAAAAAAATAAATTACTGAAAATAAAAAAGCTGCATTACACAAATTAATAAAACTACATTACAAAAAATAAAAAACTACATTACTGTAACTAAAAAAGTTAGATTATAAAAAAGAAAATCAGCCTAACTAAAACTGGAAGAGGGTAAAATAGACCACTTACCTGTCCCAAATGTACAGCGATGCTGGTATTCTGCTTTTTGTCCAAGACAGGGCCCTCCAAAAGTGTCCACAGGTCCGGTCACACCTACAAAAAAACAAAACATTACAATTAATACATAAATACATAGACCCTGTAATATATTAAAGGCATAATAGTTAACTTGCCTTTTCATAAAGCCCATCCAGCGATGCCAGCGATGCCAGCGATCCCACAGGAGTGTATCACATTCTGATTGGCTGAAGACAATAGTGGTTTCTGATTGGATTAAAAATGATTGACAATTACATCAGCCCATCAGAATGGGATAGAGGGGTGTATCCCATTCTGGTTGTCAGAAGGCTATAGCGCCTTCTGATTTTCAGCCAATCAGAAGGCGCCTTTTCAATATTTTAATCATAAAGTCTGTATCTTACTGAGTTTTCATCTATAATTAGTGTGCATACTGATTACATCATTAACTGTGTATATTCCTAATATTTTTAATATGATTATGCAAATCAAAGAATAGCTTTTTCTTTAAACTCTTGGGCCCCTGTGACCTTATTTTATTAACATTTTCCATTCTTCATTGGATGGATACTGGACATATGGGCAATGTGTGGGCAAGTTATGTTTCTTATAGATATGTCTTTTCATTTCTTTTGATTTTGTATGACATTATTTAATGATAGAGTCATTAGACAGTGAAAAAACAACATCTGCTTCTCCTTTAGATGCAATGCTTTGATATAATAACCACTAAACATTCCAAAATAAATTTTCTAGTATCAACAGAACTATTTACCATGTAAATATATATCAGCTTGTTAATAGTAAAGTTTTTTTTTCCAATAAAAACAACTTATTTTCTGAGAAAATACAATACAATTTTAAGTTGATAGTCTGGGAAGAAAATGATCAAGTTGTGATGTGAAATTAGAAATACAAATGGCATTTAGTAACACAACATGATTTTTATCGATTTGGAAGTATAGTATTATCAAGTAGTTTGGCATCAGATTGAAAACTAAAAATTGGATATTCTTCTTCATATCACAAAAGTCATTTACTCTTTTGTTTCTTTACTTATTAGGATCATAATGATATTGAATTAAATATATATTTTTAAATAATTTAGAACTTTCTAGAACTCTTGGAAATGTGTTCAAGAAAAATCTTAAGTTCCTATACTACCATCTGGAGTCACTAAGAGCCATTCAGCTTAGTGAATATGCAATATAGTAGATTGATAGTATTCTGGACATCCTTCCATATTTAGAAATAATCACACAATCGTCTTAGTGACTTTTTTTCTAGGTAGCTTAATCCTCTCTTCCCAAACATTTCACACAAAAAAACATGGTAAAGATCAAAATAGCTTATTTCAAATAAAAATATTTAGCACCAATTATTGTTGTCTTGTATTTAGACACCACAAAAACATAATTGCTGAGGCCTTTTGAATGGGTTCACTGTGCCAATGAACTAATTGTAGACTTTGCGTTGTTGGCATATTTTTTACAATATCCAACTGGTTCACAACTGGTCTATTTTATAACTGTGCTTTTTATTTCATTTAATTGTTATTATTTAGGGACATACTGTACATTGCTTTTTGTATTGACAGGTTACAAGATTTTATGAGCTATACTTTTTATTTAGTTTTAGATTTATCATATGGATTGCATTAAGAATTTTATTTTTATGGCAGCTATCTTAGTATTCTCTCAAATTCTCTTCAATAATGCTGACATCCCACCTTTTGCATATAGAAGTATGGACCACCTGGTACACACACTTACTACTTAACTCTGTAAAAATAATATTTATAAAATAGTGCAGTCAATGTAGTAGAAAATGCAGGCACATTTTAAATGTATTGTTACTGATAAGACAAAAACATATTGTTTAAGTTACCGTATATTTTTTTAGTTTATGCTCATATTTTAAAATGGCAGTAGAATTTTTGACTGGGGTCAGATAATAAGACCATTTTATTTTAAAAACTAGAGTTATCTTTTAATTCTCCACTATTATATTTTACCAGAAACAATAAAAAGTGTAGGCTTTTTTTAAATTACAATAATTTTCATCTGAAAAGAATCATATTTGAAGAGTAGTTTGATTTCAGTGTTTTACATTACATTGACAGCACGATCACTTGAATTATATTATTCTAACAAATCTCAATAACTCATTAAATTTGTGTATGCCTCATGTCAAAGCATCAGCCTTAAAAATATCAGCTATATAACTTAGTGCTTTTTTATTTATAGTATATTATCTGTTAATCTCAAAGGAATCAGTAAATTGTATTTAATTGCATTATTTTTTCTAGAAATAATCTGTATTATCTTTAACAGATATTTTTCACAAGTTCTAACCCAATCACTTTTTTTTTATGTTTTTTCTTTCTAAGTTTCTCCTTTCCTCCTCAACTGTTTACTGTCCTTCGGAACTATAATGTCATTCTTAATTTTTCTGCAGAGGATATGTTTGACTTAAATAGGCTAATACTGCTTCCTATGTTTTAGTAAAACGCAGCAGGGTCATCTCTACTTTTTCTTTTGAAGATAAATTCATACTTCTGTCAAAGGTATTCTCACTCTTCCTTCACTACATGACACATGGCTTGAAGTAAAATATAAAATTATGGTAAAACTTTGGTATCCGCTACAAAACAGTTATTAGATAGAGGTAACTGGACATAATCATTTGGGAACTGCTCCCAAGACCATTACTCTACATTTAATAAATTAAATCATTTAGAATGCCCATTCAAGATAATTAATTAAAAAAATGTATGTGTGAAGTAAATTAGAAATTCAAATTATTCACACACAGATTCAAAGTTGATATAACATTAAATGAAATAGTCAAAATATTTTCTGAATGAGAATTAAGGATTTGGAAATGTTTTACAATGACTGAAGCAAAAATTGTAAACAACACCCTGCTTAAATATGTGGTACCAATTGATCTCAACTTTTATGTAAGAAAGATATTTTGAAATTGCAACAGGACGTTCAAAGTATCGTCATATGTCAGACAGACAAAGGATTCTTAATTCGAAAGAATTTTACTACCTCAACGTGGAACATCCCAAAACAGTTATTTTGTACAATTTGCCAAAGGTACATAAAAATGCAAACAACCCCCCTGGGAGACCTATAATATCGGGGATAGGATCCCTCACCGAACACCGTTCGGAGTATGTAGACTCTTTTCTACAACAACTGGTGGTAGTTACAATAACATCATACCTCTGTAACATATCACATCTTATAGAAACAATAGCACATATAGAATGGAAGGACACATATCTGTGGGTGTTCCTAGATGTATCAGCCCTACACACATGCATAGCCCATGATCTTGGGATCAGTGCAATAAAAGAAGCATTGGCAAGTAAAAATGAGCTAAATACAGCACAAAGAAATGTTATCCTTGATGGAATATCGTTTATACTATATAACAATTACTTCATGTTTGAGGACAAATACTATCACCAAGACCAATGGATACCTCCATGCCCATAGTGGGCAGGATCCAAATTGGATCAAAAACATCCCCAACAGGCAGTTACAATGCTTAAAAAGGAACTGCACACATCAAGAGGATTGTGAAGAGGAAAGTGAAATACTCATGAAGAAATTTAAAGAAAAAAGATATAAAGACAAAATTATTACAGAGGCATACAAGAAGGCCTCCAGTATAGACAGATGGGATCTAATAAGAAGTAAGACAAATACGAAAAATGAGAAAACATATCAGGTTTTAACACAAAAAGAAATTAACAAAAGGAATTATAGATTTCTCACTACTTACAATAAGGGAGCTAATCAAATAAAGAAATATCTTACTCATCTATGGCCCATCTTAATGGAGGATGACTTTTTAAAAGAAATATTACCAAAAAAACAAACAAACATGGTAATATACTGGAAGAATAAAAATATGAAGACACTTTTAGCTCCTAGTGAGCTCAGAAAACTAAAAAAAATAAACACTGACAATGGTTGGCTGTCTAATGGATGGTTGTCTAGAGTTTATTTTTGTTTGTTTGCTTCTGCGGAAACAGGAAGTTCTGGTTTCATGAAGATGTGATCGAGTGTCCTGATTGGCTGCCTTTTGTTGCAGGAAGTAAACCAGCCTCCTGATTGGCTGCATTTTGTTGCAGGAAGTAATCTGAAGTTCCCCTTGGTTCAGACCCATTTTTTGCTCCCCTTTTTACTCCTTAAATAGTCTGGATTTCACTCCAGACTCCTACAATCCATAGCAGCATATACTTATGCGGCGTGGGCGGGTCTGAGGTGCTCCAAGCCCTATGGTCTTTTTACATGGATATTTGACGTATATTAAAAAAAAAATATTTTACGGATTTGAGTATAGGGGAATTTTGTGCTATTTTTGCTAACACTGAAAATCACTTTATAGTCTTCTCAAAGTGCAGGATGGCTTTATTTGGGCTATATTTCGTGCTTAATTGGTGCTAGCGGGACCTCTTTCCTGCAAGTAAGCTGCGGCTCGCTTTTAGCCTTGCAGAGAGGGTTCCCGGAGCAATTGAATTGCAAATAGGATTTTCTTACGGCCGATTTCCTTGCGGCCATTTTAGATCAAAGGATTTCCTCCGGCGCGAGCGGCCGCAAGAGATAGCAAGGCACCGGCCGCAAGCCTGCCGGAATCCCCGGCCGGAGGGGAATAGAATAGCAGAATAGCTTGCGGACGGTCCTTGCGGCCCCGCAACGGCTGCGGCCGATAATAGAATGAGGCCCCTAATATATATTATATATTGTCCTAAACTTGTAAGACAATATAAAATGACTTGCAATCTTTCAGCCCTATTCTATTGCCCAGTTGGTAAATGTATACACACCTAAAACTGCTCTTAATATTACCACATTCTATTAGCTATTCTCAATCCGATTACAAATGCCCTGCTAACAATCACTACGGGCAGCCAAAGATGAAAATTTTGCCTTAGAACACCATTGGTTTTAGCACAGCTCGAATATTACGAGCTCCAAATAATTGAAATTACACAAAATCAATATTCTATTGGACCCGTAGCTCTAGCTTTCAAATAAAGTCTGACCAGCAACTGAAAAAAGTATCAAGTTTCTGTCAAAAATATTATGAGTACTAAATAGGACTCACAAGGGCTTTTTCAAACACATATTAAAGGAGTAACATCTATTAAACACACGATACTGTACTTCAAACACATGCTAAGACATGGAACGACATTAGAATTAATTGCTCAAAAATCTCACACCCACAAATATGTTATTAAAAAATAACAGTAATATTGATCCCAGGACTCAAGTGGTTATTACATATCATGAAATCCACATGGACTAAAACAGACAATCTAATACATTTTATAGATTTCTAGATTGCAAGCCTGATTGGCCAATACTATTTACTAGCGACTTGCCCTTCAAAAATGACAGCAATAAAATGTGAAGCCTGGTAATGCTGTTTGCCACACAATGCAATGTTCTGCCCCCTCTGAGCACCTTCTGCTCTCATCCCTTTCCTGTGTCTTTGCTGAATATTTGCGTGGCACGCGCTGACTGCCATTGGTTTTAGTTTCAAAGTCCCGCGTGCCTGGCATTGTTGGTGTAAGTGTTACTGTCTTTTACGTCATGTATTTTCTAAGTTCTGCGTGCCTGGCCTTGCTGAGCCTCGTTTTCATCTTGTTTCAGAATTTGTACGTTTTTTCGTCCGCCATTTTTTTTGGGTGAATTTTGATCATTAAAAAAGACAAAATATGTCTCAAATTAACTTGCAACCTCACTCTCAGGCTTCCTGGCTCCCCCCCGTGCTGTGTGTGAGTCTGTAAGTCAATTTGAGGCATATTTGTGTGTTTTTGCCGTCTTTTCCAGTTCAGTGGTTTGGACGTTAAAGTCGTATTTTTGCGAGCGCGTGCCTCATCAGCTCGCCTCCCTTCACGACGCTCACAAATAGTGATGACAGCTTGCAGTTTGACAGCTATTATATGTGATTGGCACTAATTAATTCTTAGTCTCTGATTGCAGATTATGTGTAATTTACTATTTTACTGGTGTCATGATTATGGTCTCATTTACTATTAGCTGTGCCTAAGAAGTAAATTAGAGCCTTGCTTAGATATTGTCAGATCATATGATCACTCCAGCTGAAATCAGACTTAAATAGGCAGGGTTTACGAGTTCAACCTTGCGTTCGGAATTTGCAGACTTGAGTCAATGGAATACATTTAAACATTTACAAAAGATTTAAAAAACACTTGCAGCCAAATTTGTGAGTTTGTAGCATTTGTGCGCAGCTAATGGAATATGGCCCTTTTAGTCTAGTTAAAATGGTAACCAGTAAATTATAAACTGTACATCAATGCTTAATGTGTTACATGATATGGAGATCTCAATTCACTAAGTAAATAACCAGGGGCGGCCCGTCCATTGGGGCGTCAGGGCAAACGCCCCCCCAAATATTTTCTTCACCCTGCAATAAAAAAACACAACAATGTATTAGTATAACCCAAAAACAATTAAATATAAGGTGTACATCATCATTCAAGTCTCAATACAGTATTAAAATGAAGTAAAGTTAGTAAAGGGACACTGCCACTTTAAGATAACCCTTACGCTACATTAACTAATGCTGTGTATCTATATTATAGCCCCCTGCACCCTGTGTGATCATATTACACTAGTACACTAACCTTTAGACTCTTCTCTTCTCTTCAATGAGTCCTGGCCTGGCCCCCTGACCGTTAATGCATGCCGCCCACCATCACAGTGACGATATGCATGGGCGGTCATAAATGTATCAATTAATGACTGACAGTCTTCCATCATTGACCAATAAATGATGGAAGGTTGTACAGTTACTAAGAGAACAATCTAAACCCACCCAGACCGTTAGCCCTGAGCGTCCGCCAGCAAATAGGGCCTCGAGTTTACATTTTGATTGACTGATACAGTCAATAAAACCACCAGTTGCCTGTCCCTTCCCCCTTTCTGTTTCCTGACCCTGCTCACGCTGAGACTGAGAGACCTCCCTGGCTGAATATACTCACATCTGCTCTGCTGCCTGCCTAACACAGTAAGTCTACCTGGCACCTGCCCTGCCCCTGGCCAAACCAAACCCCTAGTAGCCCCTAATAAAAGTTAGGGGTGACCAGTTACCCCACTATGCCTGCCTGGCCTGCCACCTACCCAGCCACCCACCAACTACCACCGACGACCCTAGGCCTGCAATGCCTGGTGCCACCCCCAGCCCATCACCCCCATGTGGCCTGTGCCACCCCCGATCAGGCCTGCCCTATGAGATGCCATCATGCCACCGCCCGATTACCCCGATCACGGGATCGGGGTAGTCGGGTAGTGAGCAGGGTGGCACAGGCCCACATGGGGGTGATTGGATCAACCCCTTGATGAGGCCTGTGCCACCCCTGATCACCTCCATGTCGCCGCCCTATGCCATCCCCGAGGCCCGATCACCACCACCCCGATGCGGCCTATGCTATGTGACACCGCCCGATTACCCCGATCACGGTGATCGGGGTATTCGGGCGGTGAGCGGGGTTGCACAGGCCACATGGGGGTGGATGTTCACCCCCATGAGGCCTGTGCCACCCCTGATCGTGGCCTACGCGGTCACCGACCAACCGATGGGCGCCTGAGCATGACCGACCCGACCCTGATCCAACTACCTACCTAGCACCCCCCCCCCCCTTTATTTTTATTCCATTTTTAGAAGTAACAGGCATGTACATGTGCCTGTCACTTTTAAAGATAAAATAAAAATAAGGTAAGGGAAAAACAATACAGTAAACACACAGTAACACATTATTATTATTACAAAAATAAACAGCTTTAAACAAACATTAATAAAAATAAAATAAACAACAGCACATACTTACCTGTCAAATTGACCCCTCCAGCGTTGGCCTTCAATGTTGATTGAAGCCCATGTCAAATAATCCAATGTTGATTGAAGCCACTGGTCAAATAAATAATCCAATGTTGATTGAAGCCACTGGTCAAATAGTCCAATGTTGATTGAAGCCACTGGTCAAATAATCCAATGTTTTTTGTTTTTTTTAATAAATATTTTATTGTTTTTTACATGTAAAATAAACAAAATACAGAATACAAAAGTACATACAAAAACACTAACATAACAATCAAAACAATTCGCACTACATACGTGTGAAATAATATCAAGAACAGCGTTGGCTCTATCATAATTTGGACTCGGCTATTATGGCCCTCCACCATAATTATTGCATGCTATTTCCACCGTTTTACAAAAGAAAAGCAACAAAGAGAGGGAAGTCTAGTTTACATATACTTCCTATCTAGGCTTCCCATCTAGACACCTCCAGGGAGGCTTCCCCCTAGCACAATACTAAGGATAGGAAGGCGAGGGCTTCCATCTCATTTTGGTCCGTTGGTCCAAAGGGAAAAGAAAAAAAAACAACCCATTATGATCTACAGTAAGTTCCCCAGGGCATCATACCAAAATTGCCAACTACTATTCTGGGATTTAAACTAAAGCTTAACACACTACCATTCATACTCCTACCATTCATAAATCCGGGTTCCTAGAATGGGGTTGGGAGGTTAGGAGGAGGGAGCAAGTGGGTGGGCCCAAGAGTCATGGACAGAGTGTCCAAGGTCGAAGCGAAGGCCTGAGTAGTTGCTTAATTAGGACCATGTTTATTCCATAATGCCCAGGCTAGGTTGTTTTTTTTTATAACGCCCAATTCAGAGAAGTTTGTTTCTAAACTACAATTTTTATCCACTTTCATTTTGACCTCATTCCAGGAAGGTACATCTTTTTGCTTCCACTTTAATGCTATCAGTGATTTTGCTGTCATCAAAACCTGCAATAAAAGGGCTTTAACTTTTAGGGGCAATGGAGGAAAAATATGAAATAAGATTATTTCTGGGAGAGGAGTCAATTCTACTTCACATATTTTAGTCAACTGGGAAAAAACTTCCACCCAGAATTTATATATAATTGGGCATTGCCACCAAATATGCAATGAAGACCCTATATGACTACAATTGCGCCAACAAAATTTCTCCTGGTTTAACCCACTGAACAATGCTATCTTAACCGGCGTGTAATGCCACTTATTGCATATTTTAAAGTGAAGTTCTCTGAAAGCAGGGTTTTTAACAAATCTATCTGTAACTGCAAATGAGCTATACCACTCATCAATCGTCCAACTATGATCCAAGTCACCTTCCCAGTCATGCATACAGTTTGATTTTAACTCCATATGTGGCTTTTTAATAATTTCATAACATTTTGAGATGAGATGCGTTTTAGGTTTGACCATAATCAATTTCTCAAATTGGGTTAAGTCTCTGAATGATGTCAAATAAAACTCTGACTTCTTCAGAGCCTTTCCCAGCGTAAGAAAATCTAACCAAGAAATGTTTAAATGGGGGGCTTTTACTTTAATGTTCTCCATCGAGAATATTTCTCCGCGAAACAGGTCAGACAGCCGGTTAACCCCTGCTTTAGCTATCTTCCTTAGAATGAGGGAGTCAATATGTGAGGCTAGGTCCAATAATGGCGTGATAGGGAGGGGAATGGGATCAGTTCATATTTAACATTCAATTTATTCCATATCTTTACCTTTTCTCTAACCATAGCTTCGCCACTCTCTATAGATTTAAGAATAATCTTTTTTTGAAATAAAAGCATTTTTATATTGTTTGAGCCCATTAGCTCTTGTTCAATTTGTACCCAATTCTTAACAGTTGTAGGTTCTAACCAGTCCAGCATATTTGCCACTATAATAGCTTCCTGATACTCCTTAAGTAAAGGGTAGGCCATGCCCCCATGTCTAAATTTCCATCTCATTCTTGATTTTTTTATTCTTATTTTTTTCCCCTTATGGATGAAGTTATCGATTTTATTTTGTAGTTGATTTAACAAATATATAGGGATACGGCAGGGAATATTACGTAAAATATAAGTTATTTTTGGTAAGATTACCATTTTTATGGCGATAATTCTGCCTGACCAGGATAAGTTCAACCCTGACCAGGTATTGATTTTCGCGGTAACATTGTTGAACACTTTTTTATAATTAATTATTATTGTCTGCTTCAGGTTTGTTTCCAGTGTTATTCCCAAGTCTTTCAAAGAGTTTTGCCATAAAAGAGGAAATTGAAGCTTTAATTTAAATAGTAGTTCCCTAGGAATGTTAATCGACATGGCTACTGTTTTGCTAATATTTAACTTAAAATTAGAAATTTTGCTGTACTCGTCAATCACTTGTAGCAATCTATCGAGAGAGACCATCGGGTCTTCCAATGTTACAAGTAAGTCATCCGCAAAAGCTGATAGTTTATGTTCTACAGAGCCCACCTTTATCCCTTGCACCTCGTTTTCCTTTCTGATCGATATTATCAAAGGTTCAATAAACAAGGCAAAAATCGCCGGAGAAAGAGGGCAGCCTTGCCGTGTGCCGTTCGTAATATCGAAGCTAAATGAACTATATCCCAGGCCCACTACTTTTGCTGAAGGAGCGGTATATAGTGCCCGAATAGCTTTTAAGCCAAAGTCCCCCAGCCCATATCTTACAAACAAAGATTCTAGGAACTCCCACCCCACTCTATCAAACGCCTTTTCTGCATCTAATGATAAAAGCACGGTGGGAGCACCCTTTCGCTTGGAGTAAGAGATTAGGTTAATGATTCTCTTAACATTGTCGGATCCTTGTCTCCCTGGAATGAAACCTTTTTGGTCTGAGGAGATAAGATCTCCCAAAATTTTATTTAGCCTAATGGCTAAAATTTTTGCATAAATTTTTATGTCAGTATTTAAGAGGGAGATTGGACGAAAATCCTTGCATGATGGTTCTGTCCGCTCTTCCTTGGGGATTGTTATAACCGCAGCCTCCAGCATTTCTTTCGGTGCCCTACCCGTAATCTTAATTTCATTTAAGGCGTTTTTAAGAGGGATTAAGATTTCTGACTTGCAGAGTTTAAAGTAACAGTTTCTAAACCCGTCTGGACCAGGAGAGGAAAAGTTTCTCAAACCATCTATAGCTTCAGAAATTTCTGTGTCAGTTATTTCTTTATTTAGAGTATCAAGATCGGCATCCGATATCATCGGAAGGTCAATTTTATCCAAAAATTTAACTATATCTTCTTTCGATGGTTTAATAAAGTTTTTATCGTCCTTCAAATTATAAAGGTCTTGGTAGAAAAGGCCAAAGGCATTCCCTATATCGCTGGGCTTCGTCACGGTCACGTTTTTATATTTTATACAGTCTATTCTTTTACTAGATGTTTTACTCTTTAATTTATTTGCTAAAAGTCGCCCTGAACTATTCCCCATATGATATAATCGGGTTTGCCGGGTGATGGGCCACGCCCCGGAAGGTGCTAGCAGCAGTAGCTAGCAGGGTAATGGCGCTTGCAGCTGTGGCGTGCTCGATGTGACCGGGCAACGGGATATGCCCTATTAGAGACGCGCCTGGCAGGACGGATCTCCCGGAATGAGGAACAAAGTGTGCAGTGTATAGGAGAGGTGGAAGACGCTCGGGCGGCCCCGCGAGACCGCACACTGGATATGTGAGGCTGCACGGTGGAACTGGCGTTACACTGGAGGTTGCGGTAGGCGGGTGTTTAAGAGCCCGGTCAGAGAGAGGGGGTTTGGAGAGAGCCATGCTTCAGTTGTGAAGAGGGAGGAGAGGGTGAAGAGGCAGTGATTGTGTTTAGAAGCATTGTGCTTCTTATAATCAGCTATGTGTTAGCTCATATCGCCACAACATTAAGTCCCTCCAAGATCCCCAAAAGCTCACTGCATGGGTACCCCTGACACCTACCAATACACCACTTCTGCAGAATCAGCCTGAGAGACTGTAAATTTGAAAGAGGGAGGAGAGGGTGAAGAGGCAGTGAGTGTGTTTAGAAGCATTGTGCTTCTTATAATCAGCTATGTTTTAGCTCATTTTGCCACAACATTAAGTCCCTCCAAGATCCCCAAAAGCTCACTGTATGGGTACCCCTGACACCTACCAATACACCACTTCAGCAGAATCAGCCTGAGAGACTGTAAAATTGAAAGAGGGAGGAGAGGGTGAAGAGGCAGTGAGCGTGCTTAGAAGCATCTGGCTCCTAAAAATCAGCTATGTGGTAGGTCACAATGCCACTATATTAAGTCCCTCTAAGATCCCTAAGAGCTCACCGTATGGGTACCCCTTGTCAACTATCAATATATCACGTCAGCATAAACAGCCTGAGAGATTGCAAAATTGGAAGAGGGAGGAGAGGGTGAAGAGGCAGTGATTTTGTTTAGAAGCAGTGTGCTTCTTATAATCAGCTATGTTTTTAGCTCACAAGGCCATTATAATAAGTCCCTCTCAGATCCCTAAGAGGTAACCGCATGGGTACACTGTGTAAGCTACTAATACATCAAGCCTGGGAGTCTGAAAAATTTGTTGCTGGCCCCGGGTGCTTAATGCTTATCCACCCTGGTAGCCTGCGATTCTCCTCACTGCGTCCTACAATCAAGAAGCTAATATAGGCTTTGAATAGCTGTGTACAGTTATATTTAAGTCTTAAATATGCCATCTTGTTTTGCTGCAATAATTTGTTGAGGAACTCATCTGGACTCTTGACTTCATGTAGCATAAGTGTTACACACTCTACGGCCCTTTTAGGAACACAACCCTGTTTTCACTAAGTTTGGCGGTGAAAGCTGCCTATTTTCAGGAAGAGCTGGGTCCTCCGCTTCCCCTCTTGCTGATTCCCCAAACCTTGATGGGAATTGGTAACTACTGGCCTGGATTGGTTAAGAACAGAGGGTCATATAAGAACTGGCTATATCCACTCTAACAAAGCTGTCAGTAAATCCGTCAGCATCTGGGACAAGTGTTTACTCTAAATTTTTTCTGAAGGAATTGTGTGGACTCTCCAACTTCTTACTTTTGTGTTTTTTTTTGTGTTTTTTTTTTTTTTTTTTACCAGTGCTAATCCCTTAAAGGGACTAAGGTAAAAAAAGGGAAACATGAATAAGAAACAAGGCCGAGTTTTAAAAAATAAATTGAAAGGGGACTCACTCCATCAAAATCCCATTTCATCTAGCTCCTTTTTTTCACCACCTAATAAAGGGAAAGCTGCAGAGCCGATTCAGCCTGATATTAACTCTGAAGCTAACTTTTTAAGTATGGCTCAATCCTCCCCCAATGAGACATTGAGGTCAGAAGCTTCTAGTAGAGTCTCAGAACCAGAAGATAGTGGTGTAACATTGCCGGTCCTAAAAGGGCTTTTTCCTCGAATTTAAAAATTCCATTATATCTGAATTAACAGGAAAAATTGCTGAAAATGCAAAAATAATAAGTATTGTCCAAGCTAAGACTGATAATTTTGGAAAAGATCTTAAATTGATTCGAGAGGAAATGCAAAACTTAAAATATAACTATCAACAACTTGAAACAGAAATAGGCCTCCTTAAAATTCGTAATACTAAATTAGATGACTACTCTAGAAGGAACAACATTAAAATTAGGGGGATTGGAGAAGAAGTTGGTAGCACGGATTTAAAGCACTATGTAAGCACATTCTTGTCCAGTATAGTCAAACCTAACTTTGAGTTATCTATTCTGATCGACAGAATACATCGCCTGCCTCTCCCCAAATCTGCCCCTAAGGATTGCCCTAGAGATGTAATCCTTAAAATCCATTTTGCTACTTATAAAGATTTAATTATGAGATATTCTTTTGAAAAAAGAACATTCCCGTCGCCCTACGAAAATTTACAGATTTTCCAGGATTTCTCAAGGGAAACCATTATGAAGCGAATGGAATTGAAAGGTATAGCCAAAAGCTTAAGAGCCAAAAATATCCAGTATAAATGGGGCTTCCCCACGAAATTAATAGCTCTTTTGGGTAATAAAGCAGTAATAATAAACAACCATCAGGAAGGTGTAGCAATCCTGAAAGATCTGTAATCAGGTCGACTAATGCTCCGTTCTATCCATCCTGGTTCCTGTAATTTTACTAAAACTTCCCTCTCCACTTCCTATTATATCCCGGTTGCTCTTTTGTTAAGGTAATGAGAAATTGTACTTAAATGTCACTAGGTTCTAATATTAAAATATTGATAACACTGCACTATAAGTTAAACAGCGGGCAGTAGAGGTTTTCACAAACATTACTTTTTTAATAGAGATTACCACTGAGAAATATATTTTGATAGTAAATAAGGAAGGGATAAAAAGCCCCAAAAGGTAAGAATGCTAACTTTTCACTTTACAAAGACTTATTAGTCTTTCACTTTGTTTTAATTAATGTACACAAACAATATGACCACAAGAAGTTGTACATTTTATCACTGTTTATACTAACCTAGTTGGACAGGACATGGGCTGTGAACTCACTGTTGCTTTTTCTCTGTCCTTATGGAACAGCAATGTTATAGAATAAATTAGAAGAAGAACTTTGGGGGATTGGAGAAGAAGTTGGTAGTACGGATTTTAAACATTATGTAAGCACATTCTTGTCCAGTATAGTCAAACCTAACTTGGAGTTATTTATTCTGATCGACAGAATACATAGCCTGCCTCTCCCCAATTCTGCCCCTAAGGATTGCCCTAGAGATGTAACCCTTAAAATCCATTCTGCTATTTATAAAGACTTAATTATGAGATATTCTTTTGAAAAAAAGAACATTCCCGTCGCCCTACAAAATTTACAGATTTTCCAGGATTTCTCAAGGGAAACCATTATGAAGCGAAGGGAATCGAAAGGTATAGCCAAAAGCTTAAGAGCAAAAAATATCCAGTATAAATGGGGTTTCCCCACGAGATTAATAGCTCTTTTGGGTAACAAATCAGTAATAATAAGCAACCATCACGAAGGTGTAGCAATCCTGAAAGATCTGTAATTAGGTCGACTAATTCTCCGTTCTATCCATCCTGGGTCCTGTAAATTTACCAAAACTTCCCTCCTCACTTCCTATTATATCCCGGTTGCTCTTTTGTTAAGGTAATGAGAAATTGTACTTAAATGTCACTAGGTTCTAATATTAAAATATTGATAACACTACACTACAAGATAAACAGCGGGTAGTAGCTGTTCACAAACATTTCCTTTTTAATAGAGATCACCATTGAGAAATATAATTTTGATAGTAAATAAGGAAGGGGTAAAAAGCCCCAAAAGGCAAGAGGGCTAAGTTTCACTTTACAAAGATTTATTAGTTTTCACTTTGTTTTAAATAATGGTACACAAACAATAAGACCACAAGAAGGTGTAAATTTTATCACTGTGTATACTAACCTAGTGTGACAGGACATGGGCTGTGAACTCACTGTTGCTTTTTCTCTGTTCTTATGGAATTGCAAGGTTATAGAATAAATTAGAATAAGAACTTTTAATTCATTACAAGGGCCACAGGCCTATACTAGGTCCCTTCCTAGTAAGTGACAAACTATAAAGGATGTGAAGGGCTAAGGGGGGTTGTTATACTGGATCTGAGGTAGAGGCCTTCAGAAAGGGGCTTCCTTTTCTCCTTTTGGGTATTTAAGGGAAAGTTATTAATTCCTTTTCATAATTGGGGAATTAGGATACTAGAGCAGAGATTAAAATGAGTCTCTTATTTGAGTAATGCGAATTTTGTAAATTTTGGTTAGCAAGGGCTGTCCATCTTGCTCTGGTCACTACGGGTAGTCACGGGTGCAACTTAGCCAGTGGATTTCCAGTTTTTGAACTTATTGAAGTTCAACTTCTTCCTTACCCACGGTAAACCATTTTTTATATCTTGGTTTGGCCGGCTGGGTGATGGAGATTGTTTCACCAGGTATGAGTGTATGGGTTAAGAATGAGGAATGTGTGTGGGATGTGGCTGAAATTCGGGTTTCGGAGTGGGGGGGGGGAGGGGGCGAGTTGGGGGAGAGCATAGAGCCCTTGTGTTAAGGGTCCTAAACTATGATGACTAATGCTGATATGGATAAAGGAAGCAGTCTGAGAATTTGTAGTCAGAATGTCCAGGGTTTAAACTTAGGGGTTAAAAGACAAATGGTTTATAGGTCGTTCGGTTCTGGGTCAGCCGACATAGTATGCCTTCAGGAGACTCATTGGCAGACAGGTAAGATCCCTTATTTTAAAATGAAAAACATAGGCTTGACTCTTAACTCTACTTATAAAAAAAAAAAAGCCCGGGGAGTCACTATGCTGTTTAACTATAAACTAAATGTGAAGGAAGAAATTTCTATTATAGACCCTAATGGTCGTTATATAATTTGGGGAGGCCTAATCAACAGCGAGAAATTCACGATAGTTAACATCTATGCTCCGAACCAAAAGCAAATTAGTTTCCTTAATCGAACATTTAACTTAATAAGGCGTTATAGTTCTGGGGCTCTGATTATATGTGGTGACTTCAACTTATGCCTGAATACGGACTTAGATAGGAAATCTCATAAAGGAACAGTATTAGATACCCATGCTATACAAAAATCTAATCTTTTTAATAACATTTTAATGAAACACCAGGTATACGACTCATGGCGAACTTTTCATCCCCGGGAAAGGGACTATTCCTTTTATTCCCACCGTCATGAAACGCACGTGAGATTGGATTATATATTTGTAAACAGTGGAATCTTAAAAAGAGTGTTCAAAACTGAAATTGGCCCAATTTTGTGGTCGGATCACGGGATGGTCGGCATAAACATATTTATGAGACAGTGTGAAACAGTTAGACCTCCATGGAAAATAAACATTTCCCTATTACAGGACCCACAAATAAAAGATCTGCTAAAAGAAGAACTAAAGAATTTTTTTAAGGTAAACAATTTATCAGTTGCTTCTAAAATCACAATTTGGACCGCCCATAAAGCTGCTATTAGGGGTCAGCTTATTAGCTGGCAAGCTATGAAGAAAAAACTCAGAGGTCGACCGTTACGTGACTTATATATTGATCTGACAAACCTAGATAGGGCTAATAAAATTGGCTCTAATGATAAGATTTTAAAAAGCATGGAAGTAATAAGATCTCAGATTAAAAAAATAGAACAAGAACTGGTAGATAAATCCCTATGGTCACTACAGCAACGATTATATCAAATAATCCAATGTTGATTAAAGCCACTGGTCAAATAAATAATCCAATGTTGATTGAAGCCACTGGTCAAATAATCCAATGTTGATTGAAGCCACTGGTCAAATAATCCAATCTTGATTGAAGCCATTGTCCATCCATCCATTCTGGCCCATTGAAAGAGGCCTCCACAAAAAAAACCCGACGCTCTAAAAAAAAAAAAAAAAAAAACTAACAGAGCTCCTCCTACAAGGAGCCCCTCCCGCGATTAATTGATTTTTCCCCACGGTCTGCTTTATATACTAATTTTTGAAGGACTCTGATTGGCTGAAAATTTTGATTGACATCGATTTCAACCAATGAGAGTCTTTAAAAAATTAGCAAATCAGCAAGCAGGTATGGAAGCCTGTAAGGGAAAAAAAGGTTAGTGTGAACTTGTTTGACCCTGTATGTATTATACATATTACAGGGCTATTTTATGTGATATACATGTTACAGGATAATATCCTGTAACATGTATAGCCAAAAAATAGCACTGTAATATGTATAAAAAATAATGTGTAATAGAAAAGCATGAACAATATAATATAACAAGTAATAAAGAACATCAATTAATCAAATAATAAATATCAATTAATATATATTGTTTTATGTATATGTTTATGTATATTTATGTGTATTTTTTATGAGTATATATATATTTGTATATATTTATATATATATATATATATATATTTATATATATATAATATATATATATATATATATATTGATTGATATATTGATTGATATATATATATATATATATATATATATATATATTTATATATATATATTTATATATATATAATATGTATATATATATATATATATATATATATATATATATATTGATTGATAGATATATTGATTGATATATATATATATATATATATATATTTATTTATTGTGATATATTGATATCAATTGATATATATATATATATATATATATATATATATATATATATATATATATATATATATATTCCACAATAATCATTTAGTGTATGGTGAGCACAAAAGTGAGAAAAGCTCTCCACCGTACAAAGTACAGAAAACGAATAATACATTAATAAGCCCATTTGCATGTCTAAAAGGCGGGGACATGCAAATGAGAATACAATGTACCTCACTCTTTTAATCCAAAAATAGCAACTTTATACATTGCTCCCTTAAAGCATATGCCCGCTGTATTAAACAGCTTTTAAGCAAAGCATCGGGTTGGATTTTACACAAACCAAGAATCACTCATATACAGGCCTGTTTCAAGCTTTTGGCTATCATCAGTATGAGGTAGATTCTGGTTTGTGCAATAGATTTTGTAGGATTGGGTATTCCACAATAATCATTTAGTGTATGGTGAGCACAAAAGTGAGAAAAGCTCTCCACCGTACAAAGTACAGAAAACGAATAATACATTAATAAGCCCATTTGCATGTCTAAAAGGCGGGGACATGCAAATGAGAATATAAAGTTGCTATTTTTGGATTAAAAGAGTGAGGTACATTGTATTCTCATTTGCATGTCCCAGCCTTTTAGACATGCAAATGGGCTTTTTAATGTATTATTCGTTTTCTATATATATATATAAATATATATATATATATTTTTTTTTTACAATTTGGGCCTATATGGTCCCAATTTGTTATTTAGCGTTTTTAAGGTGCGGTTGGGGCCTATATGGTCCCAATTTGTTATTTAGGGTTTTTAAGGTGCAGTTGGGGCCTATATGGTCCCACTTTGTTATTTAAGGTTTTTAAGGTGCGGTTGGGGCCTATATGGTCCCAATTTGTTATTTAGGGTTTTTAAGGTGCGGTTGGGGCCTATATGGTCCCAATTTGTTATTTAGGGTTTTTAAGGTGCGGTTGGGGCCTATATGGTCCCACTTTGTTATTTAAGGTTTTTAAGGTGCGGTTGGGGCCTATATGATCCCAATTTGTTATTTAGGGTTTTTAAGGTGCGGTTGGGGCCTATATGGTCCCACTTTGTTATTTAAGGTTTTTAAGGTTCGGTTGGGGCCTATATGGTCCCAATTTGTTATTTAGGGTTTTTAAGGTGCGGTTGGGGCCTATATGGTCCCAATTTGTTATTTAGTGTTTTTAAGGTGTGGTTGGGGCCTATTTGGTCCCAATTTGTTATTTAGGGTTTTTAAGATGCGGTTGGGGCCTATATGGTCACACTAGGTCTTTCAAGGTTTTAAAAGTTAAGGTTTGGGTCTTGAACGTTCTAATGTTTTTTTTGTTGTTTTCTATCACTTACCAGGTGCAAACTATCTGTGGAAGCAGATTTGTTTGGACTCGTTGGTTGACTTACTGGACGTGAATACCCCGAGAAGGAGAGTCAACTGTAGGTGAGTATATGGTCACACTTGGAATTTGAAGGTTTTTAAGGTGCGTTTGGGGCCTATATGGTCACACTTGGTCTTTCAAGGTTTTAAAAGTTAAGGTTTGGGTCTTGAACGTTCTAATGTTTTTTTTTTGTTGTTTTCTATCACTTCCCAGGTGCAAACTATCTGTGGAAGCAGATTTGTTTGGACTCGTTGGTTGACTTACTGGATGTGAATACCCCGAGAAGGAGAGTCAACTGTAGGTGAGTATCATTGCCTTTAATTTTCTGTCCATGCGTATAGGTGCAAATTTGATGTTGATGTAGTCTTGTCACATGAGGGTTTGCAATCTGTAATGTATACCAATGAAATCAACACACTGTTATTTTATAGTAATTTTGTGACATAATATAAATTAATATACCGTGATCTCTTTCTTCTATTGGTATCAGAAATTAATACTATTGACTCTCTACTTGTGAAGCCTTTCGGCACCCTAACCTAGGAGGAGAAGGTGGAAGTAAAACGGTTAGGAGCTGACCAACCAGAGATAAATCTGCAGCAAATCGCAAGAGATAGAGGGAAGCAATATATCCGTAATTTCAATACTGAATGGTACAAGAAGAACGACTGGCTTTCTGGAAGCGTTTCTAGGAAGTCCTTATATTGTTTCCCATGCATCCTATTTGGTGGTGACGCTGCTTGGACCAAAACTGGAGTGACTGACGTCAAACATCTAGCTGATAAATTGGCGAAACACAAAAGTTCTAAAGCTCACTTGGATAACAGGATCAAGTTTGAGATGCTTGGACAGGCGAACATTGCTGTTCAACTGGACCAAGGATACCAAGTCAGCATTCAAAAACACAACGAAGAAGTGGCTAAGAACCGGTACATCC
The DNA here is from genome assembly GCA_027410445.1 of Discoglossus pictus. Classification (NCBI taxonomy): domain Eukaryota; kingdom Metazoa; phylum Chordata; class Amphibia; order Anura; family Alytidae; genus Discoglossus; species Discoglossus pictus. The sequence goes on from CM050169.1 coordinate 162,116,056, forward strand.
TTTCCAAGATAATTGATTGTGTTCGCTTTTGTGGCGCTTTTGAACTGGCATTAAGAGGACACAACGAGAGTGAAACATCGCTAAATCCAGGAGTGTTTAGAGGCCTGGTGGATTTGGTTGGCAGTATCGATAGTGCAATGCAACAGCATTTGAAGACTGCAACTGTGTTTAAGGGCACGTCCAAAACCGTGCAGAATGAGCTACTGGACTGCATGCATGAAGTTATTAAGGAAGTGATTCACCAAGAGCTTAAGGAAGCCCAGTTTGTGGCAATCCAAGCGGATGAAACAACCGATATTTCCGCTAGGACACAGTGCGTTGTAGTCTATCGCTACATTGACAAGAAGCATCAAGTGGTGGAAAGATTTGATGGCTTCACGGAAATGAAATCAACGGATGCAGACTCGATTGCTGCTGTTGTGCTGGAAACACTGAATACTGTTCTCCCAGAGCCAGAAGATAAGAAGAAACTCATAGCTCAAAGCTACGATAGTGCCAGTGTGATGCGTGGAGATCAAGGAGGAGTTCAAAGAAAAATAAAATACGTGTACCCGAACGCACACTACGTCCATTGCTATGCTCACCAACTGAACCTAATAATGGAGAAAGCAGTTTCAAGGATTGGAAGAGTTAAGGTTTTTTTTTTCAACATAGGCGGCATACCATCTTTTTTTTCACGCTCTCCAAAAAGGACTGGAGTTTTGGATGAGGTAGTTGGTAGAAGACTTCCAAGAGGTGCACCGACACGATGGAACTTCAACGTTAGGACCGTGAATGTGATCTACGAGAACAGAGATGCGCTACTTGAGTTGTTTCCAGACAATTGAAGTATGTCTAAACTTTGATCCAACATCTATACGTGAAGCCGCAGGTTTCATTGGAATGCTGGAAGAGAGGGAGTTCCTTTACTTCCTTAAATTATTTCATTTAATAATGCCACATGTTGACATCCTCTATAGTCAGCTTCAGAAGCGAGACACGGATACTGTTTATATCAAAAAAGTCACAGAAGACTTTGTCGCCAGCATCCAGAAAATCCGTAATTCTGTTGAAGAGATAGAAGCAAGTTTGCCGAGCGATGTAACAGTCAACAGACGGAGTGCGGAGATCTCAACCTTGAGACAACTTTCAAGAGAGGTATGTGACATAGTGGTGGTTCATGCAAAAGAACGTTTTTCATTTTCAAATCACCTAGTCAGTGCCAAACTTGTTCAAAGTGACTTGTATAAAACCCATGACACTTGCTTTCCAACCCAAGCTCTGGAAGACACCGTGCAAGCATATCCAATACTGAAGAAGGAACAATTACGCACTGAGCTGTCACTTCTGTATGGGAAGACAGATTTTCATGCTTGTACAAGTGCTGTTGCTCTGCACAAACTTTTCCATCAATTTAATCTGCAGAATGATTTCACAGAGACAGTAAAATTATTAAGAATCCTGATTACAACACCGATGACCACTGCAGAATCAGAAAGATGCTTCTCCACATTAAAAGAGGATAAAAACCTTTTTAAGAAGCACCATGTCCCTGGAGCGGTTGAATGCATTGGCGATGCTCTCAATGGAAAAGCAACTGATTTCCGAGATCCCAGACTTCAATGAAAAAAACATTGAGAAGTTTTCTTCTTTGAAAGATCGCCGTGCAAAATTAAAATACAAGTGATTGAAGCAAAGAAGAATGCATACCCCCAAGGTGTGCAAAGATAAACTGCGTTATGCAGCACCACCTCACACTACCAAACATAACTAGTGGTAAGTAAAGTATGAACGGTGTGTGGGTGTGCATATGAAAGGAGCTATGAAAGGTGTGTGCATAATCAGTAACAAGCCTTGGCGTGGTTTGAAGGAATTGGAGGCACTTCCAAGGGTAGCTGTCACTTGTGTACGGGAAGCAAGAATTCCATGTCTGTACAAGTGCTGTTGCTCTGCAGTAACTTTAGCATCAATTTAATCTACATAATTTAACAGAGTGAGTGAAGCTATAAGGAATCCTGCTTACAACAACGAAGACTACTAAAGAACCAGAAAGAGGCTTCTCCGCATTGAAGAGGATCAAAAAAGTAATTAAAAAGCACCATGGCCCTGTAGCGGTTAAATGCATTGGTTTGAAGGAATTGGAGGCACCTTCAAGGGTAAGTAAAGTACTCAGAAATGGCACCACCTCACTACCAAAAATAACTAGTGGTAAGTAAAGTATGAATGGTGTGTGGGTGTGCATATTGAAGGAGCTATGAAAGGTGTGTGAATGGTCAGTAACAATTGTTGAAGCCTTGGCGTGGCGTTACTGCTCATATGGTTATCCATATGCTAATTCAACGTGTTTGTTTGACATTGATTATTGTGTTGTCTAAACAGAAGTTAAATGTTGTTGTTTTCTTGAATCCCAAGATACACTGGTTTGGGCCTATACAGTGCTGATTGGTCTTCTAAGGTATGTTTGGGGCCTATGGTCACACTTGGTCTTCTAAGGTATGTTTGGGGCCTATATAGTTCCACTTGGTCTTCTAATGTATGTTTGGGGCCTATGGTCACACTTGGTCTTCTAAGGTATGTTTGGGGCCTATATAGTCACACTTGGTCTTCTAAGGTATGTTTGGGGCCTATATAGTTCCACTTGGTCTTCTAATGTATGTTTGGGGCCTATGGTCACACTTGGTCTTCTAAGGTATGTTTGGGGCCTATATAGTCACACTTGGTCTTCTAAGGTATGTTTGGGGCCTATATAGTTCCACTTGGTCTTCTAATGTATGTTTGGGGCCTATGGTCACACTTGGTCTTCTAAGGTATGTTTGAGGCCTATATGGTCACACTTGGTCTTCTAAGGTATGTTTCGGGCCTATATGGTTCCACTTGGTCGTTTAATGTTTTTTAAGTATGGTTTTGTTCTTGAATGGTCTGATTGATTTGCTTGTTTTCTTTCAACCCCAGGTGCAAACCCTATGTGGCTGCAGATTTGTTTCTACTCGTTGGTCAACTTAATGAACGTGAATACCCTGAGAAGAAGACCCGACTAATGGTAGGTGTCACTCCTTTAATTTTTCTGTTAATAGGTATAGGTGCAATTATGATATTGCTGTAGTCTTGTCACATGAGTTTTTTCAATCTATATTGTATACCAATGAATTTAACACATTGTTACTTTACTTCTTGACATTTCTGCATTGCTGATCATGTATTTCAATGGGCTTTACAAGTATAAGGTCATTGGTCGGGGCTTATAAAGGTCATTATGACGTCAGGGGGAGGAGTTATAAAAACGGGTGTGGTTTGAAAAGGGGGGAGTGGCTATGTTTCGCCCTGTCGCCCCTCCAACTTGAAAAGTCACCAGCCGCCACTGTAAATAACTCACTGCAATTTAGTATCAAACCATTTAACTTGTCTGTTAGGCTCACTCATTTAAATATTAAAGTAACACAAAATAGTATAAAGAAACAATATATATTTTAAAGGCTTTTGTAAACTCCAAAAGGCGTTCCTAACTAATATAATCATTTGATGGCAAACCTCATTTTATTTTTATATTTTGAAGTGATTTATTTGAATGTCCTTGCGTGAGAAAAAATGGATTATCACTTAGTAATGGAAAGTCTTAATTACCATACCCTGATTGTTGTGCAAAGATGATATTGTGCACAATACTAGTTAAAACATTTCGAGGCATACATCTCCACTGTGCTTTGCACTGAAAATAAATTACGAGTTACTCCATTAGACTTTGACACCCAAACCCTATGCTAATAAGATTTTACAGTTCACTCGCAAATCAGGGCACTGCCGTAAATGCAATAAGCAGAAGAAGGATTTACGTGCCCCAAAGACCTTGCACAAGTGGTTTTCAGACCCTTTTCCGACATTTCAACATCATTTGACACTTAACAATCCAATATCAGCATATGTGTATCTAAAAATTATGATATGTTAGTATTAAGCCAGTTTTATGATACAAACTCCAGGGTAACAAGCAACCCATTACTCAAAGGTTAATACACATCACAAAACCACGCTGCCTAGGAACAAATGCACTGATACATTTTCTATAAATATATCATATCTTAACACAAAAAAAAACACCTTTATCTATTGAAGCTATAAATAAAATTGTCACATATTTTTAATATAAAAATATATTAATAAATAAAAAAACAATTACAGAAATCTGTTGTGTCTAAGGCAGGATTTACGGCTGTGCACTAAATGAAAGATTTATATTAGCATAGAAGTTATGGAAAAAAGTGCCCACAGACAATTTACGACAGTGGTCTAACATAGAGAACCTGACTTACATTGTGCTCTTAGTGTTTTATGTTGACAAATTATTGAACACATATACAATTTGTTTGCTTTAAATTTTATTTTAATATAGCTATCATTTTACTTTGTATCCACTCAATGAGTTGAAATCCAATGTTATAATCAGCACTTGGTTATTTATATGTCACTATAATTTTTTCATATATATCAATCATATTTTGTTTTCATACACCATTTAATTTCTCTCTCTATTCTTGGGTGTGTTCTTCTATATTATAGCACCTTGTCTGCTTATGGTTGCTGTAATGTATCTTGAATTAATTATCTCCTTGCTTTGAGGTATGTATTGTATTGATTTGATCCTTAGCACAAATATCTATGTATTATTGTATTGTCACAACACTCTTATTTACCCTCTCTTTATGGAACTGATAAATTCAATCTATTTGTTTAGCACTTGGTTTTTATTATATCAAATTTTATTAAAGGCAGTTAAACCTATTATAGATCATCCTTCAGTTCAAAGCATTGTCCTTTGCTTAGTACTTGGTTGTAACTTTGTTTAGGGCAATACAAACTATTGTAATGCCACTTTTGGTTCAATGTCTTATCTTATTTAATCTTAACATATATTTATGTATACAAGAAATTTTAATTGCAATTTATTGTTAAACAATAATACAAGTTATGTTTTAAATTAAGGGTGAAACAAATGGGTGTCTTTAGTCTCCTAGTGTGAGTGAGAATCTATCTCAAGTAACTAGAATAATTGTTGTGAATATTGAACACTACACATAGAATCAGTATCCTATCCACAACTAAGTACTTGCAAATGATATATATCTAGTAATATGCTGTTCTTTACAATAGAAGTATTATTGCATTTTACATTTAAGATATTAAAGGTATGTATACGTTTCCTGGGTTTCAAATGTTTGGTAATAAACAGACATTGTTTATCAGAAAAGTATGTGTTGTATAGAAATGTTCAAAGTACTTACACAGTTATAGCCAGGAAAGTAAAATCCAGCTTTGCACACCTACAGAGAGCTCACATAACCAAGTACACAGAACAAAGACAGCCAGATACAGAGTTGACCTTTCAAAGGAAGTGCTGTACTTGCTGCAGTATGGAATCACATGGTTGGGTGGGGTATGAGCTCATAACTGAATCAGAGGACATGGAGAGAGAGAGAGAGAGAGAGAGAGAAAGATACTACATATCCCAGGCTGCTTTGCAACACAGGAACCCCAGCATTTAGTACAAGTGTATCAGCTAACCTCTGCTTTCTCCTAAATGGCCAAAAAGAATTATGAATGTTATGCTAATCTTAGCAGGGATTTTCAGGGGTGTCAAGTACAAAAGTTGAGACAAATTAAAGGGATTTAGCAAACATCAGGGTAAGTTTGTAAACGTTTATTTTGGTATTTTCCGTGTAACAAAATGTTGTCATACACTACTGATTCTCCACTATCATATGCATTAATAATCCAGGAAACTTAGATATGCCTTTAAGAGCATCTAGAAACTACCATAATATTGTAATGAGGGGCCTTGTTTCACTGTTATTTTATTCAAAGGTATGTTGAGTACCATTACTGAGGAATAGCAGTGGGCAAGTACAAGTAACACCAGATCTAATGAAGTGGATGGGCCAAAGCCGAAAGGACACCCAGCTGTGGATGTGTCTGGAGGGGAAAGGAAAGTCTGATGCTGCAAAGATCAATTCAGAATAGGAACCTGGAAAGTTAGAACTATGAATCAAGGCAAACCAGATGTGGTCAAGAATGAAATGACAAGGTTACACATTGATATCCTGGGAATTGGTGAACTTAAATGGACTGGAATGGGGCATTTCACATCAGACAAACACAAGATCTTCTACTGTGGTCAAGAATCCTGCAGAAGAACTGGAGTAGCCACCCTAGTCAATCAAAGAGTGGCCAAAGCAGTGGTTGGTTACAACCCAGTAAATGACAGAATGATTTCAATTAAAATTCAAGGCAAGCCATTTAATATCACAGTGATCCAAGTCTATGCTCTAGGCTGAAGTTGTGCAGTTCTACGAAGACATTCAACACGTTATAGATATAACACCAAGAAAAGATGCTGCTATCATCATAGGAGATTGGAATGCTAATGTAGGGAGCCAAAGGACACCTGGAATAACAGGCAAATTTGGCCTTGGAGTACCAAATGAAGCAAGTCGGATATTAGTAGAATTCTGTCAAGATTATTCTCTGGTCGTAGCAAACACCCTCTTCCAACAGCCTCCAAGATGATCTACACATGGACATCACCAGATGGATAACATAGAAACCATATTGACTATATACTTTGCCGCCAAAGATGAAGGAGCTCTATACAGTCAGCAAAAACAAGACCTGGGGCTCAGACCATGAGATTCTTATTGCAAAGTTCAAAATTAAACTGAAGAAAAGAGGAAACACCATCAGACCAAGCAATATCCCTTGTGAATATGCAGTGGAAGTAAATAATAGATTTAAGGAACTAGACATGGAAGACAGAATGCCTGAAGAACTTTGGACTGAATTTTGTAACATAATCCAGGAAACAGCAAAAAAGAATATACCTAAAAGATAGAAAAGTAAGAAGTCAAACTGGCTGGCTGATGATGCTTTGAAAGTAGCCCAAGAAGAAGGAAAGCAAAAGGTAGTGGAGATAAGAAAAGATTTATCTAACTGAATGCAGAATTCCAGAGGACAGCAAGAAGAGACAAGGAGACATTCTACAATGAACGATGTGAAGAGATTGAAGAATATAACCATATGGATAAATCAAGAGATCTCTACAAGAAAATTTGGAACTTAAAAGGCACTTTTCATGCAAAAGTGGGTGTGATAATAGACAAAATGGTAATTAAGAGAAGAAGATCAGACAAAGAAGAGTTGACAGGAATATACTGAAGATCTATAGAGGAAGGATATTAACAGCAGTGATGACCTCAATAATTTGTCCAATTAGTTGAAGCCAGACATCTTGGAGAGTGAAGTGAGATGAGCCCTAGGATGTCTTGCTAATAATAGGGCTGCAGGAGGTGATATAATCCAAATTGAACAATTCAAAATTCTACAGGATGATGCTGAAAAAGTGTTACTTGCCTTATGCCAACACATTTGGAAAACTCAACATTGGCCAATAGACTGGAAAAGGTCAGTCTACATGCCAATCCCCCAAAAAGGCAGTGCCAAAAAGTGCTCCAATTATCAAACAATTGCACTCATTTCCCATGCCAGCAAGGTAATGCTTAAGATTCTACAAGCTAACCTACAACAATATATGGACCATGAACTACCAGATGTGCAAGTCGAGTTTCGCAGAGAAAGTGGCACAAGAGATCAAATTGCCAATATCCGCTGGATGATAGAGAAAGCAAGAGAGTTCCCAAAAAAATGTACTTCTGCTTCATAGACTATTCTAAAACCTTTGACTGTGTGGATCGCAACAAGATGTGGCAAGTCCTTAAAGAGATGGGAGTACCAGATCATCTCATCCTCCTCCTAAAGAAACTGTATGTCGACCAAGAAGCCACAGTCAGAACCGAACATGGGACAACAGAATTGGTTAAGATGGAAAAAGGAGTGTGACAAGGTTGTAATTTATTCAACATTTATGCAGAATGCATTATGCGTAAGGCTGGACTTGGTGAATCGAAAGCCAGAATCAATATTGCCCTGATGGTTTTATCAACTATTATTATAAAACTTTCAAAACCTCTCTGGCCAAACAATTGGTCAAAGTATTTAATGAAATTAAAACTGATGGGGGAGCTTCCTTAGAAATGTTGGAAGCTGTTGTTATAAATATTCCCAAACAGGATAAGGGTATTAAACTTTGCAAAAACTATAGGCCTATCTCGCTTCTAAATTCAGATATTAAAATATATTCCAAAATTCTGGCAATAAGGTAAAACCAAATTTTACCTAAACTAACTGGATTAGACCAAACAGTTTTTATCCAACCACGACAAGGGTCAGACAACACCAGGAAATGTATAGACTTCATTTTATAATATGAACATAATAAGATTCCCTATGCAATAATCATGCTAGACGCTGAGAAAGCCTTTGATAGGTTAAATTGGGATTACCGTATATACTCGAGTATAAGCCAACCCGAGTATAAGCCGAGGCACCTATTTTACCACAAAATACTGGGTAAAATGAGTGACACTAGTATAAGCCAAGGGTGGGAAATGTGCTGCTCCCTGTGTCCCTCTTGTGCCCTCTGTGTCCACCCTCTCTCTCCTGTGTCTCTTCTCCCCTCTCCCTTCCCTGTGTCTCTTCCCCCTCTCCCTTTCCTGTGTCTCTTCCCCCCTTGCTTATCAACCTCCTCAACTCCTCTCCTCATTCTCAACCTCCCTCCTCAACCCCACTCCTCATCCTCAACCTCCCTCCTCATCCTCCCTCCTCATCCTTAACTTCCCTCCTCAACCCCCCCATCCTCAACCTCCTCCTCAACCTCAACCCCCCTCCTTTTCCTCAACCCCCTCCTCAACCTCCCTCCTCAACCCCCCTCCTCAAACTCCCTCCTCAACCCCCCATCATCATCCTTCCTCCTCAACCCCCCCATCCTCAACCCCCACCTCAACCTCAACCAGCCTCCTCAACCTCCCTCCTCATTCTCAACCTCCCTCCTCATCCTCAACCCCCTCCTCAACCTCCCTCCTCCTCCTCCCTCCTCAACCCCCCCATTCTCAACCTCCCTCCTCAGCCCCCCCTCAACCTCCCTCTTCAACCCCCTCCTCAACCTCAACCCCCCTCCTCATCCTCAACCCCCTCTTCAGCCTCCCTCCTCAACCCCCCTCCTCAACCTCCCTCCTCAACCCCCCATCCTCATCCTCCCCCCGAAACCCCCCATCCTCAACCCCCTCCTCAACCACAACCCCCCTCCTCAACCTCCCTCCTCAACCTTCCGCCTCATCCTCAACCCCCTCCTCAACCTCCCTCTTCTTCCTCCCTCCTCAACACCCCCATCCTCAACCTCCCTCCTCAACCCCGCCTCAACCTCCCTCCTCAACCCCCCATCCTCATCCTCCCTCCTCAACCCCCCATCCTCATCCCCCCATCCTCAACCCCCTCCTCAAACTCTCTCCTCAACCTTAACCCCCCTCCTCAACCTTCCTCCTCAACCCCCCCTCCTCATTCTAAACCCCCCTCCTCATTCAAAACCCCCCTAAATACCTCTCCCCTCACTTCCCTGCTACTGCTCCGGCCTCTGCTCCTTCTTGACACAGCGCGCTTGTGATGTCACATGCGCGCCACGTCATTAGCATATACCGGATGCCGGAACCCGGTATATGCTAATGACGTGGCGCATGTGACGTCACATGCATGCCAGGTCAAGAAGGAGCGGAGGTCGGAGCAGAAGCAGGTAAGTGAGGGTAAAGGGAGAGAGGGAGGTATTTAAGGGGGTTTAGAATGAGGAGGGGGTTTTAGAATGAGGAGGGAAGTTTTAGAATGAGGATGGGGGTTTAGAATGAGATGGCAGTTGAGGATGAGGAGGGGGGAGGTAAAGAGACACGGGGGGGTTAGAGAGACACAGAGGGGTAGAGAGACACGGGGTAGCGAGACACGGGAAGGTGTTAGAGAGACACGGGGGGTTAGAGAGACACGGGGGGAGAGTGACTCGAGTATAAGCCGAGCGGGCCCTTTTTAGCCTTAAAAAAGGGGCTTAAAAACTCGGTTTATACTCGAGTATATACGGTATATGTTTTCAGTATTTAAAAAAAATTTGTTTAGGTAATATTGGACGTAAAGATATTGGGACCTTATATACACAAGCCTCGGCTTATGTGTTAGGGGGTGGATTTAAAACGGATAATTTTTGGGTTACTAACGGTGCCCGTCAAGGATGCCCTCTCTCCCAATTGGTCTTCGTACTAATGATGGAGCCCTTTGCGGAAACCATTAGAAGAACAGAAGAGATTGAAGTTATAGAGATTAAGGAAGAGTTGAACAAAATTATGCTCTTTGCAGATGATGTTATTTTAACATTGTTGAACCCCAGTACATCATTACAACATGTACAAAATGTAATTAAGATATTTGGTACTTTAGCATACTAGAAAGTTAATATGTCCAAAACGGAATAAATTAACAAGGTTGAACTTGATTCAGCTACAATGCCTTGCAAAAGTATTCACCCCCTTGGCATTTTTCGTGTTTTGTTGCCGCACAACCTAGAATTAACATGGATTGCTTGAGGATTTGCATCATTTAATTTACAGAACATGCCACAACTTTGAAGATTTTTATTTATTGTGAAGCAAACAACAAATAGGACAAAATAACAGTAAAAGTCAATGTGCATAACTACTCACCCCCCTAAAGTCAATACTTTGTAGAGACACTGGGATTTTTGCCCATTCCTTCTTGCAAAACTGCTCCAGCTCCTTCAAATTGGATGGTTTGTGCTTGTGAACAGCAATCTTTAAGTCTGACCACAGATTTTTTATTGAATTGAGGTCTGGGCTTTGACTAGGCCATTCCAACACATTTACATGCTTCCCCTTCAACCAATCAAGTGTTGCTTTAGCAGTGTGTTTGGGGTCATTGTCCTGCTGGAAGGTGAACCACCATCCTAGCCTCAAATCACGCACAGAGTGGTACAGGTTTTACTCAAGAATATCCCTGTATTTAGCACCATCCATCTTTCCCTCAACTCTGACCAGTTTCCCAGTCCCGGCTGCTGAAAAACATCTGAAAAAGCTCAACTCTATGGAGCGTACGGCTTGTTGTCGTCCTATGTACAGATACTCCAGCCTCTGATGTGGAACTCTGCAGCTCCTCTAGGGTTACCTTAGGTCTCTGTGCTGCCTCTCTGATTAATGCCTTCCTTGCCTGGTCCGTGAGTTGTGGTGGGCGGCCGTCTCTTGGCAGGTTTGCTGTTGTTCCATGTTCTTTCCATTTGGTTATGATAGATTTGATGGTGCTCCTGGGGTTCATCAAAGAGTTGGATATTTTTTTATATCCTAACCCTGACTTGTACTTTTCAATAACATTTTCCCTTACTAGTTTGGAGAGTTCCTTGGTCTTCATGGCAGTGTTTGGTTAGTGGTGCCTCTTGCTTAGGTGTTGCAGCCTCTGGGGCCTTTCAAAAAAGGTGTGTATATGTAATGACAGATCATGTGACACTTAGATTGCATACAGGTGGACATCGTTTCACTTATGTGATTTCTGAAGGTAAATGGTTGCACCAGAGCTTTTTATGGGCTTCATAACAAAGGGGGTGAATACATACGCACATGACAATTTTCTGTTTTCTATTTCTAAAAAAAAATAATTTATGCATATATTTTTCTCATTTCACTTTACCAAGTTAGACTATTGTGTTCTGATCCATCACATACAATTCAGATTATCAAAACATTGAACTTAAGGCTGATTCCTAAAATAAATTTTACATTCAGATGTTTACCATTAGAAGTTCCTAGTTATATTATAAAGACATTTCAATAATTGGTATATACATGTATTTATAGGGGTAAAAAAAACAAATTGAAATTGGCAACTGTAAATTTTAGTTTTACTAGAGGAGGTATTGTATCACCATGTATTAAGGATTACTATACAGCATTAATACTGTCGCAATCTATAATTTGGTCCTCTCAATTTAACAAGGCCAGCTGGATAAAAACTGAAAAAGATCTGCCGCCTATAGATAATATTAATTATTGGTTATGGCAAGATAAAAGCATAACAGAAAAAGTAAAAAATGTGTTAAATATAATAGAAACAGGATATAAGATATGGTTTGAGTGGAAAGCGAAATTAAACTTGACTAACTTTCCTTCTCCTGGTATACTGTTAAACTAGTTGAAAAATGAAGTTGACTTAGCATTTTTGCAGGATTGGAGGAATTGGAACATCTTTAACTTAAGCGACTTATATGATAAAACTGAATTTAAATAATTTGATTGCTTGGTTACAGAACTTGGTTTGCCAATCAAGAAATGGTTGGAATATGAAACCTTAAAAATAACAATTCATAAATCCAAATAGAAAATAATAGAAAATAGAGAACTTACCCAGTTTGAGTTATTAGCCTTAACAATGGATGGTAAAAATGTAATATCAAAATGTTATAAGGTATTGAAAAAAGAAAATTAATTAGGGAAAACACATGCAATGGAAAAATGGGAAATAGATTTTAACTTAAGGATCTCATCAGAAAATGGTTTGAAGCCTTTATGTTTACCCAAAATATAATCAAGTACCAGGCATTTAGAGAGGTTTACTGTAAAACTACCCCGAGATGGTACATGGTACCTGCTAAGGTAGCATTAATAATGAAAGCTGCTGGAGATTATGCAATTATAAGGGATCATATAAACACATATGGTGGGAATGTTACTCTGTGAAGAGATTGTGGGTATCATGCTTTGATTATATATCTAAGATAAAAACTATTGCTCCATCCTCAGATATAGCATTATTCCACATGTTTCCAGATAATTTATCTCATATAGAAAAAGCTTTTATTGTCCAAATAACTATAGTAGTTAAGTGGTTAATAGTTAAACATTGGAAAAAAACACTACTTCCTTTTTTTAATGAAGTATTGGTAGTAGTAGATAAAAATAGAGAATTAAAAAAAAAAACGCCAATTATCTGGGTATAAAAACTTCAGAGGTAAATAATTGGTTAATATGGGATAAAAACCATTGACAAAAATGTATCAAAATAGAATTTTGCGTGAGACCTCCCTTTAAATAATTGATTGTATATGATTGTATAATGATTTGTTTTATTCATGTTAGAAAGCAATACTATTTTAATTGTTTTTTATGTCTTAATGTTTTTGTGTAAAAACGAATAAAAAAAAAGTAAGGGTGGAAACACGTCAATCATGTTCTACTTTTTCTGGACACACCCTTTCCCCACTAAACAGTATGCTAAATAAACCAACACCTGCTTTATTTACAGAGCTATATAAGGCAGCTCACTGAGGCTCAGATAGGCCAGTATAGTGTCAGGCAGGGGAGTCTTCGGCCTCTGTGAATTGTATAGACATGAACTAAGAGAAAAGCTATTATTTGTTATAAAGCGTTTTGTTTTATTGTATACCTGACAAGGAAAGTCAGTTATTAGCTGAGAATAAAGAATGATTTGATAATGCATCCCTGAAGAAATAAGGTTATTAGAAATAATAGGCGTTACTCTTTTATAGGCAGTCACACTTTTTAGATCACTATTACATTACCAACTTTCAATCAAATACACTCAGACAATTTGAGCAAAAACTCCTGTGAGACAAACAACTATTTTTTTGGCTTGACAGAATCTTACAAAAATTAGCAATAAAATTCAGGCCCAGATCAAGTATTATTTTATGTAAAACAGATTAAATCAAAAGGGTAATCTATTAAGTACCAAATACAGTACCTTTAAAACACTGATTATCTGGCATTGGATAATATGGCACCTCCTTTAACCCAGACTAAATTTATGCTGGGGAAGTAGTTGTATCATGTAAAAATTGCTATCCTCAAGGTAAGTATATTTAATGTCACTAATATACTGATCTTTTATAACATTTATTTCATAATAAAAGGGACAATGTATCTAGGACATTGCCACAGTTGATAAAAGTACATAACAAAAAAAGGTAAGAGAAAAGGAAAATGATCTATCTAGTAATAATTCATATCCCTATAGACAAAATTCTAGTAAATATTTTATCTTAGGAGACTAACACACAACTGTTAAAATACTAATTTATGAGGAAGGCTGCATAGTGTGTGGGCTCTGCACCACATTTAACAGAATTAGGGCACAAATTGCCTAATTTTACATAAAAAAAATTTTTTTAAAGGCTTCCTGGAGCTCTTTTACTCATACAGGCTGTGGGGGTCTGCTTTATTCTGCCCACCAACGGGACTTTTAGCAGGCTGCACGACCTCCCACAGCAGGCCGGACTGTGCTGCGCCGGAGCGCAGTGAAGACCATCTGATCCTCCTCCCCTACCCCCGGGGGAGGCCTGACCGGGCGGTCAACCAAGCAAGCAGCCCACAGAGGAGCCCCCTGACCGACCTAGTACAGCAACCCGGCGGACGTGCTGGCGCGGACGCGCCGGAGGAAAAGGAGGCCAGAACAGAAGCAGCAGTAGGTGCAAGAGGCCAGAGCGGCTCTAAGAAGGTGAGGGGCGACCGGAGGCCGGAGGGATGAGTGGCCTGGAAGTGGGGTGAGACAGGAGGACCAGAGACTGAGGAGCAGGGGGAGACAGCCCGGGGGCCTCTGCACCCTGAGAGAGAGGCGCAGCCTCGTGAGGGCGGCCATCTTGCCCACCAGGCCTTGCTGCCTGACACACTATTAAGACCTCCCGAGGCCCTGGAGCAAGCATAGTGGTCATTCAAAGGGGTCTCTGCAGACAGTAAGGCAGGGAGGACCACATCAATAGGCAGGTAGCCTCCTTCTACCCCAAAATTAAAAAGCCCGCGAATCTGCGGCCGCCATTTTGTGGCACGAAATTTTAATTTTAACAGAGAAGCAGGTACTGCTAAGAGAGGTTTGATGCAGCTCAGAATCTTCCCAATAAAGAGCCCTTACTAAACCTTATGACTGGCTATCTATTACAAAAGTGAGACTTCAAAAGACTCTGAGGAGTTGTGAACCCAGAGGACATTACATGCTGGCCAAGGGTCTCATTATAAAGGCTTAAAGGCCCCAACTGGACATATAATTAACACTAACAGGCTGATGAAGTTTGCCTACAGTTCATGTTTGCCTAAAAAATCTGGGTTGCCCTGCTATTTGGTGTTGAAAGACTCCATTACACTGCCATTAGTGTGCTAACACTGACACCCAGTGGACATTCTAAAAATAGCGCACCCAAATCACATGCTACACAAAACTGTAAGCATCAGGTTGGTTCCGGATTTAACTGCAAGATACAAGGTCCTGAAGGGTCATTTCAGCAATATCAGCAAGCTGATGACATCTGCTTGCAGCAAATGCGTGTTTGAAAAATTGAGGTGCCCTACTGCTTGGCTGTGCAAGGTTTCACTATACAGCTATTAGTGTGCGAACACTGACACTCAGTGGACATTTCAAGGATTGTGCTTACCAATCACAAATTATACCAAGCTGAAAGCATTTTCTGACCTAGAAAGGCCTGTCTCTAATCTTGACTCAGAATAAGGACCTTTGCTCAGGAAGCACTCTACAATATTTGTGCAAGGATTGGTGGCTGCCGAACCATTGAACAAGTGATTCACAAACTGTTCCAAAGCTTCCAGCTATGCTCCCGAGGGCCCTGGGCCAGTGTTTACCAACACCCCCTTGGAGCTGTCTGTCTGCCGCTCTTATGCAGGCGTAAAGCTGGCAGCTAGTATGCCATCCATGAGTATATAACTATATAATCACCGGTTCGACCCAATACCTTCAAACCCAGCTGTTTAGGTGGACCAGGACCTCAAAACCAGCGTTTCAACCCGCATAGAAAGATGGCAAGTCGCAGTACAAGTAAAGTACAAAAGAAATAGTCTGGGAAGGGGATACAGGAGTTCTACAAACCACCCGACACAAATCGCAACCCGAATCAGAGTCCCAATCCCGAACAGCCAGAGTCGCCGATCCACGAATCAGCGCAGAGCTCCCAACCAGCTCAAATGGAACTAACTGACGGGACCTTAATTAAAATCAAACAGATCCTGCAAGCTGAAATTAAACATGCAGTGGACGACCTAAGGTCAGACATCCAATCTATAAACCAGAGGCTGCAAGGCCTGGAGGAAAGCACTGACCAGATCGCTGAGACCCAAGCGCTAGATAAGCAGGATATCCTACAAAATGCTTCTAAGATCCAGATGTTGGAGGATAAAGTAGAGGACCTGGAGAACAGATCCCGCAGACATAATATTAGGCTGAGGGGCGTCCCCAATAAAATAACGGATGTTCTACAATATTCTAGAGATGCTATAAGCATGATCCTTCCTTCGGTCGAGGAGTCAAACTGGGCAATAGAAAGAGCTCATAGAGCGCTGGGATCTTCTAGGGACCAAAACCTACCCAGAGATATCATTATTAGATTTGCCCAGCAAAAGGCTAGAGACTTGATCCTTGCGGAAACCAGACTAAGGAGGGAAATCCTAGGCCCAGACGGCACCAAGATTCAAATCTATATGGACTTATCCCCTTCTACCCTTCAGAAAAGGAGGGAGATGAGACCCACATTGCGAGTGCTCTCCCACTACAAGATAGCATACAAATGGGGGTTCCCATTCGCACTTTTGTTCACTTACAAAGGAAAATCCTTCAAGGTGACATCGTTTGAGGAAAGCCAAAGCCTACTGAACAGACTGAAACTCGTGCCTATGGAATCCGAGGAAGAACATTCCTTCCTTCAAGCGGAACTGAGGCAGGCCAAGAAGGGTCAATGGAATCCCACAACCGCAAAGATCAAAGCCCATTTCCAACCCTTTGAGGGAGATCAAACACCGTGAGCAGGATCTAGCGGGGGACCCCATATCATAAAATTTTTCCAAGTCCAAACTTTGTTTCCATATTACTCTTTACGCTATATAGGAAACCTGAACTCCACCTCGGGAGCTACAGAAGGAAAGGCGGATTTCTTGATCCTTTGCATACGCTTGGACATTGCTTACAAAAAGGACTATAATTCAATTGAGTATTGTATCTTTGTTTATGCATTAGTTTAATCGGGTCATACAGGAGGTGGAGGCCAAGTTTAGCCCGGGGGCTGTTAGATAGTGCTGGGTTTATTTTTTCACAACCAATCTCTTTAGCCAACTGGAGGTATTGGGTGGAACTGTAATACTGTTTTTCTATTATTTTTTGTCTCGCTTAACATTATGCATATTTACTAGAGTACTCAGGATGGCTACGTTAGGTGGCTAAGCTCTATCTTAAGTAGGGGTTTAGAACCCATGATACTGTTAGAGCTAGTTTTGGTAGTGATATTTGATAGTTTTCTCCCTGTTGGGTTAATTTGGGGGGGTAAGTCGCCTTCCCTTAACCCCAACGTAAAGTCTATGAATAGTAGTCTGGGGAGGATTTACTGTCATCCATGGTTTACTAATCGGGTACTGTTTTGTACTGATGTTGTTTTTTTGTTCATTGTATGTTCTCCCGCTGGTGCCTGGCGGACTAAGAAATGCCTGAAGTCGTCCACGTCTGGAGCGAATCGTGGTGGGTGTGTCCCGGGCCGGCTGGCAGGGAAAGTAGAAGCTGAGGCAGAGAGATCTATGTGGGGTAACGTTCCAGCAACTTTAACACACCTAGATAACGCACCGCCATGACTGATCACTCACACAACATAATAACACATAATGTAAAAGGCTTCAACTCCCCGTTTAAAAGACGTAAGGCCTTTCTCTTTTATAAAAGGATCAAGCCATCTATAATTTTCCTACAGGAAACTCATTTTGCGAGAGACAAAGTTCCGAAATTTCTCCACAGAGATTACCCCGATTTCTATACTTGTTCACAGATCTCCAAGAAAGCAGGTGTGGCCATTCTCCTTCACAAGAACCTCCCCTTCAAATTAGAAAAACAGGAAAAGGATAAGGAGGGTGATTTCCTCATACTTTCATGTACGATTCTGGATGTTAGGGTCTCCTTGGTGAATTTATATGCCCCCACTGTTAACCCACACAACACCCTTATCAAATTACTGAACCTTCTAAAACAAGAGGACAGAGGGAAAATTATTATGGGTGGGGACCTGAACTTGGCGCTTCAACCTTTCCTTGACAGGTCAGGGACACCTTCATATACTAGAGATGCTAAAAAACTTAATATCATTTACTCCCTACTTAAGGAACTGGAATTAGTAGATGCCTGGAGGGGGTTGCATCCCTCTGAAAGGCAGTATACATTCTTTTCCCCCACCCACAATACTTACTCCAGGATCGACGCTTTGATGATGCACTCATCACTGTTCAATAACGCGTCAGATGCCCAAATTTTACCCTGCCCATGGTCGGACCATTCGTTAATTTCTTGTAAATTGAGTCTAAACCAAAACAATTCCCACATCCATGCTTGCCGTCTAAACGACAAGCTGATTACGAGTCCAGAGGTACAGGCCCAAATAGAAGAGGAAATTAACACCTTTTTTGCTCTCAACGATATTCCAGAGACGGAAATAGGATGGTCATGGGTTGCTCACAAGGCCTACATTAGGGGGATAATTATAAAAATATCGGCAGCCCATAGGAAAAAATTACTCAGCAAGGAAAACGAACTCTTTAAGAAATTACAGTATCTTGAAAAGTTAAACCAGAATAAATTCACGAGGGAAACGCAGATTGAACTAGATCGAACCAGAGCAGAACTAGATGCCATATTGGCAGAAAGGACTGAAAAGGCTATCAGAAGAACGAGCCATAAATTTTATTGCCAAATTAATAAGCCCTCGCCCATGTTAGCCAGGAAATTAAACCTGAGACACAACTCTGCGCGTATTCACCAAGTTAGGGATGCTAGAGGGGTAATCACTATGAAACAAGATGAGATCAAAGAAACATTCAGAAATTATTATCAAGATGTTTACTCGTCCAAATTGACAGCTAACAGTTACAAAATACACGAATTTCTAAACGCCTACGACCTCCCTTCAGCCACTGAGGAGGATTTAAGTTTATTGAATGCTGAGATCTCAGCAGATGAGATCAGTAAAACAATTAAGACCCTGAAGAAGGGTAAAGCCCCTGGTCCGGACGGCTTTACAAATAACTATTATGCCACTTTCGATAAGCAACTTGCCCCAAAGTTGGAAAAGCTTTTTAAAGATATAATGGAGGGGAAGGCAATGCCTCCCGAGCTTAACCAAGCGAGTTTAATCTTCCTCCCTAAACCGGGCAGAGATCCTCTACTGGTTAAAAACTTCAGACCCATCTCTCTTTTGAATGGAGATGTAAAAATTCTTGGGAAAATATTGGCCACCAGATTAGCGAACTTCATACCTAGATTGATCCATAAGGACCAAGTGGGCTTTATTCCTTACAGACAGGCGGGGGATAATATAAGAAGACTCCTCAACATATTCCATTTAGCGAAACTAGATGATACCCCTTTATGTACTATAGGACTAGACCTGGAGAAAGCATTTGACTCCATTGAATGGCCATACCTGCATGCCACGCTGACAAAGTTTGGGTTGGTGGGTAACTTTGTGAATGTGATCAAGTCTTTCTATAATAATCCAACTGCCAGCATTAGAATCCCAGGGGAAGACCATTCCTTTATCAATATTAGAAGAGGCACCAGACAGGGCTGCCCCTTATCCCCCCTTCTGTTCGCGCTGGCCATTGAACCTTTGGCTCAGGCTATTAGGAATAGCGCATTAATAACTGGATTAAATGTAGGCTTGCACCAGTTTAAGTGTTGCCTCTTTGCAGATGACATCCTGTGTACACTTACAAACCCACTTCAGTCAATACCAGCCCTGATGTCCCTGATAGAGTCCTTCGGGGTCATTTCGGGACTCAAAATTAACATGGACAAGACGGAAGCGATCTTGGCGCAGACTCCTCAGACTTTAAGGGACACTCTTAAAACTCGACACCCCTTTGCTTGGCCAGAAAAACATATAAATTATTTAGGCATCAAGATCACTCCAGAGATCACCAATCTATATCAGTCAAACTATATCCCATTATATAAGACCCTGAATCAGGACTTGTTGAAATGGAATAAATATAATCTCTCATGGTCGGGGAGGATTAATGCAATAAAAATGAATATTCTCCACAGGATTCTGTACTTTTTCAGGACTCTGCCGATTAGTATAAACAGAAAAGACCTGAATAGTTTTCAAAACGCGATATTCAGATTTATTTGGCACTACAAACGCCCAAGAATAAAGAAATCCATTATGATGAGGAATAGATCCTCCGGAGGATTGGGTTGTCCCGACCTCCTCAAATATTTCAGGGCAGCCCAGATTTCTTTTTTACCCCAGGCACACTCGACAGAACATCAGCCACTTTGGGTTTTCGTAGAAAACTATCAAATTATGCCATTTAAATGGGATACTCTAATATGGGATCCATCTTCCCGGTTACCCTCTGATCTGGCCCGTAACAACCCGATGATAGCATTAACGCTGAACGAATGGGAAAAAGCCAACTCTAGTAAACAGTTAAGTCCCAATATCTCCTACACAACCACAACACTCCCTACCCCAAGTACTCTGGATGAGATGGGTTTGCTATCCAAAGACTGGTGGACCTCAAGAAAGCTTGATAGGTTTGAAGGCTGGGTTAGGGATGGCACAGTGTTAACTAATGAGAAATTTATAGAAACACATAATCTTCCGTCCAGTGAATACTTCAACTATAATAAAATCCGACATAATGTATCCACTAAACTTCGTAAATGGGGCCCACCCAGATCAACTTGGTTCACACTAATCTGTAATAAAGCCCCACTTACTAGGGGAATATTGGGGGAATTGTACGCAATATTCAACTCAAGTGACTTGGCTAGCAAACCTAATCACATCAAGCATTGGGAACTGGATATGGGAGAGGAATGGGACATGAGCAAATGGTCTAAGGTACACTTAGAATTGACAAAGGGGTCTAGGTATTTTAGTCATCTGGAAACATCGACGAAAGTACTATTTAGATCCTACTACACACCAGATAGGCTACACAAAATGGACCCTAAAGTCTCTCCCGAGTGCTTTAGAGGCTGCACCACAGGGGGATCCTTCCGCCATATTTGGTGGGATTGCCCGATGGCCCAAGCAATGTGGACAAAAGTGGCCGATCTGGTCTCTAAGACATTGAACACGAAAATACTACCCAATATGGGACTATGTCTACTGGGGCTACCGGTACAAAATGTATGAGTACACCAGAATAAATGGCTTCAATTTGTTATGCTGGCAGCAAAGAGCTGTTTGGCCGGGAACTGGCGGAAAAAATCGCTGGATATCCACTCGGTTATTCACAAAATTAACTTTATTATGACTTATGAACATATGACGGCTACACTAAACGATGCAGTGGATATTTATAAAGAAATATGGGGTGAATGGAGCGGGACGGAACACTCATTCCAGATACATTGATAGTAGAGCTCTGTTCATGGTGGGGAGGCTGTCAGGTGCTGGAGCGGTCCGGGACAGTGCTCTCCATGGTTCCTCCTTAGAGGACGCTGCAGGCGTGGAAGGTCGATAAGGTAATAAGTATAAACTACATAATGTAGTTGTGAAAGGCACATGTTAATTTATGATAAGTTTTATTTTAGTTATGTTGATATAAATCGAACGACCAGAGCAGGTTTTCTAACGGATGTTAGACATATTTAGTGCACTGATTTGCGGATAAATTATCTAACCAGCTCTAGGTTGTTTTCATAGAATGTTTCAATAATAGAAAAAGGAAAATGGAAGTGGTTGACACACAGTGACATATATATTTTGTTAAAGGCAAATAGGAAAGTGTAATAAGATTACCATCGAGCATGGGGGACCTGCGTGTCACTCCTTGTTTACAAAAGTGCTTGTCCTATGTTTGTGTCAATAAAAATTTTTGAGAAAAAAAAAAAAAATACTAATTTATTGAAAGATCCTAAATTATGTGATGCTAAAAATATAATTAAAAAGAAATAAAAGCAATGGGCAGGGTGTTGGAGCATATCAAACACGAAAATAGTAGTCAAATCCTAGTCCTTTGTATTGCAACAATTCTCTGCCCATTTCACTTTTTTTTACTGATAACTTATAACTGTATAAACTTTCAACTTGGGAGCATCACCATTACTACCCTTTAGATACATGGATAAGCCTATGTTATTCTCTCTTTATTTATTTGATTGTCTCTATTGCTGGTAATTCAATTACCATTGGAATGGATGATGCCGGAAAATCGTTGTTGTACCTGCTGCATTTATATCAGTCTGAAAGGAGTATAATTGTGTCCATATTTCTTATGTAGATGACAACAAATTAGATGTATTTGGAAGGGATATTAGGGTAGATTTACGAAGTTATCAGATGTTTTGCAAAGACATCCAAATAGACCACATCATAGCCATTGAGATGTCTACTTATTCTCCCAACCATGGTTGTATTTAGGTTTGAAGGCCATTCAAATGTTTGCACTCCCCATAACCCACATTCCTCTATGCCTTAAAACCAACCACTAGTTCTAGTTATTACTCCTCCTATTCCCTTTCTATATCCAAAATCATAGTTTTATGTGCATGTATATTAGGAAGTGTCAGTACATATCATTACAGTATTCCATGGAACTTTAATTTATCTTCTTCAGGCAGCCTTCAGCCACATTAAAATGTGCTGCCCTAGCCCTGGACTTTGTGGGTCTAGGCCTTACCCAACTGTATGTCATCATTTATTTAAGTACATGTTTCTAGGTGGTTCTAATATATGACATTGACTTATATTTTACCTTAATATATTTGCGAAATAAATGCTTGTTAAGTGGAGTCAATGCTCATTACATGATTGTCATATCTATACTTCATTGTGAATATTATGTCTGTTGCTAAATTATTACTAGAGAATTAGATAATAAGAATACTGTTTTCGCTTAATACATTTTGATAGTAGATTAATACTCTATGATATATTTGTTAATGCATTTTAGATTTTAGATATTAAGTAAATGTATAACTAAAGTAGTTAATTGTGTGCATCAATATGCTTAATAAAGTTTATAAAGTAAAAATGTCTAAAATTCAGAGAAAGTCACAATACTAATTTAAAGCATATGTATTAAAAAAAATTATTTTTGGAGGCTTGTACTGGTATTGAGAAGCTCCGGTTATGTGACAGGGCAGCACTGCAACTGCTTCACAATTACAATATAACATCATTCCTGACATTGTGGGCCCTTGCAATTTTTTATTTAACCAGAATTTCGGTGGGAAAAACAACACAGCTGAGTGGCATCTCAAATAATCAGTCATCAGCTTCAGCTGTCTAGCAGTTCTTGTAATTGTGCTGAGTTTTTCTCCACCTGAGATTCATTTCAATTGGTGACATGCTGTCAGACTCACAAAACTTACAAAAAAACAAAACTTCTGGAGAGAGTGCACAAAACTCCCACTGCTTATTATATGTACATAAACTTTAATAATATGTATTGTCATCAACAGAAAGAAAGATTAATATTATTTTGTTTATAAAAGAAAAGAAAATAATCAAATTGGGTAGAGATAAAACATTTACAGCCTTATTAAATAGTGATTTGGCCAATTGAATAGGGCTCTATATAAGCACAAAGCATATTTTTTTAACAGAAATTTTTAGTTAGTGAACTTCTATCCAAAAGCAAGGTCTTCTCTAACTAAAAACTTCTGTAAAAAAAGTATACTCTTTGCTTATATAGAGCCAAATGGCAATTTAATAAGTCTGTTAATAACTAACTGCTTAGCAAAATAAAGTAGGCTTTTGGCGTACTGTAATGCCTTCTTCGGACTTAAGTATATCCAATTCGTATTTTATTTTTAAAAAAAAGAACCATTATGTTTTAAAAAGATCCAATGATATTGCGGATATCACCAGTACAAGGTACTACTAGCTAATTGTCACATACTTTCTTCCACAAATTATCCACTGTTTATTTTTATGGACAAGTTACTTGATTCTTTTCTCCCTCAGCAATAGTAGCTTCAAAAGCACTGGATCACTAGTTGAACTATTTTGTATGGAATACCCAAAACTATTTGATATTTTTACAAATATTATTTATCAGATCTAATATAACATACTACTAGTTTTCTAAGAAGATATGTAGACTGTATTTTTCTATTTCTTGTATAATAATGTCTACTGTAATGACTAGTAAATGAGCTTAAACATCTACTTTCCTTATGAATAATTCACATAGTAACTTGTTCAATTCACATAAAAGGTACTTGAATGCAATGTATGACACTGCATAAAGCTTGGTAGAATGTAAATTAAATAAAAGTACCTAAAGTGCTTCCTGTTTGTTGGGGCATGGTTTTGGAGCATGTTCCAGAAATTGTTTCTAGATTTGTGTTTAGTTAGTATAATTATAAAAAAGTGATCATTCTGCACTGTGGTTTACCAGTTTTTCCTCAAGGGTTTTCATAACACAGGACTGTGAAAAACTGTAATGGCATTTTCTACCATTGAAAACAGCTAAAACATCTTTTAAAGTCCCATCAAAACTGAGTTAATCTAAAGTGTGCCAATGTTTAAAATGTGTTCATTTTTTTAAACATTTTTTTGAAAAACAGATGTACAATTACTTCTCTTATTGTGAGTGTAAATACAAAACTGATAGTAATAACACAACAAAGTGATAGGTGGCTCAGGTGTAAAAATAACTGGGTATAATTGAGTGCTACTTGGGATAACAATTGTATGATAATAGAAACAGAGAGAAAAGGATATCCCTTTTGCATAGAGCACACCCAGGGCCTAATTGTAATATAGAAAATAGTATATGTTAAAACTTAACATTTAATAATGTCATTAAAAAACTAAAGTTAAAATCTTGATATTTTGACATCACGTAAAATTGGGTAAGGGGTGGAAAAAACTCAATGTGCTACTATATCCGTTGAAAAGATGATCCCTTAAAACCACTGAAAAAATGTGATCTAGTTATTAAGTGCTAACTGCTCATAAACAACTGTGAATAAATGACTATGAATAAATGACTGTGATAAATATTGCATTCTTCAATTAAATCATATGTGGGTCCTTTTCTAGTCTTTTATAACTTTTCTTGTCTCTCACACTCCAAGATATAGACACTTTTATCTAAGATGACTATATTCCCACCTTTATCTGAATTTTTGATGACAATACCATTGTTACTTTATAAATGTTTTAAAGCCTTTTTTTCAGATTTAGTTAAATTATGGGGCACATTCACAGTTTTTGATAACTTTTCCATTTCCGGAATTACATTGCTTAGAAAAAGTTCAATATTGGGGCTAATACTCAATGGTGTCATGTATTTTTTGGGGGTTTGAAACCAGAGAAAGGGCATTGGGACTGAAAGTCCTCATTTTCTGCCAATAAACTCTCAAGATCTCTAAGGACTTTAGAATTCATAGGTTCTGATAAATTTGTATCTCCTTTTTTGGAGAAAAACTTTTTTAAGGCCAATTTTCTGGCAAACAAGTTGGTATCCTTTACCCATTCAAAAAGATTATAATTCCCTGTTGGTGAGAAATTTAAACTCTTTTTGAGTACTGAAAGATGTTCACTTGATAGGATGCTTTTCGAGAGATTAAAGATTTGTAGGGAATCTAAGTTTTGCGTGTTCTCTTCTGGGGATTGTATGTATTTTGACTTTTTCTTCTTACCCCTCCTAGTCCTTTTTTTTGAGTCTAAAAAAGTCCTATTGTATCTTTTTTCTCCTAAAGGACTTTTTGGTCTCAAAGGATCAATTGATTCCATATCAGACCAGTCTGATTTGGAAATGGGTATATTATCATGGCGTATCCTAGAGGTGTTTTTTTTCTTAGGTCTTCTAAATATATTCCCACTTTGAAAATCATTAAGATCTCTCTGAAATGTATTGTGTTTCCTATCCATTAACATTTTCTTGAAATTTTCAATATCATTTTGGAGTTTATTTTCAAGTTCAGTAAAATTTGGATCTGTGTTATGTTCTTTTATTTTTTCCACTTCTCGCTTGAGTAGTGGATCAATTTCCTTGAATTGTTTTTGTTCCCATTCTAGAATCAATGTCATTAATTCTCTTGAACATCTTAATAATACAGAATCCCATTTTTTCACAAAATCCTCAGATAGTCCTTGGATAGTGGGGAATAAATTAATTTGTAACCTCCTTGGTACTAAGTTATTAGATAAATAATTCTCCAAACTCGCCACTTCCCACCAAACTCTATATTGTTGTTTGTATAATTTATTAAGTTCAAAGAACTGATTCCTTAAATTAGGCTCATTACAGTGACCCAGATTCAAGTCTTTATTAAAAATAATCTTAGCTTCATTTAACCAGCTTTCTTGATTACATTTTTGTGAAAGAAATTGTGTAGAGGATTCCATATTGGACTTAGGTCAAAGGTATAAATGCACCGAGCTTAATACCTTAAGATAGAACTGAGTTCATAAATAATTATAGCAATAACACAAGAAAGTGATAGGTGGCTCAGGTGTAAAAAGAACTGGGTAAAATGGGGTGCTACTTGGGTAACAATTGTATGATAATAGAAACAGAGAGAAAAAGATATCCCTTTTGCATAGAGCACACCCAGGGCCTAATTGTTATATAGAGAATAGTATATGTTAAAACTTAACATTTAATAATGTCATTAAAAAACTAAAGTTAAAATCTTGATATTTTGACGTCAAGTAAATTTGGGTAAGGGGTGGAAAAGACTCAATGTGCTACTATATCTGTTGAATAGATGATCCCTTAAGACCACTGAAAAAATGTGAACGAGTTATAAAGTGCTAAGTGCTCATAAACAACTGTGAATAAATGACTGTGAGTAAATGACTGTGATAAATATTGCACAGAGATAAAAGTGAAAAGTGCTAAGTGCAAGCAATGATTATGCTGAATCACAAAATCATGAATTGAATGAATATTGAATATTAAATGTTAAATACAATTAATATTATAATCCCAAGTATCCAAAAAATGAATATACCCAAAATTAGATATATCGCAGTGCTCAATGCTAAATATTGAATATTATCGCAGTGCTCAATGCTAAATATTGAATATTAACGTCTAATGGGATAGCAACAGATAATAGTTATAATTGCAATTGCACAAGGTCTTTAGAATTATGTGGAACCACTCCTACTACCAATAAATAGGAGCTGATATTGGAAAGAGACTGTCGATCCTAATTCCTAAGTGCATTTGGTGTAATACTCATACTATTGGAAAAAAGGGAAGAAGGACTCGCTGAGTGTAATGGAAGGGCTATAGGCCCATACAGAAGTGTTACAGCTACCAGCTCCGTGAACTATGCGCCCAATTCTGATGTCATGTAACATACAACCCGACGTACGTTTCTAAACTATTTCATCAGGGGTTACCGTCAAGGACAACGGAAGGCTTTTTAAGCCATTCCGTTACTATGGAAACATAAAGATTAAAACCAAAATGCTATTATATACTTAAAATCTGAAATAGGTGGGAAATAGACCACTAGTACTTAGAGAAATCTGTATAAATATTGCATCAAAAGATAACAATATATGTGGATAGTATTGTAATGACTAGAATATTTAGTGGGGATAAATGAACATGCCTAATTCGGTGCCATGATATATATTTCATAATCCACTATATAATCCACACATAGTGCATATTTATGGAATATTTTATTATATACAGTATAAATATGGTTTAACTTTGCCTGTAGTAAGATGGAAGCTACATTCTAAGTCAATATCATGGTAAAACAATGTGTTAAACTCCAAAAAAGGGGGAATTAAGTTTATTATAATTTTTTTTGTTTTTATAAGCCATATGGGGTATTAGATTGCCAAAATGGATATTAGGATCAAAAATCCATGTGAAGATGGAATTGTTCACATCATACAGTTATTGAATAAAAGGTGTGAAGGTGAACCCTTCATTTAGACCCCAGGGTTTTTTTGGTTTTCAGTGTATATATCCACTTGGCCTATTTTTTAAATAATTCTTTGTCAATATTACCTCTTCTTATAGTATGTTGAATGTTATCTATGGCTATAAAAGAGATATTATTAAGATCCCCATTATGTTTTGAGTTTACATGATTAGCTACAGGTGTGTCGTATTCTTTTGTAATACTGTATACATGTTCCAGAACCCTACGTCTGAATTCTCTACAGGTTTTACGTACATACCTCATGCCACATTTGCAAAGCATAAGATATATAACCCCTAATGACTTACACGTCAGTAGTTGTTTAATTTGAAAATGTGTATTACCATCTCTGGAAGAGAAAGTTTTGGTAGTATTTACATATTTACAAGCTTTGCATGATAGACATTTGAAGCAGCCTTTAGTTTTATTCAGCCAATTTTTGCTTTTATCTATTTCTAGATGACTCTTGGATAGCATATCCATTAGATTAGTGGAGCGTCTACTAGTGATTTGTGCCTAGTTACTTAAAAAAGGCCTCAAATCATCACTATATTGACATCTTTTGCTCTCTTATATGCCTTCTTAAGGGTTTTGTTTTGTTATATCCCCTTTCTTTAAACCGATATTGAAGCTCTTTGGCCTCTTTTTCAAAGTCAGTAGGGCTTGAACAATTTATTTTTATTCTTACCTATTGTCCCATAGGTATTCCTGAGACCAAGGCTTTAGGGTGGCTGCTACTAGCTTGTAATAAACTATTTGTGGCTGTAGGTTTTCTGTAGGTAGTGGTTAGAAGTACAAATACTAGATTTATTAATCTCTGATGTCAAATATAGCCCCATGTCATTCCTATTTTATACACCAATGAATTCTTCCAGTTGCTTGGAATTAACATTCCAGACTAATAAAATATCATCGATGAAACGTACCCACAATTCAATGTATTGAGTATATTTATCCATCTCATCGATGAATAGCACTGTTTCCTCCCACCAGCCTAGATATAAGTTTGTGTATGTGTGCTGGTAGAACTTATTGAGGAAAACAAAGTCATTGTGAGTTAGTAGAAATTGCACGTAGCACTATTCACTTTTATCTCTGTGCAATATTTATCACAGTCATTTATTCACAGTCATTTATTCACAATTGTTTATGATCACTTAACACTTTATAACTGGATCACAATTTGTCAGTGGTCTTAAGGGATCATCTATTCAACGGATATACTGTAGTAGCACATTGAGTCTTTTCCACCCCTTACTTAATTTTATGTGATGTCAAAATATCAAGATTTTAACTTTAGTTTTTTAATGACATTATTAAATGTTAAGTTTTAACATATACTATTCTCTATATTACAATTAGGCCCTGGGTGTTTCTATTAAATACAAAACTTTTTAAAAAATCAATACATTTTGTAAGAACATCTAAAAAAAAAAGAAGTCAAGAATAACAATCATGTGTATCAAATCAGTCAATTAAAATAGTTTCCAAATTTGTTGTGTTAACCATACACTAATGGGTGTGAGTAGTACTATCTCAGTAGCTTTTTTGCATACTATATTATTTCTATTCCAGCTTGTATGCTGACACTTACACTGATAAGACAGCCTGGAAGTTTCCAAGTATAATTAACACAAATCATGGGATGCAGTTCACAATGTTACAGTAACATAATTAAGTCAAGTACTTTAATTCTGAGTGTCAATATTGATGCCTGAGCTATACACATATTGTAACTCAATAACCTGTGAGGAATTTGAAAACCTTAAACTATTCCACAAACTGACTGGTCAAAATAGCATGAAGCATTTTATATTGTATTGTGCTATAATCTGTTCACATAACGATGTTGCACATAAATAAAAATTCAATGAAGAATTTATCCTTACAACAAAACATACTATGAAACTACAACTTGCCGACAATTTTTTTATTGCCGTCAGAAATGGAGGGTTTTCAAAATCACTGGGCAGCAGCAACAGATTATGTTGTTGAATGACTCAAAATGTAATTAACACATAACTATAAAGTACAGAAAGCAAATGTTGTTTCTTGAAACCAAACTGGTAATTATGAGAGCCAGTTGGAAAATTATATAGAGTAAATATCAGCACATGCCCAGATTCTCCAAACTTCCTAAAGAGATAGCAAGTGTGGAGAAACAAGTCTCGATTTCACTAGTAAAAACTTACTTTCAAAAAAGCCTAACATCTCTAAATATTATTCCTAACCATTAAAATGGGGACTAAATAATATTCTTGCACACATTCTTACAGCGTCAAATGATGTTTTTTTAAACATTAAAGTATCAAATCAATGTCTGTAGCCTAATCACTGCCACTATTGTCATATATATATATATATATATATATATATATATATATATATATAGTATCCTTTAAGAGCAGTTGAAATAATGAAAACCACTAAATGCTATATAACAACAATAAGTACTGTTAGACTGTAGCTTCACACCAATTCCATACTACTAAGCCATGGCAATTCCTTGTTCAGAATATTGCCAGGTGAGGTGAGGTGAAATTGCATAGTCCCCACTCACCACTCAGGAGCAGGAGCACCAAACGAAGGGGGATAATATAGCCCAGAATACCATCACAGTGAATCTGCAGGTCTGGGAGAAAGAACAATCTCTGGAGACTCAGAACTCACACTGTGAGACATCAGATGGCTGACAGGCTGAGGAAAGCAGTGGGGGGTGAGTGATGGGATTGATATTAGTACCTGGGGCACTCCCATTATAACAAAAAACGCTGTATTTATTTTATGCCTGAACACATATTATAAAGGAAACTCCTGTATCTTAAAAAAAGGAAAGGACTATATTGGTGAGAGTGGCTTCTCATTTTCTGGGATACTTCACTTGGCTGATTGAAATGCTGACTGATTTGGTAACAGCTTTCTTAAAGAAACAGAGCCAGAAAAAAAAGCAACGTTACTTGAGAGGACTTTCAGCCTCAGGCGAAATTGTATAGCCCCCACTCACCACTCAGGAGCAGGAGTACCAAACGAAGGGGGCTAACATAGCCCAGAGTGCCATCTCAGTGAATCTGCAGGTCCGGGAGAAAGAGGAGCTGGGATCTCCAGTGTGCAACATCTAATAGCACTATCAAGTGGAGCAACAAACTCTAGTGATTCAGGACTCACACTGTGAGACATCAGGTGGCTGGCAGGCTGAGGAAGGCAGCGGGGGTGAGTAATGGGATTGATATTAGTCCCTGGGGCACTCCCACTATAACAAAATACGCTGTATATGATACTCTATGCCTGAACACATATCATAAAGGGAACTCCTGTATCTTAAAAACATATCCAGACATAAGCAAGAAACTGTAGAAGGAAAGGACTATAATGGTGAGTGGATGGACTTTTATTTTTTGGGATACTGCACATGGTGGACTGAAATGCTGAATGATATGGTAACAGCTTTCTTAAAGGAACAGAGCCAGATAAAAAAAAAAAAAAAAAAAAAAAAAACAATGCTATATGTCTTGTATAGTTACTGACGGTAATACAAAGAATTAGAATCAATGTTATTAGAGACATTTGCATATTGGTATATCTCTCTTTACTGTTAGTATAGTAACTGAGCACGGCTATTGGCCTTATCTGGAAACAAAACGGAAGAGGGAAAGAAAAGAGAGGAAAAGCAAGCTTATACAAGGGTATATGTGTCAAAGTGCTGGAATAAATATACATTGCATCTACAACTCAGGATGAGGAACTCTAAAAAAAAAGAGAAGAAACTTCAAAAAATTGATAATATGTTTTCGCCGAAACTAGAATCAAATGGAAAAGGAAAAGGGGGAATGGAGTTATCTGAGACAGATCAAATTCCAGATTTGACCCCGAACCAAAGTCTGGGCAGTATAGAAGATAATACTGAGATAAGAGAAATATCACCAGAGGTGGAAGAGCTACTAACGGTGACTAGAATGAAAACCTTATTAGAGGAGTTCCAGCTTAATTTTCTGGCAGAAATTAAAAAACAAATAATTTCTAATACTAAGGCCATTAAGGACTGCGTCACTAAAGTCACGGCCATAGAAATAATAATGGATAAACAAATAATGTAAAATAACACGCTTCAGGCACAGAATAAAAAACTAGAAGAAAAAATACAAGATTTAACAAATAAAATTTCCAGCCTGGAAGATAGATCTAAAAGGAATAATTTACGAATAAAAGGAATCTCAGAAGATCTTAAAGACACAGATTTGACAAAATATATAATAAAGCTCCTCTCTTCGCTAGTTCCAGATTTTGAGACAGTACCAAACAAATTTGATCTATTGCATAGAATTCAGACATCAGGAAATAAAGAGAATGGAAGACCTAGAGATGTCATGGTCAAAGTGCATTTGTTAAATTACAAAGAAGACATTATGCGTGCAAACTATAGAGAGAAGATCTTGAAACCACCATACCAGAATATCCAAATATTTGGGGATATATCAGCATACACGCTAAATAAACATAAAGAATATTCCAGAATAACTCTGGCGCTGAGAAAAGAAAATATACGCTATAAATGGATATTTCCACAGGGTCTTGCAATAACTAAAGACGCCAGATGGTATAGAATTCACTCAGTCAAAGAGGGAATAGATTGCCTGAGGAATTTGAAGATCTATCTAGAAGAGTGACATTAGATCCTCACGATAGAGGATAATTGCAGCTTCTGATAATTGGATCTTAAAATGTTTTTTTTTTTTTTTATTTAGATCACTCCTTTTCATCTCTCCTTTATATGGTGTTCTCTCCCCCTACATCCGTCCCCTCCGTCCCTCCTATGTGTTAAAAAAATGTAAGGAGGGAAGAGAAGTAGATCTCTTGGATGAGAGCTTAGGTAAATTTATAATAATGGTAACATTTTTGCACTTTTAGATTAATTAACCTCTAAAGGTCTTAATAATCTCCTGCCTTTACAATAGGTAGGGGTCATAAAATTTCACATATAGCCTTAAAGGAAGGGGGTTAGAATCCATAGGACATTAAGTAGTGACATATGGAGGGCGGATAGGGGATGGGTTGGTTGGGGGGGAGAAGACTGAGGAAGGGGTGAAAGAGGGGATGGAAATATGCATATTTGGATTTGTCCTTTTTTTTTTTTTTTTTTTTTTCCTTATTGGTGGTAGAGAAATAGCCTTCTATTAAAGAAGGGAAATATACATAGAGGATAATATAAGGTCTTAGATACAATGTTAGCACCGGTCACTTTAATTAAGAGGTTAAAAGTTTCACAGATATGTTTATAGATAGGATTTGGCACCGTCATATTTAATGATAAAAATGTAGTGATAAGGATGACTTAAGAAATCTCAACAAATGAAGTGTTGACACCTGATTATAAGAAATTTACACAGAGTTGGAATTGGGCAATAGAGGTCGTTTATGTATATATATATGTATATATATGTATATGTATATGTGTATATATATGTATGTATATATATAGGTATGTATGTGTATAGGATGTGAAGGGCTTGTTAATACATTTCAATTTTCCGTTTTTGGATTTGTGTTTCATTTTTTTTTTTTTTTTTTTTGTCCCCTCAAATTCTGAGGTAAAGATTTTGTCAGAAATGCTTTAATAATCCTGCATAGATAGATGCTTATAGGTTTTTGAGAGACTGGGAGGTAGCTGCCTCCATTAGAAAGGTTCACCTACCACTTCTAAACATTGGCTAATCAGCCCGTAGGAGTTCGACCCAACATGAGAGATAGGATGGGTCATATTCGGTATGTTTGTAGTCAGTATATATGTTTAAAGGAACAGAGAAGCACACATTTAAATAGTGAGGATAGGAAGGGGAAACATAGGTTAAGAGGAATTAAGTCAATAAAGAAACTATGTCATTAAGGATAATATCACATAACACCAATGGATTGAATATGCCCATTAAAAGAAAAATTGCATTTTCAGAATATAATAAATCAGGTGCAGAAATAATCTGCCTACAAGAAACACATCTGAAAATGAAGCATAACCATCTATTAAATAATAAATCTTTTTTGAAGAGAGTAGATGCTAATTATACTAGTAAAACGAGGGGAGTCACGATATTATTTAAAGCTAATTTAGTGGTGGAGGAAGAGTTTAAAAAGATCGATATAGAGGGAAGATATATATTGTGAGTAGGAGAAATAAATAAAAGCATCTACACAATTGTAAATATATATGCCCCAAATAGGAATCAAGAGAGATTTCTTATAAAAATATTGAAGTTAGTTCATAAATATAACATTATATGTGGAGACTTAAATTTAGCTATGGATCCAGTTCAGGATAGATCAAAATCTAAATATAAGAAAAATAATAATACTTTGAGTTATTTAAGATTAAGAATTAAAAAATTAATGATAGAGCTTGACCTCTTTGATATGTGGAGAACATTTAATCCAGAAAAGATAGAGTTTACATTTCACTCAAAGAAATATAATGTATACTCCAGAATAGATTATTTCTTGGGGGATCCTTCAGTCGTATACGATACAAAAAAAATAACTATCTTATCTACTGCACTATCAGATCACTTTCCACTGATGTTGGAACTAAAAGGGGTTGAAACCTATGGTAAAATAAGAAAGTGGAGAATAGAACCTCTGATTTTAAAAGATAAGATATATATAGAAGAAATAAGAACAGCTATTAGAGAATGTATGCGCTTAAATATAGATTCAGTATCATCTCCTTCACTCATATGGTGTACATTAAAAGCATTTGTTAGAGGCATTCTAATAGAAAAAGAAGCGCAAATGAAGAGAGCTAGGGGAACAACATTAAGAAATATTTATATTCAGTTAGATATATTACAGAATAGCAATAAAAATCTTCCATCTATGCAAAAGATGGAAAAAATTAAAGATATCAATTTACAAATTAAAAAGATCTTTCAGTTAATTCAAGATAGAATGGTTTGGAAAGCACAACAAAACAACTACCTCATGGGAGGAAAAATGGGGAAATATTTGGCCAATAAAGTTAAGAATCAAAAAATTCAAAACCATATCCAGGGACTCAGGGGAGAAGATAATCAGCTATATAACCATCCAGAAAAAATTGGCAACATATTTTTCCAATACTACTCAGAATTATATAATATTGAGAAGCAGAAAGATTTTCAGAAACCTAGTTTGAGGGAGATAAAAAACTTTTTGAAGGATATTAAATTCCCTAAGATATCAGAAGAAGAATTATTATATCTAAATGAACCAATAACGGAGAAAGAGATAATAAAGGTTATTATTGAAACAACAAACAATAAGGCCCCTGGTATTGATGGCCTAGATAAACTATTCTATACAACGTTTAAAGACCAGCTGGCCCCTTTATTGGCCAGTATGTTTAATGAGATTAAGAACAGCGGCATTATTAGAGAGGAGTTAACTGAAGCAAAAATTATAAATATACTAAAAGAAGGAAAAGACCCGGAAGATAGGAAGAGCTATAGACCTATCTCTCTTATTAATTATGATTTAAAAATATATTCTAAGGTGTTAACTAATCGTTTGATCCCTCTAATTCCGCAGTTGATTAATCCAGAGCAGACAGGATTTGTTAAGTCCCGACAAGGAGGGGATAATATAAGAACATTGATAGATATTCTCTCCATAGGGAGGAGTGATGGGGGCCCCAGTTTGGCTCTGTCGATAGATGCAGAGAAAGCCTTCGACAGAGTCAGCTGGGACTTCCTTAAGATTGCCTTGGAATGTTATGGACTAGAGGAATTTGCTTCTAAAGCAATTATGGCTCTTTATATTAACCCTACAGCTAAGATTAGTGGGCCTAATTATGAAACATCTTTTTTTCCCATAAAAAATGGAACTAGGCAGGGCTGTCCCTTGTCTCCCATATTATTTAATCTTTATGTGGAGACTCTTCTATTGAAAATAAAGGAAGCAAAGGATATTGAGGGAGTAAAAGTCGGTCTTAAAGAGTATAAAATTGCTATATATGCAGATGATCTGATAGTTATTTTGAAGAACCCTATCCAATCTTTGGGAGCTCTGGATATCATCTTTAAAGAATTTGGAAGACTCTCTTATTATAAGGTCAACCATGAGAAATCAGATATTATATGGAGGGATCTCTCCTTTGAAGAAATTACAAGTTTAAAAAGCTCATTTAATTTTAAATGGAACTCTAATAAAATAAGTCATCTGGGTATAGACCTATCATTCAAGGTTAATAAGATTTTGAAATCTAATCTAGAAAAGATATGGAAACAGATTCAGAAAATCCTCTTAGAGTGGAAAGATGTAAAATTTGCATGGTCAGCTAGAATCGCAATTAGTAAGATGATATTGATCCCTAAAATCACTTATATCCTTAGAACAATTCCGGAAGTTCCGCCAAAATATTGGATTGTTAAACTGCAAAGAGGTATAGATGCATTTATTTTGGGTGGTAAAAGAACTAGAATCCCTCTTTCAATTACCAAAAGACCCATGCTTAAGGGTGGATTGGCATCACCCTCTATAAGAGATTTATATAATGCTATTGCCCTCTCTCAAATTATGATATGGAGTACTCCTGCCATTAATCCAGGTTGGAAGTCCTTAGAATACGATATATTAAAAATAGACACTCCTAATACATTGCTGTGGATTGATGGGTTAAATGATGTCAAGAGTGAACGGCTACCCAGAGGAGTAAGAACATTGTTAAAATTCTGGGTGACAAATAGAGATAAATTGAACCTTTCGAGATATCCTTCGTTAGGTGCCCCTATAGAGTGTCTCTTATCACTGTTCAATGTTGACTTAATAGGTGGATGAAAATTGCAGGGAATATCCCTTATAGATGATCTCTACGCATCTGGTGTCCAACTATCCTGGTCTAACTTGAAACAAAAATATAAACTTAAGAACAACCAATGGTTGGCATTTAGATCCTTACAATCCTTGGTGAAAGCAAAGGGATATGGTAAAAAGATTAGCTATTCGATTACTGACTTTGAAAGTATGCTATATCAGAAGGCGTTACCGCATAGAATTTCAAGATGTCATAAGATTCTAACGCCACAGGATAAAGTAAATCCAACGAAAGGTATGTTAGAGTGGCAGAAAGATCTACATATATTAATGGACGGAGATAAATGGGAGGAGGCTCTAAAAATCGTAAAAATCTCTTCCTGCTCTAGTAACTATATTGAATTATATTTCAAGTTGATCAATAGATGGTATTGGACACCAGATGCGATTAATACATTTGCACAGAACAAAGGGAATACATGTTGGAAGGTCTGTGGTATAAACAGTGATTCACTCCATGCTTGGTGGAACTGTACAAAAATAAAGCCTTTTTGGAGAGCTTGTACATATCTGATTGAGGATATATGTGAGGTAGAGGTTCCTTTTGTTCCAGAGCTGCTCCTATTACATATAAACATAAGGGAGACTTTTCCAAAAGTCTACCTCCTGGTCTCTCATATTCTTTTGGTTATTAAAATGTATATTGTGAAATATTGGAAATCAGAGTCCTCCCCATCTCTTCAAGAAATTATAAATTGTGTTATAAGAAATAGAAAGTTTGAAGTCCAAGGAGAGAGCTTAGTCAAGCGAACTGGAAGAAAAGGACTAGACAGATGGTCTGTTTGGGATAGTTATTGTAATAGAAAGGTTAATATATGAGAAATTATGTTTGATAATTGGTTACCATTGGTGTTATATGCTTTTGCTGTTAAATCAGATTTTCTCTTTCCCTTTGCTTTTCTCCGTCTCTCTTTCTCCCTTCCTTTTCTTTTCTCTTCTCTGCTCCTATTGGAGTGGGGGGAGGGGAAGGGAAGAGGAAAGATATTTTGTTTTACTGTTTTCTATTTTCCTTCTTCACCCGAGTCTCCCCAGAAGCACATGATTTCTGTGCTAAACTATTACCTATATTAACTATATTGAGAGTAGTGCCGGTTCATTTGTATGCTTGGTGGAGGTATCAAGTTAAGTGAACTTGCTACTAGGGAACTGCCTTCCCATCAGGAGTACAATATAGTACATAAAAATTGGTATTCGAAGAGATGGGAGGGAGGAGATTTTAACAGTGTATTTATACATATGCAAATGCTAAACTGTTGAATTACTGATACCTCTGGAATGTATGATTGTTTTGTTTTGTTATGTTTTTGATGTTTGTTAAAGAAAAACAAGAAAAAATAAAGTAAAAAAAAAAAAAAAAAAAAAAAAAGAATATTGCCAGAGTAATACCAAATCATAATGAAAATCTTGAGGGAATTAATTAACCAACCAATTGAATTATATTGGTTGAAGGCGGTCCTAAACTAAAAAGTGATTAACTATTGCATCACAATCATGTACATAGCCGTGCATCACAATATACCCTCTATAATATATAGTAAGATTAGATATTAACCCTTGGGATTTGAATGGAATATTGTGTATGAACCATCCAATGTTACTGTACAATGAATAAGGCAAATCAAAAGGTGTGCTCTTGTTACTAAGCGTTAATAGATTATCATCTATACCATTATAAGCCTTCACTGCTGACAGATCTAATTAAGTTGTGACAATAGTTAAACTCTGTTTTTCTTTAACAATCATAATTATGTACTATATGCCAAGCTTAGTTCAGCTCTACTACAAAATTATTGTTTAAGTCCATGGATGATCAATAAATATTAGCTACACAAATAATTTGTGTTGCTCAATGTAAAGGTTAGTAAATCCAGGTCTAATAACTGTAATCATGTAATATTTATCTTGGTTGTCTTTCTTAATGAGGTAAAATATAAAATGAATTAAGGCAAAATATTGTCCTGAAATGCAGTAAAATATTGTGATGTCTCAGAATTAGCTAATGTTCACATGCAGATGATACTCTTTCACAATTTTATAATCACTATTAAATTCAGAATTCTATTCAGTAATGTGTATTGTACTATCACTTAATTCAATAAATAATTGGGAAGAAATGAGACCTGCACATTTATATTAAATACTACACTATATAAAGCCTCCAAGGTATTTAGATGATTAAAAACTTTTGAAAAGAGAACATATTTCCTTTATCTTTTTATCAATCCGAATTGACAGATTTTACCAGCTGTACAATATTAATTAGGATAAAATGATAGCATCTAGAAAATTCTAAATACGTTCAAAGGAATTTTACTGAAAGAAAATGATCACTGGTGATTTAGCATCACATATATTAAGATACATCTATCAAAATTGAGAAGATACTCTATAGATGATCAATAAAAAGTAAAAATCTCTATATAACATACAGTACATATGCAGCCTTATTAAATTGCGATTCAGAAAATTTAAAAGGGCTCTATATAAGCACATTGCATATTTTTTTACAGAAGTTTTTAGTTAGTGAAGACTTTGCTTTTGGATAGAACTAAAAACTTCTTTAAAAAAATATGCTATGTGCTTATATAGAGCCCTTTTAAATTTGCCGAATCACAATTTAATAAGGCTGATGGTACTCAAAAACCTCTGGGTATTGAGAGTAAAACATCATAAATGAATGGAGTGAAGGTAAAACCTTCATTTAAGCTATTCAAATTGAAAATCCATCTCACTTCTCGTTGGAGATGCACACTATGAATATTCCATCTTCTGGGTGATTTTGATCCTCTCAATCCCTATAAATCTTAATGCCATGACATCACAGTCATGTACATTATTTACATGTCTATCAACTGGCGCCTTTCTTTTGATATATATGGAAGTCACATGTTCTAAAACTAATTTTCTACATTGTCAGTTGTTTTTCTCAACATACTGCAGCCCATATCTGCAAACAATCAAATATATGACTGAGGTTGTCCGGCAGTTGATACTGTCCCTAATTTGAAAAACTCTACAACCCTGAGAATTAGAAAAAGGAACCTCTTGTTTTGGCCTCACATATGTTCGTGTCTTTAGCCCAATAAAGTGGATATGAAAGATTGTATCTCTTAGGTTCTGCACCCTACGACTTGTAATTGAAGAATTATTGCATTTAGAATACGTCAGTGTATTTCTGAAAATCTTTTAGTTGTTGTTCCTTTGTCAATTATAGGTCCCCATCATTCTCACAGGCTGCTTCTCTTTTTATTATGGACTGTCCATGAGTAATTCCAATCTCAACTTATTTTTATCTCTATTATACACTTTATTAAGACAGTTATATGAATATACTCTAATTTTGAAGCGAGCGTACAGTTCTTTTTCTTGTATGTCATACATATATACAGTTGCGTTTTAACTGCAAAAAAACAATAAGGTATGTTTTTTTTTTCTTTCAGCATGATGGCTATCTGCTACCAATACATTATTTGTTTCTGTCTCCTTTCTGTAGATTTTGGTTGAAATCAAATTCTCCTTATCTAAAAAATGGTAAACTTCAAGAACTCAATCCTAGTTTTACTGGAAACAGATGTTAAAGGGCCACTTAATTCAGCAATTTGGACCACACCACTGTATTAGATCTCCTAAAAGCATGTTGAAATACTTTTTGCATTTTTGAAATACATACATTGTTCACAGAGAAATGAAAAAATGAAATCTCTGTTTACGTGAGTCATTGGCAAACTTATAGACAGACACACAGCAACAGCTCCATGTAGTGAGCATAAGCAAAAAAAAAAAGAGTTAACCCTTCCCAAATTCATCTGTGCAGAGATGTATGCTGAAAGAGTGCTGCAGAGTAGAGCTGGGAGTTAACATCTTCTGTTGGTTTCCTGATTTAAGGGAAACTGCTATAAATCTTTGCGTTCACTGTGACTTCACTGCACGGTGTTGGCATATGTTATTAATCATGGAATAGTCAGTAGGCTAGCTACAGTGTGTTTGTAAATAGACCTAAAACTTTAGATTTTTAGGTGTTATTAGTGTAATTAAACAAAAAGTTCATGTTAACAAACAATCTTGAGCTCTTTCACGCCATGAAAAGGATTTACGGTGAGGTTAATGGCCCTTTAACTTAAGTCATATTTAATTAGAATTAAGAGTAGTCATCAATGTTTCCAGTTCTTCTCAGTCACATTCCCCAAAAAATATATAAATCATCAACATAGCGGGCCCAAAGTTCTATTTTCAATGTTTGTTATGACATAACTTCTCCAAACACTATGGAATAAATGCTGTGGCTTTCAACAAGTCCAAAAGGATGCTATATTAAGCATTATTCTTGATGGATAAGTATACTCTCCAGATCACTACTGTTGATGACCCAATCCCGTTAAAACACAGAGATTGGTAAAACATCACACTATGTGATTTATGTAGTTTTCTACATCATATCAAGTACAAAGCTGATTTGTTAACAAAGTAATATCCTTCAGAAACACAGTGATATTAAACCCATGTGTAAAGCTTCACTTGCGAAGCCTTGCAAAGCGAGGTGAGCTTTGTATGGTGCACAACTTAGGCTGGATGAGAGTGAAGCGAGGTCGCAACCGCGAGCCATGTACAGTGCACAGCTTAAGCTGGATGAGTGCAGAAGACGCTCATCTGTGAAGCCTCACGAAGCGAGACGTGTATGGCGCAGGACTTAGGCTGGATGAGCGCCAAAGGCACTCATCTGTGATGCCTTGCAAAGTGAGGCGAGCCATGTACGGCGCAGAACTTAGGCTGGATGACCCCCGAAGGCACTCATCTGAGAAGCCTCATGACGCGAGGCGAGCCATTATAAGCACGCGGGACTTAGGCTGCATTGTGAGGGGCGCAACTGCGAGCCAAGCGAGCTACCGTAAAAACCCTAATAACCCCCCAAAAAATTAACAAATATAATAACACACTCACAGACAGGACAGGCGGAGAGCCAGAAAGCCTGGGAGTAAGGTTACAAACGATTTGGAGCAATGTTTTGGGTTTTTTGTCAATCCAAAATCGGGTAAGCGAGGAAAAAAATGGCGGACGAAAAACGTAAGAAAATTTAGAAAGTGCATGAAAACGAGGCTGAGCAAACTGGGACTTAGAGAAGGTGCTCATTGTGAGCCACAAGATGAGCTGGAGAGGCTTGTAATGAGCGCCAAAGGCATGGGGCTCACAATGAGCGACGAAGGGGATCAGTGCAAAGCAGGAAAGTTGAAGTACATGGGG
The DNA here is from genome assembly GCA_027410445.1 of Discoglossus pictus. NCBI lineage: Eukaryota > Metazoa > Chordata > Amphibia > Anura > Alytidae > Discoglossus > Discoglossus pictus. The sequence continues at coordinate 162,157,942 of CM050169.1, forward strand.
GAGAGGCTTGCAATGGACCAAAAGCCTCACATTGTGTGGCAAACAGCATTGCCAGTCTTACGGTGGCCACCGTAGACACAGCTTCATTTCCTGATTCACAATATTACAGCGGAGGGATGCTGAACAGCGGTTCCCGGTCGTGATTCAATCCTTTGCCATCCTGGCTCTGCTTACAATCGATTAAGATAAGGATACCACACACCTCTTATTTAAAGACTCTAGTATCTAAAAAAAATTATATTGCATGTAAATTATGAGTAAAGGTTATATGGTATTAAGTTTATAGAGAACTGTTAATCTAACTGTTTTTCAATAACATTTATATTTGTTTCTTATCTACATTTATATATATAATAACTCTGTTCTTTTTTGGGGGGTGATGTATTCAGCTAGAGATAGAATAGTTAGTTTCCAATTAGTAGTTGTAACGGGTAAATGGTGGGCCCCCAGAACCAACACTGCAATAGGACCTTACTCACTAGCATAGCATAGTTAGCAGCACTTATAGCAGGGGTAAGTGGTGGGTCCCCAGCTCCACCATAATAGTTAGTCAGGGATCATCCCCATTTCTTTAATTGAATTCTTCTAAATTTTTCTCAATTTAATACAATTGCAGAAATCTTTATTACTTTATTATCACTTACGGTATATTTATAATTATTATCTTGCACAAGCACTTGAATTTTCACAGTTTTAGCTGTGTTCTTCCTCCCAAAAAGTGACAGAGGTAACTTAATATTTATTGGGAAACCTCAAGTTAGAACTATATGTAATAAACACTAAGATATTGAGGAAAAAGATATAGCAAAGATAATTATATCTAAATTGGAAAAAAAACCTATAAACACAGTTAGATTTAACATTATAAAAATTTGTTCAGGAAAAAGCATATTGTCTCATAGGAATTTTAATTATGTTTAAAAAAAAATTCTAACACATCAATAAAAATTAGAAGTCTTAAATGATTGCTTTATGTATCTAATTTAGTAAATAGTGGAGTTTCCTGGATGAAAAAGAGTGTCTTTTCTCTTTCTTTTCTTGAATAAAATGTTTTAATTACATCCTTCCAGAGTTAGGCCTTTATTTGTTTAGAGGAATATTGATAATAGGATAAACATTTGATTATTGGAGCCTTGGTAAAAACTCCCATAATATTTTTTCTTCCTTAATATTTATTTTTATTTTCTATTTGATGCAACATTCCATGCACCAACATGGAATATATTTATGGACTGACTTTTGAGAATGATGAAGTTATACTACTACAATGCAAGTTGAAAGAACATTCTGGGGACAATTCAGAGGCAAGGTAAAGTACTGTATCAAGCTGCACATATAAATAGATAATATTTGATTATTTATTTTTTTTAACATGAACTCTGCCCTATTAATTTTAACTACAGCTCTGTTTTAGGATTTCATTAAAAGTCTCTAAATAATATGTATTATTTTCTATTTACTTGGATTTATATTACCGACAAAAGATAATAACCAACAAGAGAAGTTAAAATAGAATGACACAAAATAAATGATACAGCATAAAATAGAATGATACAATATAAATATTTGCAGATATTCTTTACATGGATTAAAGTTCTGACATGGAAAGAAAGAAGCCTGTGAAACTTACTGACTTGCACCTGGAGCTATCTAGCTCTAAAGGGTGTACGAGCCTGCTTAAAGGAGACTTTGAGTCTGAATATCAGTGTTGTCTACGGCAATTCTATAAAATGGTACCCAATAACTTGAACATAACACATTAGTCCTAACATCATGCCTTATCCCTATCTAAGGATGGTTAAACTGGGGAATTCTCTACTGAAGGAGGTGGTGACAGTGGGTTTGATAGACAACTTTAAAAAGGTATTGTACATATTTTAAAGTAAAAAGGGCATTCAGGATTATCCTGGATAATTAGAGAGAGAGTATTGATCCAGGGAGAAATCTGATCGCCAGTATCTGTGGTCAGGAGAGAATTTGATAATTTTCCCCTTGTGAGAAAATTGGCAACGTTTCACTAGGATTTTTCTTCTGTTTACCTTCCTCTGAATCAATTAACAATTAATCTGCATATTGCAGATCAGAGGAAATTTAAAAAGGTTGAAATTGATAGACTAAAAGTTTTTTTTTTTACTTCAATTACTTCGTAACCATGTAGCTATGTAATATCTATATAAACCTCTTGGAAGGGAATGGGTTAAATAATAATACAAACTAAGGAAGGGGGTTTATGATTCCTCTGTCTATGACTCATTACTCGCTATGAGCCAGGAGCTGTGATTTCCCTCTTTATACCCACTACCCCTATGAGTGTGGGTATCCCCCGGCTTTTCCACTTAATACACTCTAGCCCCTGTGAGCCAGAAGATTCCTTAATTGAAGTATTACCATGGTGCTCAAGTTTTCTTTGAAGAACAGTGTGTTTTTTAGGCAGAGGCCCATTTCCACATGCTGAAGATGAGCACCAAGGGCATCAAACAAGACAGAATATAGACCCCTATAGTGCTTAGGATCCATGGGAGTCCAATATGGAGCTCTGTAAGTGTAGGAAGTGTGCCATGAGGGTCATTGGAGAGCCCCATGGAATGGGGGTTAACTTTAGGTGCCACAGATCCTTGAGGACCCCATGGCTATAGCTTAGTGTACTATAGGGGTTCCTTGTAACCCAATGGAATAGAGGTTAATATTAGATGCCATAAGGGTCCATAAGGGCCTTTGTGGTATAGTGGTTAATATTTGGTGTCATGGTAATCCATTATTTTTTTCAGTCCATGTAACAACTACACTACCAATATACTGTAAAAGGTTGTATAATGAGTATACACTGTAGCGCACAGTACATTAAAATGATAAAGTCCACTGTCACAAATTCCAGATGCACATAGACACTGTAGATTTTCCCTCCATCTTCATGCTCACTAGTTTTCCCTATTTTTTTGTACTAATCTTTGTAATTGTGGAAACCCATCCTGTATTACTCATCTAAAGATTAATGTATTACACAATATCATACTTATGGTGAATATAAGTAGAATATATACTTTATTATAAAATAATGTTTGCACAGCGTGGGGTTTTTATACTTGAACTTGACAGTAGATTCTACAATGTCACCAGAGAAGTAAGCAATCATGTGACCTAAGCACCCAAAAGTATAGGAAAGCTTAAATTTAGACCTATGAAGATAAAATTAAATTTTACACTTTTGTGGATATCCTGGCTCATAGTAGCAGGTGGGTATGACGGGGGAATCCCCAGGGAAACCCTGGGCTCATAGCTGGTATCAGGTATTGAGGTAGGATCTCAGGGATCCACTGGCACAAGGGATAATTAGTACTGAGGGGAATCCCGGTGAACCACTGGTTCGTTGGAAGTAGCAGTATTAACCCCTTAATTGTGTCAGATTTGAGCAATGAAGCCTCACATGCCACGCACTTAAGGCATTGGCTTGTTCATAGTAATGAAGTTGAAGCATCCAGGCTTCTCAAAACATTTGTTGTGCCTTTGCAAGGGTTAAACATACCCACAGGCTTTTTTAAAATTTAAGACACTCAAAAAACCTCAGTGAGAAAGGATATCAATATGAGATGCATGTGATAGTGATTTTTTAAATACTTATTGGACAGGTACTCAAGACTTATGATATTACAGACATTTCAAAAACTCAGATATCTGTTCTGTGACATTAGATTTAGGTGTGTGGTGTGATAGCTTGTTGGTAATTTACTAGTGACCTTCACTCAGCTAAGTTTTTAATGGAGCCATTGAATGGAAGCCTTTGTCTAACCTAACCCCAAAGCTCCCGATTTAAAATTAGGTTAGGAGTACCAATTCATGGAGACAGCCAGGATCTCTGCTATAGATATGTAAAAAATCTTTTGCAGCTTTATTCATTTTCCCATTGTTCTCACTGCTGAATTTCGGTACCGATTGAATGGCGTATTTTTATAAACTAATAATTTCCTAATCGCAGGGCACTTTTTATGGACAATCAATATTTCTAGAAAAGTATTGTTACAAAAACATTTTAGCCAGTGTCCAAATAGGCATGCTTTTTTACAAGTCATTGATTTAAAAAGTAAGTTTTTTTTATCTGTCTTTATATCCACTGTGACTTTTACCTACAATACTGTATATTACACAAACTGCAATGGCAAGAGGGGTTACCTATTCACCCTAGAAAGTAGTTGGGATGACAACCCTGACAACAACCTGTTATAAAGAACAGTGTGACCTGCTTCACTTTCTTCCCCAAAGTAGCCTAGTCCAGTCCTAGTCCAGGAATGTGTTCCCTGGGTTACAAGAAGATGAGCATGACACAACTGGGCTTTGTTGTTTCCAACCTGGTGCTACCACTGTGATAACAATGTTTCCCCTGTTTGGACTGTCTACGATCTGGAGCCCCTCATCCCCAGTGCATACCCCTTGTGCCTGTGTGTTTTGAACATTGTGTGGATAACAGCTTGTTATACTGAGTATATGAATGTTAAACATGCCTGACATTGGCATACATTTTTTATATATAGTTTTGTATTTCATGTGCTGTGATCCAATTATTGAAGACCTCCTGTGCAGTGATTAGGTTAGCTGGCCTTCCTATCTTAATTAAATCACCTTTTTTTAGTCTGCACCCAGAATAATTGAATTATAGGGACCTTTTTCTCTCTCATATATATAAGTACCTCTGTGTTTTAATAAAGTGCATTACTCCTTTTGAAAGCATAAAAGTGTGTCAGCTGTATTGAGTGGTGGGATAGAGCTTTTAGTCATGTTGCACTAATCCAGCCATCCATGAATCCTGCATCTATGGTCCAGGACTGTATCTCTGCTCCACTGATCCTGAAGCAAGCCTTCTTCCAGGGATTCCGTAGCACTAATACAAAGAAAGCCACAGGGGAGAGGACCTAACCTGTGGAAACCATTCATTGGCTGCTCCAGCTGGTCCCTCCTCATGACAGTAATAATGCATGGGTATATGTTGGTGCAATGGAAAATTAATTTAGACTCCATATACAAAAATAAGGAAGTGTAGGTTATTGGGAAATCCCACAAAGAAGTATCTTTTGAAACTAACACTCCCAAATAATTCAAATCTAGCATTATATGTGCTACTTGTAATTTCCTTAGGAGTGTTGGATTTTGATTTTGATTGCTAATCACAGGTAAGCAAATGATCAGAGAATATCTGCATGTGTTCAGTATGTTCCTCCACCTAATCTACCTGTCCCAAAATGTAATAGAATGATATACCATGTAAACTGTTTATTATGTAGTGTTTTTTGTTTAATTGGCTGATTGTTACAAAGGAAATGCTAAGTGGTTACTTTACCCCTATTTTTGTACATTTAAATATAAGTATATTTTACCAGACCTGAAACTGTTTGAACTTATATGGTCCCAACTCAAATGGCATCCGATATACGAAGCCAAACGAAACGACTTGAAAGGAGTTGATAAGTGGGATATGTAATTTCTAATTAGTCACACCTGCAGTAATCATTTAAACTACCTGTGCAAAGTTAGAGTTGTAGTACAGATAAATGGCAATGCTACAGAGATAATCCAACATCAGTTTCCTGCTTTGTACAAATAAAACCAAATACTGTCATGTTGTACATTTTACACAAATTTAATATAATTGAAAATATTTTTTTTAATTTCTGTTCTCTGATTTAAAACCACTTAAATCCTTGCACCAATATTGAGTTTACTGTTACAAATTGTGGTCTTTTTTACACAGTGTTATCTAAAGTCATGTATAAGTAGATTTGCTCTTATACATATTAAACATATCAGACGGGAAATTAAACGTTTTGTTAAAGTAGAATTTGTTTATTTTCCCGGTATAATGAAGAGCAGTTAAAAAAAATTCTTGATGTCTAAACCTTCTTTCGGTTGTAAATTGCAAGCCCTGATCACTGTGTCAAAAGTAGTAAATACAAAAGAGAAATTGAAGAAGGCAAAGCAAGAAATGCCCAAATTTGGCCTGCATAGAGAAGGCCTATACAAGTCCATATATGATAATTGGAACTGGAGATCACTGAGATTAACTGTGCAGTATGACATGTTTATTGTTTGATTATCGTCAGGATGAGTGTAGTAGAAACTTCATTAAATGTTATAAATGTTATAATAAATTTCAGAGCACAGAAAAAACTTTAATAAACCATGAGTAATAACATATTTTATCATCCTAATTATTCCACTGTAATTTACCTGCCTAATACATTGCAATGACATATATAACATTGGAGTTCAATACTGTGCCAGTACAAATCCTACAGTAACCATGTTTGGATTTAAAAATAATTTCACACAATCATGTGCTAACTTTGGTTAAAATTCTCTGTCAGTCATGTTTGTTTGAATAGGTTTCCAAAATGTATCCTCACTACCATGTGGTTTTTATGTAATTTTAAATGACCACAAAAGACACCTATAAGTGAAAAAGTGTTTTAATTTTGAAAACTGATAAAGAATTGGCGGACCTATGAACAGTTGAAATTTGCCTGTTTCAGTGAGTTAACTGTGTCTGAATTAGTAATGAGCTCTGTACCGAGCGGAATAATGATTAATTAATTATTCAGGTGCAGAAATTTTCAATGAGTGAACAAGGATGTGACTGACTCTTGTTAACTACTTAGATATGTTCTAGCAGCACAAGTCATAGCTGAGCATTATCTCAGTCAGTAGAGCATTTGTCTCTGAAGCCAAAGGTTGGGAGATGATTCTACCCAAAGGCTAAGCTTCTTTACTTTTAAAAAAATCAGACATATATATATTTAAATAGGTAATATAATAAAACATATGTCAGCATGGGGTACTGTTGTCTTGTGTTTTTTATATATATTGTAAATAAATAGCTCACAGTTCACTTAATTATTCAATAGAAATATATAAAGCTAAAAAAATTAATTTAGTTGAGCTTTTACACAGAGTTTTTAAAGCAGATCGTGTGTTGGTCTAGTGTAAAGTGAGTTTCAAAAAATGTTTTCATTAGTAAGTCATTGATTTCTAATCAATGACTTCTTTGTGTTTTTTTTTATTAAATAATGCATTTATTAACATATATATATATATATATATATATATATATATATATATATATATACTGTATATATTACATGTTTTAATAAAAAAATATGTTTATTTCCACTGTTCCAATCCCTAATACAGTGATGGGTAAATCCCTAATACAATGTGTTGCAGTTACAGACTTCAGTCTCATTATTTATTCATGCTCTTGTGGAACAGCTTCAAAGGCTAAACTAAACTGACAATATCTAAGCCAATTATTGATCAATTTTAAAAATGTAAACAAATTATTTTACATAATGGTGGCACAGAGCACATATGGGGACTTTTGTGGTCCTGATGCTTCCTCTGTACCTAAATAAGAACAATGAATTCTAATGTTAGTGAGTGGCACATCTGATGAAAAAGAATAAAATGTTAGCAATGTTCCATAAATGTGGTTTCTTATGAAGTAAACTTTACTCTTGAAACATTTATTCTCCTCGTTGGTAACTTTGGCATCTGGCAAATATCTTCTGATTATTTTTGAGGTTATAAAAGTATGTTATGATGTTTTTTTTATTTTAGTTACTGTGATCAATTTCCAATAACTATATAAAGGAGACAGTACTGTTATGTTATGTGAATTAATGATAAAGCGTCACAAATTATAATGATAAGATTACCTTACAGATTCATTTTTATTTTTAAAGGGTTAATCAAAAATAAAATGCATGCTCTTTGCAGGATCAATCAGACTGGCCATGATGCTGTAATAAATTGATTCATCTGGGATAGTGGAAGCTAAAACTGCCAGTGCTTACAACTGGACTAATGGAAAATACATCAGTTTATTAGGACACACCTTCTTAGAAAAGTAGCAAAATCTGCTGAGAAAGAAATGTTAAACCACAGTGTCAAGAATATTTGCATAAATGTGCATAAATGTAAAAAAAAATGTTTTCTTGCTTTCTAATTTTCTTTCCTATTATCAAGCTTAGTTATTTAAAATACAAAACTACAAAGTGACCACAGTGGTCCTTTAAGTGACAGCTAAGCATCAGGCTGGATGAAAAAGTAGGCATTTTCTATAATTAAATTATTTTTTGTAATAACATTGTTTTGTTTAGCGCTGGCTATTCTTGTGCTCTTTTACTACTCATGCATGATCTAACACTGTGAGTATTGGATGGTTTGCAACCATGAGAGCTAAATGAGCTTCATAAAAGTGTGTATTAATATAGAATAATGATATTTGAGAGAAAGTAGGTATTTAAAAATAATGTCCTGGGAAAAATTAAAGCTTAATTTTGAATTGATTTCAGTTAGACTTGTACAAGCTATGTACTTGTTGAATACGAAAACAGGTTTTAGTTTTGGCCCTTAGACAGTTTGAAGGGGTCAAAATGACCCAAGATGCAGCATAACTGGTATTGAGTAAGCTATGTTTTGCAATTACAGTCTAAACCCATCACAAACCTTTGAGATAAATACATTTTAGGTTCACCTTGGGGGTTGTTTCTAAATTAGATCCTTTCATAAACTTCTCTATGCTCACAAGGGATTTTCGAATTGTTGGAACTCACTGTGAACTTGCTATTTATTAGATATGAGGATTATGATAAATTGTCTGTTCTCATAACTACACCTAATACAATTTAGAGGTGGCCTATAAATGCATTCCTTGTATCAACACAATATTTTCATGGGTGAAATTTACTAAGCATCTTCTTACCTGAGATGAGGGGGGAATGGCTTTGGTTTAAATTGTTTTCATAGAAAATAGTACGTACATTTGAAATGTGCTTAAGAGAGTACATTCCCACCAATGTCAGTATGACAACTCTTAGTCATTATTACAAAACATATTCAGTACATTCTTATTCACTGGACCAAATGGAAAGAACAGTGCACAAAAGCAAATCTGCCAGGAGACGGCCGCCCACCAACACTCACGGACCGGGCAAGGAGGGCATTAATCAGAGGGCCAGCACAGAGACCTAAGGTAACCCTGGAGGAGCTGCAGAGTTCCACAGCAGAGACTGGAGTATCTATACATAGGACGGCAATAAGCCGTACGCGCCATAGAGTTGGGCTTTATGGCAGAGTGGCCAGAAGAAAGCCATTACTTCAAAAAACAAAATGGCACGTTTTGAGATTGTGAAAAAGGCATGTGGGATACTCCCAAAATGAATGGAGGAAGGTGCTCAGGTCTGATGAGACTAAAATTGAACTTTTCGGCCATCAAAGAAAACGCTATGTCTGGCGCAAATCCAACACATCACATAACCCAAAGAACACCATCCCCACAGTGAAACATGGTAGTTGCAGCATCATGCTGTGGGGATGTTTTTCAGCAGACAGGACTGGGAAACTGGTCAGAGTTGAAGGAAAGATGGATGGTGCTAAATACAGGGATATTCTTGAGATAAACCTGTTCCACTCTGTGCGTGATTTGAGGCTAGGACGGAGGATCACCTTCCACCTGGACAATGACCCCAAACACACTGCTGAAGCATCACTTGAGTGGCTTAAGGATAAACATGTAAATGTGTTGGAATGGCCAAATCAAAGCCCAGACCTGAATCCAGTGGAAAATCTGTGGTCAGACTTAAAGATTGCTGATCACAAGTGTAAACCATCCAACTTGAAGGAGCTAGAGCAGTTTTGCAACGAGGAATGGGAAAAAATCCCAGTGGTAAGATGTGGCAAGTTCATAGAGACTTATCCAAAGTGACTTGGAGCTGTGACTGCAGCAAAAGGCGGCTCTACAAAGTATTGACTTTAGGGGATGAATAGTTATGCACATTGACTTTTTCTGTTGTTTTGACTTATTTGTTGTTTGATTCACAATAATAAAAAAAAAACATCTTCAAAGTTGTGGGCATGTTCTGTAAATTAAATGATGCAAATCTTCAAACAATCCATGTTAATTCCAGGTTGTGAGGCAACAAAACACGAAAAAGGGGGTGAATACTTTTGCAAGGCACTGTATCTATGAAATTCGGATTTAAATTATATTGTTCTATATTTTGCCTCTAATAACTCCAGTATGCATGCAAAAAAAAGTGAGAAAAAAAACTATCTGTCCTTAAGATGTTGGTATTGTTAATTTTTAAAACATTTAAAGGATTTTCTAAATGTCCTTCTTTTTAACTTTTTTCTAATCTAATACATACTGCTTATATCAGAGACATATATTACATTGAGTCATTTAAAATAACATTTGATTTCCACACCCCCAGAGCTGCTTACATGGGGCCTCATTCATTTGCGACGTTTTTGAGCTGCGGGCCACAAGCTACTTAGCTATTCAGTTGGCTTACGTCTGCTGCCTGCGATAGGGTTACGAACCTCGAGCTTCGATACTGTGCGATTTGCTCAATCAAAGCTTACTTCTGTTAAAGCCTTTGATCTCTTGCAACCGCAAGAGTTGTACCCACCAGAAATCCTTATTCACTTTTCAATTGCTAAGATTTACCCTCCATCAAGCCCGTAAATGGCTAAACGCTAACCACAGCTTACTTACAGCAAAGAGGTCCCGCAATGGTCTTACTTACAAAATGTAGCACTAATTAAGCAAATAAAAAGGACATCCTGTACTTTTATTAGAAGTGATTTTAGGTCTTAGAATTAATAGCATAACATTCCCACACTCTCGAATCGGCATAAGTCTATAATTTTTTTCATGTTCAATTTTCGTCTTCTATCCATCATGTAAGTCCTATGGGCTTGGAGCTTGAAGTGCAATGTCAGACCCGCAACGACTACTAGATTAGCCTCCGTCAAGCCCATAAATGGCTAAAATCAAACCACAGGTTACTTGGGCCACGGAGGTGTCGCAAAGGACTTACTTACAAATCGTAGCACTAATTAAGCAAATAAAAAAGCCATCCTGTACTTTTATTAAAAGTGAAAGTGATGTTTGGTCTTAGAATTGATAGCACAACATTTTCAAGGTCGCAAATCATCCAAAAAACCCCCATCATGTAAACTCCTGCAGGCTTGGAGGTCATTCACCCTCCAAGCCCAAACGGGCTTGAATAGAGAGATACAGGCTTGGAGGTAATTCAAGCCCGTAGGACTTTGGACGGAAATTAAACATGAAATAAAGTATCTGATTTTGGCAATGTGCAAGCTTGAGAATGTTTTCCCTTAATCTTCATGTGTTCCCCAACATTTACAGTGCTTTACAGTGCTGGATTGAATATATATTTGCATTTTCAATGTTTCGAGTTTGCGGGCTTCAACCTCCAAGCCTGTATGGGTTTGAATAACGATTTACGAGCTTGGAGGTCATTCAAGTCTGGAGGACTGGACAGTAATTAAACGTGAAATTAAGTACTGGATATTGGCGATATGCAAGCTTGAGAATGTTTTGCTATTAATCATCATGTCCCCCATTGTGTTCCCCATCATTTACATTGCTTTACAGTGCTGGACTGAATTTATATTTACATTTACATTTATACTAGTTTACGGGCTTGAAACAAGAGTTACGGGCTTGTGGCAAATGCTTATGGCCGATTGCATGGTTTGTGATTAGCGGGAAAGGGGATGTCATTGTGGTGCCAGCCAATTGAATAGCAGCTTAAACGTAGCGCTACGCGGGGCCGTAACCCGATCACAAGGAATTGCAGACTTGCGGGCGAGTTACGGCCCCGAATTGAATGAGGCCCATGGGCACAGAGTACCTACCAATAGAAACATTTAATTGGGAATGGTTATTAACCCTATACTAACCCCCAAGCCAAGCTCAGCAAAATGCAGAGATCTACATAGCAAAGCCTCAAATGCTCTTTACTTCCTTGTGTAGGGAAAAACAAGACTACACATTCCATGATGCTTTGCTGCATAAACTGCCATTACAGATTAAAACAATGTTATAGCTGCTTGTGATTGGCAAAATAAATTAAGAATTTTATGTTAATTTTAGCTTGGATTTTAAGGGTTGTTACCTCTCAAAATCAACTTCTAGCAAGAGATTTAGCAAAATTTAGGGTAAGTTTAATGTTTACTTTGGTATTTCTTCAAGCACATTTTTTTTTTCATACACTACTAATTCTCCTCTATCAGATAGACTCATAATCCATGAAACTTAAATATGTTTTCAAATATATACTCCATCTTAGTTAAGGGGTCTCTTTCACTTAAAAGAAAATTACTTTTTGCTGATACCTCTCTATAAAACACTCATTTTGTACTCCCTCTCAAAGTGACAAGTAATATAGTAGAATAAAGAAGATTTTATTAAACAATTATGGTAGATTAAACTGGTGCTGGACAGCTCAGTCCAATGTGGGTCACCAAAAAAAATTCTGGATCTCTCATCGACTCAATTTCACATTGATCTACCTGTATTTAAGCAAATATGTATTGGAATCCAGGCATGTTGGAGCACAGGATTAAATTACCAATATTAGTGCTAGTGTACTTGTGGTCAAAGTTTATTTATTATATTGAATATATTTGCAAAAGCAATTTGTAATAAAGTTACTCTTTAAGAGCAAAATAAATTAAATTATGTAAAGATACATAAGGAAACAGAAGATACATAATTAATCAACTTTTAAAATAAAATGAGCTGAGCTACAGTATTTTTCAACATGTACTGTAAATTGGCAATTAATATGATAGAAGTGTTCATTGTCTTGATGTAACACTAATTTAAAAAAACTTCTTAATATATTTTCTGGAAAAAAAAAATGTATTTTGAACAGAAATTGCCAAAAAGATTATTTTAGAATATATATGTTAATTGATTTAAATGATATAACAACATCTATAAATATTTTATTTTATTTTCCTAAATATTTGTAGATGTAATACATGTATCCATAGGCTATTATCCTCTGTTCAGCAAAACAACAAATATATTATATTTTAATGGTCATTAATGCACAAATTAAAGAGAATGAAGTCAATGTAAACTGCAGGAGCATAATAGTCTAAGCAAACTCCTGTAGTGCCATAAAATTAAAGACTTTATCATGAAACAAGTCTATTTCAAATTCATTTTAAACATAATTAAATAAGCTTGAAGTTGTAATTGAATTAGTTGGGAAATAATTGATAATGCTTAGATTAAATGATGATATATCTTATTTTGGAAGCAGTATTTTTTTGTCGTTTCTTACCACTCATAATTAATTTCTGGTAACTAAAAAGTAAAACTGTATATCTTCAAAAGTATAGTAGAGGAATAGTAGAGCAGGAAATAATATAACTTGTGGTAACATATTCCTTAGAATAGATTATTCTGCGGTGTTATGTGTATAGAGATGTTTAATCTGACAATTGATCAGTATACTGTTTTATTAATTTTGGGTTCCGTGGAACTTCTGTTTTAAGTAATCCCAAAGGATGCCCGCAAGGAACAAAATAGCCTCAACACCACTCTTCACTGAAGGGCCATTAATATCTTTAATTTAATTAAATAAATTATATATACTACTATATATATACTACCACCAATGTTTAATCCCTACTGAGTTTTGGTAATGAAGAGGGACTTATTTTAACGTTGCTGCACTGTACAACAATGAGAAAGCAGTATACTCAAATGCCAGTGGGAAATAGTTTGTAAACCAGGGAGTATTTTTAATGTTGGTGAACTGAATATTACGTTTTTAATAATAATAACATTATTTATAATTCCATTTAAATGTATAAAGGATTGGCCATTGCAGTGGCATTTAAAAAAAATACATGTGATTTTAATAATGATAACGTATATAATTGGTGTGTAATAAAAATAAATAGCTAAGGCTACAAGCCATTTTTCTACTAATGAACAACTATCACCTCCCAGTAATCAAAATATCATAGGGAGAAAGGAAGGCCGGTATGATGATAATATCAGGAAAAGAGGAAGAAAAATTAATTAGGATGATAATAATAATGTTTCATATTAGATATGATTCCAATAGGTACATAAGTACATTGCTCTGAGGAAAGATTACAATTCCAGATTATTTTATGTATAATGAGGGAGAAAGTATTTGTCAAGCATATATGAAAATATGTGCCGGATAGTAACACTGTTGATGCAGGAAAAATCGACATAGATGTCTCATAAACAAAGTACCAGGGTTGGAGCAACTGCCGGTGCTGAAGGTGCTATGCACCGTGACTCCCTACTTCAGCAAATAGATGCATCGGCAGGGAAGCAGCATGAGAGGTGGTATCATTTTTAATTTTTCTCTCCCTCCCCCACCTCACTCCCTTGTGTCTCCACCTCCCTGTGTCTCTCCCACAATTCCCTCTCCTGTGTCTCCCTCCCTCACCTATGTCTCTCCCCCCCTTTCCTCCCCTGTGTCTCTCCCCCTTCCCTGTGTTTCTTTCTCCTGCTCCCCTTCTCTGTGTCTCTTCCCCCCTTCCTTACACTCTGTTTCTCCCCCCCTCCACTGTGTCTCTTCCCCTCCCATGTCTCTTACTCCCCTCCCCTCCCCTGTGTCTCTTCCCCGTGTCTCTCCCCCTCCCTTCCCCTGTGTCTCTCCCCCCTTCCCTGTGTTTATTTCTTCCTCTCCCCTGCCTTGTGTCTCTTCCCCCCTTCCCTCCCCTGTGTCTCTTCCGCCCCTTCCCTCCCTGTGTCTATTCCCCCCTTCCCTCCCCTGTGTCTCTTCCCTCCCTCAGCTGTGTCTCTTCCCCTCTAGTGTCTCCCCCCCCCTCCCATCCCCTGTGTCTCTCCCCTGTGTCTCTTCTACCTCTCCCCTCCCCTGTGTCTCTTACCCCTATTCCCTCCCCTGGGAATGTGTCTTGGTTAGGTAGAAACCTGCTTGTATGCTAGTTAAGTTCCATGAGTCTAACTTATGGCACCTCAACGCAAATCTTTCTTTGTAATGCACACCAGAAATGTATCAGAAATGTAAGTAATAGTCGAGAGGTTCCAGAAATAGATTGAGAAGAAGCAGAAGAATAGAGGAACATGCATTATTGTGTCCTACATCATTATCACTAGCTAAGGTTTCATGAAAAGTGTTTAATTATAGAGAAAGAGGGGGAGAAGGAAGTTAAAGACACAATACAGAAGGAAGATTGATAGAAATGAACCTGAGAGACATAAGGCTGGAGACTAGTAATCCACACAGGAGAGTATGGTCCAGGTGGCCACAATGCTAGAGACTGACAAAGTATTAACATATCTCTAAAAATGAGTGTGTTTATCCATTATTCTTGAGGACCTCAACATCTCATTTATTGATTGAAAGTGCTCTGTGCATCCAAAAATGAACAAGTATTCAGATTCTATCACATGTTGGACAGACACTGTTGGTGATGTGTAGATCACGCTTTCTTCCAGACTCAGCAGTATGCCTCACTTGGCAGCCGTTGTTAATGAGGCTGTGCCTTGCTGCATGGCTCAGTGCAAGGGTTTCCCAGGTGACAGTGTTGATCTTGAGGTACTTCAAGGAGGCCTTTAGCATGTCCTTCAAGTGCTCCTTTTCTTCCTCCATTGAAGTAATTTCCCTGAGAGCTTTGTAGAAGACCTATTTGGGGACGTGCTTATTTGTGCAAATTCTAGTTTGGGCTTTCATCAGCAGTGTATAAACTGATGGCAGGCTGGCTCTGGAAAGGACTTCAGTATCTGGAACCTGCCATCTGCCATCTCAGAAACTTCCGTAGATGGAACATATGGAAGTCATTCAGTCGTCATGCATGAGTCCGATAGACTGGCCATGTCTCGCAGGCATACAGCAGAGTTGGATTTACCACTGCTCAGTAAACCTTCAGCTTCAATGGTTGCCCACTGTCTGGAGTCTCTCTTCATTTATAGTGATGGTTGGTTTTGTATGAAGAGTGGGGAGTTGGCTGTCGCATGACCTCAGTCTTCTTGATGTTAATGGTGGGAACAAAGTTGCTGCATGCAGATGAAAACTTATACATTCTGGCTTTCATCTTTTGCTCTGTACTATCATTCTGAGCACAATTGTCAGCAAAGAGGAAGTCTTGTGGCACAGTTTCCTTCCCTTTGGTCACTGAACTCAGTTGCCTCAAATTGAAGAATTGTCTGTCAGTTCTGTATATCAGGCTTTGTTCTTCAGTGCAGTGCTGTACAGAATTGACCTGAATGGCAAACAATTTAATGCTAAACGACATGGATGCTAGAACCCTCCCTTGCTATTACGCTGTTAGTGACTGAGAAAGCCTCAGATGTTTCACTGTCATACAGGACACAAGCCATCATACCATAATGAAGTTGTCATACTATTAGTATGAATCTCTCAGGAAAGATGAATTTCAACATGATCCTACTCAGTACCTGGTGGCTGACAGATTCAAATGCTTTTGTTAAAGTCCACAAATGTAGAGTTTACATTTGTACTATTGTCACTGCTCCTGCAGCTTATGAACAGCGTAGATCACAAGTCCCTTGTGGAAGCCACACTGTATTTCTGGCAGTAAGCCCTGCTCCAGGTGAGTGACCAGACATTAAGCAGAACTCATGCAAGAACTTTCCACGTTAACAAGAGCAGCGAGAGGATCTATACAGGAAGCATCTTAATAGCAGTGATGACCTTTTTGTATCCAATGACCTGGAGCCAGACATCTTGGAGAGCAAAGAGAGATGGGCCGTAGAATGCCTTGCTGATAATAAGGCTGCATGAGTTGATGAAGTCCAAATTGAACTATTCAAAACTCTACAACATGATGTTGTGAAAGTGTTGATTGCCTTATGCCAACAAATTTGGAAACCTCAACAATGGCCAATAGAATGGAAAAAGGTCAGTCTACATCCCAGTGCTCCAGTCATCGAACAATTTCACTAATTTCACATGACAGCAAGGTAATGCTTAAGATCCTGCAAGCACAACTTCAACAATATATGGTCCGGGAACTACCAGATGACCAAGCCAGGTTCCGCAGAGGAAGAGGCACAAGGGATCAAACTGCCAATGCCCAATAATAGAGCAAGAAAGTTCCAGAAAAACATTTACTTCTGTTTTATAGACTACTCTAAAGCCTTTGACTGTGTGGATCACAACAAAATATGGCAAGTTCTTAAAAAGATGGGAGCACCTGATCATCTCACCCGCCTCCTAAAGAATCTGTATGTGGACCAATAAGCCACAGTCAGAAAGGTGTGCGACAAGGTTGTATATTGTCACCTTATTTATTTAACTTATACGCAGTGTATATCATACGTAAAGGCTGGATGAATCCAAAGTTGGAATCAATATTGCTGGAAGAAATATGAGCAACCTCAGATACAAGAATGATACTACTCTGTTGACTGAAAGTGAGGAGTACCTAAAGGAGGTTAAAAGAAGAGAGTGCAAAATCTGGCCTGCTGCTCAACATATGATGATAATGGCAAACTGCAATCTCACTTCCGGTCATAAAGATGGGGAAGAAGTGGAGGCAGTGACAGATTTTATTTTCCTGGGATCCAAGATCTCTTCAGATGCTGACTGTGGCCATAAAATTAAAATATTTTTGCTTCTAGGGAGGAAAGCTATGGCAAGCTTGGACAAGCTTGTAAAAAGATATTACATTATCAACAAAGATTTGCGTAGTAAAAAGTATGGTATTCCCAGCTGTAAAATACGGATGTAAGAGCTGAGCACCATAGAATTAATGCATTTAAATTGTGATGTTGGAGAATACTGCTTAGAGTCCCTTGGATTGAAAGAAGATCCAATAAATCAGTACTGCAGGAAATCAAAACAAACTGTTCACTTCGAAGGTATGGTCATGAGGCTGAAACTCAAATATTTTGGCCATATCATGTGATGGCAGGATTCTTTAGAGAATACTCTGATGTTGGGAATCATTGATTGCACTCAAAGAAGGGGGAGGCAGAGGCAGAGATGGATTGATGTGATCATTGAGGCAATGAACATGAGTTTGATGTAACTCAGAGGGGCAGTGGTAACAGATATGAATAGCATGCTGCGGTCCATAAGGTCACAGAGAGTCAGACATGACTGAATGACTAAACAACAACAACAAATATATGATATGATATTTAACTGAATAAATAGCTTTAGAATTACCATTTTATTGATGTCCAGTAATGCTGTATTTGAGAACATGTAGATTTTGTTATTCGGTTTATATATAATTTAAAATTGGGAAATTTCTTCTTAGGTAAATGCAATGATGGTTTAGTAAAATGCAGTCTGTATCATTTCTCCTCTATACTTCTTCCAAGTTTTTCTTTCTTTGGTCAGGAAAACTTCAATTATAGCTGTAAATAAAATGCAGATATTATTAATTAATTTCATTACACTTTAATTAAATACTTCACTAAAGGATATTTAATCCCCCAGTGGAGAGGATTCAGCTGATGCCTTTGTGAAAGCCCCAGGCAAAATATGCACCAAACATTAAACATACACTTCTGGTGATGTTACCCAATGTGACTTTGCTTCCTGGTCCTTTGTTTGGGAGTGTGATGCAGTGCAAAGATATTTCCTGTATCAATAGTGATACTTTGCATCTCTTATTTTTATTTATCCTTAACCATTTTTTTCAAAGCTAAAGATCCCGCTTAAAAAACACTCTTTATGGGCTACAGAATATAGCTGCAGTTTGTAGGTGAATTTTCTATTATTGTGCAGTGCCAGTCTATACAATTCAAGCAGTAGTTTTGTTTCAAAATTACAAAATGAGAGAGGATCATTCTGTAAGTGTTTTGTTCCCAAACTGGTTTAAAAACTAGGGAAATAGCATGTGTTCTGAGACTACAGGAGTGACTCAGAGAGGGATAACAACAATATTTCTGGGCTACATTAAACATCATCAGTATATGATTATTTTTGTGATTGCTGGAGGATTTCCAGATTTCACTTATATAAATTTAAGAACTCCCACACAATGTCATGCAATGTCAGTTATTTATTTACTTTTACATTTTAATCTTCCACTATTGCAATCAGTTTTAATGCTGTAATAAAAGTGATATTTTAATGTCTCAGCCAATTCAATATACAACCCCTTTTACGTCTAGGAGATAGGGTAATAAGTGTTTTCTTTTTTTCTAATTACTAAATATTAAACTCTTTAATGATGAGTACAGCAGAGTATTAGAATTCACATCACCAATAATACAGAAAGGCAAGAATTCTATACTCAGTTTTATAATATTGAGAACAAGAACATAGTCTATCTTAACAATTTTGTTGTGGGAATGTCTGTAAAGCGCACAATCATAAGTGTATTTAACACAAAGTTTCCGGCTGATGTTCTCTGTTTCAGTATATGCCGTATATGTTGGTGTTACTCCATGGTACTTGAGTCCATGTGGGGCGGTGATATTATTTAGTCTGATGCTGTGTACTTTTCGAGTGTGCGTGTCGGGGTTCCCCAAAGCATAAGTACTTCAGACCATTTTCATGGATAAAAATATATTTATTTGGTAAAAATTCTGGTTTGATTCTGGTACAGAAATCCAGTGATAAAAATCGTAAAATCAATAGATAGTAAAACAAGTACCAGACGCGTTTCGCTGCTGTGATCTGCAGCTTCCTCAGTGACAAATAAATTCCTACAGGAGGAGATTATGCATAAGTATACATGGTCCTTAGTGTACAAATTTATAAAAAACAATACATTTGTAACAGTACAATATATTGGATAGGGATGGATCGGTGGTGGGTACAGGATTATATACATTTGTACTAATAAATTATAGCCCTTGAAGAATGGTGAAGTACTTCAGTATGTCTAGAGGAAGGATGTATGAAATCATCCTACAGGGGTATATTGACGTGATTGGGCATAATTGCTTTGTACTGCGGTAATCTGACTATGGCTACATTTGACGAAAAAAATTCATTTATAGATACATATAAAGTAAAAAGTATAAATGTCTATGCATAAAATATATACAGGGGTGGGAAAACCGATATAGAAAATTATTCCCTTTGGAGGCATAAAATATAAAGGTATGAAATATAAAAAATAAAAATGACACCCATATTGTTAAGCGAATAAAAATACCCGCCCTGATGTTTGTAAAATAACAGAAATATGCAAATGTGTGTACTCACAAACATGCCCGCACATACATATATACACACACATACACACACATATATATACACATATATATGTACATATATATATATATACACACACACACATACATGTACATACACATACACATACACACATAAACATACAAACATATGCACGTATATACATATATACACAAACACACACACACACCCGGGACCGTTTAAGCACACACGTATAGTATTTTAATGATATGCTAGATGTTTTGGGGATAAGCTAGTACAATACACATACATGCATATATATATGAGCACCAACACCTAAATATACACACAAACCTATACATATTTATATATTCACACACCTATATACATGAATACCTACTAGTACACGTATACATACACATACATATATATATATATATATACACATATCTATACACATATATACATATACATAAATATACATACATACACACACGTACACAAATACACATACACATATATATATATATATATATATATATATATATACACACGTGCGTGTCCCTCTATACATATGTGGTTAGGAGGCAAGAAAGTTGAGTTAGCTGTGTGTACCTGTGAGTGTGGTAGTTCCAGTGTGTAGAGGCCAAGGTAAAGTGAATCTGGCCCATGGGCCTTTTATTCCTGTATGTAGAAGCCTAGATGTAGTGAATTGGGCCCTAAGGTCTCTTATCCTCCTACTGTGGCTAGGTGTGGAGACGAGCATCTCTTAGGGCTTACCTTCCTGCAATGATGCTCAATCTGGCCTGTTGCCGGAGTATGGAAGGTTCTGATTATCCTTAGCTTGAGGGATGTATCCTGATAGAAGCTAAGGCTATAAAGCATGCTCTGCCTGTAATTGGCAGTGTGTGATGCACTACTTCCGGCGCCGGGTGATGACATCACTGTATAATCAGTGTGTGTGTCTCTACATGCCCATACTAAGTATGGAGGACATAATGTGTTCTATGGTGTAATCAATGTCGGTGCCCTCTTCCAATATGGTGATATACTACTGGGTGTCTCTATATGCCGATACTAGGTATGGAGGACATAATGTGTTCTATGGTATTAAAGAAAAAAAAAATTGCATTATTTGAAAAATAGGTAAAAAGAACAAATTATGCCTAAACAAGCTTCCAAATTGCGCCTCATATTAGTGCATAAATGCATGGGGGAGGCTATGGTATTGAAGTATGATGAACAACATACTATTGTAGGATCATAGACCTGGTAGAGATATAGATAATTATGAATTGTCTATAGGCTGAATGGTACTTGTGGCCTGGCGAGGGCCATGATTTTGAAGTATGATGGTAAACACACTATTATAAAATCATGGACCTGGTCAAGATATAGATAAATATGAATGGTCTAAAGGCTGCTTTTAACTTATGGCATGGTTTACTATATGATGTGGACTATATCATCTAGTGATGGGAGATGAGTGTATGTGTGAATGGATATATATTGTTAAAAATATGTGAGGTGTATAGCTGTATGATGTATGGGTGGATATAGTGGGGAACCTGATGGTTCTAGCAATTGCTATGGGTATTATATAGAAATTACTGAGTGTCAAGGCTCTAAGATGGGAAATAATAATTAATCGGGAATACATATAGAGGTGGGTCCTTATTGGATCTGTGGAAGAGTAACACATATTGTGTAGTGCACCAATCAATTGGAGTAAGTGATAAATGGGGGAAAGAGAGAGAACATACAACAATATATTACAAGAGTTTTTCAGGATTCTAGGAATGCAGCCAAGTCTATATCCCGGTTTGGACCCTCTGGTTCCAATGTCTTTAGCTTGTGGATCCACTTGGTCTCGCTACGTCTGAGGGTAAGTAGTCGGTCACCCCCTCTGGCTGCAATTGGAATGTGTTCCACTGCTTTAATGATAGTCCCCTTGGTATTATTTTGGTGCATTTTCGTGATGTGTGCTGAGTATCCGTTTGTAAGTACACCTTTTCTGGCGTTCTTTAGGTGTTCTCTGAACCGTTCCTTGAGGGATCTCTTCGTGCGGCCTACATATTGTTTCCCACAAATACATGTGATCACGTACACAATGTATGTTGTGTTGCAGTTGGTCATGTGATGTATCTTGTACTCCTTTTGGGTTGTATGTGATAATATTAGGTTTTTATCCTTGTTTGAAATATGGCCACAAGTGATGCATCTTTTGGCCCTGCATTTATGGGTTCCTGGTAACTTTGAAGTATCTGTGTTATTGTGGTTCTGTTTTCCTATTTTGCTGTCTGTTGCCCCACAGGTTTCTTTGTGGGTGTGTTGCCTGTAGATGGCGACGGTCTTGGTTTTTGCTGATATGTTTATAATTCTCTAGGTCTCTGTTAAACTTTTCCCTTTTTCTTATGTAGATCTCGTGTTCTAGTTTGTTAATACGAAGTTTGATGTCTTTATCAATTTTTTGATAAAGACATCAAATTTCGTATTAACAAACTCGTGGGGCAACAGACAGCAAAATAGGGGTCAAAGAGCTCCATATAACAACAATCCAACAACACAGACACATAAAGGATACAGAAGACCACCTGTATGGGATACCCCAGGGAACAATATACCACCACAACATGTGAAACATAGGTGTACACTTGATCCCAGGGACCTACAAAAAAGAGATACTGTGGACAAGTACAACCTTGACAGATTCAGATATAACAAAACAGAGGTTGCATGCACAACCGACAACTCGAAAAAAAGAAAAGAGAAATTACACCACATAATGAAGGCCAACCCAAGGAACTTGGAAGAACATCATCAGCAGCCTTCTTCTTTTTTAGTCCAGGACAGGAAGCTACAACTATCGGATCACTGGCCATTACCAGTATCCCCAGTCCTCACACCACCAGCAATGAGGAGAAAAAGGAGACTATCTGGAGAACCAGGAGAGGCACCAGAGGAGGAAGGAGTTGTCATAAGCGCAAAGAGAATGAAGGGACCCCGGCTAACACCATCAATATATTCAACCTCTCGTCTAGACCACTAGACGAAACGGAAGAATCAATCCTGAAAAGAGGCTATCCTTTGCACCTGACACAGAACCTAACCCTTTTGAACTTTTCATTGACATCCACAAGTTCATCTGGAAAATCACCTTACGGCGCCACTTTGGGAAAATGGCAAAATACCATGAATTGGCAACTGACACAGCTAAAATAGCCTACATTGAGGAAGGAGATCGAGCGACACTAGAGATCCTGGAAGATCTCATCTCCCCCAGCCAATCACAAGAACTGTCCATCCATGTAGAACCACAAGAAGGGCGATATGACACATTGATCCCCCCAGAAGAAGAAAAAAGAGTGATACACTCTAATCTTAAACCAGCATCCACATTCTTCCCAAAACAATCACAAGGGAACCATATCCCAGTTTTTACCAAGCTGCTTATGAGAGATATGGAAAATATTTGTTCAAAAAAACATATCAAAAGACCAAACTTGACTAAGGAAGAAAAATCAAAATTAGACATCCTCAGCAAGGACACCACTATCATCATCAGGCAAGCAGACAAAGGGGGTGGTATTGTCATACAAGACAGAGGTGATTACCTTAAAGAAGCGTACCATATTATTCAAGACCAGGACACGTACGCTTATCTCAAAACAGATCCCACAAAGACATTTTTACATGAATACCAGTCTCTAGTACAAGAAGCACGTCAAAACGGTCTACTCACCACCAAAGAATTTGAATATCTAAATATTCAGACACCCAAGATCGCCGTTATTTACCACCTTCACAAGATCCACAAGAATCCACTGATACCTCCAGCATGACCGATAGTATCGGGTATAGGATGCCTCACGGAGAGACTGTCCCAGTACG
This sequence comes from Discoglossus pictus, assembly GCA_027410445.1. Classification (NCBI taxonomy): domain Eukaryota; kingdom Metazoa; phylum Chordata; class Amphibia; order Anura; family Alytidae; genus Discoglossus; species Discoglossus pictus. The sequence goes on from CM050169.1 coordinate 162,181,791, forward strand.
TGGACTTCTTCTTACAACCACTAGTGAGCAAGCTGCCTTCATACACCAGGGACACTCCGCATTTCCTAGAAATCTTCACCCAGGTGGAATGGCGAGACTCATACCACTGGTTGACTCTGGATGTCACCGCACTTTACACTTCCATTCCCCATATCCAAGGGGTGGAAGCCGCAGAACACTTCCTGAAAACCCAAGGGGACATGGAAAGCTCCCAGATCAACTTTTTAACTACATCTATCATGTTCATTTTGGAACACAAGTACTTTATGTTCGAAGAGTCATTTTATGTCCAAAAACGAGGGACTGCTATGGGGACGAAGTTCGCCCCAAGCTTCGCAAACTTATATATGGGACTCTGGGAGGAAAAGTACATCTGGCACAATAACCCCTTCTCCAAAAACATCATCCAATGGAAAAGGTACATCGACGATATTATCATCATCTGGGAAAACAGCGATAACCTAACCATGAACACATTCTTCACGTATGTCAATGAAAACAATATGAACTTGGCGTTCACCATGAATCATAACCCACTGTCAATCCCATTCCTCGATGTAGCACTGACAGGGGAACCAAGCGGCGTGACCTCGAAACTATACACCAAACCTACTGACACAAACGGCTATCTACATGCATCCAATGGACATGATCCCAGATGGATCAGAAATATACCCTTTGGCCAGTTCCGTCGAGTCTGCAGAAACTGCTCTAAGACTTCAGACTATGATGCAGAGAGTAAGAATCTCACCAAAAAATGCAAGGAAAAGGGCTATAATATGAAAATAGTGAAAGAAGCAAATGAAAAAACAAGGATCCTCAAACAAAATGAACTCATTAAAAAGAAAGACAAAACAAGAAGAGGAAACAAGAATGAGTGCAGATTCCTCACTAGATACAACAAAGAAGCTAAAAACATCTCAGCAAGCGTAAAGAAGCACTGGCACATTCTGAGAGAGGACAACATCCTCCGGGATATCCTCCCAGAGGCTCCAACTGTCACCTTTAAAAAGAATACAAACCTGAAGAATCTCCTGGCTCCAAGTGAGCTTAAGAAACAGAACCACAATAACACAGATACTTCAAAGATACCAAGAACCCATAAATGCGGAGCCAAAAGATGCATCACTTGTGGCCATATTTCAAACAAGGATAAAAACCTAATAGTATCACATACAACCCAAAAGGAGTACAAGATACATCACATGACCAACTGCAACACAACATACATTGTGTACGTGATCACATGTATTTGTGGGAAACAATATGTAGGCCGCATGAAGAGATCCCTCAAGTAACGGTTCAGAGAACACCTAAAGAACGCCAGAAAAGGTGTACTTACAAACGGATACTCAGCACACATCACGAAAATGCACCAAAATAATACCAAGGGGACTATCATTAAAGCAGTGGAACACATCCCAATTGCAGCCAGAGGGGGTGACCGACTACTTACCCTCAGACGTAGCGAGACCAAGTGGATCCACAAGCTAAAGACATTTGAACCAGAGGGTCCAAACCGGGATATAGACTTGGCCGCATTCCTAGAATCCTGAAAAACTCTTGTAATATATTGTTGTATGTTCTCTCTCTTTCCCCCATTTATCACTTACTCCAATTGATTGGTGCACTACACAATATGTGTTACTCTTCCACAGATCCAATAAGGACCCACCTCTATATGTATTCCCGATTAATTATTATTTCCCATCTTAGAGCCTTGACACTCAGTAATTTCTATATAATACCCATAGCAATTGCTAGAACCATTAGGTTCCCCACTATATCCACCCATACATCATACAGCTATACACCTCACATATTTTTAACAATATATATCCATTCACAAATACACTCATCTCCCATCACTAGATGATATAGTCCACATCATATAGGAAAAACCATGCCATAAGTTAAAAGCAGCCTTTAGACCATTCATATTTATCTATATCTTGACCAGGTCCATGATTTTATAATAGTGTGTTTACCATCATACTTCAAAATCATGGCCCTCGCCAAGACCACAAGTACCATTCAGCCTATAGACAATTCATAATTATCTATATCTCTACCAGGTCTATGATCCTACAATAGTATGTTGTTCATCATACTTCAATACCATAGCCTCCCCCATGCATTTATGCACTAATATGAGGCGCAATTTGGAAGCTTGTTTAGGCATAGTTTGTTCTTTTTACCTATTTTTCAAATAATGCAATTTTTTTTTTCTTTAATACCATAGAACACATTATGTCCTCCATACCTAGTATCGGCATATAGAGACACCCAGTAGTATATCACCATATTGGAAGAGGGCACCGACATTGATTACACCATAGAACACATTATGTCCTCCATACTTAGTATGGGCATGTAGAGACACACACACTGATTATACAGTGATGTCATCACCCGGCGCCGGAAGTAGTGCATCACACACTGCCAATTACAGGCAGAGCATGCTTTATAGCCTTAGCTTCTATCAGGATACATCCCTCAAGCTAAGGATAATCAGAACCTTCCATACTCCAGCAACAGGCCAGATTGAGCATCATTGCAGGAAGGTAAGCCCTAAGAGACGCTCGTCTCCACTCCTAGCCACAGTAGGAGGATAAGAGACCTTAGGGCCCAATTCACTACATCTAGGCTTCTACATACAGGAATAAGATGCCCATGGGCCAGATTCACTTTACCTTGGCCTCTACACACTGGAACTACCACACTCACAGGCACACACAGCTAACTCAACTTTCTTCCCTCCTAACCACATATGTATAGAGGGACACGCACGTGTGTATATACATATATATATATATATATATATATATATATATGTATGTGTATTTTTGTACGTGTGTGTATGTATGTATATATATGTATATGTATATATGTGTATAGATATGTGTATATATATATATGTATGTGTATGTATACGTGTACCAGTAGGTCTTCATGCATATAGGTGTGTGAATATATAAATATGTATAGGTTTGTGTGTATATTTTGGTGTTGGTGCTCATATATATATATATGCATGTATGTGTATTGTACTAGCTTATCCCCAAAACATCTAGCATATCATTAAAATCCTCTACGTGTGTGCTTAAACGGTCCCGGGTGTGTGTGTATATATGTATATATGTGCATATTTGTGTATGTTTATGTGTGTATGTGTATGTGTATGTACATGTATGTGTGTGTAAATATATATATATATATATATATATGTACATATATATGTGTATATATATATGTGTGTGTATGTGTGTGTATATATGTATGTGCTGGCATGTTTGTGAGTACACACATTTGCATATTTATGTTATTTTACAAACATCAGGGCGGGTATTTTTATTTGCTTAACAATATGGGTGTTGCTTTTATTTTTTATATTTCATACCTTTATATTTTACTAGCGACTTGCCCGTCAAAAAATGACGGCAATGTGATGTATATGTTTGTCAAGTTGTTTAGTTATTAACATATATTTTTGACACTTGTAAGTATTTTAATATGAACGTGTATTTTTGTAAAATGTTGATGTAATGGTTTTTTAAAATGTAATTAGTATCTGAAGAATTGTTAACTTTAATATACATTGAATGAATAGGAAAGCAAAAAGTAAAAAGCCTTCTTTAAACGTCGCAAATTTTTACATGAAGTTTAAAATATATGTAAGCAATAACCTTCAAAGTATATATTTTTAAACTTGAACTTTATTTTTTTATGTAAGTTTAGAAGTTGACAAAACATTGGTATAATTTTGAACATTATAAACAGGAACATAGTGAATACATTTTGTAACCTAATTTTTTATTAAAAGTATTAACATTTGAATGTAAAAACAATTGACATTAAAATTAATCAGTATTAAAATTCAATTTCTATCACAATAATTGTTAACTTGAATATACATTGAATGTAGAGGAAGGCATACAGTAAAACTCTTCTTAAAACGTACGTAATTAAAGTAATTTATTACTGAGCACATAAACTGGCGATAAACATTAATGTAGGTAGTAATCTTAAGATAACAGACAATATTTACATTGTGACTTAAAAGGTGCTTGACCTCTTAAACTCCACTTTGTAATCTGTTGAATGAAATAACTTGAAAATATATTTTTTAAACTTGTAACATTAGAAACATTAACATAGTGACTTAACATTTTAACATAATTTTTACTAACAATGCAAGGCAAGTATTTTGTGAGGCGAATCATTCATAAACATGACTTCCATTAATTATGACTGAATTAAACAACCAATTGTTATGTATTTTGCAATGCTTTTAAAAAATCTTGGCATCTTTAATTTGTATCCTTCAAAGTTATAGTACTTCATAGTAGACAATGTTTTTAGTAAAAATACGTCCATCTTCTAATAAATCACCTTGACTTTCATTGTTTTCAATGTAAACTTTAATAATGGATTTTTGCACCGTGACAACGCAACGTACAATTGACCATGTGCAAAAACTGGTTCTTCCAAGAAAATACCCACAGATTTGAAAGTTTGACCTTGTGATTTATTAATGGTCATGGCAAATGCCATAATAATGGGAAATTGTCTTCTTTGAAGTATAAAAGGGAGACTACTTTCACTTGGTGCTAAATCTATTCTTGGTATGAAAACTCTCTCTCCTTTATGGGTCCCAGTTAAAATTTCAGCATCTATAAAATGGTCCTTTAATTGTTGAACAATTAATCTTGTGCCATTGCATAGGCCTTTTTTGGGGTTCATATTTCGCAGTAACATGATAATTGCACCTTTCTTTAGCTGCAAAATTATGTGGTGGCATTCCAAAAGGAGTTAAAGAGTTTATGAATTCAGTCGAAAAGTTAGCCAGACTTTCATTGTCATCAGCAAGTACAGAATCAGCACTGTGATAATTTCTTTGTGGTGCATTAATTTTTTTAAAGATTTCATTATTGAGGATTAATGCATCTTTATTTTTACACGTCAGTATGACTTGGTTGGCAAGCTCGGAATATTCTTCGTTATTTATGCTCCCTTCAAATATAGCCGATATAATATCTTGTTGACAAATCATATGAGGTGGGATCTCTACAGTGTCGTCAGGTAAATGTAGTATTTTTTCTGTTCTGTCTTCTCCAATTTTAATAAGCCAATCATTGAAATCAGTTTGGCCTTCTGATCTCATATTTTGTTGCAGTTGAAGATGGGTAAAATGTTTCCATACTGTACTTGACTTTATACATGTTTCGATAATGTCAGTTCGATTTCCATGTACAACGACAGGTAATGTTTGTCTAAAATCGCCACCCAACAACATTACCTTTCCACCAAATGGAAAAATATTATCCATGACTTCACGAAGCAAACGGTCAATACATTGGAGGGCATAGCATGACATCATTGTGGCCTCATCTATTATAATTAATTTACATTTCTTCAATTTCTTTGCTTGTAAGGATGTCATGCGAATATCTGACACAGAATTTTCTAAAATAGGCACTGGCAGTTTAAATCCACTATGAACAGTTCTTCCACCTTCTAATAAAAGTGCAGCAATTCCAGTAGTGGCAAACGCCATTGCTATTTTTCCTTGTGCTCGTACTGAACTCATTAATAAATTGTACAAATATGTTTTTCCTGATCCGCCAGGTCCATCAAGATAGAAATAACGCTCTGTCACCATGTCATCATCTATAGCATTTTTAATGGCATGAAATGCTTGCAATTGTAGTGTATTTAAAGTTGCAAGTCTTTCTTCTGTTCTTTCTGCTTGTAGTTGAATGTCATAGTCTTCAAAGTTAATGTCATCTATAAGACCTGGATCAGGCAAATTAAAACTTGCACAACTTAATCCATGAGTTAAAAAGACTTCTTGGATTTCCATTAACGCTTTTAAGTGTGCAATGGGTTCATTGTATCGTCGCATAAAGTCTTCAGCCATATTACTTTTAAAAGTCTCCCACAAAGCTAATGCATTTGGAGCATTTGAGAATATACAAATAAAAGCAAATTGTTCTCTCATCTGTTGTGGCATTTGACATTGTGCTACTTCTTCTAAACATCTTTCCCACTCTGTATCATCAGCGAGTAAGTTTCTATGTCTTGCAGCTAAATGGAAGGATTCATATACAATGTCATTAACAGTTCTTAAGTGTTCAAAACTTTGTGCTCCAGGAACATTTAAAAGTAATATCCGTAAGCAAAAACGTTCAACATCTCTTGGACTGACTGTGTAAATTCTTGGAATAATTTTATTGCCTCTGGTTTTTCTTGGTCTCCATAATCCATTCACAAAAACATAGTGATATGGAATTTCAATATATAAGTATTGTGTTGCTTCAGCATCAGTGGAATTTAATGCAAACCATGCAGTTAGTGTAGTGTGACGATCTTCACTTTGGGCCAATGCATTCATTTCATTTCCAGCATGGAAATAGACTAAATGTCGTTGTGGCAAATGTACTGCTAACCTATATACTGCATGTGATCTATCATGCATTTCAAATTTTAAAAGCCGCCACATAGCTTCTGGCGCACTGACATAGCGAGCATCTACATGAGATGCAAGTTCATCATGTACTAACTCACTACTTTCAGGGTTGTCTGCACTTTTGACGACTACAGTAGCTGCATCGTAACCTTTGTAAATATATTTGTAGACATATTTAATGGATTTGATGGAAGTGCAGGCTTCTACGTTGATGTGGGCGTTGTACTTCATGAGTAAATGTGGATTGTAGGGTACAACATATCTATTGTCCACTTTTTTTCCACGAATAATGGCACTATCTCCTTCTTTTCTTTTATAAAGTGGATATCCATCACAATTGGCATAGGTTTTGTCTCTATAATCTTTTGGAAATTTTTTGGAACATTTATTATTTTCCATACATGGTGATTGTGGATTAAGGTCACCACAGGGTCCATGAATCATGCGATGAGTAACAATCTCATATAGTCTACCATATAGTTCTGGATCTGGTAGTTCAGCAACAATGACTGCATCCACTTTGTCTGAAGTATCTAATTTATCTTTTTCTTGAAGTATTATTAGAAGATGTGCATGTGGAAGGCCTCTTTTTTGAAATTCAATGGTATATACATAAACAAGACATTTGCCAAATAACTGATTTATAGTGAAGTCACGTATTAATTCATTTAATTTAATCTTAAAAACTCTGGCTACTAAATCTGGTCGATCAGAAGCACTTTGTCCAAGAAGTAGATTTTGTGTGATTTCTGGCCATTGTGGATTACATGTAAATGTCACAAATAAATCGGGTTTGCCAAATTTAGTGACAATAGCCATAGCATCATTGTATCTTTCTCTCATATTCCGAGGAGATCCTTGAAAGGAAGATGGTAAAATGATGGCTTTGCCAGCTGTCATGTCTCTGCTTGTAGCCACGTCAGCAACATAGTCCATTAATCCAAAATATTGTTCTACACGGAGTTTATCTTGTTGATATTTGATATTGATATTTGATAAAGTTTAAATTATTTGCCTCAACTTGCAAATATGAATCAATAATCCATTGTTGTGTTAGTTTCCCACCACATAAAATTGGATTAAATACATTGCGAATGGCAATTTGAGCTACTTTAAATTCAAGCATAGAAACATTATTTCGGATTCTGGCTTTAGCATTTGGGTAACTGGGAAGAGTTAATTTTGGTTGCCAACCTGCTTCTCCGTGTGGGAAAAAGATGGGATATGTCATTGGATCTAAATTTGGACTTAAGATACTCATATTAATAAACGGTTGGTCCTCATTTCTAGGTTATATTCGAATGTCTCTTTGAAATGGTGGTTCTCCTTCATCATTCTGAAACACCATTGCAACCTCATTTGATGTTGGCAAGTTATAACGACGTTTATCAGTATGTCTGTCTCTTTTAAGCACCATATTAACCTTCGGCATTGGTAATTGATGTGTTTTTGCATGAAGTAGTTGTTCATTTTCTACTTCTGCCAATTTTTTATAAGCTTTACTGTAGGGACTGTTGTCCATAATGTTATTTAGCTCTATGAAAACACTGGGTAAGCATTTTTTATTTTCTTCCATCTGCATACGTTGGTCAACAGCTTCCATTGTATCTAGGACATATAGTTGAGCAAATTTTCTTTTATTTCCTTCCTCTGGATGTAAATGGGAAGTGCGATGATAAATGTGTCCTTGGACTTTAAAACAGTAAGGACCATGTCCTGGTACATTAGCAGCTAATGTTGCCCCCATGGATGCAAAGGATATGGCACTATTGTAGGATCTTATGTTTGTCTTAAAATTTTTGTAGTTTGGAAAAGTAGGTTCAGTCATAATATTTTGTAAATAAATTGGAAATTCTTTCCTTTCTGGAAGTTTGAACTTGCCTTTTTTTAAATTGTCCATCTCTGGGTCTCTCCTGTTTAAAATAATAAGCCTCACAAAACTGACATTGAGTAGTCATGTCCCCACAACTATGAACCTCTACTGCTAAAGACTTGAGTAGAGGACAATTTGCAAAGCATATAGGATTTTGACTTTCATATTCATCAGGTGAAATGTCATATAATGTTTCAACAACAGGTTCTAAATGTTTTGTTTTTTTCGTTGCTTTTCTTGGTATATGTTGTATTGTTTGAGGTAAAATGTCATGTAATGTTTCATGAAACGGTTCTAAATGCTTTGTTTTCTTTGTTGCTTTTTTTGGTATCTCTTGTATTTTTTCTGGTAAAATGTCATCTGATGTTTGAGCAACAGGTTGTAAATGCTTTATTTTCTTTGTTGCTTTTTTTGACATATCTTTAATTTCTGCAAGTGACAGTCTTTTGCTTGCAATTCTTTTGCGTTCTTTTTCTCGTCGAATTTCCTTCTTCTCCGGTGTCTGCTGGCTGTCTGCTCTCTGTCGTCGTTCTCTAGTTTGGCGTCTTTTCTTTTCTTGTTTACTCTCGTTATCAGCCATGTTAATCTGTAAAAATAAAATAATGTACCATTAGTTTATTTTGAGATGTTAACTTGTTTTTCATCACAAATAGTTATCAATAGTGTGTTAACATTTTATACTTAATCAATGTCAATGCGGTCAATTGAATAAAAGTCTAAATAAGGCCATCAGATAATTATTTAAAGAAGTTTTTATTTATTAAACATGTATCCAAAAGCAAGTGTTTCAGTAACTAAAAAGGTATTTTCAAAAAGATGTTATGTCCTTATTTACAGCACTATTCAATTTGTCAAATGGCAATTAAATTAGGGTTTAGGACTGGAATGTTACAATGACAAATTGTATAGATTCTGTGTTTTTAGACTTTTTTGGACTATGCCAATTTATTTTTTAAGTTTACATTGAAGTTTGTATTTACTGTTAAAGATTATTGGCCCTAAAAGACAAATAAGAGATAGATGATAGATATTACTTTTTATACTGTACCTTGGTTGAAGTTTGATTTCAAGCAAAATTCTTTGTTGGTCCTGTGTTGAAAGCCTTCGTCCAATGGTCTGGTCCTGTGTTGAAAGTCCTCGTCCGATGGTGTAGTCCTCTGTTGAAAGTCCTCGTCCTCTGGTGTGGTCCTCAGTTCCAACTCCTGTTCCGATGTTCTTGACGCAGTATCTGTTATAAAATAAAAATGAAAATGTTATGTTATTTGAATGTCTTTGTATTAATGAAAAAATTCCATTATTTCTGTGTTTTTCTACAATCCTTTTTGGTGCGCCGCAATTTTGGTATGCTTCTGTAGGCTTTTTTCTAAGGCTTATAGGTGGTTAAACATTAAAGAAGAATATTAATTAATTTTTCTCTTTTTTTACTTGTTATACTGTACCTTGGTTGAAGTTTGATTTGAAGCAGAATCTTTGTTGGTCCTGTGTTGAAAGCCTTCGTCTGATGGTCTGGTCCTGTGTTGAAAGTCCTCGTCCAATCGTCTGGTCCTCTGTTGAAAGTCCTCGTCCGATGGTGTAGTCCTCTGTTGAAAGTCCTCGTCCAATCGTCTGGTCCTCTGTTGAAAGTCCTCGTCCGATGGTGTAGTCCTCTGTTGAAAGTCCTCGTCCGATGGTGTAGTCCTCTGTTGAAAGTCCTCGTCCAATGGTCTGGTCCTCTGTTGAAAGTCCTCGTCCGCTGGTCTGGTCCTCAGTTGAAACTCCTGGTCCGATGTTCTTGACGCAGTATCTGTTATAAAATAAAAATGAAAATGTAATTTTATTTGAATGTATTTGTATGAACTAAAAAATGACATTATTTCTGTGTTTTTCTACAATCCCGTTTGGTGCCCACCACTTTTGGTATGCTTATTTAGGCCTTTCTCTAAGGCTTATAGATTGTTAAACATAAAATAAGAATATAAATGTAGTTTGGTATGTGTTTGTGTGAGTTTTCGTACAATCCTGTTTGGTGCGCACCACTGTTGGTATGCTTATTTAGGCTTCTTTCTAAGGCTTATAGGTTGTTAAACATAAAATTAAGAATATAAATGTAGTTTGCTATGTGTTTGTTAGAGTTTTCGTACAATCCTGTTTGGTGCCCACCACTGTTGGTATGCTTATTTATGCTTCTTTCTAAGGCTTATAGGTTGTTAAACATAAAATAAGAATCTAAATGTAGTTTGCTATGTGTTTGTGTGAGTTTTCGTACAATCCTGTTTGGTGCGCACCACTGTTGGTATGCTTATTAATGTTGTTTTGTAATGCTTATAGGTTGTTAAACATAAAATAAGAATGTAAATGTAGTTTGCTATGTGTTTGTGTGAGTTTTCATACAATCCTGTTTGGTGCCCACCACTGTTGGTATGCTTATTTAGGCTTCTTTCTAAGGCTTATAGGTTGTTAAACATTAAATAAGAATCTAAATGTAGTTTGCTATGTGTTTGTGTGAGTTTTCATACAATCCTGTTTGGTGCCCACCACTGTTGGTATGCTTATTAATGTTGTTTTGTAATGCTAATAGGTTGTTACACATAAAATAAGAATCTAAATGTAGTTTGCTATGTGTTTGTGTGAGTTTTCATACAATCCTGTTTGGTGCGCACCAATGTTGGTATGCTTATTAATGTTGTTTTGTAATGCTTATAGGTTGTTAAACATAAAATAAGAATGTAAATGTAGTTTGCTATGTGTTTGTGTGAGTTTTCATACAATCCTGTTTGGTGCCCACCACTGTTGGTATGCTTATTTATGCTTCTTTCTAAGGCTTATAGGTTGTTAAACATAAAATAAGAATCTAAATGTAGTTTGCTATGTGTTTGTGTGAGTTTTCATACAATCCTCTTTGGTGCGCACCACTGTTGGTATGCTTATTAATGTTGTTTTGTAATGCTTATAGGTTGTTAAACATAAAATAAGAATGTAAATGTAGTTTGCTATGTGTTTGTGTGAGTTTTCATACAATCCTGTTTGGTGCACACCACTGTTGGTATGCTTATTAATGTTGTTTTGTAATGCTAATAGGTTGTTAAACATAAAATAAGAATTTAAATGTAGTTTGCTATGTGTTTGTGTGAGTTTTCATACAATCCTATTTGGTGCGCACCAATGTTGGTATGCTTATTTAGGCTTCTTTCTAAGGCTTATAGGTTGTTAAACATTAAATAAGAATTTAAATGTAGTTTGCTATGTGTTTGTGTGAGTTTTCGTACAATCCTGTTTGATGGCCACCACTTTTGTTATACTTATGTAGTGTTTTTTCTAATGGTTATAGGTTGTTAAACAAAAAGAATATGAATTTAGTTTGCTATGTGTTTGTTACAATCCTGTTTTGTGTGTACCAGTTTGTGTGTACCATATGTTGCATACTTTGGCCCTTATTCAATTGCAGTTTGGCCAATTCAATAGGGTTCTAAATGTGCTTATTTCGAGCCCTATTGAATTGTCCAAAATATCAATTGAATGAGGGCCTTTGGTTGCTGGATTTGTTATATTGTGAGGGCCTCATTGAATTTGGTTTTTCGCAATGGAATTTGGCTCAATATGAGCACAGAGCATCTTTTTTTACAGAAGTTTTTAACTAAAAACTTCTGTTCAAAAATATGCTCTGTGCTTATATAGAGCCCTATTGAAATGGGCAAATCACATTTGAATGAGGCCCTCGCCATTAAACATATTTAGGTCCTGAATCAATTGCGTTTTGACCAATTGAATAGGGCTCTATATAAGCACATAAAATATTTTTTGACAGAAGTTTTGAGTTAGTGAAGACCTTGATTTAGTATCAAAGTTCAGTAACTAAAAATGTCTGTCTAAAAAATCTGTTATGTGCTTATATAGAGCCCTATTCAATTGGCCAACTCACAATTGAATAAGGCTCATGGTTCGGTTCTTTTTTATACTTAATACTTTACCTTGATTGAAGTGTGGAATGACAGAGGGTCCCCTCCTGCCAATCTTAATCCGCCGGTCTTCTTGTAGTGTCTGTTTGAAAAATAAAGTGAAATAGTGAATTATAGAATTTTTTATTTGTATTTAACAAAGCATGGCCTTTTCAGCACTTAAAGTATTTTTGTATCTTACCTCTTCTTCTTTGTTGGTGTTCTTTAAAAGGGATTGTGCTTCACAATGCACGGTGCAAATTGTTGAGAGACGCTGTTGATGCAGAGTCTGTTTGAATATTAAAAAAAGTAGAAAGATTAAGCTTTAGGTGATCTATTGAATTGCAGTAAATTAATTTCATTGAAATATACTTCTGTAATTATTTTCAATTAACATTATTTTTTGGTGGGGGCTACACACATATGTCACATACATGAAGCACATTTCCATAGTTGAAAGTAATTTTTTTGTGTGCGTGTGACATATCACTATACATGAATCATATTTTAATTGTTAAATTAACCTTATTTTTATTTTTGGCCAACATACATAAATGTGTGTGTGACATGTGACTATAGATGATACACATATATGTGCGTGTCACATATCAGTATACATGACTCATATTTTAATAGTCCCAACTTATTTTTTTCTAATGTAATTTAAATGTAGTTGTTTAATTAGTTTGTTTTAAGATAATTTTGTTGCAGGGGCAATACACATAAATGTGCGTGTCACATGTCACTATACATTATACACATAAATGTGCGTGTCACATGTCACTATACATTATACGCATAAATGTGCGTGTCACATGTCAGTATACATTATACACATAAATGTGCGTGTCACTTGTCAGTATACATTATACGCATATATGTGCGTGTCACATGTCAGTATACATAAACCTCTTTTTCTTATTTTTTTTTTATGTCCTGTCTTGATAATAAAATGTAATATATTATAGATTACCTCTCAGTTGTAATTTGCACAATGTAAAGTAGTAAATTAGGAAATAATTATCTTCTCAAGTTTTAGCAGCAGTTATGTCTGTCAGTCACTCTGTTCATCGCCTGAGGAGAAATGTATTTTTCTCTGTCAAATAGGCAGTATTTATAAACTTGTAGAACATTCTGGAAAGTTAGACCGTTAGAACGCAATACGCATGCGCTATTTGCGTTCCAGCTTACAATTTGCGTTCCATCCGCCATTTTGTGCGTAGTAGTGGTTAAAATGGGGTTTAATATGAGTGTGATCCGTTCCGCATAGTATGTGTTTCATTATTGCGAGTAAGTGTAGTGTAGTTACGTCTGGAGCCTCGTTTTCGTTTTGTTCGGCGGCCATTTTTTCTCTCGCTTAGCCGATTTTCGGCCGTTTAAACTCTTTGTTTTGGACTTAAATGGACGTGTAAATGAACTTTTGGAGGTGCCGGATGCCCCCCCGTGCTGTAAGTAAGCTTTTTATGTGTTTGTTGTGTTTATTTCTTGTGTTTGTGATGTTTTGATGCGCGGCGGTTGGAATGGGTCTTTCGCGGCCGTATTTTTTTCCGATGCAGCTGTAATTTGTTGCGATGTTGCCGTATTTTTTTGCGATATACGCAGTTAGCTTTTACGTGTACGACGCAGTGTATTTGTTTCTAAGTCGTGCGTATGTGTGTTAAGAGCGTGTGAAGGGCCTTTTTTACTGTTTTTTTGTTAAGTCTTGCGTCTGTGTGTCTGGGTGTAAGCGGGTGTGAGGCGACTTTGAGTTTTTTTTTGTTATGAAGTTGTGTGTGTGTGTATGTGTGTGTTAACACAGCCGATGTTGGGATGCTCCCACCACCGCAAATGCGGACCCTCGCTTCGCGAGGATCCGCATTTGCGGGGACGTTGTTGAGTTTTTGTTGGCTGGGCGGTTGGGTTTATTCTGTTAAAAAGTCGTGTGTGTGTATGTGTGTGTTAACACACCCGACGTTGAGCCTCCACCTCCGCAAATGCGGACCCTCGCTTCGCGAGGATCCGCATTTGCGGGGACGTTGGGATGCTCCATCACCGCAAATGCGGGCCCTCGCTTCGCGAGGACCCGCATTTGCGGGGAACTGCGGCCCTCGCTTCGCGAGGGACGCAGTTCTTGCGGGCTTGCTACGCGAGCCCGCAAGCGTGAGCAACGACCCGTACGCTCACAACTATATATGTGATGCCTCAAAAGGGAATATTTTTCTATATCGGTTTTCCCACCCCTGTATATATTTTATGCATAGACATTTATACTTTTTACTTTATATGTATCTATAAATGCATTTTTTCCGTCAAATGTAGCCATAGTCGGATTACTGCAGTACAAAGCAATTATGCCCAATCACGTCAATATACCCCTGTAGGATGATTTCATACATCCTTCCTCTAGACATACTGAAGTACTTCACCATTCTTCAAGGGCCATAATTTATTAGTACAAATGTATATAATCCTGTACCCACCACCGATCCATCCCTATCCAATATATTGTACTGTTACAAATGTATTGTTTTTTATAAATTTGTACACTAAGGACCATGTATACTTATGCATACTCCTATCAATCTCCTCCTGTAGGAATTTATTTGTCACTGAGGAAGCTGCAGATCACAGTAGCGAAACGCGTCTGGAACTTGTTTTACTATCTATTGATTTTACGATTTTTATCACTGGATTTCTGTACCAGAATCAAACCGAAATTTTTACCAAATAAATATATTTTTATCCATGAAAATGGTCTGAAGTACTTATGCTTTGGGGAACCCCGACACGCACACTCGAAAAGTACACAGCATCAGACTAAATAATATCACCGCCCCACATGGACTCAAGTACCATGGAGTAACACCAACATATACGGCATATACTTAAACAGAGAACATCAGCCGGAAACTTTGTGTTAAATACACTTATGATTGTGCGCTTTACAGACATTCCCACAACAAAACTCTTTTATGTATCCATAAAGCACCGGCGTGAACAGTGCTTTTGGGAATAGCTGCACATCAGACCAACATACACGAAAGCCCCTCTTATATATTGAGATCTTGTGTTGTTATAGTCTTTCTAATGAGGTCATCATTACGCAGATAGGATCTCTTGAGCGCTAAGACTAACACGGTTTGCGGTACGATCGAACCCAACCACACAAAAATCCTATCTTAACAATTTTAACCAAACATGACAGCAAATGAAAAGATCTTTTGAAAGAGAAAGGGTAGGATTGGGGAGGGATAGTGCTATTCTGACTGGCGACAAAAGTGGGTCCTTTCATTTATCAAATATTTCTAAGTCTTAAGTATTATTAAGTATGTTATCTTGAAAACTTAGGGTCTATATCATATTATGTTTTTTATCTCTGTTGTGAAGTTTTGCTGTAAGCACTTGACCCACAACACCTTTCTACTGTGCTACAACCCCTTCTCAGTCTTCTCACTACCGTCACCTGCCCTGACACTGCCACCTCCCAATTCAACATGGCTCTATCTTCTAACCTTGACAACCTTGTCCCCATAACCACAGGCAAACACCATAATTATCATCCAAACCGCAACAACCCGTACGCTCACAACTATATATGTGATCCTTCAACCCAAAAAATGTTTTGTCACATTCAACACTCTCCTCTGCCTTTGCCAGCCACTTTAAATATAGAATTGAAAACATCTGAATTGAACTCTACTTTCAGCGTCGCTCTAACACACCCGCCTCTTAACAAACCAACAATACCCAGCTGTTACTCTTCCCTATTTCACATCCATCATGGACTCCCAAAATGTTGTCTTTTTCACATAAAAAACATTGCCAAAATATGTCACTATCTTAGAAAAGACACAACTAAAATTCTAATCCACCCTCTCATCATATCTCGCCTTGATTACTGCAGCTATCTCCTTGCTGGTCTCTCCATCACTTGTCTCTCTCCTCTGCATCCACATACTCAACACTCATTATCTTTAGCATGTCTTTGTCAGTCACTCCACTGGCTTTTCTATAACCTCCACAATAACATATAAAACCATAACATATAACGCCCTTATCATTAGTGCACCCGATTTTATCTCTGCTCTCATCTCTATATACTCCCCAATCTTCTTCTTTCCTTCTTTCCTTTCAGCTCCTCTCACTCCCGCCTACAGGACTTTTCTCATGCTGCCCCTATTCTTTGGGACTCATTGCCCCATTCCACTAGACTGTCCTCCTGCCTCAAAACCTTCCAAATCTCACAAACAACAGATCTGTTTAAAGAAGCTTATCACCAACAGCCTTAATTTCCACAACACATTCCTCATCCTTCTATACCTCACCCATAAACTTTAGACTGTAAGTTTGCGAGTTTTCAATTTTGTTAAGTGCTTTGGGAAAAGCACTGTGTATGTTTTATTCTTTAAGCTCAAATACAGGGTCCTCCATTCTTTTGCAGTGAGTTAATATTGTTTTTGACTTGAACTTACCCTTGTTTTGCACTACAAAATAAGTTGGTGTGTTTCAAAGAAAGGAAATTATAATAATAATACGGGTGGCAAGGAGTAATTGATCCAGAAGAATATTTTGATTTATAGACAATGAGAAACACTTTCTGGAAAGTAAACCCACCCATTCATTGATTTGGAGGTGAATCTGTAAGCTACTTTCAATTAACTTTTTAATTAATTTTCACAGAAATTCTATGTGGGGACATAACCACCACATTTGGTAAAATTTCCCAGCAATAGAGAGAGCTACTCAGCTGCATACACAACATATCTGTGGGGCAATATACCATCTATGTATCTTTTTTCAAACTTTTTCCTTCAAATGTAGTAGAAATGAATGATTTCTTCACATACAGTCAAATATGCTCTCAGTCATCTATGTCAACATCTTTCTTACAATTTTTAACATGTGAACACGTGGTGTTTTAAGCCATTTACAATGTTTACAAATGGAACCTCTGCTATGCAGCTGAGTGGAATGCATTATCTTGGATTTTTTTTATAATTTTCTAAGTTACAGAGTTGAAGATATCTAAACCATCCACGTGCCATGATTCCTCTCTTCTCATATTATAATATGAGCACACTCTTGTGCCTTGATTAAGATGGCAATATCTAAGTACTCCTTCTTTAATAATATAATTAAAGTTATTAAAAGACTAATCTTGACTGAATTCCGAATTATTAAAACTAGCGACTTGACCGTTAAAAATGACGGCATGATTTCATGTTATACTTTTGGTTTTTTTTGTCAGTTTATGTACTATCTCTATGTGTAACATATGTATCTCTCTTTTTTTCCTACTGTGTAACAAAATATGGCATAATTGCTGAAATCAATAACATTTTATTATTTGATATTAAATCCAATTTGTATTTTATTGTGTCACAACCAATAATACACAATAACTTCAGAGTATTTAATTTTTTTCTAAATTTTACATGTAGATCATAACATTGTACAACCCATATTTTTACATCTTACAATCTTAATCAATCATTAAACCAATTTAACTTTTATATTTTTATTACATGTCATTTGTATATTCTTCTCTCTAAACAAATAATGACCAATCTCTTCTTTTAAAACTGCAAACATTTAATTTGTTTTAATATACATGAATATCCTGACAATGTAATACAATATTACTAATTCCTTCACCTTTTTTTTATTACATCCAATTTCTTTACTTTTATCTATAAACAAATCATCAACAATATCTTCATATTAAAATGAAAACTTTTTTTTACTATACATGAATCTAATAACAACATGCAACAAATGTTTTTACAAGTCATGTTCTAAACTACAAAGTTATAATTTTACGCATTTCTAAATGTCCTTAAATTACAAATCTGTTAGTCACACATGTAAAATTAATATATATTCACTGATGTTGTCAATTCCATATATTGTCTATATATACCTTACATTTTAACCCTCTTTTTCTTTACACTTACAAAACCTCATAATATACAATATTTTGAATAAATACTTTACCATCATCTAATAGCTCACCGTGACTTTCTGTTTTTCTATAATTCCTGGATCTGGCACATTAAAAGTTGCACAACTTAATCCATAACAAAGAAAAGACCTCTTGAATTTGCATTAAAGCTTTTAATTCTGCAATGGACTTTCAAAAAGTCTTCACACATATTTAATTTAAATGTGTCCCACAAAGCTAATGCATTCAGTACATTATAAAATATGCAAATGAATGCAAACTGTTCTCTCATCTGCTGTGGCATTTGACATACTGTAGTGCTCTTTCTTCTAGACTTCTCTCCCATTCTGTATCATGAGCCAGGAACTTGTTTTGCCGCTCAGCTAATTGAAGTGTCTCATAAACTATGTCATTAATAGTTCTCAGGTGTTCAAAACTTTTTGCACCAGGAACATTTAAAAGGAGTAAACGTAAGCAGAAATGTTTAATGTCTTTTGGACTTACAGTATAAATTCTTGGTATAATTTTATTACCACTCCTTTTTCAATTTCGCCATTGCCCATTAACGAAAACATATTCATATGGAATCTCTATGTATAAGAATTCCATTGCCTCATTGTAGTTAGAATTTAATGTAAACCAAGCAGTAAGTGTTGATTCTCGACGTTCATTTTGTTCCAGAGCATTTGTTTCATTGCCAGTATTAAAATAAACTAAGTGTCTTTGTGGCAGATGTACAGCTAATCAATATACTGCATGTGAATGATCATGCATTTCAAATTTCAGTAGATGCCAAATTGTTTCTGGCGCACTTACATAGTGAGCATCTACATGACATGCAAGTTCCTTAGTATCTAATTTTCTTCTTGGTTTTGTCCACTTACCTCCACCACAGTTGCTGCATCATATCCTTTGCAAATATTTTTGTAGACATATTTAATTGATTTTATTTAATGCAAGCTTCCATATTTATGTGTACATTGTACTTTATTAGCAAATGTGGATTGTATGGTACAACATATCTGTTATCTACAGTTTTACCCTGAATTATTGCATTTTGACCTTCTCTTCTACAATACAATGGATAGCCATCACAATTTGCAAAAGGTTTTCACTTTTGGGAAATCTTTTGTGCATTTCTTATTTTCCATACATGGGCCCTCATTCAATTGCAATTTGGCAAATTGAATAGGGGTCTAAATAAGCAAATTTTTAAAGAAGTTTTTACTTAGTAAGCATCTATCTAAAAGCAAGGTTTTCACTAACTAAAAACTTATTTAAAAAATATGTTATGTGCTTATTTAAAGCCTTCTTCAATTGGCCAAATCGCAATTGAATGAGGGCCATGGTGACTGTGGATTTAAATCTCCACATGGTTCATGAATCATGCAATGTGTTTCAATTTCATATAGTCTTGCATGTTTTTGTGGATCTGGTAGTTCCGCAATAATCACTGAATCCACTCGATCTGCAGTATTCAATTTATCTTTTACTTGAAGGATGAAAAGAAGATGTGCATGTGGAAGGACTATTTTTTTAAATTCTACATAAGCCACACACTTCATTAATAAATTACTGATGGTTATGTCATGTATTAATGCTGTTAGTTTAATTTTGAAGACTCTAGCTACTAAATCTGGTCTATCAGAAGCAGTTTATCCAGTTTTCAAATTATCAGCAATCTCTAGCCATTGTGGATTACATGTAAATGTAATAAATACATCTGGTTTCCCAAATGTAGTTAAAATAGCCAAAGCATCATTGTACCTTTCTCTCATGATCCAAGGAGATCATTGGAAAGAAGATAGCAAAATGATTGCTATTGCTGGAAGATCTCTGTTTGTAGCCACTTCTGCTACATAATCCATAAGGCCACAATACTGTTCAACACATAGTTTCTTTTGTTGATATTTTATGAAATTTTGATTATTTGCTTCTACCTGCAGATATGAATCAATGATCTGTTGTTGTGTCAGTTTTTCACCAGATAAAATTGGATTAAATGCATCTCAAATTGCTGTTTGAGCAACTTTAAATGCAAGCATGGAAATATTATTTCTGACATGTACTTTGCTATTTGGATAACTGTCAAGAATTAATTTTATTTGCCATCCTGCTTCACCATTGTGATTTAAAAAATTATATGTCATTGGATCTAAATTAGTACTTAAGATATTCATATTAATGAAAGGTTGCTCTTTATTTTTTGGATATATTCTAATATCCCTTTGAAATGGTGATTCCCCCTTGTCATTTTGAAACACCATTGCAAGTCCGGTGGTAAATTTGGCCTTGGAATTTAAGGCAGTAAGGGCCATGGCCTGCAACATTAGCAGTTATTGTTGGACCCATAGATGCAAAATAAATGGCACTATTATAAGATCTTATGTTTTGTTTGAAATTAGTGTAATTTGGGAAACTCATTATATTTTTTAAATATGCTGGGAATTCCTGCCTTTCTGGAAGTCTTACCTTTCCTTTTTGACAGCAACTAATGAACTCACCATCTCTCGGACTTTCCTGTATAAAATGATAAGCCCCACAAAACTGACAAACGTCATTCAACAGACCACAGTTGTGAGGCTCCACTGTTATATTTGTCAATAATGGACTATCCTGTGAAGATATATTAACATTACTATCTACATCAACATAACTATTGTTACCATATTGTTCACATGCATCAGTTTCTATGTGACGCTGCAATGTAAGTCTAACACTTTTTCTTTTCTTGAAAATTCTCTCACGATCTTCTTATCATACTCTTTTCTTAGTGTCCGCCGACTGTCGCCCTCTCCATCTTTGTTTGCGTTCCCTTGCCAGCCGTTGTTTATATTCTTTGGGGTTTTCTTTTGCTTATGCAACATTGTAATCTGTAATTTTAAATTACCATGGTTTGTCAGAACTTTTGTATGAATAAAGTTCTATCTTATATGGATATTATAGTATAATATGATATTCCAATTATTAACCACTATTTTTATATCCATTGTATTAATATTTTTTTATGCTGTATATTTATATATGTACCTATGCGTGCAAATTCTATTACTTGAATATATCTATGTGAAAAATATGTTTTCACAGCTGCCCACAAAAGAGCTATCCATGGTTGAATAGTTCTTTGTTCTGTAAGAGATAAATATCTGAGTGAATTCCTAGGTCTATAAGGTAATGGTACCCTCCTTAATATTTTACATGTGAAGAATTCATTTCATAGACACCAAGTCTAATAAACAGAATAATAAATCTGTCTAGGGATATCTAATTGATAAACATTCTTATGACTTCATTTTATTTACAGGTTGTGGGTCAAAGGGGTCATTAGTTAATTAAAGGGATGAAAATTCAAAGGTCCGAGAGCGCCATCTTATAGTTTAAGGAATAAATGTCTCTATAGAAAAATATATTCATTATAAAATTTAAATATGTGATGACATCATGAAAAGATTCTATTGGTTACTAGATACTTTTAACTGATTTGGGATTCTGATAGGCAAATAAGCAAGAGGTATAATTATGGATAGAAACAGGATCTAGAGAGAGAGAAAAAGGACAAAGAAAAAGGAGGAAGGAGAGATAGAAACTTTTATCTGTGGAAAAGGCAAAACAACTTTGGAATTAACCAGTGGAATCTTGTCATAATTGGTAATGTATAAATTGAAATATTTTATTTTATGATATAATTGAAAACCATTACCATAATTTCTCTGTTTGGTTTATTTCTTATCAAAAAGTTATTTAGATTTCATTTTGTCATTGGAATTTATAAATCCGAATATAAATTTTAAAACAAAAATTAGATGTCTCATTTCTTTTTGACCAATACAGATAAATTAATTTTACTTAGCTAAACTTATCAATTATATTATAAAATACTTTACTATAATTGTGTTATATTTAATACATTCCTGTATAGCTATATTATAATATCATTAGACATTATTAGTACATGTTAAAACGTTTTGGGTGAATTTTTATTAATTGATTTATCTGATTTTGTTCTATGGGTTGTTATTCCAGGTTTTATTGTTCATGTGAATGAGATAAACTTTTGTATTGAGATTTTAGGACTGTATAGAAGATATCATAATAAGTATTATAATATGATGTATTAATTTTCTTTTATTATCTGGCTGGTTATATTGTGTTTTATTTGCATTTGATTTGATATATTACTGTGTTTTATTTGCATTTGATTTGATATATTACATTTTATCATTAGACTAGTTGATTTTGTTATTTTCAATAAATGTTATTTTATAAAAAGGAAACTGTGTCTATAAATTGATACTGAACTCAAAAATTCATTATTCTATATTATTTAGAAAATAATATGTCGTATTAATCCCGACAGGTTATTTAAAGATTAGGATTATTTTTTTACCTTTTTTTTTTTTTTTTTTACTAATCATTTTCTTTAGCTTACCTGAAGGTATAATAGCTTTTGGAATGAAACTTCATTGAATCTTTTGACTCCACACTTGTCAATCTTCTTGTTCAATTTGCAAGAGAATTGTAAGTGTCATATTATAAAAGCTGCTTTCCAATGTATACTTTTTCTTATCTGTAAACACCAGTACACTGCATGAATGTGTTTTTTTTTGTTTTCTTTTGTTAATTTAAATGATTATTTATTTTGTTTTATCACAAACTATTAAATTATTAAATTGTGCAACTTATTCCTTATCTTCATTATTTTGTAAATGAATATAATTTCATTAAACCTTAATCCCCAACATTAATTCATTTTCTTCAAAGTAATAATCTATGTATTTAATATTTAACTTTCTGTTATTTTCTTTTTTTTCCACGTATTAATTATATAATTTTTGAAGAAGTAAATCTAATGTATCTTGTCTTTATAAGTACGTGACTGAAATCATGCAGATGGGACAGTCTGTCTTCAGAAACGCCCACTGCAGCAAATATTTCTGTTACACTGTCTTCATCCAGAGTCTGTGCAAATTAACAGCCACCTGCAAAATATGATATGATATCAAATATAATATATTATATAAACCAAAATTACTCTCAATTGTTTGAATAATAAATACCATTTTTTATTTAATTTATCTATAAATGTTCATTTGAACTCCCTTTTTTCTACAATAATATTAATTTGAATAATGTAAATAATTATGTTCAATTAATACATTTCTTAGGTAATAAATAATAATATTGGATCTATAATGTATAATTTGCTTTATCTAAAAACCTAAAGAGCTAACAATCTCTTCAGCAATTACGCCAGCCTAAAGTGTAATAATTCCTATAACGTAATATAATTTTTAAAAAGTAATAAATGAATTAATTAATAAATCATTTTCTTGTAGCTATTATCTTTAATTTACATCAATTAAAAACCTAAATAGCTAAAAATCTGTTCTGTAATTAAGCCATCATGAAATATACTAAATATTAAAACTTTTTTTTTTTTAATTAATAAATTAGTTAATTAATAAATTAATATACTTTACCTATTATGTAAGATTCCTGGATTATTAATGAAACTGAAAGAGAAGAATTAACAGTATATAAACAAAATGTTTGCTTGAAAAAATACCAAAATAAACTTTTAAACACTTACTTTGAAGTTAGCAAAATCTATTGTAATTTCTGACAGTTTAAAATTAAGGTTAACACCCCTCCAATTTGCTTTAGCCAATCCGGTTATATGAAAGATTTGACATGGCACTATGTTAGTTGCTATGGCAACACCACACAGCATAGTCAGGAAGCAGGGATGAGTCATGTCCCAGCAGTGACTGGGAGTCTGACAACACTGCTCTCCTATTGGCTGAGCAAGCAAGAGTAGGTAGTTAGTGTGTTAATATTGCTCCCCGGATGCTGCATGCTGATTGGGTGGGGATCAGGAAGTTTTGTTGACACCCCTTTGAGGTGTCAACATAATCATTATAGGGATTTCTTAGATATTAATAAAAATAAAATGTTTTATGAGATGTGCTGCTTACACATACAATCATACTGATTTTTGCCTATAGAGTGCAGAAATGTATTAATCCAGCAAATTTAGATATCCATTTAATGTCCTGAACTCAACATGCTAAAGAGGTAACAATCTCTTCATAAATTACGCCTGCAGAAAATGTCCAGCTACACTATTGATCACCTTAGGAGAAAGTGAGAAAGATCTGGAAAGTGTCCAGTATATAGATTGCAAGCGCAATACAAAACCGTTAGTTTTGGCTCAAAAAGCACTGCACGTGCCTAAATTGTGGAGTAGGTGCTATTTTCAAGTTACATTCGTTGTTTTTGTTAGTTATGCGCTTGTTAACAACTAAATATCAGCATTTTTCTATGTCTTACTGGCCTTACGATGAAGATACGTCTTTACGGCCGCCATTTGTTTCCTTGCTTAGCTGATTTCAGAACTCAAAATAACGCCAATTAAATATTAAATTAGCTTGTAACCTCACTTACAGGCTCCCTGCCTCTCCCCCTGTGCTGTATGTGAGGTTGTAAGTTATTTTTTTATTTAATTAGCGTATTTTTGGGGTCTTCTGGCAGCTTCCGAGTTACTGTCTTGAAAAAAATGGCGGCCGTTAAAGTTGCATTTTTTTCAAAGTGTTGCATGCCTCACGCTGATCAGGGGCCTGGCGCCTACGGTGCTCAGTGTGGGCATGGCAATGAGCGCCTTCGGGGCTCATTGCCAGCCTTTTTTAAAGTCTTGCGGGCCCCGCATGCTCAAGCCCGTAACTTTTTACATTGCGTGACCAACATTCGTAACTTACCACAACTATTATACGTTATAGGGGCAAATGGTGATGCAGATGTACCTGATATTTCACTCAAGGTTTGTGCAGCATTTTTTTATAGTCGGACTTTGAATTTTAATAATATACCTAGATGAAGGGGGTTGCCACATAATATCAGAGAGACTTTTATTTCCTAAAAGTGAAGCATTTATTTTGACCAAATCCTAGACTGAGGATGCCTCTGTATGTCCAGTAGTACAAGCCCTTCTTCATCTTGTGCTCTATTTAACTGATATTTACTAATCCTTAGGATAGTATGTTTTTAATGTATTCATAGGACTAGTTTTTTTTGGGGGGGAGAGGTTTAAACTTATATATTTTTTTATACATACAGATTATAAACATAAATAAATAATAATTCATAATAAACAAAAATGAAAACAGTACAACATAATTAAATGTTGATTTGCATTACATTACACAATTTTATTAACTTAAAAAGTCACATCTCTTTTATTTTATCCGCTTCTTTAGCTCAACCTCTATATATATTTTTATTTTTACTTAGGTGAATATTATTACCAAAATGTTGTTAAGTCTAAATTATTATACTCTGCCCATGATTTCCAAGTGCTCTGAAATTGGTCTTCCGGCTCCAACATAGTATAATACTTTTTTTCTACTTGAAATTCTCGTCAAAATTACTATTCTAGTCAGTTAATGCTTGGTGTTTGTTTTTGCAGCTAGTGAGTCGCTATTATAGTTCTCGCCACAGGATTTGTAAGAGAGCACAAAATGTGCTGTATACAGTTGGGGAATGTTTGGCTTCCAATAGTTGAATATGTTTTTATTTTGTAAACACTATAAATTTTAATTTGTAAACATTAGCAATAATTTACCATCTCCCACAGTTGCTAATGGTTCAGAAATAAACTGACAGTATTAATTATCTTGTCCTCCCTCCCATTGGGTCCTTTACTTCATCATAATCATCATCTAAATATGGTAATGTTTATATAGAAAGATTTTTCATTTGATTTCAATTTTATGCTGAATATTGTAGATGTTTTCATATTACCTGACTAATTTTATCAAAGGGCTATGCTCAAAATTGAATGTAATCTTTTGTTTATCAGAATAGATCACATGAAATTAACTATTATTTTCTTCTCACATAAGGATAATGATAATGCTCCTCTACAAAAAAATGTATTTTGGAATACATTTTATTTATTTTGTTTGTTTTGTTTTGCCAAGACTTTGATGTCTTTGAGGCTATGCTTCATATAATTAATTTGTGCCAAATGGGAGATATTGTCATATATTACATAGTTACATAGGCCCTCATTCAATTGCAATTTGGCCAATTGAATAGGGGTCTAAATAAGCACATAACATATTTTTTCTAAAGAAGTTTTTAGTTAGTAAAACTCTATCCAAAAGCAAGGTTTTCACTAACTAAAAACTTCTTTAAAAAAAATATGCTATGTGTTTATTTAGAGCCCTTTTCATTTGGCCAAACCACAATTGAATGAGGCCCATAGTATTTAAGGTTGAAAAAAGCCTTTCAAGATCAAGACCTTTCAAGATCTCCTCTGATCTGCAATATGCGGATTAACTATTAATTAATTAGTTGTATAAAAAAAAAAAATCAAGTCCCTCCTGATCCCAGACACCGGCGACCAGACTTCTCCCTCGATCAATACTGCCTCTCTAATTATCCATGATATCCCTGAATTCCCTTTTTAATTAGAAATAAATCCAGTCCCCTTTTAAAGTTATCTATCGAATCCGCTGTCAACACCTCCTCTGGTAGTGAATTCCACAGATTAACCACCCTTACTGTGAAGAACCTTTTTCTTTTTTTAAGGTGGAATCTTTTTACTTCTAACCTCAAGGGATGTCCTCTTGTCAGTTGAAAACCTCTTGGCACAAAACCTCCCTTGACAAATATTTATACTGACCCTGCATGTATTTATATAAGGTAATCATATCTCCTCTTAGACTACTTTTTTCTAGAGAAAAAAAGTTTAATTTGGTTAGTCTTTCTTCATAACTTAGACCCTCCATTCCCCTTATTAGTTTTGTTGCCCTCCTCTGTACCTTTTCCAGCTGTAAAATTTCCTTTTTTTTAAGTGGTGCCCAAAATTGTACTCCATATTCCAAATGAGGGCGTACTAGAGATTTGTATAGTTGCAGAATTATATTTGCTTCCCTGGCTTCTATACCCTTCTTGATACATGCTAATATTTTATTTGCCATTGCAGCTGCTGCTTGGCTTTGAGCACTGTTACCTAGGTGGTTGTCCACAAGCACTCCCAAATCTCTTTCAATATCTGATACACCTAGATTTGCTCCATTAAGATTATAAATTGCATGGCTATTTTTCCTTCCCAGATGCATAACTTTACATTCCTCTAATTAAAGCAAATCCCTTTGGAGGTAAAGTACATGATTTTCTTATTTAATTACCTTGCACAACTTTGTGTAATCAGCAAAAATGGAGACACCACACTCCAATCCCACTTCCAAGTCGTTAATAAATATATTAAAAAGGAGAAGACCTAATACTGAGCCCTGAGGAACCCCACTTACCACATTAGTCTAATCGGAGTATCTTCCATTTACAACAACCATTTGCTTCCTATCTTTTAGCCAGCTGTCAATCCATAAGCAAATATTCATGGCAATTCCTATATCCCTTAGTTTGCTCAATAGTCTCCCATGTGGCACTGTATCAAAAAGGCTTTGCAAAATCCAAATAGACTACATGCACTGAGTTGCCTTGATCCAAGTTCCTACTAACCTCCTCATAGAAACTAGTTAGGTTTGTTTTACATGACCTATCCTTCATAAATCCATGTTGGCTCCTACTTATAATCCTGTTTGAATAGACATATTCCTGTATATTATCCCTTATTAACCTTTCTAAAAATGTCACGCTACCGAAGTGAGACTTACTGGTCTATAATTCCCCAGATTTGCTCTTGCTCCATTAAATATAGGTATCACCTCAGCCTTTCTCCAGACATATGGTAGAGACCCTGTGTTGAGTGAATCCTATAAAATTAGATATAATGGTTTTGCCATTACAGAGCCCAGTTCCCTCAGTACCCTTGGATGAATTACATCAGGACCTGGGGCTTTAATAACATTTATTTTTTCCAACCTCTTCTGGATTTCTTCCTGTGTTAACCAGTTATTTGGTGAAGGTAGTGTAGCCCTATTATGTTGCAGTGTCCCAACCACTGGTACCTCCCTTGTGTATACTGAAGAAAATAACCTATTTACCTCATCTGCCTTTTCCTGGTCATTAATTTTCAGACAGCCTGGTTCACATTCTAATGTTCCTATAGCTTCCTTTCTTGCCGTCTTCTCATTATTATATTTAAAAAATATTTTTGGGTTAGTCTTACTCTCCTTTGCAACAAAAAAAGGTGGGCAATAGTAAAATATAAACTTTATTGGTTGAAAAAAAACGACGATTAAAACTTTAAAAAGGGAAAGAATAAAAACTGTACAAATACCTTTGAACAGAAAAACTGCAAACCTAATGACCACTGGACAACTGTCACTCATTAAGTGGGGTTTGAGCAGTATTATAAATGAGACACAGAGAGTGTCTATGTATAGGCTTGTAGTACTATGCAACAAAAGGTGTAAATCATTAGAATAGTGGGCCAAACCTTCCTAAGTTACCTTGTGCTATAACTATATATCTCTCCCCAGTAACGGCTGTGAAACCTAGTATAACAACAAAAGGAAGATATAGGTAGCATGGTAGTATGCTTCTAAACAACAGATTTATTTGCATACAAAAAATCCTCAGTTTGGCTCTTAGATCACCAGGTACTTCATTGCCTCTTATTAGGGTACAATGCCCCTATTATTTGAATGATATAGGTATAATTCAACCATTCAAACGATATGGCTCTTAAATGTCCAGATATTGCATTACCTCTTGTTAGAGTATAACACCACAACTATTTTGGTGGTGTAAGCATAATTTGGGCCATTCTGAACAAGCTCACTCTCTGTATACTCGCATATAGTATAACAGCGTCTCCCTGTGCTGGGGAGATTCGCGCTGCCTAGTTGCGTCGTGCGTAATAACGTCACGTTACGCTAGCCTACATCCTAACATGTTTCTACGTGTTCAACGTCTTTTTCAAAGGATTAAGGTGTGTGTAGGGGCAGGAAGCTATTTAAAGCATATGGTAGCCATGGTAACCTGGACTACCTGATTGCTACACCTAAATTAACCCTATGAGTGAAAGTTTGAAAGTATGTATGGCAGGATAGGACTGAACAAAGAAAGAAATGGTCCATATATATTATTAGCATAGTAGATGGAGCAACATCAGTGGGAAGGGGGAACCTTAATGAATAGGTGTATATCTGGATACAGGATACTGAAAAGAGAATATATACAAGTATATCATGATGTGCAAAGAAAAAAAGTGCATATTGTGCATGAAGATAACTAGATGAATTAAAGCCCCTGTATAAGGGCATAAAATAGCCAGGGTATAAAGACCCTGTATGTAAACCTAAATTAGGTCAAAATTGACATATTAATGAGACCATAGTGAAAAGTGACTAAGTGCATGAATGAGTAAATGGCAAGAAAAATCTAGTATGGCCATATATATTATAACTCAGAATGTGAGGGTTAGTGGTGTTGACCACTAGAATAAAAAAATGGTCACGTGAGACCAAAAGTGAAAAGAATAATTCTATTTCAGGTAAGATGTGACACATGAGTGGGCCACATCTACCTGAAAAAGATTATAAATAAAGCAAAAAATATTTTATGCAAAGATGAGACATATATGAAGTAAAATTAAAGTGCATATATCATGATCCTGATTCAGGAATTACTTGGTGGTATTTCTCATATAATTAGAGGGTCCAAATCGAGGGCCCAGAAAAAGGCCTGTATAGACAACTTATGTAAGATAAAATTACACAAGACTATATGAAGGCTGTATAGGAAAAGCCTTCATTCAGGCCATCAGGTACCTGTGCTCTTAATTTATAAATCCATTGTGATTCACGCTGTAGTAATTTATTTTGAAAATCACCCCTTCTAGGTCCAGTTTTCACAGAATCAATAATACAAAATTTTAGTACTTCCGGATTGTTGTTGTGACAGTATTTCACATGTCTTGCTATGGGAGTGTCATATTTATTTTTAATAGAATATATATGTTCCCCCTATCTTCGACGAAATTCCCTGCAGGTTTTCCCTACATAGATCTTATTACATAAACAAGTAGCTATATATATAACTCCTGATGATTTACAGTTGAAAAAATTATCAATATCAAAAATAGCACCATTTGTCGGATGTTTATAATGTTTGCATGGTCTCACAAATTTGCAAAATTTACAGTTCCCACACTTATACATTCCCTTCAGTGGTTGGAGCCAAGTTTTAGGTTCAGATGTCTTGTCTGTATATACACTATGTACAAGCATATCCTTAATGTTCTTTCCTCTTCTATAAGTGATACTTGCTTTGGAAGTGAGGGTGTCTTTAAGATCTTTATCACTTGTGAGGAGATGCCAGTGTTTAGAAAGGATGTTTCTGATTATTTCATGAGTCATGACCAAATGTCATTATACATCTAGTAATCTTAGATTCATTAGATATAGTCCTGTTAGTGGGGGTATCCATTTTACCTTGAACTTTTCTATTTACATTTAGCAGATCGGTTCTATTCTACTTACAACATCATTACAAAAGATCCGACTCCTGAATTTAAATTGAGACTTAAAAACATCCTAGTAGATGTAAAAAATAAGGGAATAATTGATGAGCAGACTTTTCAATTTCTATTTCCCAAATTCCCTATGGTCTCAGTGTTCTATTCTCTCCCTAAAGTTCACAAGAAAACCTATCCCATCCCAGTTAGACCTATAGTCTCCGGGACTAATAATCTTTCCCAAAACTGCAGTATATTTGTGGATTATCATCTTAGGGAATTTGTGATGGGCTTACCATCCTATGTCAGGGACACTCCTGATATTCTCAGGCAATTAGAAGATCTATCTGTACCTCCTGAATCATGGCTGGTGTGTATTGACGTTGAGGCCTTATACAGCAGTATTCCACATAACTTTGGAATCAATGCAGTAAAATACTTTTTACAGATGAAAGGTTCTCCTTTTGATGAACTAAACATGTTGCTAATAGCACTATTGGAATATGTTTTAAAACACAGCTTCTTCCTATTCAACCAAAAATGGTACCACCAACAACAGGGAACAGCTATGGGTACACCATGTGCCCCTAGCTATGCGAACTTGTTTCTGGGGTGGTGGGAAGACAAATACATATATGATGACAACGCACATCCCTTTGGAGCAAATATACTTGTCTGGAGGAAATTTATAGATGATATTATCCTGGTCTGGACTGGTAACAGACAGGAATTGAGTTCATTTATACAATTTCTGAACACTAATGAATTAGGCCTCAAATTTACCTTTGAGACCAGTCAGA
This sequence comes from Discoglossus pictus, assembly GCA_027410445.1. Lineage (NCBI taxonomy): Eukaryota > Metazoa > Chordata > Amphibia > Anura > Alytidae > Discoglossus > Discoglossus pictus. Next base: position 162,213,194 of record CM050169.1, read on the forward strand.
GTGAGATCTCTTTCTTGGATCTAATAATTAAAAAGGATGAAAGAGGGAAAATATGTACATCTACATTTAGAAAAGAAACAGCATCTAATACTCTGCTGAAATGGGAGAGCCAACACTGAGAGAGGAATTCCTAAGGGACAATACCTCAGGATCCGGAGGAATTGCAGTTCAGAGGAAGAATTTAAAATTGAAGCAAACAAACTTAGGGAACGTTTTAAAGCAAGAGGTTGGCTTATAAACATGCTATGAACTGCAATAGAACCGATCTGCTAAATGTAAATAGAAAAGCTCAAGGTAAAATGGATACCCCCACTAACAGGACTATATCTAATGAATCTAAGATTACTAGATGTATAATGACATTTGGTCATGACTCTGAAATAATCAGAAACATCCTTTCTAAACACTGGCATCTGCTCACAAGTGATAAAGATCTTAAAGACACCCTCACTTCCAAAGCAAGTATCACTTATAGAAGAGGAAAGAACATTAAGGATATGCTTGTACATAGTGTATATACAGACAAGACATCTGAACCTAAAACTTGGCTCCAACCACTGAAGGGAATGTATAAGTGTGGGAACTGTAAATTTTGCAAATTTGTGAGACCATGCAAACATTATATACATCCGACAAATGGTGCTATTTTTGATATTGATAATTTTTTCAACTGTAAATCATCAGGAGTTATATATATAGCTACTTGTTTATGTAATAAGATCTATGTAGGGAAAACCTGCAGGGAATTCCGTCGAAGATTGGGGGAACATATATATTCTATTAAAAACGAATATGACACTCCCATAGCAAGACATGTGAAATACTGTCACAACAATAATCCGGAAGTACTAAAATTTTGTATTATTGATTCTGTGAAAACTGGACCTAGAAGGGGTGATTTTCAAAATAAATTACTACAGCGTGAATCACAATGGATTTATAAATTAAGAGCACAGGTACCTGATGGCCTGAATGAAGGCTTTTCCTATACAGCCTTCATATAGTCTTGTGTAATTTTATCTTACATAAGTTGTCTATACAGGCCTTTTTCTGGGCCCTCGATTTGGACCCTCTAATTATATGAGAAATACCACCAAGTAATTCCTGAATCAGGATCATGATATATGCACTTTAATTTTACTTCATATATGTCTCATCTTTGCATAAAATATTTTTTGCTTTATTTATAATCTTTTTCAGGTAGATGTGGCCCACTCATGTGTCACATCTTACCTGAAATAGAATTATTCTTTTCACTTTTGGTCTCACGTGACCATTTTTTTATTCTAGTGGTCAACACCACTAACCCTCACATTCTGAGTTATAATATATATGGCCATACTAGATTTTTCTTGCCATTTACTCATTCATGCACTTAGTCACTTTTCACTATGGTCTCATTAATATGTCAATTTTGACCTAATTTAGGTTTACATACAGGGTCTTTATACCCTGGCTATTTTATGCCCTTATACAGGGGCTTTAATTCATCTAGTTATCTTCATGCACAATATGCACTTTTTTTCTTTGCACATCATGATATACTTGTATATATTCTCTTTTCAGTATCCTGTATCCAGATATACACCTATTCATTAAGGTTCCCCCTTCCCACTGATGTTGCTCCATCTACTATGCTAATAATATATATGGACCATTTCTTTCTTTGTTCAGTCCTATCCTGCCATACATACTTTCAAACTTTCACTCATAGGGTTAATTTAGGTGTAGCAATCAGGTAGTCCAGGTTACCATGGCTACCATATGCTTTAAATAGCTTCCTGCCCCTACACACACCTTAATCCTTTGAAAAAGACGTTGAACACGTAGAAACATGTTAGGATGTAGGCTAGCGTAACGTGACGTTATTACGCACGACGCAACTAGGCAGCGCGAATCTCCCCAGCACAGGGAGACGCTGTTATACTATATGCGAGTATACAGAGAGTGAGCTTGTTCAGAATGGCCCAAATTATGCTTACACCACCAAAATAGTTGTGGTGTTATACTCTAACAAGAGGTAATGCAATATCTGGACATTTAAGAGCCATATCGTTTGAATGGTTGAATTATACCTATATCATTCAAATAATAGGGGCATTGTACCCTAATAAGAGGCAATGAAGTACCTGGTGATCTAAGAGCCAAACTGAGGATTTTTTGTATGCAAATAAATCTGTTGTTTAGAAGCATACTACCATGCTACCTATATCTTCCTTTTGTTGTTATACTAGGTTTCACAGCCGTTACTGGGGAGAGATATATAGTTATAGCACAAGGTAACTTAGGAAGGTTTGGCCCACTATTCTAATGATTTACACCTTTTGTTGCATAGTACTACAAGCCTATACATAGACACTCTCTGTGTCTCATTTATAATACTGCTCAAACCCCACTTAATGAGTGACAGTTGTCCAGTGGTCATTAGGTTTGCAGTTTTTCTGTTCAAAGGTATTTGTTCAGTTTTTATTCTTTCCCTTTTTAAAGTTTTAATCGTCGTTTTTTTCAACCAATAAAGTTTATATTTTACTATTGCCCACCTTTTTTTGTTATATATATTTAGAGTGTTATGCACTAATGGGCTTTATTCCCTAAAGATTTTTTCTGCTTGTTGAATAGGTGGTTCAATCCACATTTAGGGTTACTAACTAACAAGTCTACACTTTAACCCTTTTATCCAAATTTCCAAGTAATAACATGGCAGGATCTAACATCACCAATCTGGATTTTACACAATTCCAAATAGAGGCAGAGGCTACTTTTCTGCCCTCTACACAACCCATAATAGAAAATAAAGATGTTAATTCAGCATTCTATGAACTTCAAAAAAGTATGAGAAAACAAATTAAATCCATTTGGGAAATATCCAGTTTACAAAATTACATAAAAAACAAATTGATCCCTAGAGGCCGTAGAACTAACATCACACCAGCCTTAAATATACATGATGAAATTTTCATGTCCAAGTGGAAGGATATCCTTTTTAAATGTTCTATGGAACTTATGTCATTAATTATTGAAACCCACCAAAGTAATCTTGAAGACATCAAAAAAACTGTGGTACTTAACCAAGTGGAAGTTGATAAATTTAGAGATATCTCTGACTTTGAGAATTTATGCACTAAATTGAACTCAAATATAGAAAAGTTCAAAAAGGACATTAAAGATCGAAAACATAGGAAATTCCTAAGAGATCAAAATGATTTCAAAATAGGAAGAATATACAAAAGATTACCATCTAATCCTCAATATCTAACAGGATCTGAGTTAAGTTCGTCTGATTATGACACCTCAGATATAGAAGATCATACTACCAGAAAGAATGTTAGGGGTGCAAGAACCTATCTAAAAAGAGGAATGCATAAAGATAGGAATCCCAACTGGAAGCGAGAACAATATGAACTACGCTCCAGAAGAAACCAATATGATTCTGATAGACAGACAGGATTACATCCTATGTATGATAATGAAACTCCCTCATATCCTTTTTTAGGGAGAGGACGATCTCAAACAAGGAGATCAATACAGATCAATACCAATCAGTTCCTTTAGATACTGACAAGTCAGAGGATACTCTGAGAATTATAAACCTATCCCACTTTGTTTTACATAAAGACCATAGCACAGTTTTAAGTAAAGGCCTTACATTTGTACCAACATCTAAGGCAAATATCTTTACTCACATCAAAGATTTAAATCTTTTCTCTAGGAAACTAGCTCTTCACAAATTTTATAAGAGGAAACGAGATAGAGAAATTATGAGCCTGGGAGTCCCACAAGATGACATAGAAATAGTACAAGGCCTTATAGAGCTTTTGGAGGAAAATTGCACTCCAATCATAGAACCAAAGAAATTGAAGATTAAAAGCACTTTTACTCCTCCACTTAAAGACTATGCAAATATTTGGGTTTTCCTACAGCAAGTCTCTAAGGACATAGAGGAAATTGACTACAGGAGTTACAAAAAAGAATATAACCTCACTAAGCCGGAATATCAAGCTCTTATAGAACTTAGGGATGATGTGTCTCTACACATCAAGCCAGCAGACAAGGGAGGCAATATAGTCCTCATGGATAATGATGACTATAAGGAGATGTGTATGAGAATTTTAAAGGATAAAACTACTTACAACATCATTACAAAAGATCCAACTCCTGAATTTAAATTGAGACTTAAAAACATCCTAGTAGATGTAAAAAATAAGGGAATAATTGATGAGCAGACTTTTCAATTTCTATTTCCCAAATTCCCTATGGTCTCAGTGTTCTATTCTCTCCCTAAAGTTCACAAGAAAACCTATCCAATCCCAGGTAGACCTATAGTCTCCGGGACTAATAATCTTTCCCACAACTGCAGTATATTTGTGGATTATCATTTTAGGGAATTTGTGATGGGCTTACCATCCTATGTCAGGGACACTCCTGATATTCTCCGGCAATTAGAAGATCTATCTGTACCTCCTGAATCCTGGCTGGTGTGTATTGACGTTGAGGCCTTATACAGCAGTATTCCACATAATTTTGGAATCAATGCAGTAAAATACTGTTTACAGATGAAAGGTTCTCCTTTTGATGAACTAAACATGTTGCTAATAGCACTATTGGAATATGTTTTAAAACACAACTTCTTCCTATTCAACCAAAAATGGTACCACCAACAACAGGGAACAGCTATGGGTACACCATGTGCCCCTAGCTATGCGAACTTGTTTCTGGGGTGGTGGGAAGACAAATACATATATGATGACAACGCACATCCCTTTGGAGCAAATATACTTGTCTGGAGGAGATTTATAGATGATATTATCCTGGTCTGGACTGGTAACAGACAGGAATTGAGTTCATTTATACAATTTCTGAACACTAATGAATTAGGCCTCAAATTTACCTTTGAGACCAGTCAGAGTGAGATCTCTTTTTTGGATCTAATAATTAAAAAGGATGAAAGAGGGAAAATATGTACATCTACATTTAGAAAAGAAACAGCATCTAATACTCTGCTGAAATGGGAGAGCCAACACTTTGAGCCACTTAAGAGAGGAATTCCTAAGGGACAATACCTCAGGATCCGGAGGAATTGCAGTTCAGAGGAAGAATTTAAAATTGAAGCAAACAATCTTAGGGAACGTTTTAAAGCAAGAGGTTACCCTAATAGAAGCCTTAAGTTGGCTTATAAACATGCTATGAACTGCAATAGAACCGATCTGCTAAATGTAAATAGAAAAGCTCAAGGTAAAATGGATACCCCCACTAACAGGACTATATCTAATGAATCTAAGATTACTAGATGTATAATGACATTTGGTCATGACTCTGAAATAATCAGAAACATCCTTTCTAAACACTGGCATCTGCTCACAAGTGATAAAGATCTTAAAGACACCCTCACTTCCAAAGCAAGTTTCACTTATAGAAGAGGAAAGAACATTAAGGATATGCTTGTACATAGTGTATATACAGACAAGACATCTGAACCTAAAACTTGGCTCCAACCACTGAAGGGAATGTATAAGTGTGGGAACTGTAAATTTTGCAAATTTGTGAGACCATGCAAACATTATATACATCCGACAAATGGTGCTATTTTTGATATTGATAATTTTTTCAACTGTAAATCATCAGGAGTTATATATATAGCTACTTGTTTATGTAATAAGATCTATGTAGGGAAAACCTGCAGGGAATTCCGTCGAAGATTGGGGGAACATATATATTCTATTAAAAACGAATATGACACTCCCATAGCAAGACATGTGAAATACTGTCACAACAATAATCCGGAAGTACTAAAATTTTGTATTATTGATTCTGTGAAAACTGGACCTAGAAGGGGTGATTTTCAAAATAAATTACTACAGCGTGAATCACAATGGATTTATAAATTAAGAGCACAGGTACCTGATGGCCTGAATGAAGGCTTTTCCTATACAGCCTTCATATAGTCTTGTGTAATTTTATCTTACATAAGTTGTCTATACAGGCCTTTTTCTGGGCCCTAGATTTGGACCCTCTAATTATATGAGAAATACCACCAAGTAATTCCTGAATCAGGATCATGATATATGCACTTTAATTTTACTTCATATATGTCTCATCTTTGCATAAAATATTTTTTGCTTTATTTATAATCTTTTTCAGGTAGATGTGGCCCACTCATGTGTCACATCTTACCTGAAATAGAATTATTCTTTTCACTTTTGGTCTCACGTGACCATTTTTTTATTCTAGTGGTCAACACCACTAACCCTCACATTCTGAGTTATAATATATATGGCCATACTAGATTTTTCTTGCCATTTACTCATTCATGCACTTAGTCACTTTTCACTATGGTCTCATTAATATGTCAATTTTGACCTAATTTAGGTTTACATACAGGGTCTTTATACCCTGGCTATTTTATGCCCTTATACAGGGGCTTTAATTCATCTAGTTATCTTCATGCACAATATGCACTTTTTTTCTTTGCACATCATGATATACTTGTATATATTCTCTTTTCAGTATCCTGTATCCAGATATACACCTATTCATTAAGGTTCCCCCTTCCCACTGATGTTGCTCCATCTACTATGCTAATAATATATATGGACCATTTCTTTCTTTGTTCAGTCCTATCCTGCCATACATACTTTCAAACTTTCACTCATAGGGTTAATTTAGGTGTAGCAATCAGGTAGTCCAGGTTACCATGGCTACCATATGCTTTAAATAGCTTCCTGCCCCTACACACGCCTTAATCCTTTGAAAAAGACGTTGAACACGTAGAAACATGTTAGGATGTAGGCTAGCGTAACGTGACGTTATTACGCACGAAGCAACTAGGCAGCGCGAATCTCCCCAGCACAGGGAGACGCTGTTATACTATATGCGAGTATACAGAGAGTGAGCTTGTTCAGAATGGCCCAAATTATGCTTACACCACCAAAATAGTTGTGGTGTTATACTCTAACAAGAGGTAATGCAATATCTGGACATTTAAGAGCCATATCGTTTGAATGGTTGAATTATACCTATATCATTCAAATAATAGGGGCATTGTACCCTAATAAGAGGCAATGAAGTACCTGGTGATCTAAGAGCCAAACTGAGGATTTTTTGTATGCAAATAAATCTGTTGTTTAGAAGCATACTACCAAGCTACCTATATCTTCCTTTTGTTGTTATACTAGGTTTCACAGCCGTTACTGGGGAGAGATATATACAGTCAGGTCCATAAATATTGGGACATCGACACAAAACTAATCTTTTTGGATCTATACACCACCACAATGGATTTGAAATGAAACGAACAAGATGTGCTTTAACTGCCGACTTTCAGCTTTAATTTGAGGGTATTTACATCCAAATCAGGTGAACGGTGTAGGAATTACAACGGTTTGTATATGTGCCTCCCACTTTTTAAGGGACCAAAAGTAATGGGACAATTGGCTGCTCAGCTGTTCCATGGCCAGGTGTGTGTGTTATTCTCTCATTATCCCATTTACAAAGAGCAGATAAAAGGTCCAGAGTTAATTTCAAGTGTGCTATTTGCATTTGTTGCTAACTCTCAATATGAGATCCAAAGAGCTGTCACTATCAGTGAAGCAAGCCATCATTAGGCTGAAAAAACAAAACAAACCCATCAGAGAGATAGCAAAAACATTAGGTGTGGCCAAATCAACTGTTTGGAACATACTTAAAAAGAAAGAACGCACAGGTGAGCTCAGCAACACCAAAAGACCCGGAAGACCACGGGAAAACACCCTTCACAACAGTTGGCCAGATCAAGAACACTCTCCAGGAGGTAGGTGTATGTGTGTCAAAGTCAGCAATCAAGAGAAGACTTCACCAGAGTGAATACAGAGAGTTCACCACAAGATGTAAACCATTGGTGAGCCTCAAAAATAGGAAGGCAAGATTAGAGTTTGCCAAACAACATCTAAAAAATCCTTCACAGTTCTGGAACAACATCCTATGGACAGATGAGACTAAGATCAACTTGTACCAGAGAAATGGGAAGAGAAGAGTATGGAGACGGAAAGGAACTGCTCATGATCCAAAGCATACCACCTCATCAGTGAAGCATGGTGGTGGTAGTGTCATGGCGTGGGCATGTATGGCTGCCAATGGAACTGGTTCTCTTGTATTTATTGATGATGTGACTGCTGACAAAAGCAGCAGGATGAATTCTGAAGTGTTTTGGGCAATATTATCTGCTCATATTCAGCCAAATGCTTCAGAACTCACTGGACGGTGCTTCACAGTGCAGATGGACAATGACCCGAAGCATACTGCAAAAGCAACCAAATAGTTTTTTAAGGGAAAGAAGTGGAATGTTGTGCAATGGCCAAGTCAATCTCCTGACCTGAATCCGATTTAGCATGCATTTCACTTGCTGAAGACAAAACTGAAGGGAAAATGCCCCAAGAATAAGCAGGAACTGAAGACAGTTGCAATAGAGGTTTGGCAGAGCATCACCAGGGATGAAACCCAGCGCCTGGTGATGTCTATGCGTTCCAGACTTCAGGCTGTAATTGACAGCAAATGATTTGCAACCAAGTATTACAAAGTGAAAATTTTATTTATGACTGTTAATCTGTCCCATTACTTTTGGTCCCTTAAAAAGTGGGAGGCACATATACAAACTGTTGTAATTCCAACACTGTTCACCTGATTTGGATGTAAATACCCTCAAATTAAAGCTGAAAGTCGGCAGTTAAAGCACATCTTGTTCGTTTAATTTCAAATCCATTGTGGTGCTGTATAGAGCCAAAAAGATTAAAATGATGTTGATGTCCCAATATTTATGGACCTGACTGTAGTTATAGCACAAGGTAACTTAGGAAGGTTTGGCCCACTATTCTAATGATTTACACCTTTTGTTGCATAGTACTACAAGCCTATACATAGACACTCTCTGTGTCTCATTTATAATACTGCTCAAACCCCACTTAATGAGTGACAGTTGTCCAGTGGTCATTAGGTTTGCAGTTTTTCTGTTCAAAGGTATTTGTACAGTTTTTATTCTTTCCCTTTTTAAAGTTTTAATCGTCGTTTTTTTCAACCAATAAAGTTTATATTTTACTATTGCCCACCTTTTTTTGTTATATATATTTAGAGTGTTATGCACTAATGGGCTTTATTCCCTAAAGATTTTTTCTGCTTACTCTCCTTTGCAACTAACTTTTCATTTTCGATTTTAGCCAGTCTAATAGCCCTTTTGCAAGCCTTGTTGATTTCCTTGTACTTGAGTAAAGTCGTTTCTGTCCCTTCTTGTTTGTGTAATTTAAACACTTGTTTTTTACTCCTTATCTTCATCTTTAATGTATTGCTAAGCCACATGGGTTGTGATTTACTCCTTCTACTTTTATTTCCACATGGTACATGGTGATAAGTATGAGTTGCCTTGATCCAAGTTCCTACTAACCTCCTCATAGAAACTAGTTAGGTTTGTTTTACATGACCTATCCTTCATAAATCCATGTTGGCTCCTACTTATAATCCTGTTTGAATAGACATATTCCTGTATATTATCCCTTATTAACCTTTCTAAAAAATTTCCCACTACCGAAGTGAGACTTACTGGTCTATAATTCCCCAGATTTGCTCTTGCTCCATTAAATATAGGTATCACCTCTGCCTTTCTCCAGACAGATGGTAGAGACCCTGTGTTGAGTGAATCCTATAAAATTAGATATAATGGTTTTGCCATTACAGAGCCCAGTTCCCTCAGTACCCTTGGATGAATTCCATCAGGACCTGGGACTTTAATAACATTTATTTTTTCCAACCTCTTCTGGATTTCTTCCTGTGTTAACCAGTTATTTGGTGAAGGTAGTGTAGCCCTATTATGTTGCAGTGACCCAACCACTGGTACCTGCCTTGTGAATACCGAAGAAAATAACCTATTTAGCTCATCTGCCTTTTCCTGGTCAATAATTATCAGACAGCCTGTTTCACATTGTAATGTTCCTATAGCTTCCTTCCTTGCCGTCTTCCCATTATTATATTTAAAAAATATTTTTGGGTTAGTCTTACTCTCCTTTGCAACTAACTTTTCATTTTCGATTTTAGCCAGTCTTATAGCCCTTTTGCAATCCTTGTTGATTTCCTTGTACTTGAGTAAAGTAGTTTCTGTCCCTTCTTGTTTGTGTGATTTAAACACTTGTTTTTTACTCCTTATCTTCATCTTTAATGTATTGCTAAGCCACATGGGTTGTGATTTACTCCTTCTACTTTTATTTCCACATGGTACATGGTGATAAGTATGTTTTGTTTAGTAAGAATTTGAACCTTGTCCATTTATGTTCAGTATTTTTACCTGTCAGTTCTCTGTCCCAGTCTATACGTTGTATTACTGCTCTTAGACCGTTAAAATCTGCCCTTTTAAAATTAAGAGTTTTCGTTAGCCCCTTACAGTTGTTTTTTTTAATTCAATCTCAAATGAGAATGTGTTATGAACACTGTTTCCCAAAGGCTGCCCTATTTCCACATTTGATACTATATCAATATAATTTGTGATAACTAAATCCAAGATTGCCTCATTTCAAGTAGGTTCTTGTATAACCTGGGCCAAATAATGCTCTCTGAGTGTACTCAAGAACCTGCTCCCCCTAGCTGAACTGCTGGTCTCATTTATGCAGTTTATTTCAGGGTAATTAAAATGTCCCATTATTAGAATTTGCCCATGCTTAGCTGCATTTCAAATCTGTAACAATAATTGCATTTCCTCACTTTCAATTATATTTGGGGGTTTATAGCATACTCCTACCAATATTCTTTTGGAATTTGCTGCTCCACTATTTAACTCTACCCACAAAAATTCAACATTACCACTAGTTCCAGCATAAATATCTTCTCTGACTAAAGGCTTAAATTCAGGCTTAACATACAGACACATCCCTCCTCCTCTTTTACCATTGCCTCTATCTTTCCTAAATAGGTTATAACCATCCAGATTAACAGTCCAGTCATGAGATTCATCCCACCACGTTTCAGTAATGCCTATTCAATCCCATTTCTCATTTACTGCTAATAATTCTAACTCTCCCATTTTTCCTGGCAAGCTTCTGGCATTAGCAAGCAAACACCTTATGTTATGAGTCTGTAGTTCTGAAGTGCCTGCCACTGTACTTGAGTTACTTAGTGATATCTCCCTATGGACTGTACTAACCCTCCCCCATCTCCTCCCCCATGACTAGTTAATAAGTTCCTTACCCCTCTACACTTACTACCACATTACTTCTATCTCATCCCTCCACCTCACCTACTAGTTTAAAAACTCCCCCAGCCGTTCTACCATCCTATACCCTAGCACAAAAGCTCCCTCATCATTATGGTGCAATTCATCCCTGCTATAGAGATTGTACCCAAGTGAAAAGTCAGCCCAGTGCTCTAAAAACCCAAACCCCTCCTTAATGCACCACATTTTTAGGCAGGCATTAACCTCCCTAAGCTCCTTCTGCCTCGCTGGGCTAGCACGTGGCACTGGTAGTTTCTCAGAAAATACTACCTTGGAGGTCCTTGCCTTCAGCTTATTGCCTAGTTCTCTAAAATCATTCTTTAGGACACTCCATCTTCCACTAACTTTGTAATTGGTACCAATATGTACTAAGACCGCCGGTTCATTTCCAGCCCATCCCAAAAATGTGTCTACCCGATCCACATTATGCCAAACCCGAGCACCCGGGAGACAGCAAACTGTTCGACTGCTTGAATCTGGGTGACAAATCACCCTGTCCATCTTCCTAATAATAAAGTCCCCAACCACCAGAACCTGCCTGTTGCTCTGCCTATTCTCCCCTCCCACTCCTCCAGTGGAACTGTTGTCCCGGCTGTTAGAGGGAACAGCTCTATCTGGCATTGCCATTCCTGAATGGACATCCCCAACAGTTTCACTCATTCTGGCAAATCTGTTGGTACTTGCAACCCACAACTGGCCTCGTCCGGCTCCTGTTCTCCCTGCTTCCCATTGTAACTGTAATCCAGCTACCTCCCTTAGAATGAGAGAATTATAGTTATTGAATTGTTTAAAAAAGTGAAAGTTTATTGCGATTAGATAATAGCAAAATAAGGATTACCTTGCTATGTAAGTTGCTAGTGTAGTTAGAGAAGCATACAGAAATAATTTTTTCAAACTTGTGCCAAAGTGTGAATTATTGGAAAAAAAGAGCCACATCAATACTTATTATATGTATATTTACATGATGTCTAGTGGACATTAATACTGTACAAAACCCACAAATAAAACCAATTTTGACATCTCTTCTTTCAACTAATGAAATAAGAATCCCTCCTAACCCCATGCATTCTGCTGCTTGTAGTCTGGGGCTTCATTCCAGTATTGGTCCCCAGTGCATCTCCAGTTTGATTTTTGTGGAAGCCCGAGTTGGTCATTTAGCCCCAGGTTGAGACCCATTTGGTAGGACCCTGGTCAGGAAGTATAGTGTCCTGAGGTAACAAGACACTATAGTTAAGTCTTCAGGAACCTTGACTATGTTGGATGAAACCCCAAATACAAGGCAAAGGGCCTGAAGATCTTTCTGAGAATATGGACAGTTTGTTTTATTTTTTCCATTGGTGCACAGCCTCAGGCTCTAAAAAACAAAAATCAAATGAAAAAACAACAACTCTTTATTCAAACATGATATTAAACTTTTTTTTATCCAACATTTGTTTCTTTCCTCTTCATTTCACAATCACTTAATATGACAGACAGTATAATATATATTAACAAATCATGATTCCCTGATTTCCTTTTTTTGATTGAACTGAAAGAATCATTTAGTTCACATCAGTCCTTTCTCACTCAGTAAGTCAGAGTCTACTTTCATCTGCTAAATTCAGATTATGGTAGTTTGTTGTAGAATTTCTCTAAAAATATTATTTATTTTGTCCTTTTCTTAATTTATTAGTGCTTTTGACAGTTTGTTGAAGTAAAGATGTAGTCCAAGTTAGGGCAACATTTAACATGCCATATAATTCTTATTTCACATGAGCTTTGCAAAATTTGATAAGGAGTTACTACAAGTTGCATAACACACTTTTTTGTTAAACACACTGTCTATATTTTCTAATTTCTCCAACTTCTCAGCTAAAAGCTGTCATGCAATTGATATGAAATAAATAGTACACTGTATAGATTAATATAATTTCTTAAAATATTAAAATGTATAGATTAATTGAGTTTGTGCAGAAATAGCATTTATTGGTATAGCAGTAAATATCAAGGATAAACACAATCTCGGGTAGATGTCTATTACAATCTCTTTCAGGTGATTGGAAAACAATTAGTCCTATCAAACTTCATATTTGGTTTGATCAATATAGAAATCAATAACCAGTGTATACAAATTTATCAAATGTGGATGAACAATTTATTTTAATACAATCTATATTTGGTTAGTTCAATATAATAGTATATAAACAGTGTTTATAATCTTATAAAGTTTGGTTAGAACAGACTACATATTTGCTTAGTGCAATACAGAAATGATGCGCAGAGTTTATAAACAGTCAGCTGTCTATTCTATGCAGTATATGTGGTATTAATACTCAGTGATATAATGTGTTACTCTATGAAAGTAGTAAATAGCAAAATATGGTATAACAACTTATATGGCAGTTAGAATATAGAAATATATATTGAAGCAATAGGTATCAAAGTTGGTTGTATTGTATGTGAGGTTGCAATCTAATTACCTTTGTATTTAGGTGTTGGCAAGCTATTTTTGGTTACTGGTCTCACATCAAAATTGATTACATTTAATTTAGTTTATCAAATCAGTCAATTCAATCAATAATTATGTAAAACAGTTTTGTTGATTGTGAGATACCAGACTATATACGTTGAGTATTGCTAAGTATGGTTTGCTGTACAGGTGTTTTTAATAATTGGTTTTGGAGTTAAATGGTTACATTATTGAATAAAATCATAAAGACTGTTTTAGGGAATATGGGCACAGAATTCAATATATTGATTAACACCTACAGTCTGGAATGAAGGTGTTAATTAGTCTTGGTAACAGAAAGATTGTGGTATATTGGACTATTTTAACCCCATTACAAATAAGAAAGTTTAAAAAGTTTAAACATTACCATTTCAGAGTAACAGGTGTCTCATTTTAGGATCCCTTCTCAAGACAGACTGAAATAACCACTTTTTGTATTATTGGTTTGTCAGAGAGAGTTGTAGAGATAGAATAGAATTTGGATATAGACAGGTATAGTAAGATATCTTAGAAAAGATATGAACAGGGCATGGCTTTTTTGCTCAAGAATTGACAGTCAGAGATTAGCTCAGAAAATCAGAAAAAGAACCCCGATCCTCCTCGCCTCTTCGATAAACTATTTCTTCCTCATCATCACAAGGTTGTTTCCACCAATTACAATAGGTTACTCCCTGTTTTAATGTACAGGCATAATTAGAAGGTATTGATAAATGTGTTGTGTATATCTCGTTCTGTACGCTGGAGGGCAACCTAGCACTGCATATTAAAATGGATTATTAGGGAGTATATGTGACCTCTGTTCTAATTATGTCTGCCAACGTTTTTTGATTAGAGACTAGGCCATTGTGCATTTAATCTTAACACCTGCTTGATAATGTTTATTTGGGACAATGTAGTATTGAAGTGAGCATGTCTCAGAACATGCTATCTTGAGACCTTCTCAATATTTCATCTTGAGGAGTCTTTCTTGCCCATGTTAAAGTCTCTAAGACTTGGCCTGGCCAAGTCTTACCTTGACTTGTTTACTAGTCTCAGAAATGTAATTTGTACAAAGGAAATCGATTAAACTCCTCACATGTTAAAAGAGTATACCATAAATGTATCAGTGTTTACAGCGCCAGTAGCAAGACCAATGGACAACCAGGAGGAGCAGGATTTATGGATCTGAGCTGAGTGCTGTAATCTACAGGAGTGAATGATTTGAATTGTGTAAAACAGCCTTTTTACTTTATTCCCCTACGTAAGGGCTCATAAATCTTATAATGAGTGGGAAGTGCAGGAACAACTGCCCGTAACTAGTTACAGCAAGGGAACATATATATATATATATATATATATATATATATATATATATATATATATATATCACATATTATAATTGTCAAACTGCGAGTCTTCGTCACGGTTTGTGAGCCCCCGAAGAGGGGCCGCATTTGCGGAGGGTGACATAAACTGCAATGACCCCAGAAATAACCCCAGAAAAGCGGGACTTTGAAACAAAAAAATGTGGGATGAGAAAATTGGGACATAGAAAATAAAATACGACCCGCAGGACTTAGAATAAATAAATAAATACAGCCAGGATGTCTGGGAGTGAGGTTGCATGCAAATTTAAGTTGAATTTAAGCATTTTCCGCGTATGAAAACTGCTAAGTGAGAAAGAAAAAAATGAGGCTACATGACCCCGAACCGCGGAAAACACAGCCAGGGATGTACGACTTTGACAGGGATGTACGAGGTAGAAAAATACAAATATAAATAGACTAACGACCCCATTTTACAACACTAACACAAATTTACATATTAAGGGCCTCATTCTATTATCGGCCGTAGGAGATGCGGGGCCGCAAGGACCAGCCGCAAGCTATTCTGCTATTCTATTCCCTTCCGGCCGGGGGCTCCGGCAGGCTTGCGGCCGGCGCCTTGCTATCCCTTGCGACCGCTCACGCCGGAGAAAAGCCTTTGATCTAAAACGGCCGCAAGAGTTTCGGCCGCAAGAAAGCCCCGGTTGCTATTCAATTGCTACGGGAAACCTCTCTGCAAGGCTAAAACCGAGCCGCAGCTTACTTGCACCAAAAAGGTCCCGCTAGCACCAATTAAGCACATAATAAAGCCAAAATACGGGTCGTAAAGGGCTAACTTACAAGTCGTAGCATAGAAAAGCCATCCTGTACTTTTATTAAAAGTGAAAGTGATGTTTGGTTTTAGAATTAATAGCTCAACATTCCCCTACTCTCAAATGCGCAAATAAAGATATTTAACTTCATCTATCATGCAAGCCCGCACGGGTTTGAATAACGAGCTACGGGCTTGGAGGGCAATCATCCCCCAAACCCGTACGTGCTTCACTAAGAAGCTACGGCCAAGTCTCAAGCCCGTAATCCTGAAATCAAACCTGAAATCAATTAACTAATAGGAAGATGACAATCAAGGGCACAAATAGTTTAAAAGGGAGTGAAATTCGTAAATCTGTGACTGTGTTGTATGCTATCAGAGGAGGAGAGATGGAGGGAGAAGGCATAGAAGGGCATGGAGAGCAGGACCCCCAGTCACAGGCTGGCCAGCCAGCTGCTGCACAAAAAAGGGCAGCAAATTTCACGAGCCAGGAAATCGAAACACTGGTTAGAGGAGTACAAGCCCGACACTCCATCCTAACCGGTGGGAGTGAAGTGAGGCCCAGGCAGATGCCTGGAAGGAGATCGCGGCTGAGGTCTCCTCGCTGGGGTATGCGAATCGTACCTGGCAGTCTGTCCAGCACCGGTACCAAGACTGCCGCATTGACATCAAAAAGAAGATGGCCAATGAGGCCAATGCGGCACGTGGAACCGGTGGTGGGCCGCCAGAAACATTCACATACCCCGGTTGGGAGGCCACAGTCCGCGACATGATCCAGCCAGCGGCAGTCGTGGGCCTCCCTAGCCTGGTGGATTCGGGTCGGTCCCAAAGCCTGCAATGTGAGTACCATGTACACCTTAACACCCTCATATGTACGCACATGTACCCCATACAGATAGATAACTGTCTTTGAATTGCACGGTAAGATATCTGGTTGTGACTACAGATATATGAGGCTGCAAAATTAATGTAAATCCAGTGTAAAGAAATATACTCGTCAGAATTGTTAGCAATGAAATATATGTCCAATACCTCCTCCCACAACTGATTATGATACCGTTTTGCAAATCTATTGATGTTACTGTTATGTTTGCTGTTGGTTCCCAGTGCATATAAAGCATACATGACAACTCCATTGCAATTGTTTGTTTATTATCATGAGTTCCCCTGTCACACTCTACTCCATGTTAAACTGGCCCATCCATAGCTGTTTGGCTTAACACTCCTACTGCTTAGAATTCATGTACATTTTGATTATAGGTATAGCAGATGTATCCTGTTTTATGTGGGCATTTCAGTATGTGCTGGAAGAGTGCTGCCGCAGACTCTAGGGATGCGGCTACGCTTGCGTCCCCATGTAGCCGTCAAAAATAGTTGGTACACCCAAAGCCCCTAACCCACTAACCCTAACCCCCTAAACCCCACTTTCTAACTCTAACCCATACCCCCTAACTGTAGCCAGAACCCGAAACCCATAACCACTTACCCGGCCTGCTGGGCTGGCGTAGCACTTCCAGAGATGCGCACATACAACAGGATAGGTTCGGTATAGCTGGTACATCCCAATGAGACTACATGTATGGATGTGCACACTGCAGCATATGCGGATACAGACTCTGATGGACTGCAAGTTTGTGTCGTGTAACAGCATAATCTGGACCATGTTACATTAACATGTTAACTCACATTGCTGAGGATTGTCTCACACACTGGCCAACAGATGAGCACGTGTCCTAATTAACTGTAGTTGGCACACCGCACCAGCATTACATATAGTCATATGAGCCATGGGCCCTTTCCTTTTATCTGGCCTTGACTGCTGGTAGCAGCAGTGAGCAGCCTCTACATGTCACAGCATTTTCCTGGAGATTATATAATCATGCATATTTAGTGGGTTATGGTGTTGTTAAGGTAAGGGGTTCGGATTAGTGTGAGGGCTAGTGCTTTTGGGCTTCTGTGTAAGGTGAAAATGAT
This sequence comes from Discoglossus pictus, assembly GCA_027410445.1. NCBI lineage: Eukaryota > Metazoa > Chordata > Amphibia > Anura > Alytidae > Discoglossus > Discoglossus pictus. The sequence continues at coordinate 162,230,995 of CM050169.1, forward strand.
GTATATAACAGCGGCAGCGCCATCTATCAGCCCCTTGGTCCAACTGCTGCTGCCAGCAGTCGCTGTCACATAACAGGAAAGATCCCAGCCAGGATCCACAATACTAATGATGCAGATCAATTTTGATTAGCGTCAAACATTCACAGCCAATTACAAGTCACTCTGATCTCAGAGATATGGGAACAACAATACTCAAATCAAAATCTTGTCTCATTTCAGTACCAGCCAGGCGTCCCCTGCCTCCGCAGGTTCCTGCACCTTGTGAAGATGCAGGACCACCTGCAGCAACATCACCTGCAGCAGGGCCGTCGTACCAAAGTCCACCTGGGCCATCCACGAGATGCCACCAATTGCCTCCAGCAATGGCCCGTCCAGCCAGGATAATGGCACCGCCTGGCTCCCAGCCAATGTGGGCTAGACAAATGTGGGGCCACCAAATGTGGTCACATCCCAGTTGGGCCCACAGTATGGATCCCCAAGCAATGGTGCCCTGGAGCATGGGCCCCCGGCAGGGCATGTGGCTCCCGCAGGACCAGCAGGCCACTATGGCCACTCCGGCCCAACAAGCCCCGAAGGCCCAGCAGGCCCAGCCAGCCACTCTGGCCCCACAGGCCTCGCAGGCCCAGCCAGCCACTCTGGCCACTCTGGCCACTCTGGCCCCACAGGCCCCGCAGGCCCAGCAGGCCCAGCCAGCCACTCTGGCCACTCTGGCCCCACAGGCCCCCCAGGCCCAGCCAGCCACTCTGGCCCCACAGGCCCCGCAGGCCCAGCCAGCCACTCTGGCCACTCTGGCCCCACAGGCCCAGCAGGCCCAGCCAGCCACCCTGGACACTCTGGCCCCACAGGCCCCGCAGGCCCAGCAGGCCCAGCCAGCCACTCTGGCCACTCTGGCCCCACAGGCCCAGCCAGCCACTCTGGCCCCACAGGCCCCGCAGGCCCAGCAGGCCCAGCCAGCCACTCTCGCCCCACAGGCCCCGCAGGCCCAGCCAGCCACTCTGGCCCCACAGGCCCCGCAGGCCCAGCAGGCCCAGCCAGTCACTCCAGCCCCGCAGGCCCAGCAGGCGTCTCCGGTCAGGCAGGACACACCAGTCAGCAGTGCCTCCACCCAGAGGACACAGTGGTCTGGGTCGCCGCCAGTTAGTCCGGCGCTGTCTACAGCCCAGTGCCAGGATTTCCTGGCTCATCTCCAGCATGAGCGTGAGCAAAATCAACAGTTCATGCTGGAGATGAGACGCCATGATGCCAGGAAGTTCGAGGAGAGGAGACGCAACAACGAAAGGAACTTCGAGGAGAGGAGACGCCATAATGAAAGGGTGTTTGAGCAGATGACACGCCAAAATGAAAGGATGTTCCAAGAGGTGAGGCGGCATAACCTTAGAATGGAGGAGTATGCCGAAGAGCCGAAATGGCCCAAGAAGGCCAGCCCCAAGACCGGGCTACCCCTTTAACCTCACCCCCTTCAACCTCACAGACTTTGTCACCAGCATCCAGGCCGGAAGAGCTGCCAACCATTCGCAGAGGTCGGGGCCGGCCTAGGGGAACATTTGCCAAAGGCAAGGAGAGCCAGGAAACACACAAGCGAAAGCGGAAATAGGTGAGAACATGTTCATGTTGCATATAGAAGCAATTGATGTCCAAGATCTATTGACGTTGAGGTGTTGCAGTCAATGCGTATATTGTTCTAATTGATGTCTTGTTCTTATCTCTTTAGGTTCCAATTTATTGATGTTCCTGAATTTCTGCCTCCCGTTTTTTGTTTTTTTTAAATAATTTGAAAGCATAAGATTAAACATTATGAATTGCTCACATTATCATTGTTTGTTTTCGTTTGTACTGTACCATGATTGGTAAACACCACATGTTAAACCAACGTTATTGGATTAGTACATACATCTTCCTTCAATATACCAGCCCTGTGTTAATGTCGGGTTGGGGTAACAGCCACTAGTGCAGCTGAGGGTGGAGGTAATATTCCTGACTTTGATTCCAGTAACGGTGATGCATGATATTCGTGTTTCTGACACATGGATAGATTAATTCAGGGTAAATATCAAAAGTGAGTCCACCCCTAAGTGAAATTGTCGATATTTTGTGGGGCCACCATTATTTTCCTGCACTGACTTAACCCTCATGGGGATGGAGTTCCCCAGAGTTTCACAGGTTGCCACTGGAGTCCTCTTCCACTCCTTCATGATGATATCATGGAGCTGGTGGATGTTAGAGACCTTGCACTCCCTGTAACGGAGTTGGAACACGCAGTCCAATATCTCCGCTGGTATACGGTACAAAATCCAAGAAGCACTACAGTCTCACCATTCCCAACCTCCAATATTTGCCGACACTCAATTGGGAGTCAAATGAATACTGACTTTATTTTGTTGGGCAGAAATATAAATATACACATCTCTTCCCACAGGCAATACACACATCCCCCATAGTTGGCCACACAATACACATAGAGGGACAACAGGTGGGTCACACCTCCCGGAGACTACCTGGCTACTTTGATACAATCAGACATTGCTTAGATCATCCTTCTTTGTTATGTCTGATAATGCAAACACTTTATACAATAGACTTCCTTATCCTATGAGGAGTCTCTGTACTAGGATTATCTATTATGCCAAGGTCTGCAATAGTCTGGGCTAAGATTTTGCAGAGCATAAACCAACATACATACAGTATAAAAGTATGATCATATTTTAACCATAACCATAAAACAGGGTAAAACAGTGATGGGTTCCGTTACACTCCCCACCTTCCATTTGAGGATGCCCCCACAGATGCTCAATAGGGTTTACGTCTGGTGACCTCCTTGGCCAGTTCATCAACTTTTGACCTTCAGCTTCTTTAGCCAGGCCGGCTTGGAGGTGTGTTTGTGGTCGTTATCATGTTGGAATACTGCCCTGCGGCCCGTTCTCCTATGGGAGGGATCATGCTCTTTTTCAGTTTGTCACAGTACATGTTGGCATTCATGGGTTCCCTCAAAGAACTGTAGCTCCTCAGTGCTGGCAGCATGCATGCAGGCCCAGACCAAACATATATGCATGTGTATTTATGTTTTCGATAATATGTTGTGTGGATTCCCCCTATATGCATTTACCTAATGATGTCAGATGCTGCCTCCCCTCTCTCTGCATCACTGTTTAAGTTCAAAATGATGGGTTTATCTCATATCAATGTTTTTGTGTTCGTTGTGACTTATCCATTTATCTCTGGCACTGGGGAGCTACAGTTCATTGAGGGAACCATGAATGCAAACATGTACTGTGACATACTGAAGCAGAACATGATCCCCTCCCTTGGGAGACTGGGCCGCAGGGCAACATAACATAACGACCCTAAACACACCGCCAAGATGACACTGCCTTGCTAAAGAAGGTAAAGGTGATGGACTGGCCAAGCTTGTCGCCAGACCGAAACCATATTGAGCATCTGTGGGGCATCCTCAAACTGACGGTGGGGGAGTGCAAGGTCTCAACCAGCTCAAGAGCATCAACCAGCTCTGGTGTATCATTAAGGAGTGGAAGAAGACTCCAGTGGCAACCTGGGAAGCTCGGGTGAACTCCCTGGCCATGAGGGTTAAGGCAGTTCTGGCAAATAATGGTGGCCACACATAATTGACATTTCGTGTCAATTTGGACATTTCACATTAGGGGTGTACTCACTTTTGTTGCCAATGGTTTAGACATTAATGGCTGTGTATTGAGTTATTGATGGGTCAGCAAACTGACTTTACATTGTAGCAGAGTGTCATTTCTTCAGTGTTGTCACATGAAAAGATATACTAAAATATTAACAACAATGTGACGGGTGTACTCACTTATGTTAGATACTGTGGCCCTCATTTAATTGCAATTTGGCGAATTGAATAGGGCTCGAAATAAGCACATAACATATATTCTATGAAAAATTTTCTACTAAAATCTTTTTGAAACAATATATGTTCTGTGCTTATTTTGAGCCCCATTCAATTGGCAAAATCGCAATTGAATGAGGCCCTGTATGTTCACTATTAGTATGTGAGCCACTTACGGACACCTGTCTCATTTGTCTGTTTCTGTGTCATATAGATTGTTAATACCAACCTTCCCTCATGGTTGAAATCAGTAATGCAAACACACTGTGAGAATTCTATTGACACCCCTAACTGATGGTGCAGAGCACAGATGTGAAGTCTGAAGGTCCTTTCATTGATGTTCCGGAAATGCTATGGCATCAACATTGACGAGGCAGACACAAACAACATCTCGGATAAATCATATTTACTATTTACAGAAATTAACAAGGCAAGCTTGCCACAAAGCCACAGGTTGACTAATCAACATAGGTGTGCAAAGGATCATGGTGGAGGGGGGTAGGATACAAAATCCAAGTAACACAGAGAAATAGGGATATGAGAGCAGAATGCAGGCAGGGCAAATTACATTGATATAGATGATCAGGGGATGTACAGTGTATCAACCAACATTAGGCAATATAATAGATCTCATTATTGTTACGACATATATATAACAGTCAATAAGGAAAGACCATAATAATCCAGAATAAGGTGATATACATATGGGGAGAGCAAAATGTATGCTTGTGTGTTAAACGGACACTCTGATGCCACATCAGAAGTATAAGTGCTCAATCAGTGAATGCTATGAGCCCATAACGTCAGTTCTCACTCAACAATAAGCAGCACATAGATAACCTTGGTCAAAAAGATGGTGACCTGACTAGGACCATATCAGTCAGATGTTACTTATTGCAGAGAACTCACAACAAACCAGGCAATATCAAGGATAGTTTGTTCTCTGATTGAGCATCTATACTCACTGTTGTTGCATATGCATAACTGAAGATTAACGTAACCTCCTTAACTGTTAAGTCCCAAGCCTGGATTTACTCTTCCCCATATGCACAGGGAGGGTCACATCAGCACTGAAGAAAAGATCTTGAAGGGTTGGTGCTGCAGGCATCACAACAGTCCAAGTAGAGGAGAGGATAGAATGTCTAAACCAATAGGTACCTATGAATCGAGATAGACTATATGAGCATACACATGCTGTGGATATACCAGGAACATCAGCTGACAGATGTCACATCACATCTGCATTGTATATTGAAATTGTCTCGTGACACATATCGGCTATTCAGTCAAGGTCATCAGATATCAAACTGGATCCAACAAAGCAATGAAACGGACACATGCACATACATGAGGACATTGACATGGCCACGGAATGTCAGGATGTTTATCGTCATGCCTTGTTCTGACCGGGATCTGGAATACAAACACACAAATAATATATTAGTGGAAACCTTACATATGCCATATGAGCAGCCAACAACAGATGTAGGTATGTCGGCACACATGTTAGGCATTGGGATCTCGTACAAGCTAACCATCTGTCATATGATAATGATGGCCCAGACTAATTTGTCCTGATGTGGGAATATTAGGATTAGTCTAATTCTCATTTATTTGTATTGTTCAAACATATTCCGTAACGCTGTACAGGGGAGAAGAACCAGAAAATATACAGTATGTAATATTGCCAACGCAAGAAAATGGAGGGCCCTGTTTGGAGCGTAAAGTCTGTTGATAAATGATTTGTTCCCAAAGGCCCACACAAGATTTGAAAATCACCACTTCCAAGTTAAAGGTAATGGACATGGGGAAGAGTAGATAAGGAATAGCAAGGTTAATAAGTAAGTCAGAGATACATAGGAAGGAGGTTGTGTCAAGTAGAAAGATATGCATTAGTAGGAGCGGAAAGGGATCAGATGTAAAGTGCGATGCACTATTATGTAATAAGGTATCTGCCCCATGTGGACAGATAATGTAATCTGCAGATGGGACAGTCAGGAGACACATAGTTTAACCACAGCTTGAGTAAGATTAGCTGATGGGCGAATAAAAAGAGAGAGGTGGGCATGAGAGTTGAAAGGAAAATGATGCAGACAAAAAAGGGAGAAATTACTGTCATCAATTTAAGATATATCTCTAGTACAAGTACTATTTTTGTTTCTTCTCACTATGGGCACAATATATGCCCAAGCACAATAGAATATTATCTAGCTTTCATTCACAATTATACTCTTTATTCATATCCTAGCCCCATTGTTCATCTGCATATAACATGCTTTGTATATATTTATTTGATCCCTATTATCTTTAGCCAATCCCTTTAGAGCTTCTACCATCTATTTTGGGCCGTTTTTGAGCCTGTTTTGACAATCCTAGACATTTGTATCCTTTGTCAAAAGCGATCCTAATAAAGTTGTATAGGACTTGTATGTCCATTCTGCCACTGTTAGTAGTAAATAAAGTTTATTAAACTTGAAAAACGTCATGACGTCATGACGCTGCGCATCACTGCGTTTTTAATGAGATCCAATCAAGGAAGCGTTCTAAAGGCCTTAAATAGGCCTAAAACACTGTTAGAAGTTAAAAGCCTTTGAAGAAGTCCCCGTGGAGGGACGAAACGGCCCGTTGGCATCATTTTTTGCAACCTTCTGAACCTGGAAACACTGGAAGCTAAGTACAAACACTCTTTGGAGTGTATTTCTTCCTTCTGTACAAATTATATTGGCTCTACTATCACTTCATTTATGTATTGTTATATTCAACATCTTTGCTCACTCATTGCTAATAGAGAGTCTATGGAGAACTATATTGGAGAGCTCTAACTACTGAACAGCAAGTATATTGCTATATGTGTGTTGTTTAGCTCATATCCAACAGTGCCATTGTCCTCTTGCAATACTCTATACTACAGTGGACTTGCAGAGCCTTTGATTTATGCTTGTATTTACTTCCAGTTTATCTAAGTATTTTCCCAGGTATCAGATTTCATTTTTATGTATATCAGTTTTTTTATATATATAGATACCACCCTTTTTATATATTGCTGCACTATCCTATGATTATCCGTATATCCTGTATCAACAGGAGTACCAGTATATCCTGATTTATGAGGATTTTGCAGCACAGTCTATGGTATGAATACAGAATATCATTATATATCTCACTACTCCTACCTCATATGATTAGAGTATCTATGTGTCATACTTATACATTTTAATCGGCGTAGTTTCCGGATCAATAGTATCCAATAAAGTTTTTTTTCTTTTTAAATAATCTTTTTTGATATATGAAGGGGTGTAAAGCACCCAGGATACTACCTATATAGATCATTATTTTTCTATATTCTAATATTAGGATTAGTCTAATTCTCATTTATTTGTATTGTGCAAACATATTATATAACCAGAAAATATACAGTATTTAATATTGCCAACGCAAGAAAATGGAGGGCCCTGTTTGGAGCGTAAAGTCTGTTGATAAATGATTTGTTCCCAAAGGCCCACACAAGATTTGAAAATCACCACTTCCAAGTTAAAGGTAATGGACATGGGGAAGAGTAGATAAGGAATAGCAAGGTTAATAAGTAAGTCAGAGATACATAGGAATGAGGTTGTGTCAAGTAGAAAGATATGTATTAGTAGGAGAGGAAAGGGATCAGATGTAAAGTGCGATGCACTATTATGTAATAAGGTATGTGCCCCATGTGGACAGATAATGTAATCTGCAGATGGGACAGTCAGGAGACACATAGTTTAACCACAGCTTGAGTAAGATTAGCTGATGGGCGAATAAAAGGAGAGAGGTGGGCATGAGAGTTGAAATGAAAATGATGCAGACGAAAAGGGTAGAAGTAAAGAAGACTCTGAGGAAAAGGCAGGGGATGTGAGGAAGAAGACAAGAGAAAACATAGTGGAAAGGGTTAATTGGGATAGTTAGCAGAAGACTTGTGTGACTCAATAAAAGAAGGGTAAACAGGGCTGGGTGGGATGAGGAGAGAGACAGACAGACAGACAGAGAGAGAGAGAGAGAGAGAGAGACCAGTGCAGCCTGTAATAGAAAGGGAAGATCACAACTATCACACATTGATACATGTTCAGACATCCACATGTGGTTCTCTACCTTGGATAGATCAAGTGGAGTATTCAACGAAGAGATCTGTTCCCCCAGGACACGTCTGCATGGTCCGATAAACAGCAATACATAGGGGATGTCTTGGGAAAATGAAAGTTAGGCCTACATTAATGGAGTTATTAGTCATTTCCTCTCACGCATACATGCACATGTTTCCCGCAAATACTCACTTACAATGTAGACGACATTGATGTAGCTGATGTTCTGTTGCTGGCCAGGTCGTTTCCCATGTCTGTGTGGGTAAACAATGTGTTGACACACGGCAACAGTTCTGTAATGGCATTATGATGAGATGAGTCACACAACCCATATGATATATTGCACAATGATTCCTAGTTAACACATCCTTGAGACTATTCCTGTTATCTGACTGAGAATGCTTTTACCAGCATTCGCTGACAAAGAACAGGGGACATCCCCTCTTTGCATCACATGAGGTACATTTATTATGGTTTACAATATGCTGGTATGTTCATATATCCAGATTGCTAGGAATTGCATTGACCTCCATGTGATATGAAATAGCATGATCAGACAATGGGAACATTACTGTTCTGGGAAGATGTTTTCAAATACGATTGTGAGGCCTATATCCATTGACATTGTGGAATACATCAGACCATCCATTTAGCTTAGCTTCTTAAGGTTGGCAGATATCAATATATATGATGTGTATGGGAATGTGTGCATACTTACCATTAACGGATATCAGAGCAGGCTGTATTTGATCCAGTATGAAGAATGCGTCACAAGACATATGTTACATCACAAAGCTATCCTCTACTGTGGACTGTTGGATATTTTGGAAGACAATGGGGAAGGAGAAAAGAGATGTATTAGTAACCATAATCAAGGTACATTATAGTTGGTTGTTATTAGTTTCAGACTTACATGGGAAGTACTTACGAATGACGTGGGCACGTAGTTGTGACCCCTGACGTTATCCTCACCAGGGGAAGGTACTGGACGCTCCGCCGGTTCAAGCGGAGCATCATCAATGTTCCCCAGACAGTTTGCCTGTACTGCTATATTGTGCAGAATACAGCAGGCCATGATGATGTGACAAACCTTCCCTGGTGTATACTGTAGCGCCCCGCCAGTGGAATGTAAACATCTGAAGCACATCTTCAGGAGTCCAAAGGTGCGCTCTATTACATTCCGGGTTCTGGCATGGGCCGCATTGTACCTCTCCTCCCCCTCTGTGCATGGATTGTTCACAGGGATCAACAACCACGGCAAACACCTATATCTTGCATCACCTGAAGGAAACAAAAATGGGAGATGTAGATATGAATGTGAGTTTGTGCTGCTCGTTAAAGCATCTGTAAATATACGCAATGATTAATGTGACGTTAGTTTAGGGATCTCTGGGTTGGAACTTCATACTCCTATGACCATGTCACATCGGGTTAGGCATAGCAACAAGCTACGATGCAATGGCTCAGTCGGCAGACCTCCTTTATGGCGCACGGCAAATGAGCGCGGACAATACAGCGCTGACAGAAGCCGGCGACAGTAGCGCACTGTTGGAAATTGTGTGCCAAAATGTGCGTCCATCAAAGAGCACAAGTTGTAGAATCTATTGACTAATGGGCCAAAACCCTCTAACCCAAACCACTTAGACCCCATGCCTAACACTAACACTCATAATCCAAAGCCTTAGCCCAAAGACCCCTAAGCCTAAAACCCCTAAGTCCACCCTTAAATCCTTATCTCAACTCCTGCGCGCAGATGTTGTGCGCGCTATTGAGGGAATCTATTTTGTCTGTTGGCGCATGCGTCGTTGCACATTTTTCACGCAACAATGGAATAGCATTACAGTGGAACATGATGTATATTTTAGGGGATCCTTTATGGGTACTCACCCAGTAGCCACCCAGGTGGAGCTTCTCCAGACTCAAAATAAAGATGCGTGGATGACTGACGCAGGATATGGGCATCATGAGTACTTCCTGGGAAGCCTGCAACCACATTTTGTATGCGCATGTCTGCATCACAAACAACCTGGACATTGATGGAATGATAGTGTTTGCGATTTCTGAACAGCGCTTCCTGATCTCTAGGAGGTATCAATGCTACATGTGTACAATCTATAGCACCGAGCACATTGGGGATACCTCCCATTCGAAAGAAATCTGCTTTCACCTTCGAGATCTCTTCCCCAGTGTGGGGAAAACTGATGTATCTGGCAGTTTTCGGAATAGCATGGAGGAATGTGCTCAGGCACCTTGAAAGGCTTGCCTGAGACATTCCTCCTACTATGCTAGCAGTGTTCTGAAAACTACCAGATGATAGGATGTGTATGGCGGCTAACATCCATGTCATGCCTGGGATGGCTCTATTGGTCCATGAGGAAGGCTCCATGTCCTCCCTCAGGACCGCATAGAGCTCCTCCAGGCTGGCACGGGTTAGCCTAAAACGCTCATACACTTCCACATCAGTTAACCCCTCTAATGTGACTCTCTCCCTGTACACCCCGGGTGCACGAATCCTCCTGGCAGGCTCCTGGGCCTGCTCACCCCCCTGTGGGTCTGGCTGTGCAGGAGACCCCACTTCATGTGCCACACCCTCTAGGGGTCTCTCATCTGGCCCCCCCATCAGCTGATCACCCACATCAAGGTCCTCCTCCCTGTCTGCAGGTGCCCTCATATCCACCTGTCCCTGTGCCACTGGAGCTCACTCCCCTAACTGACCCCCCACCATGACCCTAGGCATATCCTGTGATGAGCCACTTGCCTGGCTTGGTTACGGACCACCATGGATTGCATCAGCACGCTCACCCACATTCACTCCCAGCCGCCCCTCTCTGTCACGCCTCAGCCACTCCACAGTCGCACGCCTGACAGCCCGGTTTCCACTCTGCAACATTCGAAACAAATATCCATTCCTACGACGCTGCGCTCTCCTCACATACCTATACGCCGCACTCAGGTTGCTGCTATCCATGATGGTTCAGACTTGCTAATTCATGGATGATGATGTGGTTATATAGCTTGCTAATTACCCCAGATGTGATTATCCGGGTGGATTTCACCAATGGAAAAGCTCACTGGTGTATCTAAGCTTCATCATGTTATGAAGTTCCCTGATTATGGATTTGTTTAGTGTTAGGTATTTTAATTTCTTCATTTAGAAATTAATTAGCTAAGAATATCATGATTATAAAAAGTATGTCAGCATGTTTTCTTATCTTGTATCTTACTAGAATGTTTAAGTGCGTCATCTGTAGAATGTTTACGTTAATGTTCTTTAAAACATCTGTTTCCTGTGTCCTGTTTTTTGCTTCAGATACTACTGAGACAATGTATCTGAAGCAAGCCGGGGGTTTTAGATAAGGTTTTGCTGAGTTTAACATAAAAGGCACTTGCTTGCAAATATGTATTTAACCCTATTTCCAACTATGCTAATAAGCTGTGACCTATACTATATAAGGGACAGACCGTCCAAATAAAACTTAGAGATTATTCTGATGGCACTCTGACTTCTGTGCATTATTTTCTCTCATTATATCTTGGTACCTAGATATAATATTATACACACATCAGAATACATGATTACTCACTAATCTGATCCTATCATTTAGCCATTTTAATTAGTAACCCCTAATATTCTGGCCCACATTTAAATTTGGGCCCATGCTACATGATCTATGTAATGTGGCGTGGAAATATATACAATATTTGTGTTCAAAAATGTAGATGTGATAAAAGAGATGTAAATCAGATAATGTTGATATGTTTAGGGGACACATTCTAGCCTTTCTGAGTGCTAAAGGGTTAATTTGGCCGCCATATTGAGGATGTACATGACAATAAAAATATATCTTTTATTAACATATTTGATCATTGGGGATTGTTTTTACAGTAATTCGAATGCCTTTTATTGCTTCCTTTATACTTTTAGGGCCCTTTCAGCCCGGTTTCATTACAGTGCCGTAAGTGCATCATGTGGACTTCAAAGGATGCGGCCGTAAATTAAATCTAGCCAGGCGCGAATCGCGGCCTTCAGAATGTAGGAAGGCATTGACGTTTAGGCGCGCACGCAAGCTGGAAGGGGGACGGACTAGCCGCGCCCGGCACGAACCATCCAATAGCAGAATCACGCATCGCGCCACAGGTCGCCAAGCCAATCACTTGCGGGATAGACCATTTGATTGACAGTGGGAGTGAATAAATAGGAATGACACGCGCCCACGCCTCGACTGTGTTGCGATTTCTGACGAGGTAGCACACAGTTACAGGAGCTTGGTGGTTGAGAGGAGGTAAGTTGCTTTATTATCAAGTCGCGGTTTAAGTTCTTTTTACTGGAATCCGTTACTACATTTACGGATGCCAATGTAAAGAAGTACAATTGTGTTTTTTGCTTGTTTATAAGTGTTTGGAGGATTTTTGCGAGTGTGTGAGTTTATATCCGGCCCGTAGGAGTTTGGAGGGAGGTAAGTTGCATTGTACATGCTTTTCATCCTATCAAGCTGTCTTTTATTTGTATGTTTTGCCAATTTCTATATTTACTGAATACACTGGCGAGAAGTACAATTGTGTTTTTTTTGCTGTTGGCCTATAGGTTTGGAGAGTTTTTTGTTGTGGGGAGAGGAGTTTTGTGGAGGGAGGTAAGTTATTTATATTTTTCTGTTTCGTATTATATCTGGATCTCTCTCTCTCTCTATCTATCTCTCTATCTCAATCTCTCTCTCTTTCTCTATATATATATATATATATATATATATATATATATATATATAGAGAGAGAGAGAGAGAGATTGAGTTTGAGTTTGATTTTGAGTTTGATTGAGTTTGATTTTGAGTTTGAGTTTGATTGAGTTTGAGTTTGATTTTGTTTGATTTTGAGTTTGAGTTTGAGTTTGATTGATTTTGAGTTTGATTTTGAGTTTTATTGAGTTTGAGTTTGATTTTAAGTTTGATTGAGTTTGATTTTGAGTTTGATTGAGTTTGAGTTTGATTTTGAGTTTGAGTTTGATTTTGAGTTTGATTGAGTTTGATTTTGAGTTTGAGTTTGATTTTGAGTTTGATTGAGTTTGAGTTTGATTTTGAGTTTGAGTTTGAGTTTGATTGAGTTTGATTTTGATTTTGAGTTTGATTGAGTTTGATTTTGAGTTTGAGTTTGATTTTGAGTTTGATTTTGAGTTTGAGTTTGACTTTGAGTTTGATTTTGAGTTTGATTGAGTTTGATTTTGAGTTTGATTGAGTTTGAGTTTGATTTTGAGTTTGATTGAGTTTGATTTTGAGTTTGAGTTTGATTAAGTTTGATTTTGAGTTTGAGTTTTAATGAGTTTGATTTTGAGTTTTAATGAGTTTGATTTTGAGTTTGATTGAGTTTGATTTTGAGTTTGTGTTTGATTTTGAGTTTGAGTTTGATTTTGAGTTTGATTGAGTTTGATTTTGAGTTTAATTGAGTTTGATTTTGAGTTTGAGTTTGAGTTTGATTGAGTTTGATTGAGTTTGAGTTTGATTTTGAGTTTGAGTTTGATTGAGTGTGAGTTTGATTTTGAGTTTGAGTTTGAGTTTGATTGAGTTTGATTTTGAGTTTGATTTTGAGTTTGATTTTGAGTTTGATTTTGAGTTTGATTTTGAGTTTGATTTTGAGTTTGATTTTGAGTTTGATTTTGAGTTTGAGTTTGAGTGAGATTTCTACACATATTTGCAATACACATAGGTGTTCCAAACTGCTTCTTCAATGGGGCTTGACAAGAACTTATTTTCAGCCTAGAACAGCAGGACCATGTAGTTCCTACTACCTCTGGTACAGAAGATGGCTTCAGGATAGGTACCACGCCCAGAGTATAATGCAGATAGAATATTAGTGGCCTCAGACATGGGCCACTCCCCACATATGATAGAAGCACACAGTAAATAGCCACATACCTTGTATATATGCAAACTGGAACTGACCCTTCCACATTGTTTAGGAAAGTATTGATCTAGCGTGTTTCATCAGCGCCTCTCAGGTCCAGAGTGAGAGGTGCTGTACACCCCTCCCACTGCTGTCACAGGCTCTGTCCACTTAAGGTTGATTACTGCAGTTAGTTACAACATTGATATCCAAGCAAAAATAGTGTTAGAGGAGATCAGAATGGGGGACGAGCGTGGAGCAGGCAAACCCACTAAAACATTTCTTTATTTCTCTTTCTTTTCTTTTCAGGTGGTGATGGAGAGGAGCAGAGGGGAGAGGAGTGGCAGGGAGTCCCGGGGCGTGGAGGTGGGGAAGAGCAGGGGAGGAGTGAGGAGGAGGAGGTACTAGTTGAGGAGGGGGAGGTAGTAGAGGAGGAGGTAGTGGAGGAGGGAGGAGAGGAGGAGGAGGGAGGAGAGGAGGGAGGAGAGGAGGAGGAGGGAGGAGAGGAGGAGGAAGGGAGAGGAGGAGGAAGGAGAGAGGAGAGGAGGAGGGAGGAGAGGAGGAGAAGGAGGGAGGAGAGGAGGAGAAGGAGGGAGGAGAGGAGGGAAGGAGGAAGGAGGGAGGAGAGGAGAGGAGGAGAGAGAAGGGAGGAGAGTAGAGGAAGGAGGGAGGAGAGTAGAGGAAGAAGGGAGGGGAGTAGAGGAAGGAGGGAGGAGAGGAGAGGAAGGAGGGAGGAGAGGAGAGGAAGGAGGGAGGAGAGTAGAGGGAGGGAGGAGAGGAGAGTAGGAGGAGGAAGGAGGAGGAGGAGGAGGGAGGAGGAGGAAAGTGGAGAGGGTCCTCATCCCCAGTCTGGAGAGCAAGAGGCTGGCGGCAGGTCCAGGGCCCACAATTATAGCCAGGAGGAGAACAGGGTCCTCCTGGAGGCCATCCGTGCCCGCCCCGTTATCACCTCGGGGGGTAAGGAAGTCAAGGCTGGGCCCAGGGCTAATGCTTGGCAGCAGGTGGTTGATCTGGTGAATGGTGTGGCGGGCCGTGGACGGAGTCTGCGGTCCATCAAGCATCGTTTCGACGACATCAGGGCCGTGGTGAGAAAGAAGATGGCACAGGAGGCCGAGGGGCGGAGGGTCAAGTACCTTGCACATGAAGGGATTGCAAGGGCCATGCTTGCACCCTCCGACGCAGCTGGAGCATCAGGCCCGGTGGAGCAGCAGGACCCAGCCTCCATGGCAGGTGAATATGACATATAGCAACATGCCACCACATGTGCATCACACACACTACACATGGACATGACACTGACATGTCAGCTCCATGAAATAACAAGGTATAGATGGATGCATCATTAAATTCATGAAGCTGACAAATCACTGTCATTCCTGGTCAACACAACAGTAATCAAGCAATGGAGCAGGTGTGTCCAAACTCGGTCCAGGTGGGCCACACACATGGCTGGATTTGATAACCCTGCTGCGCACAGGTGAGTCAATCGCTTCTTCAGTCATCCTGATTGACTCACCTGTGCACAGAAAGGATATCTTCCAATCCAGGAAAGAGTTTGGACACCCCTGTAATAGAGAGTCCATGTATTGGTGTGCCCGTTCAGCCTATGCAGTTACAGACAGCAGCCGTAATACAGATAGAGTTGTGAGCCGAGAACCATCAAGAACAGAAACCTAAGAATAGATAACAGCTAGTATAAGATAGCTAATCAGAGAATCATCCATATTCAAGGCTAGATGTCAGATAATTAGAAATGAAAACATATCAATGCGCTAATCAACATACTAATGACATGTACCTTTCTTCTCTATCTCTCAGCATCCAGGAGGAGGTCTGGGTCCTGTGACCAGGGAGAGGAGGCGGGGCCATCAGCCCCGTACCAGGATCTTCAAGCACAGGGGGAGGAGGAAGGAAGATCGGAGGGCTCTGGGTCAGAGGATGGGCTGGTCATTGACCTTGCAGGGTCACCTGCCACAAGCCCTGGGCCTATGCCCATCCTCGAAAGACTTGCTCTGGGGCCCTCCCCCGCCCAAGGGACAGCACATCCTTCCCCACACAGTGTGCTGGCCTGGTCACCACCGGGCACATTGTCACCACAGGCTCCAGCTGTGAACCTCCCTGCTACACCTCACCACGCCCACCCAGCGGTGTCGTCGCCGCAGAGCCAGGCTGTGCAGGTGGAGATGCTGGCCGTCATGAAGGAGCTGCTGGCAAGCAGCCAGAGGATCGAGGCCAACCAGCTCCGGATCGATGCCAGCATTCTCGAGTCGACGGCCAGCCAGCTCCGGATGGAGGCCAGCATCTCTGCCCTCTGGTCACATATGACCCACAGCCTGGCCAGGCTGTCCAGGGAGGTGAGGAGGCACCACATGACATCGGAGCAGCCTGGCTCCTCCTCTCCTCCCATGTGTCTGCCACCGCCCAGACCACCGCTGCCTGACCTCAATAGCAGTCTGAGAACAGATCTTTGGGTCTGATGTAAGAAACAGCGAATCTGGCTGCTGACCTTTGTGTCCTCTCCATAATAATGGCTATTTGCCCATATTTCTGATTATCCACAGACCTAGCTAATGGTTAGTAATGCTTGCACATGGGAATCAGGTGAGTTGGTATATTGGTACAGTATTTAGAACTGTACTGTACATACATCGTGATTCTAAATTGTTTTGGATCCTCCTCCGCATTTTTTGATTTGAACACTTATTTCAGAGTTTTGTTTGGTCAACACACTGTATGTGTGAAACTGGATTGGATTACACAGTCCAAAGGTTGAATCATCTGTTTCATTGAGCAGATCTAGTTACAAGTTGTAAGTGCTATGCACATAAATGGTTTCTTCAGTTAAATGGAGAGATTTCTGGTTCCGGTTGCAGCATGTGACCCTGGTAGGTGCTATGCATCATGCTTATTCTAGACTATTAGATTGACCCCTGTAGGTTTCCCCTTTTTTCCAGCCTCTTGCTCTTCAAGGACCCGCCCACACCACACCCTTGATATTAATGCAGTTTTGACCACTGCTGATTGTGGTCTGTCTATCAAATAAAGCTTTGTTATACTGTTATGTGAATGCACAATCTTGACCACTGCTGATTGTGGTCTGTCTATCAAATAAAGCTTTGTTATACTGTTATGTGAATGCACAATCTTGACCACTGCTGATTGTGGTCTGTCTATCAAATAAAGCTTTGTTATACTGTTATGTGAATGCACAATCTTGACCACTGCTGATTGTGGTCTGTGTAAAAAATAAAGCTTTGTTAGACCTTTCTGACTGCGTCCATGTGTTATGAATATGTTTGGTTCTGTGAAATCCACATGCATTACATTAGTGTCACATTCCTATAAATGTAAACTGATGAGCCATAGTTAACATGCAATAGATCAATACATGTAAAACTGTTGAGGAGTCAGAATAGCTTTAGATATCATCTGATCCCAAATACTACTACTAATATAGGGTTAATACCCATGACAAGTCTGATTAGCGATACTGTCGAGTAGGAACATTCCCTATCTACAATGAATAGGACAGGTGACACTGGAGTGCTTTTCCAGTTCCTTCTCTAGTTGATTGGGATTAGTCTGACCTCTCTGATAAGACGTACCCCCCTACACTGGCCCGATGTAGGCTAGCTCACAGCTTCATTGAAGTACACAAACTCCTTCACCCACATCAGTTAGCATATGTGTGAATACAGTTAGTTGCCCAATAATGAACATGCATTGGCTAAATATCCTTTGGTTATCATATGTTGTAATAGTCATGCACATGCCAATCTGACAAACCATGCTGCAACATGCATAATATGATTGAAGCCACACTACCCAATTCAATAGCAAGAGTAAAACATGAGTCAGGTCATATGAACCCTTTGCCACGCACATGAGCTCTATTGGGATCCCTTAAATCTCTATCTAATTGCATACACATCTAGCTCATCACATCTACATTAGATAATACAAATAGTGGCCAAATCAGACCGCCACTTGGCATATATCAAGTACCAGGGGAATATTTCATTATATGTGGTTAAGTTCTTCAGTTGTGTCCAACTCTCCATGACCCTATGGACTGCAGCACATTCACCTAGGTCTCTGCCTGTGCTGTTATCCACGGTTTCCAAGCTAAATATACAGGTGTGGTTTGTCAGTTCCTTCTCAAGTGGATTGGACCTTGTCTGATCTCTCTGCTATGATGTGCCCACCTACAGTGGCCCTACATGTTATAGCTCCCAGCTTCATTCAGGTACACAAGCCCCTTCACACCACTTAGCAATGCTGAAGGGGACCAGGGGAACATGCACTACACATATTTACTCTGACCCATCAGGAAGGGCCGCAAGCTCCGGGATTGACAGCAAACTCACCGCCATCAGGCATAATCTCTGCTACGCCCATCCTGGTGGGAGCCATGTGCCAGGTGTCTAGTTATTCCCATTTGGTGAACTTCAAAACTGTTCTGCTATTTATTAATTTACATGGGTTAGGCTTGCTAAGTGGTGGTGGTGGTGAAGCAGCTTGTGTACCTGAATGAAGCTGTGAGCTACTGTAGATCAGACAAATCCCAATCCACTAGAGGAGGAACTGACAAGCCACTCCAATCTCTTTGGCCTTCAAACTTTGGATAACAGCACAGTTAGAGACCGAGCTGAATGTGCTGCAGTCCATAGGGTCACGGAGAGTCGGACACAACTGAAGAACTTAACCACATATAATGAAATATACCCCTGGTACTTGATATATGCCAAGTGGCGGTCTGATTTGGCCACTATTTGTATTCTCTAATGTAGATGTGATGAGCGAGATGTGTATTCTATCGTTGATCAACCATATAGAGTGCATCGAATGTGCGCTGTCATCTGCGCACCGACACATGCGCGCATCAACAACAGCAGGCCCGACAGGAGGCTAGCGGATCTAATGATTAGGATTAGGCTGTGGGGTGTAAGGGTTAGGATTAGGCTGCGGCTACAAGGGTTAGAAGGGTTTATGGCATTAGGTCATATCACTTGCGCCCTTTCATCGACGCGCACTAGTCAAAAATATTACAACTGCGCAATGATGTGGGACCGCTCATGTCAGCTACATGTTGTCAAAACACATTTGCTGTGCGCGCCAATGTTGGGGTGACATATTCTATTATAGGGCTGTTTTAGAGGCTACAATGGAACCTGTATGTGTGCTGACCAATCAAACATATGAGGAATATTAAACTAATTTGAACTATTGTTCATTTGGAGGCTGTAATGCTTGGGCCTCCATTTTAGGGTTACAGGCTTAAACCATGCAGACTGCAAAAACCGTAACAAAATGGATACCTTTAACCTCCAAGCACGTACGGCCTTTAAAAACGAGCTGCGGGCTTGGAGGACAGCCCGCACGGGCTTGAATACGGAGCTACGGGCTTGGTCAGTGAAGTCCGTGGGACTTGTACGGATTTTGAAATCAAAGTACAATTTGGCGATGGGCAAGCTTGAGAAGGTTTGGCTAGTAATCCTCATGCCCCCCCCCCCCCCCATTATGTTCCCCATCATTTACAGTGCTTTGCAGTGCTGGATTGAATATATATTGGCTAGTACAATGCTTGGTTTGCGGCCCTTCATCTCCGAACCCATACGGGTTTGAACAAGGACCAGCCCGCGGAACTACGGGACGTAAAGTAATCCTTAAATAATATATCTGATTTGGGCTTATGTGCAAGCTTGAGAGGGTGTTGCTATTAATCCTCGTGTCCCCCATTATGATGCCTAGCATTTACGGAGCTTTACAGTGCATTCTCGATTTTATATTTGCATTTTCAGTTTACGGACTTTGCGGCCGGAAAACAAGATTTCCGGGCACTGGGAAAAAGCTTTCGGCCGTTTGCATGATATGCGGCCGGCCGTAAGGGGATATCCTTGCGGCGCTGTATAATTGAATTGCAAGGTAAAAGTAGCTCTACACGGGGCCATAAGACGGCCGCAAGGAATCGCAGCTTTGCGGCCGTTTTACGGCCGTTAATAGAATGAGGCCCTAAGAATCTAATTCAGCCTTTATATAGGGCACAGAGCTGACACTTTCTCCTCAGGTGTGACAGCCTGAGTGGACATTTTCTGCTGCCGGAAAATCCAAAGAGAATCCATAGAGAATGTTAGCTCTTCATGATACTGATTGCTAAATATTTATTACAAGTAGGTAAAGTATATTAATTTATATTAATTTATATTACTTATCATTAATAAATAATTTATTAATTAACTAATTAATTAGTAATGTACATTAATTTATTAATTATTAATTAGTAATCCATATAAAAAAAGAACATTTTAAAATGTTAAACTGCCTTTAGTTTATTAATATATTAGTGCTTACCTCTTTCTAATATATTTATTCATTGATTGATTAATTATTAATTTACATTAATGTATTAATTACTAATTAGTAATCATTATGAACAACACATATTCTATATTTTACAATGCTTTTAGTTTATGAATATATTAATGCTTAACTCTTTATAATACATTTATTCATTGATTAATTAATTATTAATATACATAAATGTATTAATTATTAATTAGTAATCATTACCAAAAAAATATGTGTTTTAAAATGTAACAAAAAAATATATAGATTTGGGAATCCACTTATATATCTGCATTACTCATCATTAACCTACATTACTTTATTAACTATTATTTAGTAATAATTTAAAAAAAATGACCACAAATAATATGTATATTTTACAATGCACATATCTGTGTTGCTGCTGATTGCCTGATAGGGATGAATCCAAATATTACTAATGCTTTCCATCTCATTTGACAGTTTCATCATCTCTGCAGCTGAATGAACACAGAGAGTGACGTTTCCAGCCTTTGAACAGCATAAAGATCAACTTTAAAGGTATATCATTTAACTATGTTCTTAAGGAAGAAAAAAAGATTAAGTCTTTTTATTTTGGATTGATGACAGTTATTGATTAATTAATGTATATTAATATATTAATTAATTAATAATTAGTAATCATTACCAAAACATTTTTTTTACACTGCAATAAAAACAATAACAATTTTTAACTTGCATTTATATATCTGCCTTACTGCTCATTCATGTACATTGCTTTTGGAACTATTAATAATAATAAAAAAAAAAAAAAAAAAACATTTATAATGAATAAAACAAAATGTACATTTTACATAGCACTTACATATCTGGAGTGCTTATAATTACCTGACAGGGATAGGTCCTTCAAAGCAATAACATATTTAAAGCAGTTTCTTAGATTCTGACACATGCTACATTTAATATTTATACTACTTTTATTTATGAATATATTGATTATTATGCATTTATGTTTTGCATGTATGCCAATTAAACATCATACTTTTAATGAGTCATGAATCAATTGAATACAAACATTCAAAATAATTTTCATGTCATTTTACAGATTTCTCTTCTCTGCACCTGATCAGTTCTGCAGGATTTCATCTGCAATAACATACATTTCATAGGTATATGATTTCATGATGTCCTTTTTGTTTAGCATTGATGACAGTTAATGATTAGTTATTTATCCTATATTCATTTAGGGCCTCATTCAATTGCGATTTGCAGAATTGAATAGGGCTCTATATAAGCATATTATAGAATTTGTTTGCATAACTTTTTAGTTACTGAACATCTATCCAAAAGCAAGGTCTTCACCAACTAAAAAAATCTGTAAAAAAATATGATATGTGCTTATATAGAGCCCTATTCAATTGCCCAAATTGCAAATGAATGAGGCCCTTAGTATTTAATTATTCATTAATAATTAAAAACAAAGCAAAAAAAAGCATTACTTATGCATACATATATTCTTACCTAATTAACCTTTAAAGAACACAAATTACACTTCATAAGTTGATTGATTTCTTAATTAATAAAATAACAAAATTGCACATTATTTTAAGCCCCATCTATACTTTTCTCATAGCTAAAGTGAGTGTGCTGGAGCTTTAAAGAAAAGAAAAAGTAAACAAAAAAATTTCTTTTAAACATTGCCTAATGACCAATATTGCTTCACACCAATGTTGATATAGAAAGTTGTAGTGATATCTATGTTGAGGAAGCTCAAGATATTGCTTTCATTACAGCACTAACAGTAGACATTATTGCGGATTACTCAGTGTGGTTTGTTGGGCCTATAATTTTCTCAAGGAAAAACAAAACACTTCAATAGTTGCTGTCAGAAAGGAAAGGTAAGAATTCCACAAAGGCACACATTTCCAAATTGCTCACAAAGTATAATGAGCGATCCAACATTTCCAAATTATACCAATTTAAAAAAAATATATAACAGTGCAATTTCATTTGCTTCTATGGGTGCAACATTAGCAGAAAATGTCCCAGGACATGGTCCATATTGTTTTAGAGTTCAAGGACAAATTTACCACCGCACTTCCCATTTACAACCACAAGAAGGAGAGGAAAGGAAATTTGCACAGTTATATGTCTTAGATACAATGGAAGCTGTTGAACAACGGATGACGCTTCCAGAAAATAAACAGTGTTTGCACATAGTCTTTGAACAGCTGGATAAAATTGTGGCCAACAACCCATACAGTCAAGCATACAAACAATTAGCACAGGTTGAAAAAGAACAACAGCAATATGCTCAAATACATAAATTGCCAATGCCAAGAGTAAATATGGTTTTAAAAAGAGATCGCAATACTGGTTAAAGACGGTATAATTTACCAACAGTAAATGAGGTTGCCATGGTCTTTAAAAATGAGGATGGTGAACCATATTTTCAGCAGGATATTAGAATATATCTACGCAATGAAGACCAACCTTTTATAAACATAAATACATTAAGTTGTAATTTGGATCCAATGACATATCCCATTTTCTTTCCAAATGGTGAGCCAGGATGGGATCCAAAATTACAATTGCAAAGTTATCCCAATAGTAAAGTTTGTGTTAGAAGCAATATTTCTATGCTGAAATATAAAGTGGCACAAACTGCTATTCGGGGTAATTTTAATCCTATTTTATGTGGGGGTAAAACTCAGACTACAATGGATTATTGATTGCTATCTATAACTCGAAGCAAATAATCTAAATGCTATAAAATTTCAACAAAACAAGCTTTGCATAGAACAATATTGTGGATTGATGGATTATGTTGCTGAATTGGCTACCAAGAGAGACATTCCAGCTGGAACAGAAATCCTTTTGCCATCCACTTTCCAAGGATCTCCTCGCAATATGCAAGAAAGATATAATGATGCATGGCTATTGTCAGAAAATTTGGAAAAGCAGATTTTTTCATTACATTCACATGTAATCTACAAATGCCAGAGATCAAGGAACATTTGAATCTTGGACAAAATACTTCTGACTGACCAGATTTAGTGGCAAGAGTATTCAAAATAAAACTCAATTCATTAATACATGATATAACTAAAGCACAGTTATTTGGAAAATGTGTAGCTCTTGTTTATGCCATTGAATTTCATAAAAGAGGCCTGCCACATGCACACATACTTTTAATGCTGCAGGAAAAAGATAAATAAAATACTGCAGAGAGAGTGGATTCAATAATTACTGCTGAATTGCCACATCCAGAAAAATATTCAAAACTTTATGAGATTGTAACACACAGAATGGTTCATGGGCCATGTGGAGATATCAATCCAAATTCACCATGTATGAAAAATAAAAAATGTACAAAAGAGTTCCCAAAACAACTTCAAATGCAAACGTATGCTATTGGTGATGGATACCCTTTGTATAAAAGAAGACAAGGACAAACAGCTATTATCCGTGGCCAAAAAGTTGATACTAGATTTTTTGTTCCATACAATCCACATTTGCTCATGAAGTACAATGCACACATAAATGTGGAAGCTTGCACTTCTATTAAATCCATCATATTGTTTTATAAATATATATTCAGACCTCCAGAAGCAATGTGCCTTCTTCTGAAATTTGAGATGCATCATCGGTCACATGCTGTTTATCGATTAGCTTTACATTTACCACAAAGTCAGTTTGTTTGCTTTACTGTAGGCAATATAAAAAAAAACTTAGACCAAAGTGAACATCGAGAAACAACAATTACTGCTTGGTTTCAATTAAACTGACAGGACACTGAGGCCAGACAATTTTTATACATTGAGATTCCATATCACTATGTATTTGTAAATGGCCAATGGCGACAACGAAAAAGAGATACTCATAAAATTATCCCACAAATTTGTATCGTCAGCCCAAGAGACGTTGAATGTTTCAGTTTATGATTGCTTCTTTTACATGTGCACAGTGCAGAAAGTTATGAACATTTACGCACAGTGAAAGACATAGTTTATGATACTTTCCTATTAGCTGCAAGACATCAAAACGTCATAACATATAATACAGAATGGGAGAGGTGTCTGGAAGAAGCAGCACTATGTCAAATGCCAAAGCAAATGAGAGAACAATTTGCATTAATTTGCATCTTTTGGAATGTACCTGATGCATTTGGTTTGTGGGAAACATTTAAATTAAATATGTGTGAAGACTTCTTGAAACGTTACAATGAGCCCATTGCACTCTTAAAAGCATTAATGGAAATTCAAGAAATATTCAAAAAATTCAAAAAATTGTCATGCTATTGGGAAATATGAATCCCAAAAAGGGCTTTGTAATGGGACCAGTTTAATTGTGCAGGATTTAAAAGATAATTTTATACATGCAGAAATTATTATAATGGTACTCATAAAGGTGAACGCGTTTTTATACCAAGAATTGATTCGGCTCCAAGTGAGTGGTTTGCCTTTTGTCCTTCATCATGGCAGTTATCATGGCATGTCCCTTGACCATAAATAAATCCCAAGGACAAACTTTGAAGTCTGTGGGTATTTTCTTACAGGAACCTGTTTTTACACATGGACAACTTTTTCAAGGTGTACAAATCCAGATGATATTAAAGCTTCAATTGAAGACAACCCAAGTCAGGGTGATCTATTACAGGATGGATGCATTTTTACCAAAAATATTGTGTACTATGTGGTTTTATTTCGAGGACAAAATTTGATGTCACTCTGGCTCTTTTTAGAGGACCACTATTTCATATAGGAAACTCTATGTACAATTTTACAAAACTACAACAATAACAACAAAAAATGAAGAAAAAAAACAAGAATAATAAACAGTGGTTATATCCCATAGACAAAATTAAAAGTCTGCTGGGCTCTTTTTAAGTGAACCAATTGGACATGCAAAAACAAAAATATTGGAATGTATTGGAAGTGGGCTTTTCGCAGGATTGATCCCACAAAACAGTTATATTGCATGTTATTACTTTTACTGATTACATTTCAATACATTAACTTCATGTTTGTAATGTTAAAATAGTTTTTTCCAAGGTCTGAGAAGTTGTTTCATTTTATGTAATTAAGGGGTCATGTTAGTAGGAGGATGATCATTTGTTGTAAAAGTGTAATGTATAATTAAATACAGAGTATTGCTCCAGGTAGTAATCCAATCGCCAGTTGATGGGGTCAGGAAGGAATTATTTTTTTCCCTCCTTTCATACAATTTGCTAAGTTTTAATGGGGTATTTTACTATTTGCCTTCCTCTGGATACAATACCTATGTGGTTTAACAGAACTTTAAATAAAAGTTGCATGTTACAAAGCATTATGTAATGGTTTAATATACTCATTGGTATAAAGTCGACCTAATGTTAAGTTACTCATCCATACCTAAGATTTAAAAATGTTACTATTGTTAAAAAAATTGTTCACTAATGTTTCAAATATAAGTTGCATGTTGCAAATCATTTACTAATGGTTTACAAAAATGTATTCATAGAAACTTCATCCATTGTTACATTATTTCTCCATACATGATGATTAAAAAAGGTTAATATGGTTAAAAAATTATTGTTTACCAGTTGTTGAAATACAAGTTGAATGTTAAAAAAATAAAAAAAAGTTATTAAAATGGTTGTACTTCTTTCTACATAACAAAAAGGTTAAGAGGGTCAGAGACTCACATTGTGTGCCAAACAGCATTCCCAGCTTTAAAATTTTATTGACCATAATTTTTTGACGGGCAAGTCGCTAGTATACATATATAAAGTAATTGTTTTTTATTTATTAATACATTTTGATATTAAAAAAATTTGACAATTATATTTCTAAGTACAATAAATCAAGATGTGTTTATTTTGTTTTAAATATGTATGATATATTTATAGACAATGCATTAGAGTGTTTGTTCCTAGGCAATGTGGTTTTATAACATGTAATAGCCCCTTGAGTACTGGCCTGTTTATTACCCTGGATTTTGTATCATAAAACAGGCCAACAAATCATATATTTTAATTACACATATGTTGATACTGGTTTGATAATTGTCAAATAATGTTTAAATGCCATGCTTTTTGTGCTATACTGTCACTTTAAATACTTCTGGGTGACTCAGCAAAACTTTTAAAACCATGTGCAAGTGGTGTTTGGTACACGTAAATCTTTCTTCTGCTTTTTTAATTATGGCACTGGCCTGATTTGCGAGTGATCCATAATATCTTATTAGCATAGAGTTCGGGGTCAAAGTGTCATAGAGTAACTCGTAATTTATTGTCAGTGCAAAACTCAATGGAGATGTATGCCTTGCTTTTCATCCATGTTGTGAAGTTCCCTGGTAGCAGTAACATATAGCAAATTACTTGCAATGTTTTATGGATGGGTGATTAGCATAGCTATGTAGGGTTTTCTCTGTAGTTAGGCCACTCACAATTGCTTTTTCAGGGATTAGCATGGGGCCCTTATTTTGCAAAAAGACTAAGGACCGTTTCACCATTGTGGTGGTTTCCTCAGAGGCTCAGTGACTCTAGGGACCACTGAGGTCCATAGGGTCACTGATAGTTGGACACGACTGAATGACTAAAAAACAAATCTATATAATGGCTTCTCTTTTATAAAAATGTCCTGATTGTCCTGAAGATTTCCACCACTTGTGTAAATAACTTAAATTATTCGTAAGGCAAAATGAAAAACTCTTCAGTAAAAACCCAAATGTAATTTAACACTAAAAACTCATCAAAATGTATGTGCACCATCAGATAGAGGCTCAAAAATCAGGTGGGAAATGTTTCAAATGAATAATGAATTGACTTAGTTATTATTGCTAGGATAACCACTGACACATATACTTAACCAGATGCAATGAGAATGAAGGCTTGGCAACTAAGCCAGTGAGCTGTTTCATTGGGCCAGTCAATAAAGCAGCTGAATGGCCTAACAATTCCATTTAGCTTCAACAGGCTGCTTGATTAAAACTTTGGTATGATGCAGTAGTTATGTTTTACAATGGTTTATTATTAGTGAAAAGAGTTGTAACCTGAAGGTGACTGTACCTGTTCTCTGTTTATTTCAGCTTTTCCAAACTGTGTTGCATACGACAAGCCCAAGGGTTTTTATTATTTGACTAAGTGTTATGATAAAAAAAAAAAGGGGGGGAGAGAATCGCACACTGCCAAATAGTGCAATAAAAGGAGTTTAATCAGGATATAGTAATAGTAATAAAAAAATAATTAAAGCACTCACATTTGAAGACCCCAATCATATGAGGTATTTGTATCGCTTATATATCAGCTAGAGTCCTCATAGGTCCAGCTGTGGTTCCAAAAGCAGGCAATTCTCAGTCGAAATCTCAGGTGTCCATATGTGTAAAATCCAAAAATACATGGCATCCTCCTGGTTGTACAATCCAAAGGGCCAGAGTAAAAGAATGCTGATATATGCAGAAAATGGCACAAAATAAAATCACAAAAAGACCAAATGTGTTTTGCTCAATAGACTGAGCTTTCTCAATGGACTCATATGGACACCTGAGATTTCAATTGAAAATTGCCTGCTTTTGGAACCACAACTGAGGTGGACCTATGAGGCCTATAGCTGATATATAAGCGATACAAATACCTCATATGCACCACCTGGCAGTGTTCGCTTCTCTCCACCATTTCCTTTTTTATCGTTTCATATCTTGTGGCATTTCCATGGATGGTGCCCATTTTATTCGAGGACCAGCAGATACGGCCAGAGTTTGATCTGTCAACAGAAGTGTCTCTGGACATTATGCTGGACTGATTTGTTTTTTTGATTTTATTATCATTGACACCTCTTAGTATTGTTTTCCTTTACAGACAAACTCTGGTAGCGCCCTTTTATTTCCACATGCTATTTTTTGTGATTGTTAGGCGTTTCTTAGCTGTCTAGAGATTACCGTATATACTCGAGTATAAGCCGAGTTTTTCAGCCCTTTTTTTAAGGCTAAAAAGGGTCTCCTCTGCCTATACTCGAGTCACTCTCCCCACCGTGTCTCTCTAACCCTTCCCTTGTATCTCTCTACCCCCCTTGTGTCTCTCTGACCCCCCCTTGTGTCTCTCTACCCCCCCCCCCCGCATAATACCCCCCCTCTCCCCTCACTTATCTGCTCCGGCCTCCGCTCCTTCCGGGTCTAGATTTGGCGCGCATGTGACTTCACATGCGCGCCACGTCATTAGCATATACCGGGTACCGGCACCCGGTATATGCTACTGCCATGACATCACACGCATGACACATCATTAGCATATGACATGGCGCCCATGTGACATCACATGCGCGCCACATTAAGACCCGGAAGGAGCGGAGGCCGGAGCAGGTAAGTGAGGGGAGGGGGGTATTTAGAGGGGTAGTATAAGGGGGGGTTTAGAATGAGGGGGGGTTGAGGATGAGGAGGGAGGTTGAGGAGGGAGGTTTAGGAGGGGGTTAAGGATGGGGGGGTTGAGGTTGAGGAGGGAGTTTAAGGAGGGGGTTTAGGATGGGGGGTTGAGGTTGAGGAGTGAGGTTGAGAAGGGGGTTGAGGATGGGGGGGTTGAGGTTGAGGAGGGAGGTTGAGGAGGGGGTTGAGGATGAGGAGGGGGCTGAGGATGAGGAGGGAGGTTGAGGATGAGGAGGGGGGTTGAGGAGGGGGGTTGAGGAGGGGGGTTGAGGAGGGGGGTTGAGGAGGGGGGTTGAGGAGGGAGGTTGAGGAGGGAGGTTGAGGAGGGAGGTTGAGGATGAGGAGGGAGGATGAGGAGGGTGGTTGAGGAGGGGGGTTGAGGTTGAGGTGGGGGTTGAGGATGGGGGTTGAGGTTAAGGAGGGAGGTTGAGGATGAGGAGGGGGGCTGAGGATGAGGAGGGGGCTGAGGATGAGGAGGGGGCCTGAGGATGAGGAGGGCGGCTGAGGATGAGGAGGGAGTTTGAGGATGAGGAGGTGGGTTGAGGAGGGGGGTTGAGGAGGGAGGCTGAGGAGGGAGGTTGAGGATGAGGAGGGAGGATGAGGAGGGAGGATAAGGAGGGAGAATGAGGAAGGGGCTTGAGGAGGGGGGTTGAGGTTGAGGAGGGAGGATGAGGATGGGGGGTTGAGGTTGAGGAGGGAGGTTGTGGAGGGGGTTGAGGATGAGGAGGGAGGTTGAGGATGAGGAGGGAGGTTGAGGAGGGGGTTGAGGATGAGGAAGGGGGTTGAGGTTGAGGAGGGGGTTGAGGATGAGGAGGGGGGTTGAGGTTGAGGAGGGGGTTGAGGATGGGGGGTTGAGGAGGATGGGGTTGAGGAGGAGGGGTTGAGGAGAGAGGGGGTTGAGGAGGGAGGTTTAAGAGGGAGGGAGGTTGAGGATGAGGAGGGATGATGAGGAGGGAGGTTGAGGATGAGGAGGGGGGAAGAGACACAGGGAAGGGAGAGGGGGGAAGAGACACAGGGAAGGGAGAGGGGAGAAGAGACACGGGGAGAAGAGACACGGGAGAGAAAGTGGGACACAGAAGTCACAAAAGGGACACAGGGGGCAGCACATTTCCCACCCTCGGCTTATACTCGAGTCACTCATTTTACCGAGTATTTTGTGGTAAAATAGATGCCTCGGCTTATACTCGGGTCGGCTTATACTCGAGTATATACGGTATATATTCCTCCCCTTATTTTAGGTTGGTTTATTGATCTATTAGACTTTGTTTTATTTGGCTAAGTGTTTTGTATTAGCTCTTCAAGTCAGATTTTAGATTGATATCATTTAGTATTCTACAAGTCCATTGCTTAATAACCGCATCCAGAAAAAAACTAGAAATATCGCTGGTTAACTGTAATTAGACGCATTATAGAAATTACTTTAAATTATTTTTTTGTTCAGTAAGAGAATATATGTAAGTGAAAAAAGGCTTAAACATCACTCATTTTACACTAGATCATGTGCAGCTCCTGCTTGTTTTTTTTATATTCTGGGTGGAAAAGTGTATTTTTAGCTCCATTTTTATTCATATATTTATGTTCTTTATTGATCCTAAAAGAGGGTAATTAATAATGATTCACAGTGTGATTCCTTTTGAAAATGAATGTGCAGAAACTGAATAAGCTGCTTTGACTTTATAATTTCAGACTTAAATAAACTGTGGCCATCAACAGTTATTTGCTGTTATTTTCAAGAAAATGTTATTGTAATATGTAAATAATTTTTTTAATTCGTTTTTTAAATGTATGACAGAACAATTTTTTGTTCCATATTCCTTTAAAAATTGTCTTGGGCTGAAGGGTTTATTTTTTTAATACATACTGTGGGCCTCATTCTATTAGCAGCCGCAGCCGTTGCGGGGCCGCAAGGACCGGCCGCAAGCTATTCTGCTATTCTATTCCCATACGGCCGGAGGCTCCGGCAGGCTTGCGGCCGGTGCCTTGCTATCTCTTGCGGCCGCTCGCGCCAGAGGAAAGCCTTTGATCTAAAACAGCCGCAAGAGTTTCGGCCGTAAGAAATTCCTATTTGCAATTCAATTGCTCCGGGAAACCTCTCTGCAAGGCTAAAAGCGAGCCGCTGCTTACTTGCAGGAAAGAGGTCCCGCTAGCACCAATTAAGCACATAAAATAGCTCAAATAAAGCCATCCTGCACTTTGAGAAGACTATAAAGGGATTTTAGGTGTTAGAAAAAATAGCACATAATTATCCTATACTCAAATCCGTAAAATATTTTATTTTTAATATCCGTAAAATATCCATGTAAAAAGTCCATAGGTCTTGGAGCACCTCAGACATGCCCACGCCGCAGCCGGAAAATAAACAGTTAATTTGAACTTGGGTTTGAGCTGATGTGCAAGCTTGAGAGTGGGTTCCTTTTAATCCTCATGTCCCCCAATATGATCCCTAGCATTTACAGAGCTGTACAGTGCAGGCTTGAATTTATTTTTGAGTTTTTATATTTCACAGCTTACGGCCGGTTCCAAGATATGCGGCCGGCCGTAAAAGGAGATCCTTGCGGGGCCGTATAATAGAATCGCGAGTTAACAGAACCCCCGCAAGGAATCGCAGCCTTACGGCCGATTTACGGCCGCTAATAGAATGAGGCCCTGTATGTTTAATGTTTAAGAAAGAGTGTTTCTCTTTATGCGACTTAAGCTGATCCTGCATTAATTATTTGTGTAGATAAAATATGTGTGTGTTGGGTATATATCTTGAAACATCATAAAGGAAGCTAGAGCTAAACTTGAAGTCAATTTTTCAGAGAAACTATGGGAAGACGTTTTCTGCAATCATTATTAACATATTTGCATCAAACATCTACAATGTGTAATATAGTGTTATTTTCAGGTTATTATAATTGTAATGATACTTTTTCAATAAAGTTTATGTCATGCCTTCTTTTTTCTTTAGTATAGCTTTTCTAAATACAGGTCTGGTATATCTGTGTATATCTAGTATATCTGTGTCCCTTCTAAATTTTAATTGTCACTGGATAATTACCACTAAATCCACATTGACACTTGTCATTAATGTCAGGTACTAATTCAGATAAACCTCCATGTTATTAGTTATATCTAAAGGGCTTATGTCTCAAAGATAGAAAATGTTGATAAATCAGAGGAAGATCAGTCCGGCAAAAGCTTTGCCAAACAAAACATAGTGAATGTCCATGATGTCACATTAGGACTTGGGTTAATAATGATACTGTACACACAGTGGTCTTAAATTAGACAAAGGCTTGGGAGACCAAAACTAAAGTTAAGTGCATTGAGGTTCACTGCTGTTGCAGATCGCAAGTGCCTTAAATCAACACACGGATTGGCAGACTAAAACCTTGGGTAATACCAAGACACCACTTTAGTAGTGGGGTTACTATGATTAGAATATGTAGTGTTAAAGTAGCTGAAAAGTTCTTGGCAGTAAAAGCAGAACAGTTACTACATTATGAAGATAACCAGCAGCAGGACTGATGGAATAATATGTATGTAGCCAGGTACCAGGACAGGTGTCACAGAGGCCTGCAGTGTACTGTCATCAGTAAAGATTTCATAACAAAATGTAAAGAGCCGCCAGCCAGACTGATAGAAAGCTTAATAGGTAGCCAGGAGCAGCACTGGTGCTGCAGGAATCGAGGAGCCAGGAGCTTTACAGAGGACCAGCATATACAGCAAAAGGCAGGGAGAGAATGGCATGACTGGGTTATACAATGCTAGTGGAAATTAGTCCAACCTAGCAAGCCAGATGGACATAATGCCATGACCATTTTGGATATCACATAGTAAAACACACATGTGCATACACGAATAAGAAAACTCCTAGAAGGGGAGCAGCATGGAGAGGAATTGGGCTATGCAGAGGGTGTCCAAGGAATTTTTATTGCACTTACTAGTTCATAACTCAAATTCTTTCTAATGAATGCCAGTTTTCTTTTTAGTATAGTACCCTGTTACTATAAGTAAAACGTTTAACACAAATAATCAAATATCTGTTCTCATCACCTATTCGATGGCAGGTAACATTTAACTCAGCTGCTTTCACTTGTAACTATCTATCGTACCTTTAAAATTAATTCAGTAACACAATCAATGATATCACTTGCCTGATGAACATGAAGAGGTGTCACAACCTAACTACTAAAATAAATTAAATTCTTCACAAACAATTGCACTTATGTGAGGGCTCAATAAAAAAATATTTGTTAAATTGCATTTTATTTTATTTGCTTCCAAAATTGCACTGCTAATTTTATTTGACTACGACATTGTCAATCTAAACCAATCCATGTATATTTCTTCCAATTGTGAGCAAACTTTTATTAAATGAAGTTTGAATAGAGGATAGATAATCATATGTGAAAGCCGTTTCAATTGTTAAAACTAATGAGGTGTAGACTTATAGACATGTTTAGTCCTTGATGATATATTATCCCACAAATAGATACATAGATAGTGAGGGTAAAGACTTGACCACACACCCAGTGAGCTGCTTCTAGTTAATGGAGTTGCACAAAGACCCTATATTCAGTATATGAGATACTGAATATGTAATTAATACAAATCTTAATTACTTTCTATGATATGATTTCCATTGAAAAACAGCAGCAATGTAATATATTTATTTAAAAATATTTGCTATTTGTCACAAAATGTTCATTATGCAAGTACTGTTTGATATTCCCTTAGCTCTATTATATCAGAATTAGGAGAGAGCCTTTAATGTTTTTTTAACATTCTATCTGATTGCACACGCTCTCTCACTGTCATGCATACAGGCTCTCTAACGCATGCAAACACTCTTACTCAAAAAACTCTCACACATGCACTCACCCATATATATACATTATCTAATCACACTCTTACAGTAATTAAAAAAATGAAACATTGAAACATCTGATTTTACTCATATAATAGTCCTAAAAGTAGACAATTGCAAGAGTAGTCCCTAGAAGCAGGAGGTCTCATTTCTTTTGTTTGTTTGTTTTTTATATGGGATTTTCCATTTTAATTTCTCCCAGTCCCCAATGAATTGGATACTCTCCTTTGCAAGAACTGTAAAAGTATTTTTAGTAGATAAACTTGTTGTTTTCATACATTTCAACTTTTTCAGAGTTTGACTAAAGTAAAGACAGAGGAAAAGTTAAATCAATATTTAACAGGAGAATGTTAACATTGTTAGCTGGAGGTTTGAAATGTTAAACAATTAATACTTTATGTTCTATTTCGACCTTTCACTTAGCTAGTATTCACTATTTCTATTATATTCTAATTTATTTCTAGCCTGCTCATTTTCCAAACCGGCCTATAGTGCATTATAAAAATGAGCTAATTTTGGACATTTAATCAATTATGAAAGGTGTGAATACAAATACATTTTTATGATTTGCCACATAAAATTGAAAAAAGTAATGGGCCATACTCACTAAAGATCTCCTAAGCTATGAAGAAGCGATAATGTTTGTTTTCCAAACTTACACTAAGGGGTTAATTACATGTCTCCCGTCAAAAATCTTAAGATTCAAAAGCTCACTATTTCTGAACTGTTACCAAAAGTGCAATTACATGACTCCCATAAAAGTTTCCAGATAATGCTGTATGTTCTTGGAAGGCTCTATGGGTGTTTGTATTGAGCAAGAACCTAATGTGTAAACTGCCCAAAAGAGCAGCTAAGCCCCTCATGCAAACATTTATAAGACATGTTAAAATTAATGAATAGCCATAAAAACCCAGTTTCAGAAATAAACCTTTTTTCAGGAGCCTAATAAAATAAATATTAGGCCTACACATTCTAAAGCACAAAACACACCTTTATAATGGTTACCCCAGGCATCCATAACAATAAATATTACATAACAATTTACTAAATCAAAGACTAAATATCTGATCACACATTTAAACACTGACAACCCAACCCTTGCCATGTCAGATCTGGTCAATACAGAGACCCAAGGGTTAACAATTTTATATGTGCCCTAAAAATACATTTACATATCCAATCAAAAAAAATCTGATGAAGCGTTCAATGTGTATCTGTAGACTATGTAATATGTATGAAATTCATAGATAATATGGTGTGCTTGTACTACAATGTTCATATGTAATGATAAAAATACCTTAACATTTAACATATATTTAAAACTCTTACTACATTGGTGTCAAAGTCAATGAGTGCTGCCAGCAGTGTAGGATTGCATTATAATTCTGCTTATGTATTCAGGTTCACTTATGTTGATACCAGATGCTTGACTAAAATGAATATCTTAGAGCTACTCACTTTGGCTCAGTCAAAGATAATCCAAATACACATGCAATCTTGGACTCTTGGCAGCATTTAAATGGAAGACACCACCACCACCGGTCTAGAGTATGTGCACATAACAATCATCACATCACAACAAAAAAGACATACTTAGCGCTCTAATAAATTCCAAGCCCGTATCGGCAACGGTACACCCGCAAAGCCTGCGTGATTAAAATTCTGCATAATTACAGAGCTATTACATTTAAGCATGCCGCGACCAACGGGCCGTAGACGCAAGCCCGTAAACCCTTTCCACTCATGCAAGTGGAAAAGGTTTACGGGCTGGCCTAGAAGCAATCGCCCGTTACAATCCAATCACAGTATAACGTAGCGCGACACCTTAGACAATAGAAAGTAGTCTTGCCAAAGATGATTGACAGAGGGAGATCATAAATTTGAATTCCAGCCACCCGTGC
Organism: Discoglossus pictus; assembly: GCA_027410445.1. NCBI lineage: Eukaryota > Metazoa > Chordata > Amphibia > Anura > Alytidae > Discoglossus > Discoglossus pictus. The sequence continues at coordinate 162,266,312 of CM050169.1, forward strand.
ATTGACTGTGTTGTATTTTCTGATGAAGTAGCACACAGGTCCCGGAGTTGGAGGTTGGTTTTAGTTAGAGAGAGAGTAGGAGAGTTTTGAGAGCAATAATTTGCTGTGCTGTTCATTTATATTATACTATTTACAATTTTACACTTAATCCTTGATTACCGAAATTTACAGATTACACATAATTAAAATACACATAATTTAAAGAACATACATAGAGACACATAGAGCTAAATCACTCCATACACCCCCATTCTATCCCCCAAACCCCATCGGCCAACAGTTATTAATTACACATAACACATTTTTTTTCCATCAAATATTTACAGTAACAATTATTTTTATTTATCGTTATATTCTTGTTGGGATTGAAATGGTGGGAGGAGAGAGGAGGGGAGAGGAGTGAAGAGATAGGGAGGAGGAGAAGAGGAAAGGTGAGGAGGAGAGAGAGGTGGCCCTGGGGAGTTGTGGTGGAGGAGGAGAGGAGTGGTGGAGAGGAGGAGGAAGAGGTTGGGAGTGGCGGAGGAGAGGAGGTGGCAGAGGATGAGCAGGAGGAGAAGGAGGAAGAGGAGAAGCAGGAGAGTGTAGAGGAGGAGGTGGGTGATGGCAGGGCGGCCCTAGCACCAGACACACTTAGAAGATGTACATAGTGGGAGGGGCCTGATCTCAGGGGGGCGGGTGGTAGTTAAGGGGGGCAGGCCTCAGGGACAGGTCAGTGAGGCAAGGATCCCCATCCCCAAGAGGCTAAGGGCAGGCACAGAGCCCACAATTACATGCACTGGGAGAATGAGGTCCTCCTTGGTGTTTTCCCGTGATCCTTGCAAGGGGGAGGAAAGTTAGGCAAGGGCCTAGGGCTCAGGCATGGAAGAAGGTAGTGGCAGAGGTTACAGCAGTGGGCACAGAGCAAAGGGATGTGAGGTCTGTCAAGCACCATTTTAGATGAGGAGGATGATGGCCAAGGAGGACAAGCAAGTGACTGTGAGCTATAATGAGTGGGAGAGGGTCACCAAGGACCTTTTGAGGCAGGTGCCTGCCACTGGAGCTTCAGGCCTGGTTGCCCAGCAGGACCCAGCCTCCATGTCAGGTGAATATCACATACACCAACATGCCACCACATGAACATCACACACACTACACATGTAAATGATGACCAACAAGGACACTGACATGTCAGCTCCATGGAATTAACAAGGGGTAGATGGATACATCAAATCCATGAAGCTGACAAATCACTGTCATTCTTGAGCACAACAACAGTAATCAAGCAATAGAGAGTCCATGTATTGGTGTGCCTATGCAGTTACAGAACGCAGCCAGAATCAAGATAGCATTAAGAATAGATCATATCTAGCAAATGATAGCTAAACTGAGTTGCAATTAGGAAAATCATCCAGCTTCAAGCCTAAATGTCAGATTGTAAGGAATGCCTACAAAACAATGTATTATTCATCATACTAATGACATATACCTTTCTTTTCTATCTTTCAGCATCAAGGAGGTCTGGGTCCAGTGACGAGCCAGAGGCGGGGGTGCTGGTTCCATGTGAGCAGGAAGGGGAGGAGCAAGCCCCTGCCCAGCAGGAAATGGCACAAGGGGAGGAGGAACAAAGAGGACCCAAATCTGGCTAATGGGGTCACCAGCAGGACCACCGGCCACAAGACAGGGATTCAACCCCACTATCCCCCTCCTCCAGAGACTGAGGCTATCACCAGGGCCCTCCCTCTGGAGAGATCAGAGCAGCAAACCACCACCACCTCCTCCCCCCCACAGCAGTGAGCTGGACAGGTCATCACCACCACCACCGGGCCCACCAACACCACCATCCATTTTGCACCAGGCTCCAGCTGGGCCCCAGACCCTCCCCACTGGGACACCACTACCGCCACCTCCTCACCAGGCCACGCCCCAGGGGCCTAAATCCCCAACAACAGGACAGGCTGCATAGGCGGAGATGCTGGCCTTCATGCGGCAGCAGTTGGAGTGTCTTTGGGGGATATAGGCCAGCATCTCTTCCAATCATGCGGAGGTCATGCCCAGCCTGGGCAGGCTCAATAGGGAGGAGAGGAGGCACCACCTGATGACTGAATCCTACCTGGCTGGGCTGCTCAGGATTAGGGCGGACCAGAGCGTAATCCAGGGGGTCACAGCAGAAGCCATGCAACGTGCTCTGGTTTTCAGACCCGCCTCCTCCATCTCAGAGGAATCCTTGGACACCCACAGCCCGGCCCCTCCTCTTGTTCCACCTCCACCACTGCAGGAAGACACAGGGGAGGGAGGAGGAAAACACAGGGGAGGGGAGGAGGGGAAAGACACAGGGGAGGGGAGAGGGGGGAAGAGACACAGGGCAGGGAAGAGGGGAAGAGACACAGGGGGAAGAGACACAGGGGAGAGGGGGAAGAGACACAGGGGAGAGGGGGAAGAGACACAGTGGGGGGAAGAGACACAGTGGAGGGTGGGGAAGAAACACTGGGGAGGTAACGGGGGAGAGACACATGGGAGGCGAGAGGGAGAAAGAGACACCGTGGAGGGAAGGGGGAGAGACAGAGTGGATGGAAGGGTAAAAGAGACACAGGGGAGGGGAGAGGGAGAAAGAGATAAAGGGAGAAGGGAAAAAAAACAAGGGGAGGGAAGGGGGGTAGGATACTTGGGAGGGAAGGGGGAGAAACACAGGGATGGGAAGGGGGGAGAGACACAGGGGAGGGAAGAGGGGGCACAGGGGAGGAGGGAGACACAGATGAGGGGAGCAGCATATTGTGGGGAGCTGTCTTCAGGTGTGGTGTACTATGTTAAGCCTTTCTCCAACATGGCTATGAGTTGCCCAGTATTGTCAAACTATAAACTTTAGTAGAATTTTAAATGGCACAGTTTTATTCAAGTTCAATATTCAATAGCCTCGTGAGACCTTCTTTTAAATTTAAGTGATTTGAATTGCTATGTTGAATATTTACAAGTCTCTGGCCTCCATTCAATTGAGCAATTGTTAGTCTTGCTTAATTGATCATGATCCCGCTCTGAAATGCTACTTATGATTGCATGGTTTACGGTTTAGGCTTTTGGTCAGGTAGTTGCGGGCTTGATCAATTGAATTGCTCTGTAACTCTTGCAAATTTCAGCATTATAATAGTATGACATATGTCAAAATCACATTTTGATTTAAATTGTACCCAGCAACTACATAAACAATATTAAACTTCTGATATTATCCAGTAGCAAATGATAATGTGAACATTATCTGGATAATGGACACGGGGCCCTATTTAATTTGCCGATTTTGAGTTCCCGTAGCACATAAAGTAGCCTGCAAAAGTTACGGCTATAAAATCTGCCTCATTTAGCTACCACAAACGATCTGCGGGTTACAGGCGAAAAAACCCTACGGGCCATCAGAATCTGAACTCCGTTCCAGCTATGCCTTTGATCTGTCAAGCCTGTAGATTTTACTATCGCAAATCGCTATTAAATTGTAACAATTCCCGAAAGATGCACCGACCTTCAAACCCGTAAATGGCAAATGGAGCCAAAAATCCTATGGGTACTAGAGAGGACCCACAAAAAGTATTGTGAAATTAAATTACTGTATTTTAAATTAAAGGGAATGTTTATTCACTTAATAGAACTTGTATGAACTAGAATATCATATTTATTGATTATTTCATATTGCATTATTTCTGGAATGCAGGCTAGATCGCAATTTGTACTTCAAATCCGTAAGTGATTGTCTCATTTAATCGCTCTGTAACTCCGCCATATTCCAAATTTGAATTTAATAGTGCCCATAATCTGTTACAAATGTAAGTGAGTCTATAGCAAAGAGTTTGTACTACATAGGTGAAATAATCATTAATATGCTTATTATTACCCTCACATCAAGTAGCATGCAGTTCTTCATTTAATTTTCCTGTGTAGCGAGATGTTTTTTAAACTTTGTTTAGGTTTACTAAACCATCATATATCATAATTCATTGTGAAGGGTTGCAATGCCAATTTTACCTCTAGGAAAAAGACATTGCAACCCTCTGCAAAACATGTTTCAGCATCTGCAATGGTTAGAAAATATTCCCTTTTCACTTGTGAGTAACTTAAATAAAAAATGCTTTATAAATCAAAAGAATGAAAATACAAAAATGTGCTTGCTTCTAAACTCTGAAAGCTCAAAATCTTCATTTTCTTACTTTTTTTTGTAATTTCTCTGAACAACATATGAGTAATAGCATATAATTCTCAGTTTTATTTTTGGAGAACATATGATGTGTTTTGGATACAATTTAAATGAGATAATTAGCCTAAAAATCTAGCTTTGCTTAATTAGAAGCAATCTAGGCTTTCATTTGGTGAAGCTAATTTAAACCATTAAAGCACTGAATGATACCAGCTTTTGCCAGTTAAAAATGCACCTGGTGCCTTTAGTTTTAACTAATATTAAGCGAACTATAGCAAATGTTCATGGTCAGAATAAGCTTATAAACATATATACATATAGGACAATTACATGCAATTTAGCATATTCATTTGATTAATGTAGAATTATATGAAAGAACCTGTTTTATTTTTTACTTTTTTATTTTTTGGGGGGAGTTGTCTAGTTGCTTTGAAGTACTACGTTTAAAATAAATTAGTTCAGTCTTTAATGTGTAACTATTTAATTTTGATTTACTAGCAGCAGGCATGTTGTCTTTGTTCCTAACAGTATTAGAAATCTGGGACAAATGGAGAAACTGCAGAATCAGGTAAAATCTATTATATGTTAACAACACTGCCACTTTACAGAAACACTTGACAGCCCTCAGGAGAACTGTAAGTACCTGAATGGTAATCTTCATCCTCTTGCTACAGACAGACTAGCAATCCAAGACTGAATCCCTCATGAAACAAGCAGAGTCAAATAAATATAAAATGTTTCTTTACTTGCTTACAGCTGCTAATGTTCTTAGTTCAGTACATGGTGTAAATAAGTTTTGTAGCCATTAGATCTGTTCATGGATTGAGAGCAGTAAATGTCTGCTCATGCATTGAGATCTGGCTAAAAGGCAGGAAGCAAAGGGTTCTTGCAAATGGGAGTGCTTGTGCACAATCGCCTAGGTAACAGTGCTCAATGCCAAGCAATATCTGAAAAGGCAAGTAAAATATTAGCATGTATTAAGAAGGGTATAGAAGCAAGGGGAGCAAATATTATTATCCAACTATACATATCCCTAGTACACCCTCATGTGTAATATGAAGTACAATTTTGGGCACAATTTCATTTTAGAGCTGGAAAAAGTACAGAGAAGGGCAACAAAACAAATAAGGGGAATGCTTCTGGCAAGTAGTGTGTTTTTTTTATTTGCTGTGTGCAGTGATTTGGCACAGGTGAATAGTCAGAATCTAATTTAAACAGGGAAAGGGGCAAACTTGTGAGCTTGTGAACAGTTCTAGTGTCAAGTGTAGTTCTAGTATAAGTTTAGGAGTGTAAATAAAAGGAGGGAGTTCAAAGAAAAGAGGACAACTGTATTATTTTTATAAAGCTTTACACAAATATATTTTATTATTTTTAATTTATTATTCCCATTTAATTTTTGTAGACGATAACTATGAGTCAGCCCAGTGCCAACGTCACTCAGTGTACATCCTGTCATATGTATGCACTACTGGAAGAGATGAACCAGGGTCCATACTTCTATGACATGTGTAAGCATGTTGCCTCTCTGGTAGCTCAATTTGGAGACCTGGAGAGGAGAATTGCAGCACTTACTGATATTTCTCCAATGGAATGGAAGTCAGTGCTCATTGTGCACAGTTTAGCTGGGCCTAGCACTGAGGGTGGAGATGTGGCTAGTGAGGATGTCCAGGGAGGTAGTTGGGTTACAGTTACAAGGGGAAGCAGGGGTCTGAAGGAGGAGACAGGCCAGTTCTAATTTGGCAAACGCCAACAGATTTGACAGATTGAGTGAAACCATTGGCGATGTCTATTCCAGATAGAGCTGTTCCTTCTAACATCCGGAAGAACTGTTCTACTGAAGATCAGGAAGGGCAGAATAGGCAGAGCAACAGACAGGTTTTGGTGGTAGGGGACTCTATTATTAGGAAGGTAGACAGGGTGATTTGTCACCGAGATCCCAGCAAGCTAACAGTTTGCTGTTTCCCGGGTGCTCCGGTTCGGCTTGTTGTGGATCAGGGGAGGGACTGGAAATGTACTGGCGGGCCTTGATAGATATTGGTACCAATGATAACATTAGTTGAAGATGGAGTGTCCTAAGGAATGATTTTAGAGAACTAGGGAATAAGCTTAAGGCAAGGACCTCCAAGTTAGTATTTTCAGAGATACTTCCTGTGCCAAGTGCCAGCCCAGGGAGACAGAAGGAGCTTAGGGAGGTTAATGCATGGCTAAAAATGTGGTGCATTAAGGAGGGGTTTCGGTTTTTAGAGCACTGGGCTGAATTCTCACTTTGGTAAAATCTCTATAGCAGGGATGGATTGCACCTTAATGATGAGGGAGCTTGTGTGCTAAGGGATAGGATGGTATAAAGGCTGGAGGAGTTTTTAAACTAGTATGTGGCGGGGAGTGACTAGATGAATGTAATGGGTTAGATAGTGTAGAGGGCATAAGGGATGCATTAAATACTCGGAGAGGAGGAAATGGGGGGAGGGTTAGTAAAGTCAATAGAGAGGTATTACTAAGTAACTCAAGTACAGGGGCAGGCACTTCAAATCTATAAACTCATAACTAAAGTTGTATGCTTGCTAATGCTAGAAGCTTGCCAGGAAAAATGGGCAAGTTAGAATTATTAGTTAATAAAAAAATGGGATTTAATAGGCATTACTGAAACATGTCAGAATGAATCTCATCACTGGACTGTTAATCTGGATGGTTATAATCTATTTATGAATGAAAAGGGGGAATGGTAAAAGACAGTTAGGGATAAGCCTTAATATAAGGGGAATTATAGACAAGTGAGCCTCAGTTCTGAAATGGGAACGTTTTTAGAAGGGTCAATAATGATAATATACAAGAATATGTATATTTGAAAAGGATTATAAGTAGGAGCCAAAATGGATTTATGAGGGCTAGGTTATGTCCAACACATCTAATTTGTCTCTGTGAGGAGGTTAGTAGTAACCTGGATTAAGGCAACTCAGTTGATGTAGTATTTTTGGATTCTGCTAAGGCTTTTGATTCAGTGCAACATGCAAGACTATTGTGGCGTTCCTCAGGGTTCAGTATTAGGTCCTCTCCTTTTCAACATATTTATTAATGACTTAGAAGTGGGACTGGAAAGTAGTATCTCCAGTTTTGCTGATGACACAAAGTTGTGCAAGGTAATTAAATCAGATAATGATGTACTTTCCCTCCAAAGGGATTTACATAAATTAGATGAATGGGCATCTAAATGGCAGATGAGATTTAATACAAATAAATGTAAAGTTATGCATCTGGGAAGGAAATATAGCCATGCAATTAATAATCATAACGGAGCAAATCTAGGGGTATCTGATATTGAAAGGGATTTGGTACTACTTGTGGACAACCACCAGAGATAGTATTGATCCAGGGAGGAATCCAATCACCAGTATCTTGGGTTAAGGAAGTAATTCACCCCCCCCCCCCCTTTTGAGACAATTGGATTTCTTCTGTTTGCCTTCCTCTGGGTCAATTAACAACTAATCTGCATATTGCAGATCAGAGGAGATCTTAAAAGGATGAATTTGATGGACTAAAAGTATTTTTTTCAACCTCAATTATTATGTAACAACTATGTAACTAGGAGAGGCTAAGCTATGAAGAGAGACTAACCAAATTAAACTTATTTTCTCTAGAAAAAAGTTGACTAAGAAGGGATATGATTACTTTATATAAATATAACAAGGTCAAAACAAGGCTTTGTCAAATGAACTTTTTGTGCCATGAAATTTTCAAAAAAGTGGTTGGATATATTTTTGTGTAAAAATGGCATTCAGGGCAACCCTGGATAGTTAGAGAGGGAGTATTGATCCAGGGATGGTCAGATTGCCAGTATCTAAGGTCAGGTAGGAATTCCTACTTTTTCTTTCCCTTTTGAGGCAATTGGCAAAGTTTCAATGGGGCTTTTTTCTGTTTGCCTTCTGGATCAGTTTTTTTAACCTCAAATACTGTGTAACTATGTAACTATGTAAGATGGTAGCATTTTATGGGCATGTTAATGCTGTGTCAAAAGGTGAGTTGTATATAAAACAATAGGTGTAGTCATTATTGTAGCATTCAGTAATGCATTCCAAAGCCCTGCAGTGATGCAGTTGTCTTGCATTGGGACCTTAAACTTGGATGGTTTATTTTTCTTATGGTTTAGGGATTAGCAATAAATACTAGTATTTTAATTTGCCGTCATTTCCCTTCTATGTCATGATCTCCATAACCCCAGGATTACCCTCTCACACCTGTTTTAGAAGTGGTCAGACAGACATAGAGGTAGCAGTGAGACAATAAGAATCCCTTTCCGCCCTCCATGAAGCTTCCTTTATGCGATTCCTTGGCCTCCATTCAATTGCCAGCCCATGGTTGCCTTCACACAGGTCGTAAGTCTGCAGGCTTGAAATTTGCAATAGTTACAGATTGATTCAATTGATCAAGCTCGCTACCTGGCCAAAAGGCCTAAACCGTAAACTATGGACCTGTAAGTAGCATTTCAGGGCATGATCATAATCAATTAAGCAAGCCCATAACCACTGATTTAAAGCCCCATTAAATGACCCCAAACGTGTAAAAACGTAGCTCGTAACATAGCTCGCAAGACTTATGGCTATTAAATTGGCCTCTTAAACTACCCCGCCGACGACTTGCAGGGTAGGAGCGAGAATACCCTATGGGACGTGAGAATTCGACTTGCGTGCCCGCAAATCCTTTGATCTGTCAAGCCTGTAAGCTCTACATTCCAATTGCCCTATTAAATTGTATCAAAATCACTGGCGTTCAACCCTGCAACTCGCCAAGCCAAGAAGCCAACGAGTGCTAGAGAGGACCCGCAAGGTGGGTAAAGTCCAATCCATAGCACTTTAAATGCACCTATACACACACTACTGTACTGTTATTAAAAGGGAAAGTGATTTTAATAGCACAGTAAATCCGCAAAATTTCAAGCTCGCAGCCATTGCGGGTCTCACGTTGCACATACGAGCTTCAAATTGAATGTGGCTATTAGAAACATCCAATAGTAAATGAGACCATCATCATGACATCAGTAAAACATGGAGGGTAAATGACAATCAATTAGCGATCGGACTCGCAATCCGGGAATGTATAAAATGATAAAAATGAATGACTATACTGTTCTAGTCCATGTGGGTGGCCTGATATGTATTAACTCCTTGATTACCGAGATTGATATAATATGGAAATAAAACTTTATTTTTTAATTTTTTTTATTGCCGGTTTGCGATCTTGAGACTGTTTTGCAATTAATTCTAATGTATTTCATCGTTTTCCCTGTCTTTTAAAGTGCAGTATTGATTTTTTTATTTGCTTTTACAATAGTACGAACAGGTGTTTACCCCTAGGATTTTTAGCTAAATTTTTACGGTTTGAAGGCAATTGCGGGCTTGAGGAATTGTAGCAATTTAATAGCGACTTGCAATTGTAACATTTATGGGCTTAAAAGATTAAAGGCTTAGAAATGGGTCGGAGTTATGATTTTGACAACCGCAGGGGTTACAGGTGGAAAAACCCTACGGCCATCAAAATCCAGCAACGTCCCAGCTACGCATTTTATCTGTCAAGTCCGTAAATGTTACGATGGCACTGTTAAATTGCTATGAGTCCCAAAAGACACACTAGCATTCAAACCTGTAAATGGCAATTGGAGCCAAAAATATTATGGCCTCCAAATAGGACCCGCAAAGGGTTTACAGACAAGTTCTGAACACTGTTAAAGACAATATAACCACACCAGTAGACTTTAAATTACGGGGAAAGCATTGAAATGCATTACAAGCACTTGAACAACAATCCCAAAATAAAAAATAGGCATTTCAAATATTTTTTATTTCATCATATGTTAGAATGGTCATGCATATGCCAATATGAAAAGTCATGACACACTACCTAATTAAATAGCAACACAAAAACATGAAACTGCTTGTCATATTATGCCTTTCTCACTCGCAGAGACTCTAATGTGTACCCTGGAATATAAATATAATTGCATATACACCTCGCTCGTGACATCTACATTGAGAAAAGTAATAGTGGCCAAATTACACCACCACATTACATATATCAAATACCAGGGGAACAGTTTGTTGTTTAGTCCTTCAGTTGTGTCCGATTCTCTGAGACCCTATGAACTGCAGCACATTTAGCCAGGTCTGTGCTGTTTCACAAGGTTTGCATATCAGAGATACTGGATACTGGACAGTTCCTTCTCCAGTGTACTGTGATTTATCTGACCTCTCTGCTATGACGTGTCCACCTAGAGTGACTCTACATGGTATAGCTCACAGCTTCTTTGAAGTACAGAAGCCCCTTCGCCACCACAAGGCAGCAAGCCAGAAGAGGAACCGGGGAAAATACACCACACTAATCTACTCTAACCCATCAGGAAGGGCTGCAAACACACATGGAGGTGATGCAGAGGCATGTGGAGCAACAGCCAAATCACCTCCATCATGGACAATCACGGCTATGGCCATCATGTAAAGTCCCACACCATTGCTGGTGGTCAGGTGCCAAGATGTATATCCACTATCATAAGTTGACATCCCATTAAGTGTTTTGCAATCAATGTATTCACATTATCACCTGTCATATTTCTATCAGGGCTTCAGGGCAATATTGATACTCCACAGTATCACAAATTGGACCTGTCATGTGTATTAACTCTTTATTATTGTATTTTATATATATTATTATATGATATCTTATGATATTATTATTATTATTATTATTATTATTATTATTATTATTATTATATGTATTAATCTATTGCATAGTTACTAGGGCTCATTAGTTTACAGATATAGGAATGTGACACAAGTGGGATGTATGTGGATGTCCCACAACCATTGAAAACACACTGACACAGTGAGAACGGTATATCAAAGCTTTATTTTATACACAGAGCACAATCTTAAATGGAAAATACTGTGCATTAGTATCTTGGGTGTGGTGTGGGCGGATACCTGAAGGGCAAGAGGCTGTTGGCCAACAAGGGACACCTAAAGGGTTAAATGTTAGACAGCATCATAAGGATAATGCATAGCATCTACTAGGGTCACATGTTGTCAAGACACCACAGTAACCATAATCGGATGTGAAATAGGAACATCATATAACATTCCATTTAATAGAAATAACCATTAATGCGCATACAGCAACCATATGGTCTCCATCCGCTATATTAAGCAGATGCTAGAAATCATGGATCACGTGTTACTAATCAATTCCACACACAGTTTGTTTTCATACATTATAAAGATTTTGAAGTAGATGATAGGAATCTGTAAAACATAAAGAGGAGGTGTAAGAACAATCATAAGCTGTTATTATAGTACATTGTTTTTGATCTGGATACTACAATAACCCGATTAACATGAACATCATCTATGAGCATTAAACTATATTAATTCTGTCCTGTTCAATCAGCATTCCCGGAATATGTTGAGGATGTGTAATATGACAAGGCATGCTTCACTGTGAACACAATCTTTTATCAAAGAGTACTATCGCTATCTACATGTAATAGTTGTGCCATGCTGACATCACATCTCACTGGTATATGGGTGGTATCAAGGCCAGAGAGATTACACTGTTTACATTACCCCTAAACACATGCACATTGATCCTGATGTCAAACAAAGGAAATGATGCATTTTGTTTGTGGATGACATGAATTAATACGCTATCATAATGTTAACAGGAAGATATACAACAAAAACGCATGTATAAATACTGGCTTGGATTAGCAGATCCTAATGGTACTGTGTAGCCGGGACACTATTCGTTGTAATTAAAACTCACATCAGTCATGTTTAGAGATGTCGCGAATAGTTCGCTGGCGGATTGTTCCCGGCGAACATAGCATGTTCGCGTTCGCGGCGAAAAGCGAACATATCCGAGATTCGACCCGCCCTCAATACTTTATCATTGAGCAAACTTTGACCCTGCATGTCACAGTCAGCAGACACATTCCAGCCAATCAGCAGCATACAATCCCTTCCACACCCTTCTACCTCATGGACAGCAGCCATTTTGGAATCATAACTAACTTGCAGTCTTACTGAGAGGAGGCTGAGTGTAGCTGCTGCTGATTGAATAGGGAAATCAATAGCTAGGCAAGTTTATTCAGTGTCCAGTGCAGTGCTGAAGTAAACACAGCACCCCAAAAAGCCCTTTTTAGGGCTATAACATCATTTTTTTTTCTTCATTTTTTTTCTGTGTAATCTAACTTCATTTGCCTGTCTCCCTGCTAGCCCCTGCTTGCAAGTGTGTGTGTCAGGCTCACAGCTTATACTGTGTGTGCACAACGCATACAATATAATATTGTTTACTAGTTGTCTACTTTTAAAAAACCCAAACTTTTATTTTCTTAAATCTAAGTGCATTTTCCTGACCGTCAATCAAAGTTCATTTGCTTGACCGCTACCCATAGTGTGTGTCCTGCTTACAAGTACTGTGCCAAGTTCAACCAATCCAATCTAGTTGGGGTACCTACAGTCCACATTTAAAAAACCCAAACTTTTATTTTCTTAAATCTAAGTGCATTTGCCTGACCGTCAATCAAAGTTAATTTGCTTGACCGCTACCCATAGTGTGTGTCTTGCTTACAAGTACTGTGCCAAGTTCAACCAATCCAGTCTAGTTGGGGTACCAACAGTCCACATTTAAAAAACCCAAACTTTTATTTTCTTAAATCTAAGTGCATTTGCCTGACCGTCAATCAAAGTTCATTTGCTTGACCGCTACCCATAGTGTGTGTCCTGATTACAAGTACTGTGCCAAGTTCAACCAATCCAATCTAGTTGGGGTACCTACAGTCCACATTTAAAAAACCCAAACTTTTATTTTCTTAAATCTAAGTGCATTTGCCTGACCGTCAATCAAAGTTAATTTGCTTGACCGCTACCCATAGTGTGTGTCTTGCTTACAAGTACTGTGCCAAGTTCAACCAATCCAGTCTAGTTGGGGTACCAACAGTCCACATTTAAAAAACCCAAACTTTTATTTTCTTAAATCTAAGTGCATTTGCCTGACCGTCAATCAAAGTTCATTTGCTTGACTGCTACCCATAGTGTGTGTCCTGCTTACAAGTACTGTGCCAAGTTCAACCAATCCAATCTAGTTGGGGTACCTACAGTCCACATTTAAAAAAACAAAACTTTTATTTTCTTAAATCTAAGTGCATTTGCCTGACCGTCAATCAAAGTTAATTTGCTTGACCGCTACCCATAGTGTGTGTCCTGCTTACAAGTACTGGGCCAAGTTCAACCAATCCAGTCTAGTTGGGGTATCAACAGTCCACATTTAAAAAACCCAAACTTTTATTTTCTTAAATCTAAGTGCATTTGCATAACCGTCAATCAAAGTTCATTTGCTTGACCGCTACCCATAGTGTGTGTCTTGCTTACAAGTACTGTGCCAAGTTCAACCAATCCAGTCTAGTTGGGGTACCAACAGTCCACATTTAAAAAACCCAAACTTTTATTTTCTTAAATCTAAGTGCATTTGACTAACCGTCAATCAAAGTTCATTTTCTTGACCGCTACCCATAGTGTGTGTCCTGCTTACAAGTACTGTGCCAAGTTCAACCAATCCAGTCTAGTTGGGGTACCAACAGTCCACATTTAAAAACAAATGACAGGCAGAGGCAGGACACCCCGCAGAGGCCGTTGTGGTCGTGGTGCTGTGATTCCCTTTGGCCCTACAATAATGCCCAGTGTTCAGAGGCCAGTTACCCTGAACTTGAAAAGTTCAGAGGACGTAGTTGACTGACTAACACAGGACACCCAATCTTCTACAGCTTCCGCTTGGAACATTGACGCACCATCCTCCTCCAGCTTAGCTTCGGGCACCTTTCAAGTTACCACTCACCCGCCTGCCGCCACCACCAACACTAGTACCACAGTCAATTCAATTGATCAGTCAGAAGAGTTATTTACACATCAGTTTGAAGAAATGAGTGATGCGCAACCATTATTGCCAGAGGATGTAGATAACAGGGATATGTCTCAGTCAGGCAGCATTACACACATGTATGTACGATGTGATGATGATGATGATGATGTACCCGCTGCTGCTTCCTTTGTTCAGTTGTCATATACAAGTGAGGCGGGTGATGATGATGACGATGCGTCCGTGGATGTGACGTGGGTGCCCGCTAGAAGAGAAGAAGAACTGGGGGAAAGTTCAGATGGGGAGACAGAGAGGAGGAGGAGACGAGTTGGAAGTAGAGGGAGGTCATCGCAACGAGCTAGTGGCACAGTCAGACAGCATGCATCAGCACCCTGGGTCAGCCAGACAGCACACCAATCAACGCATGCTGTTGTCACCACTAGAATGCCATCACCTCTGAGCTCAGCAGTGTGGCATTTTTTTTGTGTGTCTGCCTCTGACAACAGTGATGCCATTTGCAACCTGTGCCAAAAGAAACTGAGTCGTGGGAAGTCCAACACCCACCTAGGTACAACTGCTTTGCGAAGGCACATGATGTCACATCACAAACGCCAATGGGATCAACACATGAGTACAAGCAGCACACAAACTCAAAGCCGCAATCCTCCTCCTGGTCCAGCATCTTAATCCACATCAACCACTGCTGTCCTCCTTGCCCCCTCTCAACTCTCCACCACTCCGTCTCTCGCCTCTTGCTGTTCCTGCTCATTTCCCCACAGTCAGGTGTCTGTCAAGGGCATGTTTGAGCGTAAAAAGCCAATGCCACAAAGTCACCCCCTTGCCCTGCGTCTGACAGCTGGCTTGTCTGAACTCTTGGCCCGCCAGCTTTTACCATACAAGCTGGTGGAGTCTGAGGCGTTCAAAAAGTTTTTAGCGATTGGGATACCGCAGTGGAAGGTACCCGGCCGAAATTTCTTTGCCCAAAAGGCAATCCCCAACCTTTACTCAATTGTGCAAAAGGAAGTAATGGCATCTCTGGCACACAGTGTTGGGGCAAGGGTCCATCTGACCACTGATACCTGGTCTGCAAAGCATGGTCAGGGCAGGTATATCACCTACACTGCGCATTGGGCAAACCTGCTGACGCCTGCCAAGCATGGAATGCATGGCTCTGCAGAGGAGTTGGTGACACCGCCACGACTTGCAGGCAGGCCTGCTGCCACCTCCTCTACTCCTCCTACTCCATCCTCTTCCATAACCTCCTCAGCTGAGTCCTCTTCTGCTGCTGCATCTTGCTCCACATCAACGGCACCCCCCCAGCTCCCCAGATACTATTCCACATCCCGGATAAGGCAGTGTCATGCCGTCTTGGGGTTGACTTGCCTCAAAGCAGAGAGTCACACCGGGCCAGCACTCCTGTCCGCCCTGAACGCACAGGTGGATCAATGGCTGACTCCGGACCAACTAGAGATTAGCAAAGTGGTTTGTGACAACGGAAGAAATTTGTTGGCGGCATTGAATTTGGGCAAGTTGACGCATGTGCCGTGCATGGCACATGTGTGTAATCTGATCGTACAACGCTTTGTCCATAAGTATCCAGGCTTACAGGACGTCCTGAAGCAGGCCAGAAAGGTGTGTGGCCATTTCAGGCGTTCCTACACGGCCATGGCGCACTTTTCAGATATCTAGCGGCAAAACAACATGCCAGTGAGGCGCTTGATTTGTGACAGCCCCACACGTTGGAATTCAACACTCCTAATGTTCGACCGCCTGCTCCAACAAGAAAAAGCCATTAACGAGTATTTGTATGACCGGGGTGCTAGGACAGCCTCTGCGGAGCTGGGGATTTTTTTGCCACGTTACTGGACGCTCATGCGCAATGCCTGTAGGCTCATGCGTCCTTTTGAGGCGGTGACAAACCTTGTCAGTCGCACCGAAGGCACCATCAGCGACATCATACCATTTGTTTTATTCCTGGAGCGTGCCCTGCGAAGAGTGCTGGAACAGGCCGTAGATGAGCGTGACGAGGAAGAGGAAGAGTTGTGGTCACCATCACCACCAGAAACAGCCTTATCAGCATCGCTTGCTGGACCTGCGGCAACGCTGGAAGAGGATTGTGAGGAAGAGGAGTCAGAGGAGGAATGTGGCTTTGAGGGGGAGGAGGAAGACCAATCACAACAGGCATCCCAGGGTGCTCGTTGTCACCTATCTGGTGCCCGTGGTGTTGTACGTGGCTGGGGGGAAGAACATATCTTCAGCGAGATCACTGAGGACGAGGAACGGGACATGACTAGCTCGGCATTCAACCTTGTGCAAATGGGGTCTTTCATGCTGTCATGCCTGTCGCAGGACCCTCGTATAAAAAGGCTGAAGGGGAACGACCTGTAGTGGGTGTGCATGCTACTAGACCCCCGGTATAAGCAGAAAGTGCCTGATTTGTTACCAAATTACCGCAAGTCAGAAAGGATGCAGCAGGTCCAAAACAAATTAACAAGTATGCTTTACACAGCATATAAGGGTGATGTCACAGCACAAGGGCAATATAACAGGGGAAGAGGTGAAAGTAATCCACCTCCCACGACCACTCTGGCACGGACAGGACATTTAAAAGACGTGTTGTTAATGGAGGACATGCAGACCTTTTTCAGTCCTACGCATCGCATCAGCCCTCCGGGATCCACCCTCAGAGAACGACTTGACCGACAGGTAGCAGACTACCTCGCCTTAACTGCAGATATCGACACTCTGAGGAGCGATGAACCCCTTGATTACTGGGTATACAGGCTAGACCTGTGGCCTGAGCTATCGCAATTTGCAATTGAACTTCTGGCCTGCCCCGCTTCAAGTGTCCTGTCAGAAAGGACCTTCAGTGCAGCAGGAGGTTTTGTCACCGAGAAGAGAAGTCGCCTAGGGCAAAAAAGTCTAGATTGCCTCACCTTTATAAAGATGAATGAGGGATGGATCCCGAAGGGACTGACACTGGGCGATACATTCGACTGAAAAAGGCCTGATGAGATGAGCTGCCTTCGGCTATAAATGGTCCACACGCTGCTGTATGTTATCTGTGAATGCCGGATGACTTACGTGAATTATCCGCCACCAACTAGGGTTCAAGAAGAGGCAATGTTTTATGGCACTTTCTGCCTGGGGAACAAAGGTCAATTTTTCTGTCCGCTGCAACAGCTGCAACAATATCTAATTTTTGAATTTCAATTTTTATGCCAGAAGGCGTACGGCATGTAATGGAAAAGAAAGCATATTGAACAGTCTTGCATAACACAACAGTTGTGCAAAAATACATATTTACAATGAAGACATTTTGTTAAAATTAGGTGGCTAGGCCTTCTTTTTTTTACTTTTTTGGTTAATACATTTCCTTTTTTTTACTGTGATTGCAATTTTTAAGAGAAACCTAAGACATGGTAAAACAGACAATAGTAAAGTCCTATTATCTATCATCACTCCAGCAGTAGCTTATTATTTACAATATCTAACCTGCTCAATCGCCCTTGGGTTACCCTAGGGCAGGCTTCAGTAGGCGACCTCTCCTTTCCTCGTGATTTTGCCGCCGGTTGCTTCTGAAGGGTCTCCTCCAGGGCTCCCCCACTCCGGTCCTTCCCCCCGAGTCGCTTCAACCATTAACAAATGTTTTATTATATTAGGGGGGCACTAAATGGGGATGTTATCCAGGGATCCCAAATTGTCTGAAACTGGGTGATTCTATCCAAGACTACATGGTTAATTCTCTCGTTGAGCAGTAAATAGTTGATTTTTTTTATTAATTCCTGAAAGTTTTAATTTGGGGTTTTCCAACTACTAGCTATGTGTATTTTTTCTTTCAAAAAATATTTTATTAGGTCAATCTTAAACATTTTAGAAGCTAGTAAGCATGTTTCTTCCCATAGTCTTATGACTGCCGAACACTCCCACCAGACATGAATAAATGTATCCTCATTACCACTGTTCCTAAAACATGAGCTGCTCCGTTTTGGATCCCATTTATTAGCTTAAAAGGAGTAATATATGTCCTGTTTAGGACCTTTATTGAAGTCTCAAGCAGACTATAATTTAAAGATCTCCTACTTAAGCCTTGCCAACTTTTATCCCATGTGCTGTCTGCCAACTCGGTGCCCAAATCCCTCTCCCAGGCTTTGGTATAGTCTGGTTTGTTTACCCATGAGTTTTCATTAAATAGTTCATACATGAGGCTAATAATACCAGGCTGAAAGGGGGAATCCCTATATTTTGTGAGTAGCCAGGTGTTTCTTTGGGGGGTTCCCCTACCACGTATATATAAAATGATGTATCCTGCAAAAATTATAGTGTTCAGCCAGGAGTAAATTGTATCTATCTCTCATCCACTCAAAGGTCATTATTTTGTCGTCATGCCACCATGGACCAACCCTTAGTAGGTTCTGAGACTTCCACCAACTGAGAGAGCTTTCCGGAAGATGTATCTTAAAGTAGGGATTGGGTACGATAGGGGTAAGATCTGATACCCGAGTGTCCAGTTTTTGTGTCCAGTTCATCTCCGTCCATATTTTTAATGAGAGCTTAATCAATGGGTTTTTCAAGTTTCTCAAAAAAGTATACAGGCCTGGAATCCATATTACTGTATCCCATGTATAAGGTGACATGCTTACATTTTCCATAAATACCCAGAGCGGCTGATGTGTTTTGGAGAATGCGCCAGAGGAATGAAAGCCAGCTGCGCTGCCTTGTAATACAGTTTGAGATTCGGGTCCCTACCCTCTTTTGGAAAGACTATGAGGTCAGCCTGATTCAATTAAGGGGGCATAGGTTCTCCATTTAGTATAGCGTTAAACAAAGATGTTAGGTGCGGGGGTAAGCAAGGGCTCAAATTTCTTATAGTACAGATGAGTAAAACCGTCTGGCCCTGGGGACTTGCCAAATTTAAGATCTTGGATTGTAGATTTAATTTCCTCTTGGGATATGTCTAGGTTCAAGCTGTCCAATTGAGGTACAGGTATTTTGTGGACTTCTTGCTGTAGTAGGAAGGACTCTATGTCAGATCCGCTGCAGCGGGATTGGGATGAATATATGGTCTGATCGAAGTTTTGAAATGTTTCTTGGATAGCATTGGGGCTAAAGGAGGTTTGGCCATCAGGTAGTCTAAAGATACCGTATATTATGTCCTCTCTTGGGGGGTAAAGACACTAATAATTCCTCCAATAAAATTCAGCTTTTTTTTTTGTGGGCAAGGTCCCTGGTTAGCCCCTTGGGTTATCTGTTAAAAAGAGTGGTGCAGAGACTGTGGGGGCTGTTAGCCTCCTTGTCCCTGTGTGGCCGTTTAGAATCCCTGCTGCTGCATGTTTCAGCTTTATTAAGGTGTAATTGTACAGCGTTTGACTCAAGTAGCTGCCTGTGCTGGGTCATTTTGGCTTAATTGCTGGGCCCTTTTCCTGCCAAGATGGCGACCGTCAGTCCATGGGCCTCTATGTCCCCTTCACTACTTTTGTCCCCGCTTGTGTGCTTATTTGGGATGGCCCCCCTTTATATCTCTGGCCCGTGGCCTTGTAAGGGTTGCCCCCTCAATCTCTGAGTGTGGATATGCAGGGATGGAGCGTTGAATCAGGCCTACCTTCTTCTCTGCTCGCTGCAAGATCAACAATACATAATTTTTTAAGGCATGTGTACATGCCTAATTTTTCTGGCCTCTGGTGCTGCACTGTGGCTTCAACAACCAAACCCAAAACAAAGGCACATAACAGGGATTAAACTGATAGGAGTAGTACTACTTAACACACCACTCATATCTGGTGTAACAGTAGTGTACATTTAAAACCAAAAAAAAAATTATACTGTAATAGATTGCATAGCAGTTAGTTGTCTGCAAGCGTGTGTGTCAGACCTACAGCGTCTACTCTACCAACTTCTGCATATCTGTTGTCACAGTAGCTTGGACGCATAGTACCGATCTGTCAAAACCTGTAATGATGAATGAGGTCTAGAGTAGCCTGGTTCCCTTATCCTCTACAGGTTGAGACCTAATGTTTGGGTGACTCCAGACCAACACATTAGTACAAGCAGCACACAAACTCAAAGCCGCCATCCTCCTCCTGGTGCAGCATCATAAGCCACATCAACCACTGCTGTCCTCCTTGCCCCCTCTCAACCATCCGCCACTCCGTCTCTCGCCTTGAGCAGTTCCTGCTCATCTGCCCATAGTCAGGTGCCTGTAAAGGACATGTTTGAGCGTAAGAAGCTAATGTCACAAAGTGCCCCAAAATTGAAGTGATACGACCAACAAAGCATCTTTTTCCATCTCCTGGTTCTAAAAATCCAGGCCTTATACACGCCCCCTGATAGGTAACGTAACAAGTATTAAACTAAGAGTAGTACTTACAAACACTTCACTCCTATCTGGTGGCACCTTTGACTGCACGTGCCGTGCCCCAAAATTGAAGTGATACGACCAACAAAGCATCTTTTTCCATCTCCTGGTTCTAAAAATCCAGGCCTTATACACGCCCCCTGATAGGTGACGTAACAAGTATTAAACTGATAAGAGTAGTACTTACAAACACGTCACTCCTATCTGGTGGCACCTTTGACTGCACGTGCCGTGCCCCAAAATTGAAGTGATACGACCAAAAAAGCATCTTTTTCCATCTCCCGGTTCTAAAAATCCAGGCCTTATACACGCCCCCTGATAGGTGACGTAACAAGTATTAAACTGATAAGAGTAGTACTTACAAACACGTCACTCCTATCTGGTGGCACCTTTGACTGCACGTGCCGTGCCCCAAAATTGAAGTGATACAACCAACAAAGCATCTTTTTCCATCTCCTGGTTCTAAAAATCTAGGCCTTATACACGCCCCCTGATAGGTGACGTAACAAGTATTAAACTGATAAGAGTAGTACTTACAAACACGTCACTCCTATCTGGTGGCACCTTTGACTGCACGTGCCGTGCCCCAAAATTGAAGTGATACGACCAACAAAGCATCTTTTTCCATCTCCTGGTTCTAAAAATCCGGGCCTTATACACGCCCCCTGATAGGTGACGTAACAAGTATTTAACTGATAAGAGTAGTACTTACAAACACGTCACTCCTATCTGGTGGCACCTTTGACTGCACGTGCCGTGCCCAAAATTGAAGTGATACGACCAACAAAGCATCTTTTTCCATCTCCCGGTTCTAAAAATCCAGGCCTTATACACGCCCCCTGATAGGTGACGTAACAAGTATTAAACTGATAAGAGTAGTACTTACAAACACGTCACTCCTATCTGGTGGCACCTTTGACTGCACGTGCCGTACCCCAAAATTGAAGTGATACGACCAACAAAGCATCTTTTTCCATCTCCCGGTTCTAAAAATCCAGGCCTTATACACGCCCCCTGATAGGTGACGTAACAAGTATTAAACTGATAAGAGTAGTACTTACAAACACGTCACTCCTATTTGGTGGCACCTTTGACTGCACGTGCAGTGCCCCAAAATTGAAGTGATACGACCAACAAAGCATCTTTTTCCATCTCCTGGTTCTAAAAATCCAGGCCTTATACACGCCCCCTGATAGGTGACGTAACAAGTATTAAACTGATAAGAGTAGTACTTACAAACACGTCACTCCTATCTGGTGGCACCTTTGACTGCACGTGCCGTGCCCCAAAATTGAAGTGATACGACCAACAAAGCATCTTTTTCCATCTTCCGGTTCTAAAAATCCAGGCCTTATACACCCCCCCTGATATGTGCTGTAACAGGTTTTAAACTGATAAGATAAGTACTACTTAACAAACCTTATAATAATGCAGAGAGAGGCAATGCAGTGAGAGGAGTCTGAAGAAGAGGAGTCAGAGGAGGAAGGTGGCTTTGAGGAGGTGGAAGACCAAACACAGCAGGCGTCCCAGGGGGCTTGTTGTCACCTTTCGGGGACCCTTGGTGGCTGGGTGGAGGAAGAGACCTTCAATGACATCAGTGAGGACAAGGAACGGGACATGGCTAGCTTGGTATTCAACCTTGTGCAAATGGGGAGTTTGCGGTTGTGCTAATGGACTGTTTGTGGTTGTTTGCGGTGCGTTAAACGGGGAGTTTGGTCTGTCACTGTGAAGCGGGCCTAACCCTTACACTACCTGATCGATACAACATCATACCTGATGTTTTAAAGCACGTTATTCCAAACAATTTAGGAATGTTAGGTAATTTATGCCCTTTATGGCTTAAAACCAGACTCTGCATCAACTATGTAATTTTCCGTGGGAGTTTTGCCATGGATCCCCCTCTGGCATGCCACAGTCCAGGTGTTAGTCCCGTTGAAACAACTTTCCCATCACTATTGTGGCCAGAAAGAGTCCCTGTGGGTTTTAAAATTCGCCTGCCCATTGAATTCTATGGCGGTTCGCCGATGTTCGCCGGTTCGCGAACATTAGTGGAGGTTCGCGTTCGCGGTTTGCGAACCGAAAATTTTAGGTTCGCGACATCACTAGTCATGTTCATTAGTGAAGAGATTTGTAGTCAAATATTGCATTTCAGATCCATTTGCAGTGGTGAATGACACTGTTCGAATGCCTGTTGGGAACTGGGTTGAGTGTTTACTCACAGAATGGTACGGTACTGCTCGAAGATGAAAAACATGCCTTCATGGTCGTGAGATTTGGCTAATAACACCTACAGAGACAAAAACAAGATATCGATCATAACAATATTCTAATTAACTACAACTACTCATCTCAAGGTCAATCCACATTGAACATCAATTGTTGAAATGTTAAACATAACCAGACATTTACACACTCTGTAGCCAGCCAATAGTATGTCAACATCTATACCAATCAGTATTCAGTGGGGAGTGATCAAAGTCAGAAGTTGTGATGTTGACAGCATTGGGTCCGATGTTGACGGCATTGGGACCAGAGGTAACAGCATTGTAACAGCAGGAGTGCCTAGGGTGATGGCAGGAGTGCCTGAGGTGTTGGCAGGAATGCCTGAGGTGACAGCAGCAGGGCCTGAGGTAATGGCAGCAGGGCCTGAGGTGATAGCATTGGGGCCTGAGGTGTCGGCAAGAGGGCTGGAGTGTTAGGCCATGTTGGGTGAGCCCATTGTGTGTTAGGCCAATGATGTTGTAGCAGTTGGCAGCTGTGATGATGGCTGGGGCCAGGACATCGTCATCAGGTTTGATGTGGTTGTTCGTTGGCTCCATGACATGCCAAGTAGAAGGGTCTGGAACAGCTGTGCATGGCTGGATGATGCTTTTGAGAGCCCAGGCAGTGAATCCCACTCCTGAGATGAGGGTGATCGTCTGGATTGTGAATGGCCAGCTTCTGTGGATGGTCCCGGGCACTCTTGAATGTTCTGCCCTTCTTCATCAACCAATCCCGGGGTGGATTTTGTTCCACGTCCAAAGGAGCCTCTACCTGTGCCTCTTTGTTCGGCCTTGTCCTCTTGGGTAACGAAATGGAAGAACAAACATATTTGAGTTGGTTTCCCTACACACTTGACAGCTATGTGTTTCCATATCCTCTACATCATGGTCACCTGTGATTGACTGTGGTAGGTGCAGTGTGCCATCTGCATGTGCATCAGACATGTGCTCTGCTGTGCAGTGTGTGAGATGGATCATTCTGTGACATGTTCCCAGCAATGGTTGTTAATATGCAGCTGAGACATGGTCCAGGTTAGGACAGTATATGACATGCAGTCTTACAGAGTCTGAATCCACATATGACGCAGTGTGCACACCCAGACATGTACTCTCTTTTGAATGTCAAATCAATCTTGATCTAATAGCAAATTATACTCAGAATCAGATTTAACTGCTGGTATTGGACAGACATTCATTGATTGACAAATTACGGTTATTGCTAACCCATATATCTTCAGTCTTACAGTATGTTAGTTATCTATGTGTGTGGGTAGGGGTATAGGAGCCAGAATAATTCTAGGGGTACAGCTCATTGTATGCACCAGCCAGAGAAAAAGCTTAATTAAACTGTCAACATTTTTGTACAAATAAAATCCAATCTTATATGGCTATTATAAATTAATATAATAATAGTATTAAATATACTTTCTTTTATATCCAATGTATTAATATTTTATATGCTCTATACATTTATATATATGCATGAGTTTCCATTTGGATATACTCTGTGCAAATATGTTTTTTCCAGGTTTTCATTGAAATACGATTCTTAAGAGTCCTTTGTTCTATAATAGAAACATTAATTGAATTCCTGAGCTAACTGATAAAGGTTAACGTAAATGTTATGTTTTTTAGAAATAATAGGATACTCCCTCTAGTTCCCATGTTTTAAGTAGACATCATGTCTTTCCCAGAATATAAATCTGTTTCTTGGTTTATATAACTGACACCCATTATCACTGACCATATCTTGTTTGAAGTCTGTGAGTTAAGGGGTTATTAGTTGATTTTATTGCAATTCTTAGTGGTAATTTGAAGATTCAAGAGCACCTTCTGGTGTTCTAAAAATGAACTGACTCTTAAATAATATTTAAGAAAAAATACATCCTATTAAGAGTTAAATATTTTGCCACATCATTAGGATTTCTGATTGGTTATCAAATACATAGCCTGATTGGAATTGAGGGTATAATTGAGGGTAGAAACAGAGATCTGGGGGGAAGATTTGAGGAAAGGAGAAAAGAAAGGACAAGAAGACCTAGAGAAGGACACACATCCAGACACCTCTTAAGTACAGACTAACATATTATTGGGATTTTTCCCCAAAACACATAGAAAACTCAAACATGCATTCTACAAATAAACTTCCACAGCTCACTAGCAAAATAATTTATATATTTCCATACTAAGAACTTCTGAAATCCAGACCTCCATTGTACTGGGTCATATAATAAAATCAAGTACAACAAACAGGTATGATATAAATTCTAATATTTATTTAAATGTCATTTATTTTTCATTACAATCATGGAGATATTTTATTAATTTACTGTAAAATATATTGCTATATAAATATTTATCTGATCTATACAATATACCATATAATTTGTGAATTGTAAGTCAACGTATAACTTACAAATTAATTTTATAAATTACAAATATATCAGCTGTTATAGCAATTTAATATATCTGATAAATCATTGTAATACAAACCTTTTTCTCTTTTTGAATTAGAGATAATAAAATCATATGAGATAAAAATGGTATGATATCTTAATAAAGAGGTATTTGTAAACATACCAAAATAATCAAAATTATCTCCAGTTTCATAAATTACCATATTAATTATAGAAAGCATAAAATACTTGTCATATAGGATTATGGGGATAATGTAAAAACACTTTATACTTGATGTACCTTGATATATATCTGTTACAATTGTTTATACCATCTTGTTATATTAAACTATACTGAATTATTATTTTAATTCATGTATAATAAATATATTCTAACATAATACAGTTATGTTTATTTCATGACGCAAATGCTCTTAATATAGCGTGTAGTAAGAATTTGGAAATCAGTCAAAATTGGCAAATATGTGAAATATGTAAATTTTTAATTAATATTAATAAAGGTTGTATATAATACTCACATTGCATGGTACTCGGCACACCAGTGTCCACCTGTCCTGGAAGGCCCACTTCTGCAGCTGGCTCAAGCCACTCCTTCAGGGTCCGCTCCCATGGACAGTATGTGATGTTGTCTGGTGACCCATCACCGGTCGCACGTGCAGCTCTTGCCTCCTCTGCCATTTTCCTCTTCACCTTCAGCCGGCTGTCATCATACCTGTGTTTTACATCCCTGTTTGCAACCCCTCATGTTGCAACAGTTAAAGCTATTTCACTATAGGCCTCTGCCTTCTGGCTAGTCCTCACATCTCTCCCACCATGTATGATTCTAAAGAGGACACAGATTTCCCTGAGGAGGATGTCCACCTCCTCAAGGCTATAATTGGGGACACTTTGTACTTTGCAACAGCCTTTTGCCCTTCCACGGTGCCTGGGGTTCCTGGCCTCCCTGTTCTCTCCCTGGGGCCAGTCCCTTATCCCCACTTCCTCCCCCCCTGGGATCAGGCCCCTGATCCTCTGCCCCTACTGCTTGTCTGCCTACATCTGGGGGCACATCCCTCCCCCTCCTGCTCTCCTCCACCTGTACCTTCTCTTCCTGACCTGGCTCTCCCTCTTTCCATACCTCTACCTCTCATCCTCTCCTCACTCTCCTCCTCTCCTCACTTTCCTCCTTCCCTCCTCTACCCACCTGTAATTTATGACATAAATACAAGGATAAATCAATATAATATATACATGTTTGTGTATGTGGTAAAATAAGAATATGTGTATTATGTGTAGTATAGTAATTGTATGAGGGGGTAGGTGGGGGTATGGGGGGTATAGATATGCTGTGACCTACAGCTATGTGTACGTATTAATCTATGTGTGTGAATTATGTGATATCAGTAATTGTGTGTGTAGTAAATTAAGGGTTAATATATCTTAGAGGTCAAAATATCAAAAAACTCACAAAGCTCCTTCTCTCTCTCTCTCTTCAATGCTCACAAACCCACCAATGCCTAGTTCTGTGTGTTCACTTGTGCAGCTACAGCACAGTCAATGATTTACGTTTTTCGCGACCATTAAAACCCTTCCTGCGGTGTTAATTGCTGTTCCCCACTTTCTATTGGCTGTAAAGCCTGCGTTGCACTCCGTGATTATGGGTTTGGATTGGAAATGCGGCCCGCATTTATTCCAGCCCCCTAACAGCTTGCTTGCGCGGAAAGGGTTTACGGGCTTGCGTTTACAACCCTTTGGTTGCGGCCTGGTTGAATGTAATTCGCTCTGTAACTCCAGCAGATTTAAAACTCGCAAACATACGGGTTAGATGCCGGCTGCTGCAGGCTTGGAATTTAATTTGGCTGATGGTCTGCTGTCTTCAAATTAGGACAATTCTTTACCTCCAATTTCCAAAAACGTGACATTACCAATCTCATACTAATGGCATGTCAATCTCCATCTGCCTAAATAAATGTGATTTCAGGTTAAATGAACGTTATAACTGTTTAGAAGAAAGCTTAATGATTTCCATAGAGGGGCATTGTTGTCGATGATATAGTACAGAATTGAGTGAGATTATGAGAATGAGGGAGTCAAAAGTGACATTAAAGGGCCACTGTTGTCCAAACTGTTCTGTCGTGCATTTAAAAGACCATGTTTTATACATCACACATGTCCCCCCCCCATTGAAAATAAATTATATTAATGTAAGAAAATGAACACTTACACCAGTGACATAGAGATAGAGATCTATGCGTTTAATCTACCTTTATCTTGCAGTTCAGAAATCTAGAGAATCGCTCCCCATCTGTAACCTATAACATATCAGGATAGAGAAGGAGAAACCAACCACACCCTGTCTATATTTTATGTAATTTTTACACTATAAATCAACTGTTTTTCATGCATAAAAAATACTTTTTACAAGGTTTAAAACATTTTAATTATACTCTATAAATGCTTGTACCACATAGGACCTTTAGAGCACCCTTGGGTAGCAGATATTGTGATATTGCTAACCTTGAGCTAAAATGTTTAGTATATGCTTAAAGTGACTTTCATAGGGAGCAAAATCTTATAGTAGGATAGTTAAGAAAGATATGTTGATTTAAGTGTAAGGATCATTGAAACCAGTAAGCCTATATTAATGTTTTCAGATAGGATATCTAGAAAAAGAAGAGAAACATGTCAAGGAGAAAATACAGTGGATCACTATTAACAGGGAAAGTTAAGGGCAGACATTACCTGTAAAGGATAAGTTAATTGAATGTTATTTAGTAAGAGAACTACGAGGGTGCTATGTATCAAATGTTAAGAGAGCAAATAATGTGCAGGGGAAGAGGTTAGGTTTACAATCCCTTACAAAATGAGTAAAGC
Organism: Discoglossus pictus; assembly: GCA_027410445.1. Lineage (NCBI taxonomy): Eukaryota > Metazoa > Chordata > Amphibia > Anura > Alytidae > Discoglossus > Discoglossus pictus. The sequence continues at coordinate 162,294,251 of CM050169.1, forward strand.
TATTCTGTGAAAACTAGAGAGCTACTGAATGAGTCAATTTAAAAAAAAATTATGTTACAGAAAAAAATGAAAAAGTTGATGAGGGGCCTATACATTTTAATATCCTGTAGGAATAATGTGTGGTTGTGCAATGTATTTTATTGACTTTTTTTCATTCATGACCATTTCATCAGGTCTGTCCCAATGTAAATAATAGGTTGCTGTATTCAGCGTAACCAGAAATAAAAATTAACAATGGCAGTGCATTTTTGGAATATAAAGTAGGGTGATTTTAAGTAGACAACAACAAAATAGAGACGATCAATCAGAGAACAAACAAGAACATTAATAGTTCTATGAACATGATAATGCACTCCGAGAACAGCCTCTTTTAGTGCCCTTTACTGGGAAAAATATAATGTAGTATATCAGTCTGTAGTATCCAGCTCAATCTCACCCCCAATAGGAGAAACAGCAAACCCCAGACATGCATTTCAACCTTATTTGGGACTCATCAGTAGTGTGTAGCTGAACTTCCTAAAGTACAAAGACCCGGCCTATAGAACAAACCTACATAGGTGTTGTTTGTTCTCAGATTGAGCGCCTCTGATTTTGTTGTTGCTTATGCAAATGACCAAAAGGAGGAATGGGAAACAGAAGCAAACCACCTCCTAGAGTAGATCTAATTATAGTCTAGTGTGGAACCAAAATAATTTTAAATTCAACACTCACATCTGGGTCCCTCAACAACATGAAGTGAGTATTTTTTGTAGTGACAGGTCCTGGGTCTGGTCCATTGTGTGGTCCTGGATCTTCTGTCTCATGTTTTGATAGATTCTGGTCTTTCAGCAGCAGAGACAAATTATCAAATGTACTTCAAAAGCAGAGGTTGCTGAATAGGAAATTCTATGTAAATTTCTTTATATGGGCTTCTGCTGGTCCGTATTCTGACCCTCTGCACAGCTTAGGAAATCCGGTACCCATCAGTTTATTTAGTACAAAGAATATACAAATAAAGCACATAGGTACAGTGGTTTAGTGAAAATGTACTTTAGCCTTAGAATTGTAAAAGTCCATAAAAGATATGCTAGTGCACAATATAAAGTTATATAAAAAATATCTACATATAATGTGTTTCAATGTTTTTAACACAGCTTTATCAGTGATATATTCCTAAGTAATAAAATGTCACCTTTAAATGTGTTAAAATCTGTGCAAGGTGGCTGAAAGGGTTATAATGCGTGTATCCCTTTAGGTTTCTATGGAATGCATAGTGCATGTGCCTGGATTCCTGGTGTCTTCTTTGGTCTATTTAAGAACTAGATAGCGTCCCTCAGCATTGCTTGGCACTTTCAACATGATTGATTCTACGTCTCCATTGCCAAGATGTCCACCCAATCAGGATTCTCAGACACATGCCTACATAGAATACCTCCCGATGAGAACTTTGTTAAAACAGCGCAATTTGTATAAATATACAGATTACGCTGAGCTTTCTTTAGAAATAATGAACTCCCCTGGATGTAGTTCCAAAAACATAGTTTGTGTCCAGCTCCACGCCTGAAATACAAAGTTATAGGTATAATATACATAAATTTGTATATACATGGATTACTTGGGCCAATTTCAGTGCATAGATATAATGCAATATTTTTTTTAGAAATAAATAAAATAATATAGAACAAAAGTTACATGTCAATATGTACTATATTAATTACATATTATGTGTACAATATAAGGAATGATTACTTGTTTCATAGATCTATAATAGCATGGAGGTGCCATGGTTTGGGAGAGACATGGGAGGGGAGATTAATATAGTATTTTCAAATATGCTAATCTTAATACTGATCTTGAAAGTTTGTAATGAGACCATCAATGTAGTATACATACAGTCCATATTGCAAATAGCATGGGAATTCAAGTCCATAATATTTTGGTTGGTTTTTATATAATTAGATAATTCCTAAACTGATATATCCATGTTCAAATTGTTAATATGTCGCAGTATAGTTTGAGACACATTAACTTCAGTATTATAAATGAAATCATATAAAGTACAATGCAATAAATGTTATAGTGAGTCAAACTAAAATATAATTAAATTAAATGGAACATACTCATATTACCTTTTTGATTTGTCAATTTTAAACCATTTATAAAAAAAAAAATATCACGTCATTATTTGTTTCATATACTATCTAAATCAGAACATCATTTGTACAGGACAAATTTTACAGCAGACATGTTTTACAGAAGCGTTATTAATTTATGGATATGACTGTGACATATGATATATCACCTGTGGAATACAGTTTTCCTCCCAGGAGACCATTTCTATTAGTTGATTTTGAACCAAATATCAAGAACGAACACTTGCATTTCTTTTTTCATATAATTTCTAAATGAGAATTTTTTTGTACAGAACACCTTTTACATCAGACATAGTTTACAGGGGTGTCATTAATTAATTTATCAGAACATGACATATGATACATATTCTATATACCTATAGAATACAGCTCTCCCCCCCCCCCAGAGATCCAAAATATAAGTATAAATATGTGGGCCCAAGTATCAAACCTCAAACATGTATCTAAAGTTTTGTATCCAGATAAAATTTGTATTTACTATGCAATGTCAGGATATGTCAATAGTTCAAGCTGAAGATCTGGTATTTTATGGAGTATTTAAGATATACCATAATGATTAACAGATTGACACCTGTTTGCAATCTGTTATTTATTTTTTTGTTATCATTGGGGGAAAATAGTGGATATATACAGGTATACAGGCAGTGAGTTTTGTATTTACCATACATCTGCAGTATTGTGTGAAGCTACCTCAAAAACTCATATGGAATATAGAGAGTTGTTTTACCTTGGTCAGGCAATATTCATAATCCACAAAATATCTTATCATGGACTATAAAGTAAAATACTTGAAACCCACTCCAATAATATGTACATAGGAGTGAATGGATTTTTAGGAGATGAAGGAGGTGTAGTATTACCTGATTATCCCGCTATGAATGCTGCAAGATCAATGTTTATGTTTAGGCATTCTGGCTCTAGGATCCCTAAATGGTGCGTCCAACTGGTTTCTGCACAACTTAATGCCAATAGTTTATCGTCACCTCTTTTGTTTTGTTGTACTTGGTCTGTGGCCTGTATGACTTTTTTTATTAATTTATGGTATTCTTTTATAAATTTGCTGAAAAGCCATTTTTCAACAGTCCTTTAGATACATTATATTGGTGTTCTCTGAATATTATTTTCATACTGTTTACACATGTGATGGTGTATATAATGCACTCTGACTTGCAGCTTGCAAGGTGTTTGATTTGAAGTTTTTCTTTTTACCTGTTGACTTGATGATGTTCTCCCTAGTCTTCTTTAAGTGGATCACTTAGAGCCAATATTCATTCTTCACATTGGTATTGCTTCTAAATGTTGAAGAACACTTTCTAATAATATGTCTTCTTTCAAGATTAGACAGAAATTATTTAAACCCCTTGAAACAGGCTGTAATACTCTATTGATTCTTGTAACTCATCTTAAGCTGTTGTTGTTATTGTCATTAGGTAGCACTGGCTCTTTTTTTCTTTCTAAGAACCTTCCTGTTTAGATTCCTTGAACTATCCCAGGCATCCTTAATCAAACTGGGCGTGTATCCTTTCTCTAGATCAAAGTTTTCCAATGCTGAACAGTTCCTTCTAATCCTTCTAAATTGCCTGAATGGAATGTTCCTAATTAATTTTCTTTTGTGTCCCCTTATGGCATGAAGATAAATGTTGTTATTGATGGGTTTTGTGTAAACTCTTGAATTAATCTTGTTGACATCCTGAAATGGAATACTGTGTTGATCTGTATTAAAGTAAATCCAAGACTGATGTTATTTCTATTAACATATGATAAGAATTTTTCCATCTATTCATCTTCGTGTATGATGACAATATTGTCTATGAACCTGTGCCACAAGATGATGTTGGATGAAAAGGGTTGTTACTCCAAATCTGGAGATGTTCCCATAGTCCCTTGTAGATTTGACTGGGCACAAATTTGGTTTCCACATCTATTCCTTTTCTTTCTAATCTGCGAGGCCTCTGTAATCTCATTGGTTCAAAATAAGTGTCTTGTTGCTGAAGTATGAATGTATACAGTGCTGTAACAGCCATGGTTATCCAGCAGTATGAAGTCTTCCAGTTCTGTTTGTGCAAATGACCCTTGGGTACCTTAGGGTGTACAGTTACAACTCACCAATGAGGCCCAAGAGAGGCCAAAACATATTTCTAGGGTTTACCTTTCTGCTGTTCAGAGTAGAATTGCCTGGAATTTCCTGGATCACTCTTTTGAGTGTGACCAGACTGATATACTAAAGGATATTTGTCCTTGTGAAGGGCACAAGTGAGCTAACGGAGTGTGCTCTCTGAGTAGGCGACCAGGCATAAAGAACAATCCTGCTTAGGTGTTATTTGTTCTCAGATTGAGCACCAATTACTTTGTTGTTAATTTTAGGTAGATTTATTTACAAGAGAACTTTTTATGATGCCTAACACCACATTTGTAACAAAATTATTTTAAAAATGGAAAAACTGTATTGACACTTGCTCTCAAAAATACGCCATTATTAAAATAAAAAAACTGGTGTAATTAATCATTTCCAGTCTCCAATTATTTATATATTTGGGCATGTATTATATTTCATCAGGGGACAATACTCTAGCATATAACTAAATGCTTTTCTCATTTAGTACCTTATCGTGTATGTGCTCTGGTATACCATCCACTTTATACCACCCCATTAAAAGGAAATCAAGGGGGATAAATTTAAAGATGTAGAATAACATATGATTTACTTATAATAAATTATTATCCCAGAACTTAGCAATACAGAGGGTTAAATTATTTTGTATATCACATATCATTTAACTTGATAAAATTAGTGCTTGTGCAGACTTCATTAAATGGAAGGCCAAGATAGTGATACATAGAAGTTATTAGACTCAATTATTTGATGGCCATCTGTATTGACCAAATCCAGTGAGAAGTCGTCCTAAATTTCCTTCATTATAACCCAAATTATTATAACTGGGACTGTAATATTTAACACATATTCTTGAAGAAAATTAAAAACTGTAAAAAACAATGCTAGTTAATAAAAGGGAGGTGTTGTCATTTGACTATCCACTTCCAGAATATCTATTGAAAGTTACTTCACACATAAGCAATCTAATATCCTTAGACAGAATATTAGTTTGTTTCTAAGGTTATTACTAAATACTAAAACACCACTCTCAAGTCATAGTACGAATCACAGTTTCTAATCAACATGGAAAACCAGTTACTCCTTCTTAACACACTTTATTACAATTGAACGTAAACCATATTTAGTAAGGGATTGTCTGGGCAATAGGTGATAGCAGGCTGTAACTAGTGGGCACTTACCAATAAAGTACAACTACCAAAAGTACTCAATCAGGGAGCCTCACTAAAACCATAGAAAGCAAAGAGAAAAAAGTACACCTTTAATTCCAATGATATTAAATATCCTAATAGAATGATCCTGCATATGAGGAAAAAGAATCTAAATCAAAATACCTTATTAAAATATGATTTTATTATGTACACAATATACACAAAACAGTAAAATAACTAAAAACACAGTAGTCCGGCCATCTACAAAATTTAATTACATAGATGCAAATCCTAAATGATAAGTGAATTAATCCAACTGTACATCTATATAGAATATGATATGAATCTATAAAGATTAAATCAGAAATAGAGATAAATTCCACAATGGGCTAGTAGATACAAATCTATATAGTTAGTTAGAAATTCATGCAGTAGAACATAAGTATACGGTATCTAGGTTCATATGTGTCATTGATTTATACATTCATAATGCAAGTGCCACCTTCATTCTATAGTGGGGAGTGTATAGGCAGGTAGGGGAGACTATAGTTGTACCACTGTGGCCCTCTCTGAAAATACACTAGCAGTAGAAGTATATGGAGGCCCACTAGTTACCTCCCTGACTGCCTGTATAAATAATAGCTATACTGTCTATTCTGGGACTATGCCCACCACCTGCCCACTTACCCACTCAGAATGACCTCTGTGGATTGCATGTGTAACTCATAACATCAGCTGAGCTTGGATCCCATGCAAAAGGAGATACGACAGTAGATGGCCGGACCCGGAAGTGATCCGACGCGCACGTTTCGCGCCAGCTTCAACAGGGATCGTGACGATGAAGGCGGCGCTCCACTATTTAAAGGTAAGTGATTGTCTTTATCCACATCAGATGTGTAAATCAATCTTCAATAAGCCAGGATCAAAGGGAGTTTAATGAATCAGACCTCAAAGGAAGAGGAACAAGTGATTAGCTTATGTATTATTACCAAATGACATGTATTTGTGCTTTGGGCATACAGAAATTATTTCAATATTAGCATCATATCACATAGTCTTATTATATCACATATTATCATCACTTTGTCCAATATCCTCATTAAACAATATATAATTAATATTGAAATGGATCAGAACAGAGGATCCTATGATTATCATAGTATTGGATAAAACTGGGCTCACCAAAACCAACTTCAAAGACATTGGTCCTACAGGCAAAATTAGTTGCACAGTTATCTATAGGCATACTGTGTAATCAAATCAATAGACAGCACAGATGAACATCCTTGTTGGATACTGAAAAATGAAACCGTGGTTGTTAACTTGAAGAGTTCCAATAATTATTGTTAGATTTGTAATGATCTAATTTCATCTGCACAGAATCAAAAAAAAACTTTAAAAAAAAATTTAAACATTTGACTGATACTGAAGGAAAACTCAATATTGTGGAAAAGATAATATCTGAGTAAAGATTAATAATCTTTGTTTAGTAACTAGTGAGATATCACTAGAATAATGATAATGATATTAGCCTTATAAAAAGACACTAAAATTGTTGTTTTCATTCAGTCCACTAGGGACAACGGTATTGAGTAAAGATATCCATTTACTTTCTGCCTTTAGTAACTCCAATTCTAAGTTTCCTTTTCTAATTCCAAGACTGATTTTTTGTAGAATCCAACATCTTAAAGTAGATTTCGACTCGTGTTTCTCATGAAAATGTCTGGCTACTGATGTAAGTGTTTTTCCTTTTATGATATCACTAGCACTGTTACGGATGTTGCTCAAGTGTTCACCCAGCCTTTTTCGCAGTTCTCTGCTGGTGATCCCAACATATCTGAGAAAACATGGGCATTCCAGGCAATAAACCACAGCGTTTGTGCCGCAATTATATAGGCCTTTTAATTTGGTAACTTTTCCTGTTCTGTCACATATTTCTTCTTGTCTGAACATATACGGGCAGAATTTACAATGTCCACACCCTACAGTTCCATTCGATAGTGAATTAACTTTTCTTTTTCTACAGAAGTGGCTTCGTACTAGTTGGTCTCGAATATTGCTGGATCGTCGCCAACCAATGGTTATCTTATTGTCAATCATTGTCTCTATCTGGGGATCTGTCTTTAAGATGTTGATATGTTTATTAAGGATGCTTTCTATCCATTTCCAATCCTCATTGTAGGTTGTGATAAAACGTACGTTTTCATCCTTATTTGTTCTTACCTTCAGAGATAATAGTTCTTCTCTTGGAGTATGTAATGCTCGTTGATATCCCTTTTTGATACAGTTGTTGCTGTATCCCCTCATCTTTAAACGTTCACGCAATTCTTTCGCTCTCTCAACAAATAGATCTGAGGTTGAGCAGTTCCTTCTGATCCGTAAGAATTCACCTGTCGGAATCGATTTAATTGTTGATGGAAAGTGTGAACTGGAATGATGCAAGGTACTGTTTGTGGCCATTGGTTTGCGAAATAAATCGGTTGTAATATAGCCACTACCATCTTTACAAATGGATATATCCAAAAAATCTATTTTACATCGATCATAAGTGTGTGTCAGCCTAAGGTTGAGGTCATTGACATTCAGTCGATTAATAAACTGGTTTAAACTTTCTTCAGGACCATCCCAAATGAACAGGATATCGTCAATGTATCTCAGCTATATACTGATATGATCGGAAAACAGTAAGTTGGTATCATTGAAGACACATTCTTTTTCCCACCATCCTAAGTAGATGTTGGCATATGTGGGTGCACAAGAAGATCCCATAGCTGTTCCTCTTTTTTGCAGGTAGAAGATGTCATTAAACACAAAATAATTGTGATTTAGAATGAATCTCAGTAATTTTAACAGGAAATTATTCATGGGGATCTTAGTGTTGGTTTGCATTTTAGAAAGTATTCCACAGCTTGACAGCCTGCTTCGTGTTTAATAGAGGTGTATAGGCTTTCCACGTCACACGTTACTAGAAAAGTTTCCTGATTAGTAGTGATGTCATTTAATCTATTTAGAACATCCATTGTGTCCCTCACATATGACGGTAAGCTCAATACAAAAGGGCGTAAGTGAATATCAATGAACTTACTGGCATTCTCACCAAGACTCCCATTGCCTGATATGATCGGTCTACCTGGAGGTGTTGTAACATTCTTATGGACCTTGGGTAACATGTAGAGGGTTGCCGTCCTCGGTTTATTTGAGATTAGAAATTCATGCTCTTTCTTATCAATTATCAGGTCATCCCTGGCTTTGTTGATTATTTTGTCATATATTTCCACAAAATCATGAGTAGGATCGCCCAGTAATTTTGTATAGCAGTCTTTGTCATTTAACTGTCTTAGGGCTTCATGTATATACATCTTATTTGGCCAGAGAACTATGTTCCCTCCTTTGTCCGATGGTTTGATCGTAATATCAGTCCACTCCCCAATTTCTTTTAAAGCTTTGCTTTCATCTCTACCAAGGTTGTATGTTATTGAAGACTGTAGTCTCTCAATATCTTGTGTCACCGCTTTTACATAGACGTCCACTGCCGAGCAACTAGATAATTTTGGATTGAATCGAGATTTAGTTTTAATTTTATGAGCAATAGAGGTTGAGGTGGTTGGTTCATCTGACATAGCTATAGGTTCTGTCAGTTCGCTCGAAATAGTTCTATTCAAGAAGATTTTTTTTACCATTAGTTTGCGAGCGAACAGATTGAGATCTTTATACACCTCAAAAAATTCAAATTTCTTACTTGGAGAGAAGGATAAACCTTTCTGCAATAGTACTGTTTGTGCTTTAGTCAGTACTCTCTCAGACACATTAATAATCTGCATATTGTCCGTGGTTACCTTCTTGGTTTCCTCTCCCAATTTGCCTTCTGGGTGTTGGATGAGCCTCTGTATCCCCACTGTCTGCGGTCTCTCAGATTCCTCACTGGATCCCAAGTCTCTTCCGGAGGTTGTCTCGGGTTCCTCTCTATCCTCGATAGAGGGCCCTGATCTAAAAAAGAAACCAATGGCTTCTGTCTTCATCCTCCAGGAATCAGTCTCATATCATCATCGTCAGTTTGTGAGGAGTCTAATTCAGTATCTGAATTATGGTATCTTCTGATTGGATCAACTCTCGGGCGTAATTTCCTCCTACTGTTATTCCTGTGTGTCCAGTTAAAGATGTTGCCACTTTCAAAGTCCCGTAGATCTCTGTTATACTTTTGTTTTTTCAGAGATACAATTTCATTTTCTCTTCTATCCAAATCAGCCTGTATTCTTTTATATGTTTTCTTAAAATCTTGTAATGTTTCAAATTGTTTCAAAGTTTTATTAAGTTGAGGGATTTCCTTATCAAGCTCTGTTTGTATTTCTTGTTCATAATCGGCTAGTATCGCCAAGAGTGTCTCAGAACAGCTAGTTAGGGCTTGTTCCCATTTTTCTTTATAGTTATCCAAATGAAACGTAAACAATGGGAAGGTCTTGATCCTTAGTCCTCTAGGTATGAGGTGTTTGGCTAAGTATTTCTCATGGCTTACCTTGTTCCAGAATGAATTGAGTTGTTTCCTCAATAGGCCTTCTAAGTTTTTAAGGCCTAATTCCCAGTCACCATTGATATTTTCAATGGTGCACTGTTCAAAAGCTCTATTAACTCCTTCAAGGCGTTTACTAGTCCTTGACTTATAGTCTGAATCTAAATCAATTTCAGCCATACTACTCAACAAACCTATTGTAATAGGATTATTACTCTTCAAGAAAAGGCTACTTGGTAACCAAAATAAATATATTGGAAAAAAAGGAGGAATAAAGAGTAATTATCCAGGGTATCTCTAGAAAACAAATATAATAATCGGATATGAACACATATCTCCTAAATTATGTAGTTATTGAGAAAATATCATTGGCAGTGTGAAAATTGACCATAGAAAGCAAAGAGAAAAAAGTACACCTTTAATTCCAATGATATTAAATACCCTAATGGAATGATCCTGCATATGAGGAAAAAGAATCTAAATCAAAATACCTTATTAAAATATGATTTTATTAATGAACACAATATACACAAAACAGTAAAATAACTAAAAACACGGTAGTCCGGCCATCTACAAAATTTCATTACATAGATGCAAATCCTAAATGATAAGTGAATTAATCCAACTGTACATCTATATAGAATATGATATGAATCTATACAGATTAAATCAGAAATAGAGATACATTCCACAATGGGCAGTAGATACAAATCTATATAGTTAGTTAGAAATTCATGCAGTAGAACGTAAGTATACGGTATCTAGGTTGCATATGTGTCATTGATTTATACATTCATAATGCAAGTGCCACCTTCATTCTATAGTGGGGAGTGTATAGGCAGGTAGGGGAGACTATAGTTGTACCACCGTGGCCCTCTCTGAAAATACACTAGCAGTAGAAGTATATGGAAGCCCGCTAGTTACCTCCCTGACTGCCTGTATAAATAATAGCTATACTGTCTATTCTGGGACTATGCCCCCCACCTGCCCACTTACCCACTCAGAATGACCTCTGTGGATTGCATGTGTAACTCATAACATCAGCTGAGCTTGGATCCCATGCAAAAGGAGATCCAAAAGCATGGAATCGAAAACCGGAAGTAGGAAACCGGAAATCGGAGGTAGACGGTCAGAACCGGAAGTGATCCGACGCGCACTTTTCGTGCCAGCTTTAACAGGGATCGTGACGATGAAGGCGGCGCTCCACTATTTAAAGGTAAGTGATTGTCTTTATCCACATCAGATGTGTAAATCAATCTTCAATAAGCCAGGATCAAAGGGAATTTAATGAATCAGACCTTAAAGGAAGAGGAACAAGTGATTAGCTTATGTATTATTACCAAATGACATGTATTTGTGCTTTGTGCATACAGAAATTATTTCAATATTAGCATCATATCACATAGTCTTATTATATCACATATTATCATCACTTTGTCCAATATCCTCATTAAACAATATATAATTAGTATTTAAATGGATCAGAACAGAGGATCCTATGATTATCATAGTATTGGATAAAACTGGGCTCACCAAAACCAACTTCAAAGACATTGGTCCTACAGGCAAAATTAGTTGCACAGTTATCTATAGGCATACTGTGTAATCAAATCAATAGACAGCACAGACGAACATCCTTGTTGGATACTGAAAAATGAAACCGTGGTTGTTAACTTGAAGAGTTCCAATAATTATTGTTAGATTTGTAATGATCTAATTTCATCTGCACAGAATCAAAAAAAACTTTAAAAAAACTTTAAACATATGACTGATACTGAAGGAAAACTCAATATTGTGGAAAAGATAATATTAAATAAAGATTAATAATCTTTGTTAAGTAACTAGTGAGATATCACTAGAATAATGATAAAGATATTAGCCTTATAAAAAGACACTAAAATTGTTGTTTAATCTGTATATATTCATATCATATTTCATTCATAAATCATATTTTAATAAGGTATTTTGATTTAGATTCTTTTTCCTCATATGCAGGATCATTCTATTAGGGTATTTAATATCATAAAGGTGTACTTTTTTCTCTTTGCTTTCTATGGTCAATTTTCACACTGCCAATGATATTTTCTCAATAACTACATAATTTAGGAGATATGTGTTCATATCCGATTATTATATTTGTTTTCTAGAGATACCCTGGATAATTACTCTTTATTCCTCCTTTTTTTCCAATAGCCTCACTAAAACCCCCATTGCCAAACAGTTCTTATTCCCTGGTGGTCTAGTTTCTCTCTACCTGACTATAGTTTTGCACACTAACATGTGGCTTTATCAAAGGTACATTTTAGGTAGGTCAGTCATTATTAATCAGAGCAAAATACAATGCTTGATATTGTGGATATTGGGTCTGAAAATATAGTTATTCTTTCATATTATTCAAATATCATTTTTTTCAATGAAACCAAAGAAAATGGAAATACTTTTATAAATAATTGTTAAGAGTATTACATCAACTATAAATCAAGTTTGCTACAGCTTTACTTTACAGAAGTACTACATATTTTTAGCTATGGAAAACCTGTCACCTTTGGTAGTTAGTGTGGTTATACAGTGTGTGAGGTCATGGATAAAGCAATGTCTTTAGGTGGGGGGTATTTTCTTTTTTTGTCCACATTTTTAAAATGTATATATTTTCTTAATTTTATTTTATCATACAGATCATAAACATAAAACATAAAAAATTCCATAAACATAAAAAATAAGAATATGAAATTGTTAAATGCTGTTTTGGCAATATTTTATTAACTTATAAATTAATGCCTCAATCTCTATCTGATTTTTAACCTTATATAAAAGGTGAAGATTATTATCAAAATGTTGTAAAATCTAAATTATTATACTCTACCCATGGTTTCCAAATACTATACAATTTGTCTTTCTTTCTCAACATAGAATAGAAAAGTGTCTCCATTTGTTTGTTTAGCAAAAAAATATTTTTTAGTTAGAGTGACACAGCAACGGTCCCATTTTTTGCATATTATAAAGTACACAAAAATCTAAGTAGTTGCACTTAGTTAAAGATCAATAAAAATATGGACAGCAAGTGGAGTGGAACTAATTAATAATTGAGCTTAAAGCTTGTGTATTTTAATCACTCATTATCAATAAAGGACATCCCTCTCTGTAAGTCTCTTTATTAAAGTCCTAATTGAAATCTATGAGGAGGGAGTATTCAAAAACACCATTCTGATTGGCTGAAATGTGATTGGCACATATTTCAGCCAATCAGAATCCACAAAATGAGTATGTAACGTGAAGGCATGATCAATAAACCGTTAGTTGTCATGAGAGCTTCTTGGAGGAGGTATTTTCTTTGATTCATTTTCCTTAGAGAGCAGCAATTTTATTAGATGAACGCCCATTTCCACAAGTCAGAGATGAAGACCGAGGTCTTCAATCAAAAAAGATAAGGACGGGTTCTTCGATCAACTTGGAATGGTCCGCTTATCCAGGGATGTAGAGTGAGGAATCAACCTGGGTGATGGTTGTCTCAGAGGATGTCAAAACATAGCTAATATATATTTCCCTCCTAACAGGTAAATATTATTTTACTACATGTTATGTAGCGTATTTTAATGCATTTAGTGTTAGGGGTTTAGGGTTCATGAGGGTCCAGTATAGACACCTTTTGTGGTAGGAAGGGTGACATGAGGGTCCTTGTGATATAGGTTGTCAGGTGCCATGTAGATCCATAAGGATTAGGTGTTAATATCATGTATGATTGGGTGCATAGAGACTCCTGTAATAACAGGTTATATTTAGGTGCCATTGGGGTTAATAGGGACTCTCATGATTATACTTTAGATTACCCTGGGGGTCCTTAGGGACCACACTGTGAACAGGTTAACATTTGGTATAAGGACCCCCATGGATATACTTTTGTTGGGGGAAACCCAGGCATACACAGGCTCATAAGGGGTAACTGGGAAATTTCCAGGGATGCCCAGCTAATAGGAAATAACAGGTATTGGGGGAAATTCCAGGGGATACCGGGTTCATAGGGTTAACGTTTTTTCATGGGGAATCTTGGGGGATGTCTAGCTCATATGCAGAGGGATCATAAACCACTGAAAAATGTTTTATTATTATCTAACCCCTTCCCTCTCGTGGTAAGGGTTTTTTAATAGATAGATAGCGATAAGTGAGGATGTTAGGGCTAGAGTAGTGTAGCTTTCTGAGAGTTTTTACAGGAGCCATGGAATAGAGGCCTCTGTATCTTTCTTATTAACCCATATTAAAAGGCTTAATTATTTGTTCTTTAAAAGCTTACTTTTCAGCGCAGGAGGTATTGTATTGACACTTTCACTCAAAATTTTGAACATAAAGCTATCGCAATTATATACTGTAGACTCTCAGTTAATGTCACTCATGAGGATTGGTAGATGCCGGATAAATGTAGTTTCTGGTTGTTTGAGAGTTACTATTAAAACAAGCCTATATTAGCTGCACATAGGGTGCTCTACTTAGTTGTTCTAGCAGCAGCAGCTTTCACTCCTCACTTACACATAGGTACATTGGGCTGGAGGGTGCAGTGCTGAACCCGGAGAATGTAACACCAACACTGCACTTGCTCAGTCACTCATGCCTGTCTGCTTCCAGGTAAAATTGAATTGCAGTGGATGAAATGTAGGTGCCTGTAAGCATTTTGTGGCATGACAACCTGGCTCCTGGCATTCGATGGGCCCTGTAAATTTAAATTTTTATTGAAAGTACAGTATTCAATATTTTTCTGGTTGCTGGAGAGTTATGGTTGCTTGAGTTCTGGTTAACTGAGAGTCTACTGTATATTTATTTGTGTAGTGTACCTTTTCATTTCTGCAATATCGTATGGTATAGTACCTTTAACACATTTCGGTTCTGTTTTTAATCTGTTCTTATTCATAATGGGACCTGCATACATAAAACATCTTTCATATGGTAAATGTATTTGTGATTTTCAAACATTCAAATAAACTTTCTTTTATCTACAATTATTCTTTTATGAGATGATTATATTGCAACTTTCACTGTAAAGTTGTGACCTTGTAAACTAATGAGCTTTTCATTAATCCAACAGAAAGTCATTTTTTGCTTCCACTATGTAGACAGAAGATTACTGTACATTCAAATTATCAGTAGAAACCAAAAGGTTACACTGCAGCATAACTCAAATAATAGGTCTTATGTTAGGAACTTTCACAATCTGCTTCTTCAAGGGGGCTTGATATGAACCTAATTAAACCTACCCCAGCAGAATTGTGTGGTTATTGTTCTCTGTGGCACAGAAGATGGCTTCTGAAGAATGCAATGCCCAATGCACAGGCAAATAATACTGGATACAGGTTACTAGTGACCTATGTCAAGACCACTCCCCAATTCAGGATACAAACACAGAAGAAGCCTCACACCTTGGATATGTGAAACTACAACTGAACCTCTATTGAATCATAGAACCAACATATTTATACATCTTCCATACCATACCCTTGTGTACCTTTTTTATGTGTGTCATGAAACACATCTGCCTTGCAACTTTGGTTGCTATAGAGCACTTGAGATAAACTCATCAGATATCTAAACAATATGCCAGGTGTATATAGATAGCTAGGGCAGAAAACCTTGATTTTAGTCTCAAGTGCTCGGGCCTACTAAAGTGCATGCATCTGTCTTGGCTGTTGTTTATCACGGCCTGTATGTGTGAGGATGCAATGTTCTGCAGTTAAGCTTATGTGCAGAATATTTTTAACTTATCCTCATGTATTCTCCTATTCTATATACATTTTCCATCAATAACATATTATAACTAGTATATATGATAACAATGTACAGGCAACATATAAACACACACAATAATAAATAATCACAATGCCACAATGACATGCTCCCTTGGCCATATCCATAATTACTTGTAATATTAGTCACTAAACAATGTAATCACGACAGGAACTATATATTTTTTTACATTCTAACTTTATTTTGCTTATTTTTAAGTTTTCTCTTCAAAAGAGTATATTTTAAATATATGACTACAGTAGTCTTTGTAACCATTATTTTCATGCGTATGGTTAAGAGCAGAGATGAAGATGTTGGCATTATTCCATGAATACAAATTAAAATAGGAAATTCTCTTTATTATCATCCCTATGAAATATTTCAAGCATGCCCTACTGACAAAGCTCAAAGATAGTTCTCACTGTTTGCCATGTGTTAATATTGTTTTTTTCTTATTATCGTTTCTTTGTACCTTTTATAATAATAATAATAATAAATACATGGTGAAGGCTCCAGCTACCTGAAGGAGCTACTCACTCTGCAGCTGGAAATCTATTAACCATCCTCAGAATCTCTTCACAAACTTTGGGGTCCTAAGCTTTTATATATGCTGCACCAAGATTCTGGAGCTCTCTACCACACTCAATCAAGAGGCCCCAAATATGGACAAAAAAGTGATAACTCTTTTTTTCTTTTCTCTCCTAAACAATTTCAGCCTTTTCTGGGAGAACAGTGCTATACAAATTAATTTTTTATTACTATTTTATTTTTTATTTAATAAAGGCTCACAAAAGAACTCTTTGCAATATTGGAAAATCTTTGATTATACATTGTGTGTGTGTTTAGTCATTCAGTCTTATCCTACTCCCTGTGACGCTATGGACTGCAGCAAGCCAGGCACATGTTGTGCTAATCCATAAGGTTTTCATGGCAAAGATACTGTAGTGGGTTGCCAGTTCCTTCTCCAGTGAACCATAATTTGCCTGACCTCTCTGCTATGATCTGCTCAGCTTGGGTGACCTTACATGGTTTAGCTAACAGCTTCATTAAAGTACATGACAAGTTAGCAATCCAGAAGAGGGATTATACATTACATGTATAAACATTCCTGAAGATTCCAATCTTTGGACAAAATGCATAAAGTGATATAAATAATTACCACCCCTCTGCACATGGTTTCAAGTGTGTGATTACACATTTCTGTGGAGATACAGTGGAAGCAACAGCACAGCTAGACTACATTTTTAATTCCTTAGCCAGCTGTAAAAAAGTAAGATTGAGTATACATTAGGCAATAAGATAGTGGAAGTTTGAGACAATCTGTATAAGGACTAATGGCCTCATTCAATTGAGAGTTTGTAGCTTAAGGGAGCCCGTAATGTAGTCCGTAATCTCATTTGCTATTCATTTGGTGTCTTTTTGTGAGCCGCAAATGATCTACGGTTTATGGCCTTAAAATCCCTGCGGTTGTTACAACCGTAACTTACACCCCATCTAAGCCTTTGATCTTTCACATCCCCAAGAGTCACAATTGCTAAAATCGCTGTTCAATTGCTACAATGTAACCTCCATCTTATACTGCCGTAATGATGATGGTCTCATTTTATATTGGCTGTTTCTAAATGGGTAGTTATGAACTTGCTTAATTGATCATGTTCACACTCTGAAATGCTACATACAATTTCATGATTTACTGTTTCGGTTTTCTGCCCATAACTTGCGGGCTTGTTCAATTGAATTGCTCTGTAATTGTAGCAGAGTTCAATCTTGCTGCAAGCCCATAGACATACGATCTGTATACCGTGAGCTATGGCCTTGCAATTGAATGAGGCCCTGAATGTTAAATGAACCTTTCTCACCACTATAACAGTTACTAAGACATTTGTATAAGGGCTATTGGAGTTAATTATGTAAAGATTATCTGTACTATTGTATTTTTTCTCTTCTGAGTTCCAATTCCTGCTGACCAAAACAGTAAGAAGATTGTGCCATTAATAAAAATCTTAAGAAGATAAGAAAAATGGAGACATTTAATTCTTGAGACGTCAGAGCAAAGAAATGCTCTGGATAATGTGAGCATCAATTAAGCCACAGAGCTTTCTAAGATGGAACAAGACATTCTTCACTGTGCAAAAGTTATTTTGGATTTCATGAGGTAAATAGATAGAAGTGAGACTAAACAATAAAGAGTAGGAAGGAAAATAGAAGAATTTGGCTTATAGAATTTATGTTGAAAAAAAAAACAGATTAAGAGTGATATGCAATATTTTTATATTCGTTGACTGGTCTTTACCTTATTATTGGATTTATTTGTCAGTTTTTCTCATTTGCAAATATGGACGGATTTATGACTTCACAAATAAGGTAGCTGCCTAGGGATACCTCCTTGTGAGAGGGACTTAATTTGCATAACAATACACTTGCATTTTAATTTGTTTATCTTTCACAGATAGACCCTGCCTCTCCAGCCAGGTGCCATGAGCAATTTCATTTGTAGGGGATGAGGTGGGCCCTTACCTTAAAGAGGTTTCATGCTATAAATTGTGAACTGAATGAAAAAATAGTTTTTTTTATTTGTTATGATGCTTTGTTTGTATCTGTATCTGCTTGAATGTCCTCATTCTATCTTTTCATTAATTTTTCCCTTTATGGAGAGATAATACTTTTAGAGAGCTACTTACATATATTCTTTCCATATATACCATATATAATAACGTCTACTAAACTACTTACCTTAAAATCTGAAAAGAAAAAGATACATTTTGATTAATTGATAAACCTCTTAAAAAATATGCTTCTACCAGTAGCATGCTACCTGTTACTGTAGCATCCACCATGACGTCATTACATTGACATTTTAATTAATACATTATAAATGAATAATATAATTTTACAATGTACATTTGATGAAAGTGTGAAAGAATAAATATATATATATATATATATATATATATATATATATATATATATTGTATACACGGCTATGCTAAATCTCAGGCTAATATAAACTCCTTGCTGGACGTTGTCACACATCCTCCCCCTCAGCTCAACACTTTTATCCGGGGCTACCGCTCACCTAGCCAGCAGGATAACTGCACTTCCTGAATCAATCAGCCCCTTGACTTCTGTGCTAATTGGATGTTTTAACTTAGCCAATGTGACTAGATTAACCACATACCAATGAACCGCAGACTCCCCTAGATTGCACTGCATTGGCTCATCCCTTTTTTACCATTGAGTTGCCATATGTGTCCCATATGTGACCATATGCAAGAATTTTTTCCTTTTCTCCTCCTCCTCTCTATGGTCAGTATCATAATAATCCTGTATTTCTCTTTTGTAAGTCCCTGTGGCCCCTTCTGCCGACTTTTATGGAAAAAACATATTTCCAGGATTTAGATCTCTCTACAGATGATTCAGGTGAGATGCTTTTGATTGATTGATGATGTTCAACTTGAACCACTAGTTCTTTCAGGGACTGCGATCCACACTGTCCTATGCACTCTCACATACTTGGAGGTAATCTTCTCTAGAAGTGGTCCAATACCAATATCTCCACTATTTTCTCTGTGAAGTTGATTTCTGGACATATCTATTTTCCTGTGAGGTGCAGTAGGTCGAATACGTGTGCTCTTGGCACATGGTCTACTTTGTATTTCCACTTGTGGAACCCTTGAGCATGAACAGCTGGATTTATCCCTGTTCTGGCTAAAATTTCAGCCTTCAGACATTTATAATCAGCTGCTTATTCAGCTGTGAGATCATAGTAAGCCCTTAGCACTATTCCAACTAGGAAGGAGGACAGTATTCCCGCCCACTTGGTTTTTGGCCAGGCTTCACATGCAGCAGTCCTCTCAAAAGCTAGCAGGTAGGATTTGCTCACAATCCTGTAACAGGTTCTCTTGTTGACCTGTAGTCAAAAGTTGTTTGGTTTGGTGTATTACCTCTTGTACATTGGCTTGGATTTGCATGACAGCAACCTGTTAAGCTCCTGCTGTTGCGTATTTGTTTCTTGCTGTGCTGCTGTAGCTTGTAATAAGGTCATTACTAACTCCTCCATTCTTTCTGCATGTGGTCTTTAACTCAAAGACCTGAACCGCACTCCTAACACCAGTTGCAATAGTTTAACCCGTTACTATACAGAAAACAGCAGAGAGTTCACAGATCATTTTGTTCTTTTTATTAAAAGTCCAAAATTCCAAAGGAAATAGCTTACTTCAGCAAAATAATTTATAATGCAAAACACAGTTTTCTTTGTAATAGTCCACTTTGGATAATACAGTTCACTTCCAAAAATAATCTGCTTGTCAGGAATTTTCCTCCTCACACAACATGGATATATTCTCACAAGTAGACAGGTGGGGCATTGGGGCACTACTCTCCAAATGCCCCAACCTCCAGGGATCCTTAACATGCCTTTAGCAAAGAGCTGTATTTTTCTTTGATATACAACTGACTTCACCCTGGGTTTAATTTACACAGCCTATTGTAAGGGTAAATAGTCCTTTACTCACAATCTCCAGATAGTTTGGCAGTTCACAATCAGGTAGTTTGGCAGTTCACAATCACTATGGGGCAAACCCGCAAAACCGGCCTTAGAACACTATTGGTTTTAGCACAGCTTGAATATAACAAGATCTAAATAATTAAAGTAATCTGCAACATCTTTGGTGTGTGTACACAAATTGTAGCACTGGCACGTTCTAGATAATAATAAGGTATGATGAAGAGTGGATAAACAAATTCCCAACTTCTGAAATGAAGTATGAATAGTCTCAGTTTGGCAACTCGTATTGAGGGGTTCAGAAATTATCCTAGGTGTCTTGTTGCCTTGTAAAAGGCCCATGTAGCCCCAGTGTCAGTTGGGGTGGAGGTTTGAAACTTTCTCACAGAACACTATCCATGTAGTGTTCCTCAAAGTAGAAAACAAAAAGACAAAAGGTTACGGAGAGACAAGTGCACCACCTCCTAATGCAAATTAAATGATATAACCACAGATTAATCAGAGTAAGTTTATAACCATAAATCTCACATGTATCAACCTCACGATATGAGGTATAGGTAGCGATTCACCAGAGATCCACTTCACGGATATTGGTGGGGGGCCTTGCTCCCTCTGTTCCCAATGGGGTTATCCACAGATTTCATCAGGACCTCTTGTTACTGAAGAGTTGTTTACCTATGTTTGGTAGCTCAGGGTCCCTGGGGCAGTTTCCCATATATCAGTGACCCTTGTTTTATGGCACTTGATGCTGATATTTAGCATGATAGCATTGAATACCAGTGGTACTTTATTAGATAAATGTTGTTACAATATATTAAAAATAATAATGAAAATAATGATAATGATCATAAAATAAAACATTAAAAAGTCCAATCACTGTGGGAGTGTACACAGAAAATTATGAAATACACAGGAAATTATGAAGTACATACAGAGTGTCACTAAATCAAATAAATACATATGTAGGCTAAAAAATATAGCAAAGGATAAATTATGTATATAAATAAAAGATAATAAAAAGGTATCCAGAGAATCTAAAAAGGTGTCCAAATGTGCTTCGCAAGTGTAGAGTAATCAGTGGAGAGTAATCGATCGGTGATTGGCAAAAAATGTTTGGACATCTTTTTAGATTCTCTGGATACCGGAAATGTTACAATCGCAAATCACTATTCAATTGCTACAACTCCTGAAGCCTGCAATTGTCTTCACACCCATAAATGGCAAATTTGAAGAAAATCCTACAAGTACCAGATAGGACTCGCAAGGGGCACTGTAAATACAAATACAAAATCAATACTGCACTTTAAAAGACGGGGAACGCTATGAAAGACATTAGAAAGACATTTGTGTTATATCACACTCGGTAATCGAGTAGTTAATACATATCAGGGCACGCACATGGACTAGAACAGTATCGTCATTGATTTTTATTATTTTTTACATTACTAAATGCTAATTGATGGTGGTTTAACCTCCATGTTTTACTGACGTCATGATGACGGTCTCATTTACTATTGGCTGTTTCTAAATCAGTAGTTACGGCCTTGCTTAATTGATCATGATCATGCCCGGAAATGCTACTTACAGGTGCATGATTTATGGTTTAGGCTTTTAACAAGGTAGCTTACGGCCATATGAAGGCAACTGCAGTCTTGCAAATGAATAAGGGCCCTACTCTTCTATCTGTATTTTGCCATGGATGTCTCTCACTTCTAGACCAATTGCTGGCTTGCAATCGAATAGGGACCCTACTGTCCTATCTGTATTTCGCCATGGATTTCTCTCACTTCTAGACCAAGCACGGTTATCAATTTGTTGCTATGTGAGATAAATGTAATCCCCACTACAATATACTACCTATAATTCACCATCTATCAAATGGTGTTTTTTATCCAGACTACATTTTTTATAATGGTGTTGATTAGAAATTAGACACATGCATATGTTATGCTTAAAGGACACCTTACTAATTTCATTAAGGGCTCTCTAAATAACAGTAGTGGTTGATAAGAAAAAGAAAATATTAAACATTTACCATATGTTTACAACATTAAAAAAATATTTATAAATCATGCCCCCATGCTGTACAAACTCTGTCTCCATGGGGATGGCCAGGGGATAGATGTGTGGATGGGCACGGGGATAGTTAGGGGATGGGTGTGTATGACAAGCCAAATATATCTGCAAGCCATTAGGGACTGCGGAGGTAGGTGTAACAAATAAAGTTTTTCATATTGAAAGAACATTCACATTTATCCTATAACTATCCCCAGATCCATCCCCCTGCACATCCACACTTCTATCCCCTGGCCATCCACAAACCCATTCACAGATCTCCACACAAGCTCCTTTACCTGTCAGTAGTGATGTCGCGAACATAACATTTTTGGTTCGCGAACCGTGGGCGCAAATTTCATCAAATGTTCGCGAACGGGCGAACCAGGCGAACCGCCATAGACTTCAATGGGCAGGCAAATTTCAAAATCCACAGGGACTCTTTCTGGCCACAATAGTGATGGGAAAGTTGTTTCAAGGGGACTAACACCTGAACTGTGGCATGCCGGAGGGGGATCCATGGCAAAACTCCCACAGAAAATTACATAGTTGATGCAGAGTCTGGTTTTAAGCCATAAAGGGCATAAATCACCTAACATTCCTAAATTGTTTGGAATAACATGCTTTAAAACATCAGGTATGATGTTGTATCGATCAGGTAGTTTAAGGGTTACACCTGCTTCACAGTAACAGACCAATCTTCCCATTTAATGCACCGCAAACAACCGCAAACAGTCCCTTTGTACAACCGCAAACTCCCCATTTGCACAAGGTTGGATACCAAGCTAGCCATGTCCCGTTCCTTGTCCTCACTGATGTCATTGAAGGTCTCTTCCTCCACCCAGCCACCAAGGGTCCCCGAAAGGTGACAACAAGCCCCCTGGGACGCCTGCTGTGTTTGGTCTTCCACCTCCTCAAAGCCACCTTCCTCCTCTGACTCCTCTTCTTCAGACTCCTCTCTCTGCGTTGCCTCTGTCTGCGTTATTATAAGGTGTGTACTGTTAAGTAGTACTATTCCTATCAGTTTAATCCCTGTTATGTCCACTATTAGGGGACGTGTATATGGCATTGATTTTTTGAACAGCGAGATGGAAAAAGATGCTTGGTCGGACCTCCTACTTCGAATTTGGAGCACTGCACGTGCAATGTAATGTGCCACCAGATAGGAGTGGTGTGTTAAGTTGTACTATTTATTCCTATCAGTTTGATACCTGTTACTTAACCTATCAGGGGACGTGTATATGGCATAGATTTTTGGAAGCGGAAGATGGATAAAGATGCTTGGTCGGTCCTCCCACTTCAAATTTGGGGCACTGCGCGTGCAATCTAAGGTGCCACCAGATAGGAGTGTTGTGTTCAGTTTTACTATTTATTCCTATCAGATTCAAAAAAGCCAATAAACCTGGCCCGTTACTAGCCAGGAAACTACAAACCAAAACAACACAAAATAGGATACTTCAAATTAAGACCTCGAAGGGAGAAAAAACAACGAACCCAAATAAGATCCAGAAGATTTTTACAAAATCTTACAATACCCTTTATAAGGCAACAAAACACATAGATCTACACAAAATGAGGGGATTTCTTAATTCCTGTAATCTCCCCTTAATAGAAGAAAATGACTTAGAGACTTTAAATGCCAAAGTGACACTAGAGGAAGTGAGAAAAGAAGTCCAGAGCCCCAAACCTGGTAAGTCACCAGGCCCAGACGGGTACACCAATTTATATTATACATTTTTTTTAGACATATTAGGCCCGCACTTGGTCACTCTAACAGAGTTCTAGAAGGCAAGCAAACACCAGCAGAGCTGAACAGGGCAGATATCGCTCTATTACCTAAGGAGGGTCGAGATGCCCTAGAACCAAAAAACTACAGGCCAATATCATTACTAAACTGTGATACAAAGATCCTGTCAAAAATAATAGCGGATAGAATGTCATCCTTCTTGCCTAAGTTAATAAATAATGACCAAGTAGGCTTTGTCTACCACAGGCAAGTGGGAGACAACATTAGAAAAGTCATGAACCTACTGTACCACACCAAAGCTTCTAAAATTCAAGCCTGTCTTATGGCCTTTGACATTGAAAAGGCGTTTGATTCCCTGGAGTGGACTTACCTATACGCCACGCTTGAAAAATTTGGTATTAAAGGCCATTTCATAAATCTCATACACTCATTATACAAATCATCCAGGGCAAGGTTACAGATTCCGGGAGATGAGAGATCCTTAATTAAAATAGAAAGAGGAACAAGACAGGGGTGCCCCCTTTCTCCCCTTCTATTCGCAATAGCAATAGAACCCCTGGCTCAGACAATTAGTGCCAACACTGGGATCACAGGCATAAAAATAGGCCATCACCATTTCAAAACTTGTCTATTTGCGGACGACCTGCTGTGTATGCTCTCAAACCCTACCCAATCGGTCCCAGAGTTGATTCGAACTATGGAGGAGTTTGGTCAGTTTTCTGGCCTTAAACTGAACATAGAGAAGACAGAAGCACTAGCGATTGACTTAACAGCAGTAGAGAAGCAGGGTCTCCAAGAGAAGTTTAATATTAAGTGGGATAAGAACCACATAAACTACCTGGGAATCCAACTAACCCCTAGGCTAGAGGACTTGTACAAAGCCAACCACTCCAAACTTTATAAAACAATAATTAATGACCTGAGTAAATGGACAAAGTATAGGTTATCATGGCTAGGGAGAATAAATACGATAAAAATGAATGTCCTTCCTAGGTTGCTCTACATATTTCGAACACTCCCGATCCCGATTAAATAAAAAGAATTAGAAAATATTCAAAGGAAAATATTTCAGTTTATCTGGAACCACTCTCCCTCACGCATCACAAAGAAAGTTATGTACTTTCATAAGTCAGAGGGGAGACTATCGTCTACAAACTTAAAATATTACCACAAGGCAGCTCAGTTATCTTTCCTCCCAATAGCACATTCTATAGGGCATCAACCGGCCTGGGTGTATTTAGAGAACCACACTTTAAGGCCCTTAACCTGGGACAAGGTGGCTTGGCTATCAGAATTGCCTTAAAAACTCACCAAACCCCCTAATCAGACACTAACTATCATACTGGAAATGGGCCAAGAAACACACAGGTTTGTTTCCTGGATCCACCCAAATGACCCCAATTCTTGACCACCCTCAGGCCCTGAAACACATGAGCACAACATCACAACACTGGTGGAGGTCAAGGAAACTAGATAGACTGGTAGACTGGTTAGTAAAGGGCCAGATGCTCACCTATGAGGAACTGAGGGACAAGCATGAGCTACCGCTGTCAGAACATTACAATTACTGTAGGCTGAGGCATTTCACACACTCACTGACCCAGAAACAGGGAACACCGGTCTTAAATTGGTTCTCCAAAATTTGTAAAGATAAACCTCTATCAAGGGGGATCATTGGGTTGCTTTACAAATATAAAACATTTGAAGCGACACTGGGGGAAGGACCGGAGTGGGGGAGCCCTGGAGACCCTTCAGAAGCAACCAGCGGCAAAATCATCCCAGGAAAGGAGAGGTCGCTTACTGAAGCCTGCCCTAGGGTAACCCAAGGGTGATTGCCCAGGTTAGATATTGTAAATAATAAGCTAATACTGCTGGAGGGATGATAGCTAATAGGACTTTGGTGTTTCCTGCAGATATACTCTTTACTATTGTCTGTTTTACCATGTTTTAGGTATCTCTTAAATTGCAATCACAGTAAAAAATAAGAAAAATTATGAACCTAAAAAGTAAAAAAAAGAAGGACTAGCCAGCTAACTTTAACAAAATGTCTTTATTTTAAATATGTATTTTTGCACAACTGTTATGCAAGACTTTTCAAAAATGCTTTATTTTTCATTACATGTTGTACGCCTTCTGACAATAAAAGAACTTAAATGCAAAAATTAGGTATTGTTGCAGCGACCAGAAAAATTGATGTTAGTTTGCCAGGCAGAAAGTGCCCTAAAACATTGCGTCTTGAACCCTAGTTGGTGGCGGATAAGTCACGCAAGTCATCCGGCATTCAGGGATAAAATACAGCAGAGTGTGGACCATTATTAGCTCAAGGCAGCTCATCTATCAGGCCTTTTTTAATCGAATGTATCGCCCACTGTCAGTCCCTTCGGGATCCATCCCTCATTCATCTTAATAAAGGTGAGGTAATCTAGACTTTTTTGACCTAGGCGACTTCTCTACTCAGTGACAAAACCTCCTGCTGCACTGAAGGTCCTTTCTGACAGGACACTTGAAGCGGGGCAGGACAGAAGTTCTATGGCAAATTGGGATAGCTCAGGCCACAGGGCAAGCGTGCACACCCAGTAGTCAAGCGGTTCATCGCTCCTCATAATGTCGATATCAGCAGTTAAGGCGAGATAGTCTGTTACCTGACGGTAGAGTCGTTCTCTGAGGGTGGACCCCGAAAGACTGTGGCGATGCATTGGACTTAAAAAGCTCCCCATGTCCTCCATCAACAACACGTCTGTAAAGCGTCCTCTCCTTGCCGGCGTGGTCGTGGGAGGAGGAGGATTATGTTCACCTCTTCCGCTGTTAGATTGCCGTTGTGCTATGACATCACCCGTAAACGCTGTGTAAAGCATACTTTTTAATTTATTTAGGAAGTGCTGCATCCTTTCCGACTTGTGGTAATTCGGTAACATTTGAGGCACTTTCTGCTTATACTGGGGGTCTTGTAGCGTGGACACCCAGTACAGGTCGTTCTCCTTCATCCTTTTTATACGAGGGTCCCTCAACAGGCACGACAGCATGAAAGACCCCATTTGCACAAGGTTGGATGCCGAGCTAGTCATATCCCGTTCCTCGTCCTCAGTGATCTCACTGAAGGTGTGTTCTTCCCCCCAGCCACGTCCAACACCAGGGGTACCAGATAGGTGACAACGAGCACCCTGGGATGCCTGTTGTGGTTGGTCTTCCTCCTCCTCTTCAAAGCCACATTCCTCCTCTGACTCCTCTTCCTCCCAATCCTCTTCCAGTGTTGCCGCAGGTCCAGCAAGCAATGTTGATAAGGCTGTTTCTGGTGGTGATGGTGACCACAACTCTTCCTCTTCACGCTCATCTACGGCCTGATCCAGCACTCTTCGCAGGGCACACTCCAGGAAGAAAACAAATGGTATGATGTCGCTGATGGTGCCCTCGGTGCGACTGACCAGGTTTGTCACCTCCTCAAAAGGACGCATAAGCCTACAGGCATTGCACATGAGCGTCCAGTAACGTGGCAAAAAAATCCCCAGCTCCGCAGAGGCTGTCCTAGCACCCCGGTCATACAAATACTCGTTAATGGCCTTTTCTTGTTGGAGCAGGCGGTCAAACATTAGGAGTATTGAATTCCAACGTGTGGGGCTGTCTAAAATCAAGCGCCTCACTGGCATGTTGTTTCGCCGCTGGATATCTGTAAAGTGCGACATGGCCTTGTAGGAAAGCCTGAAATGGCCACACACCTTCCTGGCCTGCTTCAGGACGTCCTGTAAGCCTGGGTGCTTATGCACAAAGCATTGTACAATCAGATTACACACATGTGCCATGCACAGCACATGCGTCAACTTGCCCAAATGCAATGCCGCCAACAAATTTCTTCCGTTGTCACAAACCACTTTGCCAATCTCCAGTTGGTGCGAAGTCAGCAATTGATCATCCTGTGCGTTCAGGGCGGACAGGAGTGCTGGCCCGGTGTGACTCTCTGCTTTCAGGCAAGTCAACCCCAAGACGGCATGACACTGCCGTATCCGGGATGTGGAATAGTATCTGGGGAGCTGGGGTGTGCCGTTGATGTGGAGCAAGACGCAGCAGAAGTGGACCGTACGTTCATGTGTGTAGAGCTGCCTGACTGGGACATATCCCTATTATCTACATCCTCTGGCACTAATGTTTGTGCATCACTCATTTCTTCCAAAGGATGTGTAAATAACTCTGCTAATGGATCAAGTGAAGCGGCTGTGGTGCTAGTTTTGGTGGTGGCTGCAGGCGGGCGAGTGGTAACTGGAGAGGTGCCCAAAGCTAAGCTGGAGGAGGATGGTGCGTCCAGGTTCCGAGCGGAAGCTGTAGAAGATTGGGTGTCCTGTGTTAGCCAGTCAACCATGTCCTCAGAACTTTTCAAGTTCAGGGTACGTTGCCTCTGAAAACTGGGCATTATTCTAGGGCCAAAGGGAATAACAGCACCACGACCACGACGGCTCCTGCGGGGTGGCCTGCCTCTGCCTGTCATTTTTTTTTGATTAGTGGTACTATGCATGCAAGCTACTGTGACACCAGGTATGGGTGTCACTGTGCACTAGCAAAAGTTGGCAGAGTAGGCGCTGTAGGCCTCACACACACTCCTGTAGGCAGGCAACTGATATTCAATCGATTACAGTAAAAAATGGGTTATTTTATTTCACTGTACACTAGGTTGCACCAGATATGAGAGTCACTGTGCACTGGCAAAAGTGGGCAGATTAGGCGCTGTAGGCCTGACACACACGCCTGTAGGCAGGCACCTGATATTCAATCGATTACAGTAAAAAAAAGGGTTCTTTTATTTCACTGTACATTCGGTTGCACCAGATATGAGTGTCACTGTGCACTGGCAAAAGTTGGCAGAGTAGGTGCTGTAGGCCTCACACACACACCTGTAGGCAGGCAACTGATATTCAATCGATTACAGTAAAAAAAGGCTTCTTTTATTTCACTGTACACTAGGTTGCACCAGATATGAGTGTCACTGTGCACTGGCAAAAGTTGGCAGAGTAGGCGCTGTAGGCTTCACACATACGCCTGTAGGCAGGTAACTGATATTCAATCGATTACAGAAAAAAAAGGGTTCTTTTATTTCACTGAACACTAGGTTGCACCAGATATGACGTATCACTGTGCACTGGCAAAAGTTGGCAGAGTAGATGCAATAGGCTTCACACACACGCCTGTAGGCAGGCAATTGCTATTCAATCTATTACAGTCAAAAAAGTGTTGTTTTATTTCACTGAGCACAATATAAGCTGTGAGCCTGACACAGGAAGGCAACTGAAATTAGATTACAGGAAAAAAATGGTTGTTTTCAATGTATGGTACACCACCAGGTATGAGTAGTGAAAATAAGCACAATAAAAGCTGTTAGGTGTTAGCCTATCACACACACAAGCTGGCAGGCAGGCATATGCAATTAGATTACACAGAAAAAAATAATAAAATAAAATAAATGATGTTCTAGCCCTAAAAAGGGCTTTTTGGGTTACTGTCCTTGCAGCAGATATTAGATGAGTCCTTCAGGTCTGTAGTGGAAGCTAAATACACAGCCTGGCTATCTATTTCCCTATTATATCTCCAGCAGCTACACTATCTGTCCTCTCACAATGAATGCAGCTTCAGAATGATTCTAAAATGTATGCTGTCCTTCAGATGGAAGGCTCTGGAAGGGAGTGTATGCTGCTGATTGGCTGGAATGTGTCTGCTGACTGTGAGGTGCAGGGCCAAAGTTTCCTCAATGATAAAGAATAGGGGGCGGACCGAAAAGCGCATGTGTCCGATGCGAGCGCGAAAGAGCCAAAATCTCTTCCTGTCAGTGACCTTTGACTGTCACTGATCTGTTGGCCGCGCTGGTGTCACTGCTTCGTTTCATCAAGCGCTCGGCTGTTGGTCTGCAGTTTGGCAGCATGCAGATGATGGAGCACATGTCTGGTGCACCCAAAGGATGGTGTGCCAACATACCCACACCCTGCCTCTACTACATTTACCTCATGATGTCAGATGCTGCCTTCACTCTCTCTGCATCACTGTTTACGTTCAAACTGAGGGTTTCATCTCATACCAGTGTTTTTGTGTTCTTTGTGCCTTATCCATTTATCTCTCATTTAGTGATTATTTCAACTACCTTTCCTCAGTATAGATTATTATTATTATTGTTTATTTATAATGTTCCAACATAGTCTGTAGCGCCGTACATAAGTTCCAGGTAAGTTCCAGGCAAAGGTAAATACAAACAAAACATAACAAAGCAAGGAGGGCCCTGTCTTTGACCCTCAAATCATGTGTCAATGATGCTTTCCCCAAAGCACCCTCCAGGATTGAAACTTGCAGACTTACAAACTAAAGGTATTTTGTGTGGAAAGGAGGGAGAGAGATTTAGTGAGCGTGTTAGGGTGGAAGGTGTTACGCTTCTTTAAAGAGATGCATTTTTAGTGAGGTTTTGAATTTTTTGAGGCAGGAGGACCATCTGGTGGAGCGAAGCAAGGAGTTACAGAGAATAGGGGCAGCACGAGAAAAGTCCTGAAGGCAAGAATGAGAGTAGGTGACAAGAGTTGTAGAAAGAAGATGGTCATTAGAAGAACGAAGAGGGCGGTTGGGGGAATATTTGGAGATGAGAGAGCAGAGATGTAAAGGGGTGCATAATTGTTGAGGGGTTTGTAAGTTCTGGTCAAATAAATTGTATTCAGGAAGCTAAAGGAAGCCAGTGGAGTGTATGACAGAAAGGTGTTGCTGACAATGAACCTTGTGTACGGAAGATGAGTACGGAAGCAGAGGCGTTCATTATGGATTGAAGTGGGGATAGTACGGTACTGGGTAGGCCAGCAAGAAGCACAAGTTACAGTAGTCATGTCGAGTGATAATGATAGAGAGAGTGTATTAGGATTTTAGTTGTGTCTTGTGTAAGATAGTAACGAATTCTGGAGATGTTTTTTAGATGGAGAAGGCAAGATTTTGTTAGTGACTGTATGTGAGGGATGAAAGACAGGGCAAGGTCCAGTAGAACCCCAAGGCAACGGCTTGAAAGGTGGGAGTGATGATGTCATTTTTGACAGTGAGAGA
The DNA here is from genome assembly GCA_027410445.1 of Discoglossus pictus. Lineage (NCBI taxonomy): Eukaryota > Metazoa > Chordata > Amphibia > Anura > Alytidae > Discoglossus > Discoglossus pictus. The sequence goes on from CM050169.1 coordinate 162,325,282, forward strand.
GATGTGAGGAATTGATGCTGTGGTAGAGGGAGGGAAGATTAAAAGTTCAGTCTTAGACATGTTGAGTTTGAGATGGTGGGGGGACATCCAAGAGGATATACTAGAAAGGCAGTTGTTAGAAGAGAGGGGGATAAATCTGGTGATGATAGGTAGATTTGAGTGTCATCTGCATAGAGATGATACTGAAGCCCAAAGGAGTGTATTAGGGTACCAAGTGAGGATGTGTAGATGGAGAAGAGGAGGGAGCCTAGGATGTAAGCTTCGGGTACGCCAACAGACAGGGAGTAGGTAGAAGAGGAGGTATCAGAGAAGGAGACACTGAATCATCGATTTTGATGAGAACCACGAGAGAGCAGTGTCTTGAATACCAAGGGAGGAGATGATATGGAGTAGATGTGGATGGTCGACAGTGTCAAAGGCAGCAGAGAGATCTAGAAGAAGTAGAATGGAAAAGTGACCTTTTGACTTGGCGTAGAGCAAGCCATTAGTGACTTTACTGAGAGCTATCTCGGTGAAATTTGGGGTCGGAAGCCGGATTGGAAGGTGTCAAGAAGGGATTTAGAGGAAATAAAGTTGGTAAGGTGGTTATAGACAAGCCGCTCCAGCAAGTCAGGGGAAGTAGAGAGATACGGTGATGAGATGAGGCTTTTTTGAGGATGGTTGTGTTATTATGGCATGTTTTAGAGAATATGGAAACATGCCAGTATTTAGGGAAAGGTTGAAGAGGTGTGTGAGAGCTGGGATTAATGTGGCTGAGAGGGGAGGGATAAGCTGAGATGGAATAAGATCTAGAGGACAGGTAGTGAGGTGAGTGGATAATAGGAGGCTGGAGACTTCGTCCTCTGTAGTCGGGTCAAAGCAGTTCATGGTATCTTTAGATTAGGGAAGGGAGAAGAGTGGGTGTAGTTGGTTAGTTGAGATGTGTGGAGTGTGGAAACCCCTATGAGAGGAGAATTCATTGCTAATGTTTTGAATTTTATGCATAAAATGGTTGGCGAAGTCTTCAGCTGTGAGAGAGGAAGAGATGGGAGGAGGTGGTGAGCGGAGGAGAGTATTGACAGTGACGAACAGAAGCTTGGGGTTAGAGGACAGAGTTGATATTAGTGATGTGAAGTAGTGTTGTTTGGCAAGTTTGAGGGTGGAGGAATAGGAGTGTAACATACATTTGTAGTGGAGGAAATCTGCTGAAGTGCGTGATTTTCTCCATAGTTGTTCAGCAGTGCAGGAGCACCTCTGGATGTATCATGTTTGTGTAGTGTGCCATGGTTGTGGATGAGAGCAAGGGTGTGTGTGTGTGGTTATGGGGGCCAGAGTGTCATGGGTGAAAGAGAGAGTAGAGTTGTAGAGTGAGGTAGCAGTGTCAGGGCAGTTGAGGTTGGTGATGGGGATTAGAAGGGGTTGGATAATAGTGGAGAGCTGAGCACGTTTCTGTTCCTGATGGTGGCAGGGGTTGAAGAGGAGTGTTGAGAAGAAGATGTAGTGAGGTTGAAGGTAAGGAAGTGATGGTCAGATAGAAGGATTGGATGGATGACTGGGTACGAGGTTGTGCTGAGATTGGTAAAGATAAGGTCAAGAGAATGTCCAGAATGATGAGTTGAAGAATCGGTTAGTTTTGAGAGGCCAAGGCAAGAGGTGAGAAAAAGCAGTTTGGCTGCAGCTGGGAGGTGGGAGTGACAGCATCAATGTTAAAAATCTCTAAGTACCAGTGAAGGAACATTGGAGGAGAGAAAGTGAGGGAGCCAGGCAGAAAAGTGGTCAGGAAATTGAGAGGGAGTGCCTGTGGGGCGATAGATCACAGCTACATGTAGAGAGATAGGTGAGATGAGACGAATTGTATGAACTTCAAAGGATGAGAACTGGAGGGATGGGACAGGGGGTATGAGGTGAAATGTACAGCGAGTGGAAAGCAAAACACCCATACCACCACCTTGTTTGTTCCCAAGTCTAGGTGTGTGGCTGAGGTTAAAACCATGAGAGAATGCTGCAGGGGAGGTAGTGTATGGGGATGAGAGCCAGGTTTCAGTGAGAGACAGCAGATTTAGGGAGTTTGTAGTGAATAGGTCATGAGTGAATGTGAGTTTATTGCAGATAGATTGTGCGTTCCAAAGGACGCAGGAGAAAGGTAGAGTTGAAGGTTTGTGACATGTGATGGATGTCAGATTCTGGGTGTTATGGGTGTTTGCTGGCCGTGAACCAGAGCGTGGCTGACAGCAAGTGGAGATGAGTGAGGGGCCTTGGTTAGGGGATACATCTCCCGCAGCCAGGAGAAGGATGTATACTTTTGGTGGTGGGAGTGTCATGGTCTGGGCCTGCATGAGTGCTGCCGGCACTGGGGAGCTACAGTTCATTGAGGGAGCCATGAATGCCAACATGTACTGTGACATACTGAAGCAGAGCATGATCCCCTCCCTTCTGAGACTGGGCCGAGGGGCAGTATTCCAACATGATAACGACCCCAAACACACCTCCAAGACGATCACTGCCTTGCTAAAGAAGCTGAAGGTAAAGGTGATGGACTGGCCAAGCATGTCACCAGACCTAAACCCTATTGAGCATCTGTGGGGCATCCTCAAATGGAAGGTGGGGGAGTGCAAGGTCTCTAACATCCACCAGCTCCGTGATGTCATCATGGAGGAGTGGAAGAGGACTCCAGTGGCAACCTGTGAAGCTCTGGTGTACTACATGCCCATGAGGGTTAAGGCAGTGCTGGAAAATAATGGTGGCCACACAAAATATTAACACTTTGGGTCCAATTTGGACATTTCCACTTAGCGGTGTACTCACTTTGTTGCCAATGGTTTAGACATTATTGGCTGTGTGTTGAGTTATTTTGAGGGGACAACAAATTTACACTGTTATACAGGCTGTACACTTACTACTTTACATTGTAGCAGAGTGTAAATTCTTCAGTGTTGTCACATGAAAAGATATAATAAAATATTTACAAAAATGTGAGGGGTGTACTCACTTTTGTGAGATACTGTAAATCGATTCAGATAGCTCTCTTTCTTTTGATAACAAATATCTAGAAAAAGAAAGTCTGTAACACTTTAATATGCTTTAAAGGAAGATATATAACTAGCACACACCATTTTAAGGTTATTAGCGTCTCCAAGTTCACTCCCACTCACAGTTTGCTTGCTTGTAATGACCCAATTCTCCCCTCATGTAACAAAAAAAAGGTTTGCTTATATATTGAAGCTGTCCTCTAGCATCTCCTCAGAAGTTTAAAGCTTCTTCTCAATATCGGAAGCCTCTCCGTAACAACCTCTTTGGCACACTACCAAATGCTACTGTGGAACTACTGAGGCAGTCTGTAAGTGGCTAGTACATCTCTGACCTATAGAAACATTCTATGCTTGAGCTGTGGGGGCAGACCTTTGCAAGGACTGCTTGGAAGATATGAGTAAAGGAAAACAGAGCACTTGTTAAGCAATTAAGCACTTGTTAATAAAAGTATGCTTAGATATGCATAAATATTTTAATAAGGATTTTTAAGATTACAAAAAATGCTGTATGTGATAATAAAAACTGCTATTTCATGCATCAGATATTCTAATAATATCTAAGCTATTAAAAAGAAAAATGAAGTGTGTACTACAATGAATTAGATAGAATCATGAGTGAGTGAATTCATGTAAATATTTTCAACTATCCTATAGTTCAATAAATATTTATTAAAGTGCTAAAGTGCATATATTACAATGAAAGCTGAAGTGATAATATATATATAAAAATTATATAGCTTTGTGGATCAAACGTAAATTTTACTGTGAATAAAAATAAAAAAGTGATATATATTTCATATGAGAATAATTAAATAAATTAATATAAATACTTAAATGGTCGATGTAATGTAAATTAAGTAATAATTGAGTTCATAACCCCATAAAAAACAAATCTTTTTTATTATTTTTTTTTAATATATAATTTCTTTTATTCATATAAATACGTCCCATACAGAAAAAGAAAAAGAAAACGAATATAACAATATGAAGAAAAAATAATATAAAAGACATAAACATTACAGTGCAGGATCTTATCATCCCAACCTCCCCACAATATCACTCAAATTCTGATCATATTTCTAAGATCCGTACAAACAACAGACAAAAAATAAAAGAGAAAAAGGAAAAGAAAGAAGAAAACTGTCATGGAAACACTACCGAGGAAACACCCACATCCGCTAACTCTCTAACTTGACACCAAATATTGGTCCCAAAGCTGCCATTTTATCAGATAAGTGGCCTTAGGAGTTTTATCCCATGCACCATCAGCGACTTCTATTCTCATCATTTCTCTATTATTTGAGATGGTATTCTCTAATTCTTTCCAAGAAGGTACCTGTGGTTATTTCCAATATTTCAGGAGTAACCATTTGGCAACAAGGCATATGTGTGATATTAGATATCTTTCCCCTAAGGGAAATATTTCCATTTGCGTATGTAGAATACGTTTTAGTGGATTACAGATGATTTGTTTACCCACAAGAGTCGATAGTTCTTGACTTAATCTTATCCAGAATTTTAAAAAAAAATTGCAGTCCCACCACATATGGAGGGTTGTGCCTGGTAGTCCACATTGTTTCCAACATAGACCATCTAAATTATTGTTTTCTTTTTAAATTTATTAGGAACATAGTACCATCTGTGAATTAGTTTTACCATCATTTCATTATATGAGGAATTGATTGATGAGTTCTTAACCGTATTAAAGATTTTAATCCAGTCTTCCTCTAAAATTGTAATTTTCATATCGTCTTCCCAGGCTAGTATTCCCAGGCTTTTGTCAAAAGGGATATTTTTATCAATTATATTACTAAATTTAGAGATTAAATGTGATGATTCACCTTTGATTAAATATTCCTCCATTTTCCACATTTTATTCATATTAGTTATCTTATATCCTGACAGTCTGATACCTTTTTAAGCATTCATACTCTAACCACGTTATCCAATCAATATTGAATTTCTCTTTAATTCTTTTCAGTTCCAATAGATTGCCTTTTTCATATAAATCCCACACATTTCTAATGTTATGTGATTTTAATAGTGACAAAATTAATCCATTCGAATTGTTATTAATGAAGTCTATTGGTGCTGCCAAAGAAGGAGATTGTACCAATGATAGTTTTGTTTTATTTTTATGCCATACATTAATAATGTTTTTGATATTAGGGGGTAATTCTGAACTACGCTTCTGTTTATACTTGGCAGTCCATAATATATTTTTTATGGATGATTCTCCCAGTAGGGTATCCTCTATTATTAGCCATCTTGGGGTATTTTGTATGTAATTATATCCAGCTACTTGTGTAAGTATATTTTTTTCATTTAGGCCTTTAATAGAAGGGGAGCTTAATCCTCGTTTCTCCAATTTCTTACATATTATGGATTTTTTAACTTTTGTTTTTTTCCCCTGATATATAAAGTCGTCTAATGCTTTTTGGATAATTTTAATATAATAAGCCAGTATTTTGCCCGGAAGGCACCTCATAATATAGGTAATTTTAGGGATTAAGCTCATATTGACTGCATTTATTCTAGTTATCCATGATAAATTTAAGGGTCTCCAGTCATTTAATAATTTCCTAATTTGTTTCAATATTTCACTATAGTTGTCTTTAAGAATATTTTTTATATGACCTGGGAATCTTATACCCAGGTGTACTATGTGGGTGGGATTCCAGCAGTATGAATATAGGTTCGCTAACCTATTTTTTTCTTCTAATGATATATTACAAGTTAGTACTTCAGATTTCTGTTGATTTATCTTAAAGTAAGAACATTTACTAAATTCTTCAAGAGCAGTCTGCAGAGCTCTGCAGGAAAGTTTTGGATTTGTTATTGTTATTATAATGTCATGGGCATATGCCATTATCTTGTATTCCTCCTGCCCTATCTCAATTCCTTTCATTTCTGGTGATTCTCTGATGGTTATCAATAGAGGTTCAAGGAATAAAATGAAAAGCAGGGGAGAGAGCGGGCAACCTTGACGGGTGCCGTTAGTTATTAAAAATTTGCCCGAACTAAATTGTGGAGATGATATATGTGCTATGGTATTTAGATACAGGGCTTTTACTGCAGATGAGGCAAAGCTTCCCAAGACAAATCTCTCCAGAACATCTTCCAGGAAATCCCACCTGACCCTGTCAAAAGCTTTCTCTGCATCCAATGACAGGGTCAGGGAGGAGATCCTCTTTTTCTTTACATAGGCTAGGATGTCCAATAGACGTCTGGTATTATCTGACAATTGTCTATTAGGAATAAATCCTGTTTGATCCGGTTCTATTAGTGTAGAGATAATCTTACTTAATCTATTTGACAGAATTTTAGAATAGATTTTAATATCAACGTTGATTAAAAAAATTGGGCGGTAGTTTTTATATTCTTCGGGATTTTTCCCCTGTTTCAATATATTAACTATTTTTATTTCCGTTAATTCTGATGGTATCGCCCCTTCCCGTTTGATCTCATTAAAGAGATCACATAAGGTTCTATTCAATTCCTTACTAAGATATTGATAGAATAGATTATCAAACCCATCTACCCCAGGTGTTTTATTTTTTTAAATTTTAGACACAATTTCCATTATCTCTATACTTTCTATTTGTTTATTCAGATAACTAAGCTGTTCTTCCGATACTTTGGGGAGCTTTATCTTATTTAGGTATTGTTTAATCTCTTTTATTCCTGGTTTATCTACTTGATGATCTTTCTCTAAGTTGTATAAATTACTATAATATTCCTGGAATACCGCTCCTATCTTATCTGGATGAAATTGAGGAACATTATTTCGATCCAAAATGTTTTCAATATTATTTTTAATATACTGTTTCTTCAATTTATTGGCCAGGAATTTACCTGATTTGCCCCCTTCAAGAAATTGTGTCCGTTGAAATTTCCATATTATTTTGTCTGATTGAAGTTGAAGAATTGAGTATTTATGTCTTTTATTGCCTTACTATTCTCTTTATTTGGTGTCCCCCTGAAAATATCCTTCATCCTATTTAATTCCAAATAAAGTGTCATTAAAAACTTGCCTCTTAGCCTTTGCATTTCAGCTGCTTTTGAGATAAATATGCCCCTGATATATGCTTTATACGCACACCATAAGGTTATATCCGAATTAACATCTTATTAATTTAAAAAAATTCCATTGTTTCCTTTTTCAAATATGTAACAAATTCTTCATTTTTTAGAAGCCAGGGGTCCATCCTCCAGCTACCCTTTTTCCTTATATTATTTAAATTCAGATCTTGTATAATTAATTAATGTCGAGAGTGGTCTGACCACGGGTAGGTCGAATGGTTATCTTTTTAATTACTTTTAAAGTTGGAAGATCCGTTAGTATATAATCAATTCTAGAGAATGAATTGTATCAATGTGAAAAATGAGTGTATTCACATACACCTGGGTGTAAAATTCTCCACGGGTCAATCAAGTTGTTATTCTCTTTTATTTTACAGAATGCTTTCGAAAGATGGTTTATCAGAGATACAAATTTATTTGACCCAGCTATTTGTTTATCTAACTTATAATCCAATATCATGTTAAAGTCGCCAAAGACTATTAAGCAGGCCTCCTTTGATTTTATTAATCTCTTTGAGGAGATTTTTAAGAAACCCTATTTGGCCTTTATTTGGTACATAAGCATTAACCAGTGTTGTCAACAACCCATCAATCAATCCGGTCCATATTATATATCTACCTTCTGGGTCAATCTTGCTACTTTCTTCTGAAATTTTCAAGTTATTTTAAAAAAAAATGGAAACCCCTTTTGATTTATTCTTAAAGGTAGAATCTACTTGATTTTTTATTATTCATATATTTTAGATTTTCCTGTTTTAGGTGTGTTTTTTGCAAGCGTAGAATTTCAGCGTTTAATTTATTATACTCTAAAAATGCTGTTTTTCTTTTTGTTGGAGAATTGAGACCATTCACATTATGTGAAATTATTTTTATTTGCATTTTACTTTATTAAAGAGGTACCAAAGTACATGTATGTGATATTCCTTGGGTGTCTCCATGACTCGAGATTCCAAACAGACTAACAAAAAAAAAAAAAAATAACAATACAGAAAACCAAATGATTCTAAAAACCAGCTGCAAACTAAACGAATGTCAGCTGATATGTAGCAAGGTGAATTAGATTTTAGGAAGTGAAAATGTATCACACTATTTCTGAGCGAGGGGATAGGGTCTAGGGTAGAGATCTTATAAATACGATTTCAGGAGGGTATATATATATATGGTACTTCATTTCACGCTTCTCTTAAAAGGGAAGCTTTTACTCCTCGGACAGCCAAGAAGGAGAGTCTTCTTAACCATGAACTATAAATTTGTCGATTTTTATTTGAGCATAGCTCACCTTTTGTGCTGTCATACATAAAAAACAAATCTTAATAATGTATGTGACAATATAATGTCATAAAAAATCGAATTCAGTGTTGGTTTTAGTAGCCTAAATAAATGGGATTTAATGAAAAAAAGTTCCTATACAAAATGCATTATAAGATAATCCTTCATTTAATCCATTAGGAATCATTGATTCCAACCAGAAAATCCACTGGCTTTCTTTTTGCAATAGGATTTAATCCAAATGTCTGCCTCTAGGGCCTCCAAGTACCCTGTCCACTACATATAACTGCAAAGATTGGGGATCATTTGCATGAAACAATTTAATGTATCTGGAGACAGGGGTATCCAGATTTTTACTGACGGAAGAAATATGTTCCAAAAAATGTCTGTGTAATTGTCGTATGGTTTTTCCTACATAAAGTTTAGGACATGGACATACCATAACATAAACCACATGTGTGGAACTACAGTCCAGGAAACTTTTGATTGGATAAGATTTACTAGTGATGGGATTTATTAACACTTTGTTGGGTTTTATATATTTGCAAGCGCTGCAGTGTTGGTATTTAAATAAACCCAAAGTTGTTTTTAACAAAGTATTGGTTTTCTCTGTGGGTTGATAAAAGCTCTTTACTAGTAGATCCTTAATGTTTTTATTTCTACTATAGACAATTGATGCATTATCTGGTAAATAGTCCTTTACTGTAGGGTGCTCTTTAAGAATATACCAGTATTTACTAAGAACAGATTTGATCTCTTTCCAGTCATTACCGAAAATTATAATACATCTGATCTCAGCACTATCAGATTCTTACCATAAAGAAGATCTGATCGATCTGTTTCCAATGATCTTTTATATACTTTTTTAAGAATTTGATTTGGATATCCTCTGGCCTTGAACCTTTTCATCAGATCATTTGCTTGTATTTTGAAATTGTCAGGGCTATCACAATTTCTCTTCAGTCACAAATATTGTCCCATTGATATTCCTGCTTTTAAAGGAACAGAGCGTTGGCTGGACCATTGTAGCAGTGCATTTGAGGCAGTTAGCTTCCTATGGGTTGATGAATGTATGTATCCCATAGAGTATTTGACTATGCTCATATCTAAAAACTGTATTTGTTGTTTGTCAATAACGTACAGTACTTAAATTTCAAGCCCAAAAAGTTATTGTTGATTTTATTCATAAATAGCTCAAATTATTTTCTTGAGCCACACCATAGGATCAATATGTCCAAATATAAGTTTGCATAACTAGGGGCACATGCCGCACCCATAGCATTGCCCCTAATTTGGTGATACCAGTGTTTATCGAAAAGAAAAAAGTTATTTGTAAGAATGAATTTGAGAAGGGTGACAATAAACTTATTAAATTTCTCATATGTCTTACCTTTTGTGCACAAAAAGTATACAATCCCTGCTATACCTTGTTCGTGTGGGATGCTTGAATATTGTTGTTCAACATCGACCGAAATGAGTCTTGAGTAATATTTATTCCATCAAGGTGCCTTAGGATATCTAAAGTGTCCTTTAGCTATGATATCTCCTTTAAATAATAATTAACATAGGCACTTATATTATTTGTTAGGCTGTTGTTACCCAAAACTATTGGGCAGCCTGGTATAGGGAAGCTATTTTTATGCACTTTTGGCAAGCCATACAAGGTTGACAGCATAGGCTACTTGGAGGAATAGAAAGTCCATAGTTTCTTGATCAATTAAGTTGTTGTCTCTAGCAATAAGTAGATATCCTAGGGGATAAGCCAGGATTACCTTCTATACTACAACACAGTCTAGACTATATAATGCAAGAAATAGCACCAGTTTTAACTATCACATACAGTGTTTTTTGTAATTTCTTATAAATCCTTATAAAAATATTTATGTACTATAATAGGGTGTTATGCACCAAGGATCTATCTTAAAGTCACTATTAATGCTTTGATATGCAAACAAACTATTAGGTAATTTATTTTAATATTAAAAACAGGGAAACTTTAAAGTGACACAGCAGAGGTTACATAGTTACATAGTTACATAGTAATTAAGGTTGAAAAAAGACTTTCAGTCCATCAAGTTCAACCTTTTAAGATCTCCTCTGATCTGCAATATGCGGATTAAATGTTAATTAATTAGTTGCTAACTAATTATTAATCAATTATTTAATTTTTTTGTATTTTATTTTATTTTTAATTATTAATTAATTCAGAGGAAGGCAAACAGAAAAAAAACCAATCGTCTCAAAGGGAAAAAAAGAAATAACAAAATGTAATTCCTTCCTGACCCCAGATACTGGCGATCGGATTTCTCCCTGGATCAATACTGTCTGTCTAATTATCCATGATAAACCTGAATTCCCTTTTTAATTATAAATAAATCCAGTCCCCTTTAAAGTTATCTATTGAATCCTCTGTCACCACCTCCTCTGGTAGAGAATTCCACAGATTAACCACCCTTACTCTGAAGAACCCTTTTCTGTCTTTAAGGTGAAATCTTTTTACTTCTAACCTCAAGGGATGTCCTCTTGTCAGTTGAAAACCTCTTGGCACAAAAAGCTCCCTTGACAAATCTTTATACTGACCCTGGATGTATTTATATAAGGTAATCATATCTCCTCTTAGACGCCTTTTTTCTAGAGAAAATACGTTTAATTTGGTTAGTCTTTCTTCATAACTTAGCCCCTCCATTCCCCTTATTAGTTTTGTTGCCCTCCTCTGTACCTTTTCCAGCTCTAAAATGTCCTTTTTATGAAGTGGTGCCCACAATTGTACTCCATATTCCAAATTTGGGCATACTAGAGATTTGTATAGTGGCAGAATTATATTTGCTTCCCTTGCTTTTATACCCTTAATACATGCTAATATGTTATTTGCCTTTGCAGTTGCTGTTTCGCTTTGAGCACTGTTACCTAGGTGGTTGTCCACAAGAACTCCCAAATCCCTCTCAATATCTGATACACCTAGATTTGCTCCATTAAGATTATACATTGCATGGCTATTTTTCCTTCCCAGATGCATACATTTACATTTATTCATATTGAATCTCATCTGCCATTTAGATGCCCATTCCTCAATTTTATTTAAATCCCTTTGGAGGGAAAGTACATCATTATCTGATTTAATTACCTTGCACAACTTTGTGTCATCAGCGAAAATGGAGAAACCACACTCCAATCCTACCTCTAATTCATTAATACATATGTTAAAAAGGAGAGGACCTAATACTGAACCCTGAGGAACCCCACTTACCACATTTGTCCAATCGGAGTATGTTCCATTTACAACAACCCTTTGCTTCCTGTCTTTTAAGGTCTATTTAAAAAATATATAAGTAATAATACTCAACTAAAAAGTATTTGTTTTTTTTTAAAAGGATAGAAGACATGAGTGTGCCGATATTTAACAGTAAGTACTTTTCATTTAAAATTATTTTAAAAAGTGCATTTTCTTACAGCAATCTTACATTGAAGTATGTTATTTTTAGCTGTCATGTAACCACTGTGATATAAGCACCAATGATTGCTTGAAATATTGATCTAATAAGATAATTATTGCAACTTATTTATTACTGATTACCATCTGAGGCTCTGAATCTAGTACCTTCATTGTAAGTCATGTGGAAAACAAAGGTGAGGAATATATAATAAGTTTACAATATTTTTCCTAGTCACACTGTTTGCACAATGTATGGCACCGTTCATCTGGCACCTCTTGAAAAAAAATATTTGACACTTCAAAGGGAAGACATATTTATGCATGTGGCAGTGCTTTTTAAGAGATAAACAGAGGAAGTGAAATGAAGGTCATGTGTAACTGATTTGCAAAAGGTTATAGTATGCCATAAATTAACAATACCAATTTAATCCATTTCCTTCTAGCTGAAAATATCGGTATGTTTTGTTCCTGTGTCCTTTTGTTCTGTTATAAAGCAATGCACATTTATTGACAGCATGACTCATACATTACCAGAGGTGTTTTTTGCATGAAAAAAAAATTAAGTACAATATTCTTACACATCATTGAAACTAATAGAGAAGGAACAGAGCATACAAACATTTGTAGATTTCATTGGCAGACAAGTGTGTATCATACCTCTATATTACTGCTCACAGCCCCCAAGATGGGTTACATATTTGAATTTATTTTTTTTATTCTTTGAGAGCATAATTTGAAAAAGAAAACACCCTGCGATACATTATCAAATTCCCTTTCAGATTAAAAAATAAAATGCTTTTAATGTCTTTGTGTAAGCTTCTGAATTTTAATTGAAGAGGAGACTTCTTCAGTTCCTTAAAATATGTCATACACTATATACCTTTCAAAACATTGAAGTCTTAATAAAATTTAAAAAAACTGTCTGTGAGAAGCTTATTGGAATATATATTTTGTATATTTAATTTATGATGGTTAAACTCATACTTTGGGTAGTGCTGAGACTTTAGGTGAAAACAAAACACAGCACTGCCACGTTTACTCTAGTTTATCAAGAAATTATCTCATAGATATACTCCATATTAATTATTTGCTATCAGGTTCTAAACATTGATATTCCCACAGTCTGGGTTGCAGTGGTAGAGTTTTTAGATAATTAATAATTGATTTTGTCCCATCCAGTTTTAAGAGATGCAAAGTCACATTTGTTATGAATATAGAGACAGCTAATGGAGTCTAGTGCCATTCTCTCAATTTGTATTTTCCAACCATTGCACTGGCACCATCACTTTACTTATAAAAGCACTTTTTCTAATAGGTTTTTTATCTGTTCATAAAACTGTTAATGCAGTTGAATACTTCTTTGTCAGTTGTAGTGCTTTGGAATGATTCATAAAAGCGATAATCTTCAATATATGTATACAATTTGAAATTGACAAATGCAAACAAAACTGAATAAAAATGTTTATTAATAAAGTGTAATTTAGGAGTTACTAAACTATTTGGTAATATTTTGTTACACAATACACACACACAGAATCAGGTCCATTTTTATTTCCAAGCAATGTGGAAAAACGAAGAGAAAATTAATCCTTCCTATAAATGCACTTTTTACTACCTGTGACTAGGTCAGTGCTTTTTGGCCTGGGGTGTGTATTTTTTTTTTGTACAACTTATCCCCCACAGGCTGAGACTATTTTGCTTGCTTATTGCATCTGTGGTCTGAGTATGTGAAGAACTTGCTTTTCAGCTTTAAGTTCCTTCTACTAAAAGATCCATGGTTTATTGTTAGCTCCAAAACTATCAATCATTTTGATATTGTTAGTATGGCTAACTCTTTTATGTATGCAGGGTTTTGATGTTTTGTTCCGCAATGCATCTTGCAGTAAAAACATAAATGTTTGGAAGACCAGAAAAATATTCTGATGCTAGTAAAGACATCATAAGCAGACTTCTCTCATATTTTCTCCCAAGGAAACAAAAAACAAAACAAAGTAAAGAGTGTTTGTGTTAAACAGACTTTTAGCTTGCAAATTATTCTTAAACTGTGACTGCTAAATGTGCACACATTATATTTCCATATTGTGGACATTTAGATGCACTTTTAGTCCATACTACATTAATTCAATTATAAAATAGGTGAATTCAAACTCTGTACAGATCTTTGCTACCCAATATACTTAAATATATTTAAGTATGGTATAATATAACTGCCAGAATCCTCACATCTGATCCCTCCTTGGCATCAACTCTTATCAAATATTGCTTTTTCTAGTGGTGCCCAGGCAATTTCCACTATCCTATGCTCCTAAAAGGCATACCAAGGTATAACACACAAATCACAATGTCTCCAATGTTAACACATATCTCAGTGGGCCGCTTTCTCCTGGTACAATAAGCCTATCCTATAAGGCTGAGGACATCAGTCTGTAAAGTATACTGAACAGCTTGTACCTTGGCATGCTACAGGCGTGACAGGATAGTTATCATTTTTCCCAAAAGTCATGGTTGTGATATAGATTTTTTTAACTATAGGTACAAAAATATTTTAATATAATGACACTCAAAAGATCATGGAAAGTAAATATTCCAATTGTAGGAGATATAATTTTTAACATATAGTTTATTTCAGTAGCAGTAGAGATCCTAAAAGGGTCTGGACTAAATGTTGCCTATTGACTAGCTCTGCTTCATTAATTGTAATGGCAGAACACAAACCTTATGAAGAAAGACTAACCAAATTAAACGTATTTTCGCTAGAAAAAAGGCATCTACGAGGGGATATGATTACCTTATTTAAATACATCCAGGGTCAATATAAGGCTTTGTCAAGTGAACTTTTTGTAGCAAGAGATTTTCAACTGACAAGAGGACACCCATTTAGGTTAGAGGAAAAAAGATTTCACCTTAAACAAAGAAACGGGTTCTTCACAGTTAGGTTGGTTAAACTGTGGAATTCTCTACCAAAGGAGGTGGTAACAACGAATTCGATAGACAACTTCAAAAAGGGGTTAGATATATTTTTGAATAAAGAGGGCATTCAAGGCTATCCTATATAACTAGCGAAGGAATATTGATCCAGGGAGAAATTTGATCGCCAGTCTCTGGGGTCAGGAAGGAATTTTGCTTTTTTTCCCTTTATGAGACAATTGGCAAAGTTTCAGAGTTTTTTTTTTCTTTTCTGTTTGCCTTCCTCTGGATCAATTAACAATTAATAATAAATAGGCCACATTAAAAAGATCAGTAGAGATCTAAAAAGGTTGAAATTGATGGACTAACTCTTTATTCATCCTCCAATACTATACTAGTAATAATTATTTAATCAACAAATTAATTAATAACTAATCCGCATATTGCAGATCAGAGGAGATCTTAACAGGTTGAACTTGATGGACTGACAGCCTTAATTACTCTGGGCCTCATTCTATTAGCGGCCGCAGCCGTTGCGGGGCCGCAAGGACCGGCCGCAAGCTATTCTGCTATTCTATTCCCTTACGGCCGGAGGCTCCGGCAGGCTTGCGGCCGGTGCCTTGCTATCTCTTGCGGCCGCTCGCGCCGGAGGAAATCCTTTGATCTAAAACGGCCGCAAGAGTTTTGCAATTCAATTCCTCCGGGAAACCTCTCTGCAAGGCTAAAAGCGAGCCGCAGCTTACTTGCAGGAAAGAGGTCTCGCTAGCACCAATTAAGCACATAAAATAGCTCAAATAAAGCCATCCTGCACTTTTAGAAGACTATAAAGGGATTTTAGGTGTTAGAAAAAATAGCACATAATTATCCTGTACTCAAATCCGTAAAATATTTTATTTTTAATATCCGTAAAATATCCATGTAAAAAGTCCAGAGTGCTTGGAGCACCTCAGACACACCCACGCCGCAGCCGGAAAATAAACAGTTAATTTGAACTCGGGTTTGGGCAGATGTGCAAGCTTGAGAGTGGGTTCCTTTTAATCCTCATGTCCCCCAATATGATCCCTAGCATTTACAGAGCTGTACAGTGCAGGCTTGAATTTATTTTTGAGTTTTTATATTTCACAGCTTACGGACGGTTCCAAGATATGCGGCCGGCCGTAAGATGAGATCCTTGCGGGGCCGTATAATAGAATCGCGAGTTAACTGAACCCCCGCAAGGAATCGCAGCCTTACGGCCGATTTACGGCCGATAATAGAATGAGGCCCTATGTAACTATGTAACTAATTACTATGTAAAAGCAAAAAAGGCTAGAGATAGACATTAGAATTTGAGATACAGATCAAGGGCCTCATTCTATTAGCGGCCGTAAATCGGCCGTAAGGCTGCGATTCTTTGCGGGGGTTCAGTTAACTCGCGATTCTATTATACGGCCCCGCAAGGATCTCATCTTACGGCCGGCCGCATATCTTGGAACCGGCCGTAAGCTGTGAAATATAAAAACTCAAAAATAAATTCAAGCCTGCACTGTACAGCTCTGTAAATGCTAGGGATCATATTGGGGGACATGAGGATTAAAAGGAACCCACGCTCAAGCTTGCACATCTGCCCAAACCCGAGTTCAAATTAACTGTTTATTTTCCGGCTGCGGCGTGGGTGTGTCTGAGGTGCTCCAAGCACTCTGGACTTTTTACATGGATATTTTACGGATATTAAAAATAAAATATTTTACGGATTTGAGTACAGGATAATTATGTGCTATTTTTTCTAACACCTAAAATCCCTTTATAGTCTTCTCAAAGTGCAGGATGGCTTTATTTGAGCTATTTTATGTGCTTAATTGGTGCTAGCGAGACCTCTTTCCTGCAAGTAAGATGCGGCTCGCTTTTAGCCTTGCAGAGAGGTTTCCCGGAGCAATTGAATTGCAAATCTCTTGCGGCCGGTTTAGATCAAAGGCTTTCCTCCGGCGCGAGCGGCCGCAAGAGATAGCAAGGCACCGGCCGCAAGCCTGACGGAGCCTCCGGCCGTAAGGGAATAGAATAGCCGAATAGCTTGCGGCCGGTCCTTGCGGCCCCGCAACGGCTGCGGCCGCTAATAGAATGAGGCCCCAAGAGTCCAATCAAGTGGAATTATCCCCCTGAATTATCCCCCTGAATTGTCCCTGAAATGATTTTGTCAAACATTGGCCTAAGCACCAACCAAACATTTTCCACAAATTTAAATATTTGCATTCTGATTGCTTCACATTTTAATTAAAATTTGTATTGAAAAATCTTTCTATGTTTTAGTAATTGTAACTTTATTTATTATGGTAAAAGTCTCACCCTAAAAAAGCAAAAACACAGTGTTGGTTTCTGTGCAGTTATATTTAGCTTGAAGTTAAAATATGACAAAATATGTGAAAGGGATTCACACATCTGGTGAAAACACAGCTGTGTCTACTTAGAAACCTTGATCCTGCTCCTGGATTTTGGCTTCAGGAAACTCTTATTTTTTTTCAGCACAGCTCCTGGGGCATTTCAGCTAGCAATATTTTGAACATTAGTAATGCTTTCTTGTTCCCTCGTGGATGCTAAATGCTAACAGTTTCTTTGCAGCTGGCACCTCCAGATTTCAATGAAAATGTATTGTATATGTAGTATTCTTGATTTGTGTAAAGTAGCCCACTATAATAAAAAAAATCTTTTGAGGGCTGTGACAGATAAATTCTGTTTAGAAAGTTAAAAAATAAAATACATAATTTAATATACAAAATTATATGCGATTATGCAGTAGAACTATTTTGGTTTCTCCTGCTCTCTTTCCCACATGTAAGGAAATGTTATTCCAGAGGAACCTTCTATAAGGTGTCTGTTCAGTGACACACAGTGACAACAATAATTGCATATAAAAGTAAAATATGTAAAGGCTGTGTTTATTTATTGTTTTTTAATATTTAAAGTACATATTGTTCAAAAGACCCTATAGTAAAATAATAGAAAACGAGTTTTACAGTAATAATTCACTACAGGTTCTAAATGTCTGGAGACAAACAATGAGCAAATGGTTACTGAATGCTTTGATGTAGATTCGTTCAAGAAAAGACTAATTTAAGATTATAAATATGCAATTCAATCAGTGCTCTCTGACAATAGAGATACAATTTAGAACACCTTGGCATGTCTATTCAGTATAACAATGAATGTTCCTTTATCTTTGAAGTACATTCAATTAGAGTAATGTCTTGTAAAGCTGAATGAATTAATCTTCTATAAAGAGGATTACATAATATATGCAGCTTTCCTTTACCTAAAAAAATATTTTACCTTTGCTTCATCTTATGTTTTCATAAAAGAGATTGAAAACACCCCCACATCATTATTCTAGTTTCAATATTTTGAGCAATATTAGCAACTTCTGAACTTTTCCAAATAAACTATTTTTAGTGCTATCATAAAAGTGATTAACTATCAGTGTTACTTATCAGTCAGATTAAAGGTTTGCATCTAGTAAAAGGAAGTTACACTCTGGAAATATTGTGCTATCATAACTGACTTTGCAGCTACACATACGGATGGTGTCTAAGCACTTGCATTACATATACTGGGAGGATTTATGAAGCATCTCAAGTGGCTATAATGTGCATCCTTGTATTTACCATGCACCAATTTGTATTGGGAGAAGTTCAATTCACAGCCCTTGTGCCCTTGAAGGGCACAAGTGAGCTAAAAGAGGTTGTTCTCAGAGTGGTTTATCATGGCCAAAGAACTAACCTATTAAGGGTGGTTTGTTCTCTGATGAGCACCTCTGACTTAGTTGTTTTGTATATGCAAATTACCTTTGGGGTTTAGTCTACCTACGGGTAATAGGGGACTCCAGACCTGGACCCCTTGCTCACTGTGGCTTAGGGAGTCCACTGCACCTCACTGATGAGGCCCATAAAGGCCGAAACACGTCTTGGGTTTGCTGTTGATCCTGTTCAGGGTAGAATTGCCTGGTATTTCGGGGCTGGGTCACTCTTTTGAGTGGGACCAGACTGATATACTACAGGATATTTCTCCCTGTGAAGGGCACAAGTGAGCTAAAAGAGGTTGCTCTCAGAGTGGTTTATCGTGGCCACAGAACTAACCTATTAAGGTTGGTTCATTCTCTGATGAGCACCTCTGAGTTGTTTTGCACAGCCCTTGTCAACTCAATTTAGCCAGTTGAGATGCTTAGTATACCTCCACTGTATTTATGATGTCCATGGGGAAGGTTACCAAGAATTTCAAGGAGCAGAGACTTGCATCCCTGGATTTACAAGACACTATTTTCTATGCTATGTCTATTGTTAAAAAAAACAGCAACAAAGAACATCCACAAAAGAAAGAAAATTAAGAAGGAATTGTAGCTGTCTGACAAGGCTTCATTGAAATTAGCCCGGAAATAAGAAAAGCAAAAGGTAGTGGAGATCAAAAAAGATTTGCCCAACTGAATGCAGAATTCCAGGGGATAGCAAGAAAATACAAGGAGAGTCTCTATAATGTGTGATGTAAAGATATAGAAGACAATAACAGAATGGGAAAGTCAAAAGATCTCTTCAAGAAAATTGTGAATCTTAAAGGAACATTTCATGCCAAAGTGTGCTTAATAAAAGAGAAAAATGATAGGAATTTAACAGAAGCATAGCAGATAAAAAATCATCAATAGTTTGCTCAATGAGATGGAGCCAGGAAGCCTTGCTGATAACAAGGCTGCAGGAGTTGATGGAATCCAAGTTGAACTGTTCAAAATCCTAAAAGATGATGCTTTTAAAGTGGTGCTTGTATTATGCCAACAAATTGGGAAAACTCAACAATAGCCAGGTCAGTCTACTGTATATAACAATCACAAAAAAAGCAATGTCAAAGAGTGCTCCAATTATCAAACAATTTCACATGCCAGTAAGGTAATGTTTATGAACCTGCAAGCTCGGCTTCAACAATATATGGCCTGGGAACTACCAGGTGTGGAAGCCGGGTTTTGCAGAGGAAGAGGCACAAGAGATGAAATTGCCAATATCCACTGGATAAAAAAGAAAATAAGAGAGTTCCAGAAAAAAAAACATGTACATCTGCTTTAAAGACTATTTTAAAATGTGGCAAGTTCTTAAAGAAATGGGGGTACCAGATCATGTCATCAACCTCTTGAGAACAAGGAACAACTGAGTGGTTCAAGGTTGGAAAAGGAGTGTGACAAGGTTCTATATTGTCACCTTATTAAATCAATATAGAAAACTGCATAGAGACAAAGCACCTTATTTATTCAACTGATATGTGGAATACATCATGCGTAAGGAAGGGTGGGCTGAAAGAATCTAAGTTGGAATTAATATTCTTGGGCGATATATATAAAACAACCTTAGATATGCAAATGATAATATTCTGATCGCTGAAAATGAGGAGGAACTAAAGGACCTATTGATGAGGATGAAAAAAGAAAGTGCAAAAAATGGCCTGCTGCTGAATGCTAAAATGATGATGCTCTCAGTTGCTGGCAAATAGATGAGGAAAAAATGGAGGCAGTAACAGATTTGATTTTCCTGGGCTCCAAGATCTCTTCACATGGTGACTTCAGTCATGAAATTAAAATACATTTGCTTCTTGTGAGGAAATCTATGGCAAGTCTTAGGAATCTGGAAATTAGTTCAAGAAAAGTGATTTACCACAATAGCCATTCAGAAAACAGAACTGACCATTAGAAATAGCTCTGACTCTGTGAGAAAGGATCCATAATAACATTTAATGCTTAAGCCAGCAGTGTTTTAAGGTTGCTCCTTTTCATTTGATCACATCTGTAAATTTAAAAAGTCATGTAAATATCTGAAGAAATCTGACAAAAGATGACATTTTAACAGCATGAACAAATAATGTGTGATTAATAAAGCATTTCTTGTTATTTTGCTTCTGTTTGATATAGGTTTACGTGCTTTAAAAAAATCAAGATTATTATCCTAGAAAATTCTGCCAATTTTTGTACTCTCTTGTGACAACATAATTTTATACAGAAACAGATTAAAAGATCACTCTGCTGTAAACAAGTAGTATCCTCACTCCAAACGAAAGAGCCATCTGTTCTGGTCCACTTGGCAACATATACATGCTTGTACATATATCCCTAAAACAACCAAAGAGATTTGGAAGACATACACTAACATAGCACAATTGCAAACATTCATCTTTCCTGTTTTCAGGATTGCACTCTCACTGTGTAACATATGAATGCCACATGTAATATATTTGTTTTATGATCTTCATACCACATATTATAGTAATGCTCTTATTACAACTATACAGTACCTACACAGCATTTGAACATATTCTTGTCCTTGTTTCCAGCCAGCTTTTTGCCTCCCCCTCTCTATCTGCTATTCTAATTCCAAATCTAGGTCTAATAGGAATGCTAGGTTCCCAAGGTATTTACTACCCATAAGTTAATAATCTATATACAATGTGGGAAGAAATAAACTAAAGTCTTTATTAATAAGGGGTAACAACGGCGATATCATAAAAACAATTGATATAAAAAATCCTGGATTGGAAAAAGAAGTTTATAAAAAAGGCTGGTTGATGTGTGAGCATATAACCACTTTGTTGGTAATATAAACTCTAAATAGAGGGGTTCATGAAATCACACCTAACAGTATTGCAGAGGAAAAAATGCATGGCTTGTCCAAATGAATTAAACCTGTCTGTGCAATTATCAGAAATATATAATGCACATAAATACATGTAGTGCTTCTGGATATATAGGATATTAGTGACCCTTTG
The DNA here is from genome assembly GCA_027410445.1 of Discoglossus pictus. Taxonomy (NCBI): domain Eukaryota; kingdom Metazoa; phylum Chordata; class Amphibia; order Anura; family Alytidae; genus Discoglossus; species Discoglossus pictus. Next base: position 162,346,747 of record CM050169.1, read on the forward strand.
GGGTTCACAATATTAATAGCCTGGAATGATCTGTCCTTTAGATATATAGATATATCTCTCTTAATGGTTTTCCAAGATCTATTTAGACCATGTTTATCTGTTTCCTGGTCATGGCACAAGTTTTACAAAATGCACAATACAGACTTAGGAGCACTTAAGTCTTTTGTCTTAATAGGACTATGATATATATATAATGTCCCTACTGGGCATCTTCTCCTAGAGAGATTAAGCTTCTGTTTTTACCATACTCCATTCCAGAGTTTAACATGATATGGAAACAGCAGTGCACAGAGAGTAAATAGAAGCCAGCAGGTAAGCTATTGCTTTAAGCACCGTCTATTGCGTGCTCGATATAACTATCCAGACAACAACATTCACTCATATGGAAACGGACAGGGAGGGTAAGCATGCAACCTCTAAATATTAAAATACAATACTGTTAGTAGAGAGGACGCCGGCGTGCCCTTAGCTACAAGGCATGCCACGTCATCAAAGGCTGCTTGTACATATATCCCTAAAACAACCAAAGAGATTTGGAAGACATACACTAACATAGCACAATTGCAAACATTCATCTTTCCTGTTTTCAGGATTGCACTCTCACTGTGTAACATATGAATGCCACATGTAATATATTTGTTTTATGATCTTCATACTACATATTATAGTAATGCTCTTATTACAACTATACAGTACCTACACAGCATTTGAACATATTCTTGTCCTTGTTTCCAGCCAGCTTTTTGCCTCCCCCTCTCTATCTGCTATTCTAATTCCAAACCTAACATATATTAAGTACCATATGTGTTTTATTTTGTAAAAAAATAGATATTTAGAAATGTAATGTATTTAACTGCTATATATTGTACATTTTTAGCAGGTGATCTTATTTAGAAATCCTATGCATAAACCTTTTTATTAAAGTGAAACTAACTTCTCATAGCAATCTTCTAAACTGACCTAGTATGATTTGAAGTTCACACCAAAAATATTTAACCTTCTGTTTTCTAAATCAATGAAATAGCTGAAAATTGTCAAAAAATAAGCCTGTCTCCTGTCAGAAATGTATATGGCAATGAGAAGCATGACATTGGATCGATATGATGCCATATTGTTTTATGATATATTTATTATATATTTATTTAAAGGGATATGTAAGTGAGCTTGGTTTTAAATGTTTCCTAAACAGCTACTGATTAGTAGAAAAATATGTATTATATTGAAAAGTGTAATGTACTTACAAATTTATATGCTAGATACTGGTATGTGGATATGCACACTCCTAGGAAGCTTACATAAAGTGCATAATGCAGAGTAAAGTGTGTGATGATGGTTGGTGGGATCACAGCTGAACTTGCCCATAAGGAGACAGGCAGAGATGAAAAAAACAGACAGCAACTGCCAGTTTGTGATACAAATGTTTCAGTCTTTACTTCCTCCTGATTGGCCAGAACTATTTTTCAAATTGTATACCAGTTTAGCCTGGCTTTGGAGGGTGTTAACCCTAAGTTTCAACTGACAGAAATTAAAATATATTTTGCTAACTTCAATGTAAGCATTTAAATGCTTATTTTGGTATTTTTTAACGCACAAAAATGTTTTCATACACTACTAATTATCCTCTATCAGATGCACTCATAATCCAGTTCACTTATATATCCCTTTAAGATTTCAGTCTTAAGCGCAGGGTAACATAAAAAAAAAAAATATATATATATATATATATATATATATATATATATATATATATATATATATATATGTATACAGTTCCTTGCAAAAGTATTCACACCCTTGACTTTTTACCTATTTTGTTACATTAAAGCCTTAAGTTCAATGTTTTGTTAGAACACAAATGTCTAAGTTGGTGAAGGGAAAAGAGAAAAATATATACATAAAACATTCTTTAAGAAATAGAAATCAGAAAATTGGCATGTGCGTATGTATTCACCCCCTTTGTTATGAAGCCCATAAAAAGCTCTGGTGCAACCAATTACCTTCAAAAGTGACATAATTAGTGAAATGATGTCCACCTGTGTGCAATCTAAGTGTCACATGATCTGTCATCACATATACACACCTTTTTTGAAAGGCCCCAGAGGCCGCAACACCTAAGCAAGAGGCACCACTAACCAAACACTCCCCTGAAGACCAAGGAACTCTCCAAACAAGTATGGGACAATGTTTTTGAGAAGTACAAGTTAGGGTTAGGTTATAAAAAAATATCCAAATCTTTAATGATCCCCAGGAGCACCATCAAATCTATCATAACCAAATGGAAAGAACATGGCACAACCGCAAACCTGCCAAGAGACTGCTGCCTACCAAAAATCAAGGAAGGCATTAATCAGAGAGGCAGCAAAGAGACCTAAGATAACCCTGGAGGAGCTGCAGAGTTCCACAGCAGAGACTGGGGTATCTGTACATAGGACAATAATAAGCCGTATGCTCCATAGAGTTGGGCTTTATGGCAGAGTGGCCAGAAGAAAGCCTTTACTTTAAGCAAAAAACAAAATGGCACGTTTTGAGTTTGCGAAAAGGCATGCGGGAGACTCACAAAATGTATGGAGGAACCATTTGGCCATCAAAAAAATAGCTATGTCTGGTGCAACCCCAACACATCACATCACCCAAATAACACCATCCCCACAGTGAAACTTGGTTGGACTGGAAACTGTTCGGAGTTGAGGGAAAGATGGATGGTGCTAAATACTGGGATATTCTTGAGAAAAACCTGTACCACTCTGTGTGCGTGATTTGAGGCTAGGACAGAGGTTCACCTTCCAGCAGGACAATGACCCCAAACACACTGCTAAAGCAACACTTGAGTAGTTTAAGGGGAATCATGTAAATGTGTTGGAATGGCATAGTCAAAGCCCAGACCTCAATCCAATAGAAAATCTGTGGTCGGACTTAAAGATTGCTGTTCACAAGCGCAAACCATCCAACTTGAAAGAGCTGGAGCAGTTTTGCAAGGAGGAATGGCAAAAATCCCAGTGGTAAGACGTGACAAGCTCATAGAGACTTATGCAAAGCGAGTTGTGATTGCCACAAAAGGTGGCTCTACAAAGTATTGACTTTAGGGGGGTGAATAGTTATGCACATTTACTTTTTCTGTTATTTTGTCCAATGTGTTGTTTGGTTCACAATAAGAAAAAAAAACATCTTCAAAGCTGTGGGCATGTTCTGAAAATTAAATGATGCAAATCCTCAAACAATCCATGTTAATTCCATGTTTTGAGGCAACTAAAAACAAAAATGCCAAGGGGAGTGAATACTTTTGCAGGGCACTGTATACTTGGCTTGTAGCCAGTAAATTTAGCATTCTTTTTATATGTGTATGTATATCTTGTATGGGTTTTAACTAGTGCTTTATTTTAATTTTTTATTAAGTTTGTAGAAAGCTATCCAGGAGAAGATTATTGATATACTGGTGTTAACATAATTTAATAGGAAGGGAGATAAGTCAGGAGAAGCTGATGTAGGTTTGGGTATCATTAGCATAGAGATGATACTAGAACCCAAGATAGCTTATTAGTTTGCCAAGGGTATTCATTTGTCCCAGAGGCCAAGGGAGCTGAGAGTCTGGAGAAGAAGTGAGTGTTCAACTGTGTCAAAGGCAGTGGAAATTATTAGTATTATTATTAAGTATGAATTATTTAATATTGATCTTTTGCATTGCCCATCAGGAGGTCATTAGTAAGTGCTCTCTCAGTAGAGGGTTACAGAAGGAAACCAAATTGCAGAGGTCAAGTATAAAGTAATAGAGCTGTTATACTACAAAGAAAATCCAATATTATTGATTAAAAAAATATTAAAAGTGACATTTTAAGGTCATCATTGCATGTGCAAAGACTAATTCTCTAGTGACAACTCATCTTTGGGGTGTATGCTCTCTGTTTCTCTTAATAGTTTATCAACATATCTCAATTAATATGATAGTCATAAATTGAATAGTTTGTTCCTTGAGAGATGCAAATCACTTGTAAGTACAGACATTTTATGTTGTGATTTAAATATTACAAACATTTATAAATGAGTTATCTCTAGTTCAGTTATACTAGGTGAACAAAAGAATGCCTTTGCAGACTTCACTTGTCAAGAATGAGCAACACATAATGGTGGAATTCCAGTCTGTGAGAAGATTTCTTGAACCATGTCATAATCAAGATGTGTTCTGAATGTTAGAAGCCAAAGAAACAAATTGTTACTTAAAAAGAAGCATTTTACATTCCTAGAAATTCAAAACAAAATATATTTAAATTATTATAATAAGTTTAGAGGGACCTGCTGTTAGAAATATTGTGGCCAAAAATGAATGATATATCTGAATTCAGAAACAATTTATACTTATTCACTTTTATATAACATAACATTTATTGATAATAACAAAGCAAAAGATAATCTAATTAGCAGAATAATTCAAAGATATCAATAATCAACATCAGATTTTATGAAGCCTGAGAAGTGATGAGAGGAGGTTAGCGCAGGAGAAAGCTCTCCAGGTTATGAGCAGCGGGCATTGAGTCGATCTCAGCCCATAGAAATCAGAGGCAAGTAGGTGGACTGTCCCCCACTGGTGGTTATCTGGCTATTTGGATGTGGGATGTAAGAGTCCTCTGGATCCTCATGCCCCGAGTTGGATACAAGCTGGGATGCAAAGAAATAGTTTCTCTTTGGAAATTTTAAGGTATACATATACAGTATCAGCATTACCAGTATTTATGCAAATAGTAAAAATATATGTGCAACAACTACGTGCCGAGGACAGGCATTGGCCTGGTGGTAGGAGATTTTGTGGACAGAAGCATAGTTCCGTTGATTACATTGTATGACTATTTAAAAAAAAAAAAACATCCTCCCCAGAGAGACTTTTAGTATTTCAAGATACTCTCTTTGTGTTGGTCATTGACAGCTGATCACGGAGAAGTTGAAATATAAAAAATGCACTGCTGAAATCAGTTTACTCCTGTTGGCGATACAGCTACTACTAAATGACTGATCTTTATGATGTTATTAACCAGGAATTATATAATGATACAGCTACCATTGAATGACCAATCTTTATGCTGTTATATAAACAGGAATTCTATAAAGAATGAAACAGCCTAATATTTATGTCTCAGCATATTAAGTCTCTTTCCAAGGCATTCCCTCTCTTCCTTTACTTTTTTGAGATAATTTTTCCAGAGGAAAAATTGCTTGAGATTTTACACTGTAAGCCGATCATAGATTGGTATCCTGGTTGCCCGCTATATCCTGATTGCCCGCTATTGGAAATATATATTGGCCCTAAAGTTTTTTTTTTTTTCTGAAAGGAAAATGACATATTACAACTCTCATAAGATGCACATGAGATTTCTTATAAGGAAATACTGAACCGTCTGAGATTACCATGAAAGACACTTAAATCCTCAAAATTGATGAGTTTTTACTAGAAAAACAATCACAGATTAGTACTTCTGTTGCTTGTGGCTGAAATATACATTTAGTTTAACATATATCTCTTCTGAATAGAGAATAATTTATTTCAACTTCTTTAAGAAATATCCATTTACTTCTATGCAAAGTCTAAAATAAAAGAAAAGAAGGGTTAACTGTACATATTGATAAAATATAAAAAAAAGATAATAAGCTACCGAAAATGAAAAAAATAAGAAAACTGTAGCCCTTCAAGGATTTTCCTGACAAAAAGTATGGAATGGAAATTTAACAAGCAGAAGCATCTGAAATGGGCCAATCTATTAATAAAAGCATTGCTTTGGCCCAAGAAAAATGAGGAGATGAATTGATTAATATAGGAGAACATTTAATTGTGAGCAAAATAAAGGAACTTTTAGTTGACTTTCGAGCAGCTATGATCTCAGAATGTTGACAACAAATTATTGAGAATACAAAAGATATAAATATAGAGGGAAAATAGAAGTTATGGAGGAGAAATTGGTTAAAATGACAGAGGAATGCATAGTGTTAAATTTGTACTCTATACAATTAGAAGAAAAGATTAAAGACTTAAATCTGAAAGTAATGAAAGCAGAAGATTATTCAAGAAGATATAACATCAGAATAAGGGGAATACCAAAATCTGTTTCTAATTCTAGAACTGAGAAACTATGGGGAAAATATACTTTGTTCTCTTTTTAAAACAGTGATACAGGTGGAAAATGAGCTGGACTTAATACATAGATTACCTTTGCCTTCTAGATTTGAGTCTAAAATACAGAGAGATGTCATGGTAAAATGTAATTTTATAAAATACAAAGAAGTAATAGTTAATCCAATGTAAAAAAAAGTGAAGGCGCCTATGTAAATATAAAGATATTCTCAAACCTTTAAACCAGCAACATTAACTAAAAGGAGGGAATTTGCAGAAATAACAGAAATACAGATGGGGCTTTCCAGTTAAATTATTTATTAAGAAAGATTCTGTTTGGTGTACAGTTAATAAAAGAGGGAGAGAAACAGTTACTAGAATTGAATATAGAATTGATAAGAGATATGAGCGATTAGAGATGTTAAGGAAGATGAAGAAAGGAATAGTCACTGGGAGGAAAGGGGGGGCAATAACAATAACATAAAGGAAAGGAGAAGGAGGAGGAAGAAAAAAAAAGAGCAAAAAAAGGAAAAGGAGGGATATATGGTGGCACAGGGAAAGAAATAGGAATTTAAATAAGATGTTTAATTCAATAAAAGTTTGGCATGAAATAGTGGCAATGTAGGAGGGGATGTAGAAGTTGTCATGAATCAGCCAGTGGCCATATTGGATTTGGTGTGAACTATGCTGGGGCCATTTTGTGACTGGCAGCAGTGGCCATTTGGGCTGGGTTATCTTCCACATGCTGTTGCCATGTGGAAGAACAAAAGGTTTGGGGCTCCCAGACACCCTGTTATACTGTTATAAGGTTATATTGTTATTTTGTGGTCTAGGGGATAAAGTATTATAAGTTTACCCCTTAGCATATCCCCATCCCTTCCATGTTTAGGCTCATTGTAATGGGTGTCATGTGAGGGAGCTGGTGGGATGTGTTGGTTGTATGTGTGTGAAATATTGTGTGTTGTATCTGTAAATATATTGTATTGGAATGTTGGAGCCATGTTGTGTGCAGTCATCCATATTGACTGCATATGTAACCTGAGTTGATCACCCACTTGAAGTGATAGCAAGGCCAGAACAAAGGGGTCTATACAGACATTGAGGCACCATAACCCCAGGGGGTCTACAGGTATTCTCACTCAGAGAATCAGGCAAAGTCCAGAGGACAGGGAGATGTTTCTCCCTTGAGAGCAAGGCAGCAACTGAATTAGGTAGCCACACCTAGTGGGCGGACCCGGGAGGAGTCTCATGGTTCCCTGCCTGATTGGCCAGAGGCAGTTAGGGGCTGACTAAAGATAGCCCTCCTGGTGATTTTGTATGCCTGTTTAAAAGATGTTGTGTTCCAAATAAAGTGGTTTATAATTTTCATCAAGACTTTGTGTGCAGGTGTATTATTGACCCAAGGGCATATGCTGGCAGAGGAGATCGTTTCTGACTTCCTTCCAGGGTTCCCAGCGCACACTACCTTAAGCTGGGACTTATGCTCTTGCATCCGCAAAGAAGGTCCATTGGTCTGAGTCACCCAAATCTTTGGTCTAAAACCTACAGGAGATAAGAGGACTAGGATCCTCTATACTCCATCATCATTGTAGGTTGTGACAATTGGCTGGCAGAGGTGGGACGACTCTACAGAAAGACCAAGAATGGAACAGACGGATATCACCAAAGAAGCAACAAGACGGTTTAAAGCAGCCAGGCACTTATACCCTAGTAAGATGACCGCACAAGAGGTGTCCAACGTACTAGACCAGTATTGCCAGAGGATCTGGCAGGAGCGCAATGGAGCGAGAACTCCAGCTCAGCAAAGACTTGGCTACAGAGAGACACTGCGTCTAGAGAAATGGATGGCGATTCTGAATCTGTGGCAGGACGATGAGCTAATGGGCTGGCTGGAAGTACTAGTAAGAAAAGAGGTTGCCTTGGAGAACCAATATCAAATTTTTTATGCCAAAATAGTTGGTGGCCTTGGAGAGGAGTTTGATTTCCGCTTGGAGATAGATTCTGGCCTCCAAGACATTGTGTATGGTGATCCTGAAGGGGGCATAGGAACCTTTAAAAGGCACAACAACTTGTTTGTGGAACGCTGTCGTGGTCTGGGACTGGAACCATGGTCCATGGAGGCTAATTTAATGGTACACCTGATTGAGCAGGAACTGCAGCTGGAGGAGGAGTATTTTGAGTTGTGGGACGAGATCTATGGGGAGACATTTTGCCCATCAAGAGGGGAACAACCCAGTCAAGAGGACTGGTCGCCAGATCTTTACAACACAGATGGTATGTACCGAAGTGATTGTGTGCAAGGGGTCTGGGGAGAACATAGTGATGGAGAATGCATTCCTTTAAAAAATATAGAGACTGTGTCAGAGCCTAGAAGGGATGGTAAAGTCAGCTTGGGACCAAATCACCAGCTCCAAGAGCCAGAGACCCAGGGGAATGTTCCCTGGGTGGGGTCAGATAACCCATGTTTGTCCCCTGATACCCCAAGAGACTTAATCCCAGAGGAAATGCTAGCAGAGCACAGTTTCTCCAAACAGGTCTCACCTGAGGACTACCTTCCAGCACAAATCCTGGCAGAAACCCCAGTAACTGCTCAACAGGTAGGGCCAGATGAACTAAGTCTGCCCTCAGAAGTTCTAGGCAATGTGTATGGGCCAGAACTGCTAATGGAGCCAGGGGCTCAGGATAGCCACCCAAGAGACTGTGGGGAGGGCTATGTAATGCACTCTGGGGAGAAGGCCGTAAAGGTCAGGTTGGGTGGGAAGGATAAGATTCCCCAGCCTACAACAGATAACCAAAATCTGTACTCTGACACCCCAGGAGAGTTGCTAAAAAAGGTGCTAGTGAAGCACAGAGCCCAGGAGGGCTATGTAATGGACTGTGGGGAGGGAAAGGAACTGGTTCTTAGCTACAGGGAACCAGGCCTCACACAGCAAGAGTGCCAGGGGCACCAAGAGAGTGCCAGGGGCACCAAGAGCCCGACAGGGGCAGCAAGCTTGCCAGCCTTGGCAAAGGAGCCGTGGGTGCAGTGTGGCACCATAGTAGAGGGTGAACCAAGTGGGGAGATACCCTGGATAACCAATGTCCAGAGGCCCACTGGAACAGACACCGCTCCAAAGGCCCAGTTAAACCTGGAGGACTGGGATAAGGGTACCAAGCAAAAGGCCATAGAAGAAGAGGGTCAGCTGAGGGCCCCAAAGAACCGGCTGGGTGGGAATTGCGAGACTCCCCAGCCTACATCAGAGAGCCAAAGCACAGTCATTCAACCAAAGGCAACAGAGGAGGTAAAGGAGGAGTGTAAGCACAGCCTGGGTGGGAACAGCGTAGTTCTCCAGGCTGCAACACAGACAGACCCAGGGGAAAAAAACCAGGAGGTTCTGTCCAAAGATACAGATTTCCAGGAGCCAGAGCATCCAAGTCCGGACTCCATCAGGGACGCTGGTGTCAAGCGCAGACCGGTATGTACTTTACTGCAGTTATTGTGTTATTGGGCTACCAACAATAATGATTTTGCTGAGGGAAGTACTGGACTGCCCCCTTGCAATCCCATAGGCCCAGAGACTGTGTTAGAGACCCCAGCCCAGCTGTGGGGACTGGCTGGAGGGAAAGGGGTTGCTATGGGACAGGGGTTGTTTTATGGGGCTCCCAAAAATACGGTTTTGCCTCAGAAGAATGTATGGGTGCAACCCACTGTGTCCCCAGAGACTTCCATGCTGCTGCCAAAAACAGAGAGATGGGATCCTGGACTGTTTTGGGTGGGGGTGCAGGGCAAGAGCAATTTGCTCTATACAGTGGGAGCAAGGCCAAGGGCTGGGGGAGGTCTTTACTCTGCACCTTGGGACTGTGTGCGCACCGACATGAACTTGCCTAGCATGCAGCGGGCCTGGCCAAACCAGCAGATTCATGACTATCAGCATAGCTGAGAAAATCTTGGATGTTCTCCGCCCGCTTGGGGAAGGTTTGTTATGAATCAGCCAGTGGCCATATTGGATTTGGTGTGAACTATGCTGGGGCCATTTTGTGACTGGCAGCAGTGGCCATTTTGGGCTGGGTTATCTTCCACATGCTGTTGCCATGTGGAAGAACAAAAGGTTTGGGGCTCCCAGACACCCTGTTATACTGTTATAAGGTTATATTGTTATTTTGTGGTCTAGGGGATAAAGTATTATAAGTTTACCCCTTAGCATATCCCCATCCCTTCCATGTTTAGGCTCATTGTAATGGGTGTCATGTGAGGGAGCTGGTGGGATGTGTTGGTTGTATGTGTGTGAAATATTGTGTGTTGTATCTGTAAATATATTGTATTGGAATGTTGGAGCCATGTTGTGTGCAGTCATCCATATTGACTGCATATGTAACCTGAGTTGATCACCCATCTGCCTTCCAGCTATCACCTAAAGTAAACACTTGAAGTGATAGCAAGGCCAGAACAAAGGGGTCTATACAGACATTGAGGCACCATAACCCCAGGGGGTCTACAAGTATTCTCACTCAGAGAATCAGGCAAAGTCCAGAGGACAGGGAGATGTTTATCCCTTGAGAGCCAGGCAGCAACTGAATTAGGTAGCCACACCTAGCGGGCGGACCCGGGAGGAGTCTCATGGTTCCCTGCCTGATTGGCCAGAGGCAGTTAGGGGCTGACTAAAGATAGCCCTCCTGGTGATTTTGTATGCCTGTTTAAAAGATGTTGTGTTCCAAATAAAGTGGTTCATAATTTTCATCAAGACTTTGTGTGCAGGTGTATTATTGACCCAAGGGTATATGCTGGCAGAGGAGATCGTTTCTGACTTCCTTCCAGGGTTCCCAGCGCACACTACCTTTAGCTGGGACTTATGCTCTTGCATCCGCAAAGAAGGTCCATTGGTCTGAGTCACCCAAATCTTAGGTCTAAAACCTACAGGAGATAAGAGGACTAGGATCCTCTATACTCCATCATCATTGTAGGTTGTGACAGAAGTAGTAGTTAAATATTAAATTAAAGGGAAATAGGTAGGAGAATGAAATATGTACTGGCCCAAAAAGTATTAATATAAAAAACACTTAATTTGAAAGATTAAGTATAATGAGTAACACAATAATATAAACACTACTTCATAATATCTTTCACGTAGTCTAGTGAGTATTAATTAAAAAATGTGGATAAGAAAAAAATTATATGAACTTATTTTACACTAAGGTGTGATATCACTATGCAAAAAGAGTAGAATAAACAGATATAATTGGAAAATAAAGAAAAACTTAAAGATGATAATAATTGAGTCGGGAGGTAGTTCCATGTGGATATTATTATTTTTTTGTATCTGTTCTTCCTCCTCCTTTATTCCATCATCTCCCCAATGGTAGCTTGCTCTTCTTAATCCCTCAGGTTTAAGAATAAGAATGACGTATAATTTATAACAAGGTTAATAACAATGTATATTTAATATTTGCTTCCTTCTGTGAAACTCCTAATTCGGGTGTTAGCCTTCATGTGGCCTTCTGTTTACATTAGACATCTTGTAGGATACAAAAGGAAATTTGTTAGCAAATATGATTTCTGTATGTATGGTTTGGTAGGGATGATCTCTAGTCATTATATAAGAAATATGAATAACTGTTGGGCTAAATGACACTGATATTTTTATCCCAAAATGCTCAAGGATTTAATTCACCTTATAAAAGAAAAGCAGCATTCTTGAAATGTATTAGACAGAAGGCAGATGTGGCCTGTTTTCAGGAAACACACTGGAAAACAGGAAAAGTTCCAAAAATGTATATTAGAATGTAATCAGAAACTCTTAATTCTACTTATTTAAATAAATCAAGAGGGGTTTCAATCTTTTTCAGTAGAAGATTAGATATCCAAGAAGAGTATACATTTATTGATCTAGAAGGGAGATATATTTTATCGGTGAGAGGAAATAAACAATTCTTACTATACAATATATATATAGTAACATTACTTTAAAGAAAATAGCATAAATAAAGTTTATTTTACAGGTCTATCAGTTATTTCTTTGTTAAGGATAGTAATCTATTTAGTTTAAGTTATTCTATTTTTAGATGTGATAGTTTATCAGCATTTTCTGCTGTTTCACTTAAATGCTTGCATTGCTCAGACATATCATCATATAGCGCTTCTATCATATAGCTCTGCCTTTTGACTTCCTTCATCTGACAATTCCTCAATTTCATTCTCTAATTCCTTTATTATTTTCTTTAATTGGTCACACACTATTTACCAATTAAATCCTGGGATGCCTGAAAGCTCTTTTTTGCATTATCAAAGCCTCTTTCTAGCTCTTCAATTTTGTAAACATGCTGATCTGATATTTGTGCTTTTTCTTCTTGTAAGTCTCTCAATTTTTTACATCTCAGAAACATCATCAATAGCACGTAAATAGTGGGTTGTTTGTCACCCTGGATTTTGTGTCATAAAACAGGCTTAATACTAACATATCATAATATTATAATAATTTCTTTTTGAAAGAATTTTTTCCAATTTTGAGCTAATTCCATCCAAACTATTGCAAGTCTTACTAAGTATTTCATTCTTTCTAGTTTAACTTGAACCACATTAATGGCATTCATCACAGTTGTCCATAATTTTATATCATGAAACCAGTTATCTGTACATTTACATACATTTTAGGATTAATGGTATTAAGGAATCCAGAGGAAGGCAAACAGTAAAAAACGCCATTGAAACTTAGCCAATTGTATCAAGGGGGGGAGGGATGAATACATGTACAAGACATAAAAAAACATAAAATACATACACAACTTACATACAATACATACTAATAGTTGTCTCAATGGGGAATACAAGAATTTTAACCCAGAATAACTGATCTTCCAGTATAGGGTTTTCAATACATTTCCAGAGTTTAATTAACTAAAACAGAGGGTAAGCCAACGTTGTTTATCTATAGAGGAGGGTCTCTTGCATGCTCTTTTACCTTAAAGTGGTCGTCCCATATCGACCATTTTGCTAAAAGTTTCTTCCGTTTCTTAGTCTGACACATTATAAGACCTTTCTCCATCAATTTATCTGATTCTAATCTAACTTCAATGTCTGACCATAGTGGTATTTTATTAGACCTCCATAATTTAACTAACTGCCATTTACATACCATTAGTATATGTGTTATTAACATGGCAGATTGGATAGAGGGCATTATGGGTAAGATATGAAATAAAATTATTTCTGGGTTCAGTTTTAACTGTATTTTTGTAATTGTCCTAATGTGGTTGATACATTGAAACCAGAAGGATTGGATCTTAGGACATTTCCACCACATATGTGTCAGGGAACCAGTTTCTCCACATTTTTTCCAGCATTCATCCAAATTTATTGAGGTAATCTTATTCATAAGTGCCATGAATGAGTCTGAATTAATTTAATAAATTGTTCCCTATAAGACATGCAGATAGAATTTTCCTTAACAAATGTACAAGCTCTAAACCATTTTTCTTCTGACCAGGTAGTTTCAAGGTCCTGCTCCCATTTTATCATTTTATTTGTTTTAAAATGTTCTTCTCTTATACTAAAGATGTCATTACATTTAGAGATATTATGTATACTATTCTTTATAACAATAATATTTTGCAGAGGTAAGTTCTCTCTATGGCCTTCCACTTGGAAGCCACATCTTTCCAGAATACGCTTCATATTCTCATAGCCCAGCCATGTCAATTTAAGGCTAGGGAATTTCTCCTGAAGATTTGTATGAGATAAAAACACTCCCTTATCAAATAGATCCCCAATTATCGGAACACTGGCAGACTCCCAGTGTAATACTTCACTATATTTATACTTATATTGTAATAGACTCAGAGGAGCGACCAACACTGGATATTTAGTCAAATACTATTTGTCTCTTTGTCTATACCACCTTTTAACCATTGTTCTTATTCCCACAGAACAATTTGCCACTATTGAATTCTCCATTTTCGGAAGCCAGAGTAATAATTCAATGGGAAAATTACTTACAAGTTCTCTTTCTATTTTAAGCCATTTTGACTCTTTAGAGGCTAAATTCCACCCCAAGAGGTGGTTTATCAAAACTGCTCTACTTATATTTGATATAGAGGGGGCTGCTAAGCCTCCTCTGTCTGGTTGTGGTTTTATAATATTTAGATTCAGTGTTTTTTTATTATTATTTATATATTTATTCACTGTACTTTGCAATAACTTGATGATATATCTGGGGATTACTTGAGGAATACTTCTGAAGACATACATTATCTTTGGGATAATTATCATTTTAATTAGGGCCATCCGACCTGACCACGACAAAAAATCTGGTTTCCATTCTGCAATATATTGTTTTATTTGTTCATGAACTATTAAAATATTATCTCTTAATGTATTTTTAACTTGTGACTGAAAACGAATACCTAAGTGTGTAATACCCATACTTTCCCAATTTAGATTAAATTTACTCTTGAGTATATTAAGCTCACGCTGTCTTAAAGCCATTGTTAAAGTCTCTGACTTAGATTCATTGATTTGCAAGTAAGACATTTTATTATACTTTCCTAATATATCAAATAAAGATACCAAGGACGTAACCGGTTCTGATAGTGTTAGTACCATATCGTCCGCAAACATTAACAGTTTGTTGTGGTTATTTCCAATTTTGATCCCTTTAATTGATTCTGTTGTACATATTAATTCTGCTAGGGGTTCTAGTGATATAATAAAAATCAATGGGGACAAGGGACATCCTTGTCTTGTCCCATTTAACAAATTAAACCTATTTGATCTACAATCCATGCCTGTAACTACTGCACTAGGATTTCTATATAGAGCCATAATCACACTACTCCCGAATTCTTCGAAACCAAATTTATCCAATACTGCTTCAATATATAGCCAATTTATACCAAAATATTGTCCTGTGGATCCTATTTAGGAATCCTTGAACAACCAACCAAGGTTGTACAGAAACACCTTTTATGCAGCCTTTATTTTAATTATTATTGCCACATACTAATTTTAAAAAATTCAATCTTTATTTGTACATTTAAAATGTTGTTAAAAATGCAACGATTAAAAAAATCATGTTAAACCCAAGGTGTTTAATCCTTTGGGTTTTTTGACGTCCAGCAAATTATTAGAGGTTTATTTAAGTTTTATTTTTGTTGTTATTATATTCTTTGCTTTGATCACAGCTTTTTTATTTAATTACTTTATTATGCTCAAGTCAATAAAAGATTTGGTTTTTCAATTCAATTGTATTTGTGTATTTTTGGGTATGTTTCCTTAGTCAAATCCTTATCAGGTACCCTGGATTTTAATTTACATAAGATTAAATTTTTTACATAAGATTAAGATAAGGTTTTATAATCCTTTTGTCTGTTGTATAGTTTTGTTTATTCATACAGCACTTCACTGGAGTATATGTTTTAAGTGCCTTTGCATTTCTTTTGTGTTAATCTTTTGTCCTGTTTATTTATGTTAATTCGGAATTCTATTTCTTAAAGTGCATTATAATTCAAGTTGTGTTATTCAAAAATTCTTATCTTAAAGTGCTTGTGCTATTTGACTTAGTGCTTATTTCTTCTTATATTACCCTTTTACCTCGTGACTGTTAGTCTGTCACAGTCACTACTTTACCTTATTCATTTATAGTGCTAATACTGTGCTATTTTTAAACAATGTATACACTCCTGATTATGCTGTTTCTTAAACTATATATTTCCTAAATGCTTCTGTCTATTGTTTTTTAGAAGGAGGTTGTGTCCTCCTATTTCTTCAGTTTTTTTGCTTTAATTATGCTTTTACTCCTTTTTCCTTTTTCTTGCTTTTCTATTTCCTTATTCTTGTATTTTACTCTATTGTTACTATATTGAGACTTTATGGTGAAGGAATTGGCTTTCTATCTTTCTTTTTAGTTAGTAGTGGACCTGGAGCTTTTGAGCTGTATCTATCATGCTCCACGGTATATTGGCGTGGTCTGCGCTGTGATCGCGCTTACTGATGACGTCACAATCTCCCGACGCGCGTTTCGTGAGGCTCTATCAGTCTCTCACTCATCAGGGGCACCTTCTGTGTCTATAAGTTTAAATTGTTCCTGAATCTTCAGTTTTTTACTGAACAATATTGCAACCCCTCTAGATTTCGGCTTAAATGATGCTATTATAGGATCATAGAAATGTTTACTTGCTATTTTATGTGGCTTCCCCTCCCTCCAGTGAGTCTCTTGTAAACATATAACATCTGCGGCTTCTTTAATGCAATTTAGTGTAACAGTTCTTCGTTTATATATTGTGTTTAAACCTCTGGCATTCTGGGATATCATTTTAATCATTATTGCTTATTTCCAATACAATGCTAATAATATTACTGCTTAATGAAATAGTCTGAGACCAAATTCTAGCATAGGTTTCTCTATTCCCCATTAAAACGAACTTTCTCACTACAACATTCATACCAACATACATCTCTAGCACTGCAAACCTTCTAGTTTGCATTGCCATTCTACAGGGCTAATTTGCCAATGTAAAGAAATGAGGGGTGTAAAAGAAAAAAAAAAAGGACCAATTCCGGACCTAATGGTGAGAGGCAGGGGTTTCTATATCTTACCCACAATTTTAGCCTGAGATTACTTCGGATCATCCTGTACATTTCTTACACCTTAAATAAAAAACAAAGTGTAATCTATATCACTCCAGAAATATACACAAACGGTATTAAGAATTAACCTTTGAGTGTAGTATAAGGAATTGACATCTTTTATATTACCCATATCATAAATACAAATGTCTGACATATATATTTCATAAGTGTTAATAATAATGTAAAATGCATGATACAAACTGTTCATTGTTCAGTGTAGCAATACATATCTAAAATTATCCTTTGCTTTATAAATACAAAAATGCGATTGGATCTTTAAGATACTGGTGTATGTTCAACCCAATTATAAGGGTATAAAGTGCAAAATTACATTTTTCAAAATTTAATATTATAAAATTACAAATCCACAAATGTATTATCAGTCCACATATTCAATTTATCAAAAAGTGCAATTAAGTGTATATATATTTATAAAGTAACATGTGAAGTTATTCACCATTAAAATTATTAAAAGTAATAAAGTGTAAATTTACATAATTCAAAATAATTACTATAAAAATATTAATCATGAGGACCAATATACCACAGTTTCCCTTTATTTTATCAACATTGGAATTCTCTGAATGCACTTTAAAAATAAATATATAAAGTGCCATGTGGATTCCACCCTTATGTGGATTATATCTATTGTGCCTATATATCGTCTATTTAGAGGTCATCTTTTGAAAAAATTCAACACCTTCTATGACCATTAAACATCTATATATATATGTGAAATTAAATTAAAAATTTTTTTAGAATGTCCGACAACCATCAGAATACATTCTCTATTTTATAATTTGCCAATCTGGTTTCTTCAGTAGCAGGACAGGTTTACGAGTGGCTCTCTGTAAATTCTCCACCTCTAATTTCCACAACGAAAGCAGGGATTCTCCCTCTTTCACTGAGGAAACCCTATGCCATGTTGCATCTTTTAAGATCAACAAGCCCTCTGGGAATCTCCACTTATATTTCAGATCATTTTTTCTCAATGTAGCTGTAATATTCATATATGTTTTCCGTAGGTCTAAAGTAGCAGGTGCTATGTCCGAAAAGATTTTTATTCCATCATACGGAGAGGGAAAACTTGAAATTTTATAGCTAGCTTTCAAGATTTCTTCTTTGTTACATACCCTTTGGAAACTGACCATAACATCTCTTGGTTTTCCGTTTATCAATCTGATTGGGAGTGGGATTCTATGGAAATTGTCAAAAACATTTAATTCCTGACAAATATTAGGAGTGAGTATAGAGAAAAATTCATTCAGATACAGGGGCGGCCCGTCCATTGGGGCGTCAGGGCAAACGCCCCCCCCAAATATTTTCGTGACCCTGCAATAAAAAAACACAACAATGTATTAGTAATAACCCAAAAACAATTAAATATAAGGTGTACATCATCATTCAAGTGTTAATACAGTAATAAATGAAGTAAACTATTCCCATGGACACTATCACTTTAAGATAACCCCTTGCGCTGTGTGTATATATTAACTAATGCTGCTGTGTATCTATTGTAGCCCCCTGCACCCTTTGTGATCATATTACACTAGTAAAGTGCACTAACCTTTAGACTCTTCTCTTCAATGAGGCCTGGCCTGGCCCCCTGACCGTTAATGCATGCCGCCCACCAGCACAGTGACGATATGCATGGGCGGTCATAAATGTATCAATTTAATGACTGACAGTCTTCCATCATTGACCAATCAATGATGGAAGGCTGTACAGTTGTCAAGAGAACATTGTAAACCCACCCAGACCGTTAGCCCCGAGCGCCCGCCAGCTAATAGGGCCTTGAGTTTACTTTTTGATTGACATCTACAGTGAAAAAAACCACCAGTTGCCTGTCCCTTCCCCCTTTCTGTTTCCTGACCCTGGTCACGCTGAGACTGAGAGAACTCCCTGGCTGAAACTACTGCAGCCTAACAGTAAGTCTCCCTGCCTTGCACCTGCTCTGCCCCTGGCCAAACCAAACCAAACCCCTAGTGCCCCTAATAAAAGGTAGGGTCACCCAGTTACCCCACTATGCCTGCCTGGCCTGCCACCTACCCAGCCACCCACCAACTTACCTACCACCGACAACCCTAGGCCTGCAATGCCTGGTGCCACCCCCAGCCATCACGCCCATGTGGCCTGTGTCACCCTCGATCACCCCGATGTGGCCTGCCCTATGCTATGCCACCGCCGATTACCCCGCTCACGGGATCGGGGTAGTCGGTGGTGAGCGGGGTGGCACAGGCCACATGGGGGTGATCGGATCACCACCATGATGAGGCCTGTGCCACCCCTGATCAACTCCATGTCGCCTGTGCCACCCCCGAGGCCCGATCACCACCACCCCCATGAGGCCTATGCTATGCCACCGCCCGATTACCCCGATCACGGTGGTTGGGGTTTTCGGGCAGTGAGCGGGGTTGCACAGGCCACATGGGGGTGGATGATCACCCCCATGAGGCCTGTGACACCCCTGATCGTGGCCTACGCGGCCACTGACCGACCGATGGGCGCGTGAGCGTGACCGACCCCACCCTGATCCAACTACCTACCTAGCAGCACCCCCCCCCCCTATTTTTGTTCCATTTTTAGAAGTAACAGGCATGTGCATGTGCCTGTCACTTTTAAAGATAAAATAAAAATAAGGGAAAAACAATACAGTCAAACCATCACACATACTAAACAAACAATAATACAATTACACAAATAAAGTAAACAGCACATACATATTAAACAAACAATAATAAAAATAAAATAAACAACAGCACATACTTAGCTGTCAAATTGACCCCTCCAGCGTTGGCCTTCTGCCCTCTATGACCTGGATAGTCATAATAATCCAATGTTGATTGAAGCCCATGTCATAAAATCCAATGTTGATTGAAGCCCATGTCAAATAAATAATCCAATGTTGATTGAAGCCCATGTTAAATAAATAATCCAATGTTGATTGAAGCCCATGTCAAAAAAATAATCCAATGTTGATTGAAGCCCATGTCACAGTCAAATAAATAATCCAATGTTGATTGAAGCCACTGGTCAAATAAATAATCCAATCTTGATTGAAGCCATTGTCCAAAAATAATCCAATCTTGATTGAAGCCATTGTCCATCCATTCTGGCCCATTGAAAGAAGCCTCCACCAAAAAAAACCAGACGCTCTAAAAAAACTAAAAAAAAAAAACTAACAGAGCTCCTCCTACAAGGAGCTCCACCCGCGATTAATTGTTTTTTTCCCACGCTCTGCTTTATATACAAATTTTTGAAGGACTCTGATTGGCTGAAATTTTTGATTGACATCGATTTCAACCAATGAGAGTCTTTAAAAATAGCAAATCAGCAAGCAGGTATGGAAGCCTGTAAGGGAAAAAAAGGTTAGTGTGAACTTGTTTGACCCTGTATGTATTATACATATTACAGGGCTATTTATATGATATACATGTTACAGGATAATATCCTGTAACATGTATAGCCAAAAAATAGCACTGTAATATGTATAAAAAATAATGTGTAATAGAAATACATGAACAATATAATAAAATAAGTTATAAAGTACATCAATTAATCAAATAATAAATATCAATTAATATATATTTTTTTATGTATATGTTTATGTATATTTTTTATGTGTGTGTGTGTGATATATATATATATATATATATCGATATATATATTTATATATATATATATCTATATATAGATATATATATATAGATATATATATATATATTTATATATATTGATATATATATATATATATATATATATTTATATATATATATATATATATATATATATATTGATTGATTGATAGAAATATTGACTGATATATATATATATATTTATATATTGATTGATTTATATATTGATTATTGATTGATATATATATATATATATATATTTATATATTGATTGATTTATATATTGATTATTGATTTATATATATATATATATATATATATATATATATTTATTGAGATATATTGATATCAATTGATATATATATATATATTTATTTTTTCCACTTTTTTTCATGTACAATTTGGGCCTATATGGTCCCAATTTGTTATTTAGGGTTTTTAAGGTGCGGTTGGGGCCTATATGGTCCCAATTTGTTATTTAGGGTTTTTAAGGTGCGGTTGGGGTCTATATGGTCCCAATTTGTTATTTAGGGTTTTTAAGGTGCGGTTGCGGCCTATTTGGTCCCAATTTGTTATTTAGGGTTTTTTAAGGTGCGGTTGGGGCCTATATGGTCCCAATTTGTTATTTAAGGTTTTTAAGGTGCGGTTGGGGCCTATATGGTCCCAATTTGTTATTTAGGGTTTTTAAGGTGCGGTTGCGGCCTATATGGTCCCAATTCGTTATTTAGGGCTTTTAAGGTGCGGTTGGGGCCTATATGGTCCAAATTTGTTATTTAAGGTTTTTAAGGTGCGGTTGGGGCCTATATGGTCCCAATTTGTTATTTAGGGTTTTTAAGGTGCGGTTGGGGCCTATATGGTCCCAATTTGTTATTTAGGGTTTTTAAGGTGTGGTTGGGGCCTATATGGTCCCAATTTGTTATTTAAGGTTTTTGAGGTGCGGTTGGATCCTACATGGTCCCAATTTGTTATTTAAGGTTTTTAAGGTGCAGTTGGGGCCTATATGGTCACACTTGGTCTTTTAAGGTTTTAAAAGTTAAGGTTTGGGTCTTGAACGTTCTAATGTTTTTTTTGTTGTTTTCTATCACCCCCCAGGTGCAAACTATCTTTGGAAGCAGATTTGTTTGGACTCGTTGGTTGACTTACTGGACGTGAATACCCCGAGAAGGAGAGTCAACTGTAGGTGAGTATATGGTCACACTTGGAATTTTAAGGTTTTTAAGGTGCGGTTGGGGCCTATATGGTCACACTTGGTCTTTTAAGGTTTTAAGCGTTAAGGTTTGGGTCTTGAACGTTCTAATGTTTTTTTTTGTTGTTTTCTATCACCCCCCAGGTGCAAACTATCTGTGGAAACAGATTTGTTTGGACTCGTTGGTTGACTTACTGGACGTGAATACCCTGAGAAGGAGAGTCAACTGTTGGTGAGTATCATTGCTTTTAATTTTCTGTCCATGCGTATAGGTGCAAATTTGATGTTGATGTATTCTTGTCACATGAGGGTTTGCAATCTGTAATGTATACCAATGAATTCAACACACTGTTATTTTAAAGTAATTTTGTGACATAATATAAATTAATATGCCGTGATCTCTTTCTTCTATTGGTATCAGAAATTAATACTATTGACTCTCTACTTGTGAAGCCTTTCGGCACCCTAACCTATGAGGAGAAGGTGGAAGTAAAACGGTTAGGACCTGACCAACCAGAGATAAATCTGCAGTAAATCGCAAGAGATAGAGGGAAGCAATATATCCGTACTTTAAATACTGAATAATACAAGAAGAACGACTGGCTTTGTGGAAGCGTTTCTAGGAAGGCCTTATATTGTTTCCCATGCATCTTATTTGGTGGTGACGCTGCTTGGACCAAAACTGGAGTGACTGACGTAAAACATCTAGCTGACAAATTGTCAAAACACAAAAGTTCTAAAGCTCACTTGGATAACAGGATCAAGTTTGAGATGCTTGGACAGGCGAACATTGCAGTTCAACTGGACCAAGGATACCAAGTCAGTATTCAAAAACACAACGAAGAAGTGGCTAAGAACCGGTACATCCTTTCCAAGATAATTGATTGTGTTCGCTTTTGTGGCGCTTTTGAACTGGCATTAAGAGGACACAACGAGAGTGAAACATCGCTAAATCCAGGAGTGTTTAGAGGCCTGGTGGATTTGGTTGGCAGTATCGATAGTGCAATGGAACAGCATTTGAAGACTGCAACTGTGTTTAAGGGCACGTCCCAAACCGTGCAGAATGAGCTACTGGACTGCATGCATGAAGTTATTAAGGAAGTGATTCACCAAGAGCTTAAGGAAGCCCAGTTTGTGGCAATCCAAGCGGACGAAACAACCGATATTTACGCTAGAACACAGTGCGTTGAAGTCTATCTCTACATTGACAAGAAACATCAAGTGGTGGAAAGATTTGATGGCTTCACGGAAATGAAATCAATGGATAAGAAGAAACTCATAGCTCAAAGCTACGATGGTGCCAGTGTGATGCGTGGAGATCAAGGAGGAGTTCAAAGAAAAATAAAAGACGTGTACCCGAACGCACACTACGTCCATTGCTATGCTCACCAACTGAACCTAATAATGGAGAAAGCAGTTTCAAGGATTGGAAGAGTTCGAGTTTTTTTTTCCAACATAGGCGGCATACCATCTTTTTTTTCACGCTCTCCAAAAAGGACTGGAGTTCTGGATGAGGTAGTTGGTAGAAGACTTCCAAGAGGTGCACCGACACGATGGAACTTCAACGTTAGGACCGTGAACGTCATCTACGAGAACAGAGATGCGCTACTTGAGTGTTTCCAGACAATTGAAGCATGTCTAAACTTTGATCCAACATCTATACGTGAAACCGCAGGTTTCATTGGAATGCTGGAAGACAGGGAGTCCCTTTACTTCCTTAAATTATTTCATTTAATAATGCCACATGTTGACATCCACTATAGTCAGCTTCAGAAGCGAGACACGGATACTGTTTATATAAAAAAAGTCACAGAAGACTTTGTCGCCAGCATCCAGAAAATCTGTAATTCTGTTGAAGAGATAGAAGCAAGTTTGCCGAGCGATGTAACAGTCAACAGACGGAGTGAGGAGATCTCAACCTTGAGACAACTTTCAAGAGAGATATGTGACATAGTGGTGGTTCATGCAAAAGAACGTTTTTCATTTTCAAATCACCTAGTCAGTGCCAAACTTGTTCAAAGTGACTTGTATAAAACCCATGACACTTGCTTTCCAACCCAAGCTCTGGAAGACACCGTGCAAGCATATCCAATACTGAAGAAGGAACAATTACGCACTGAGCTGTCACTTCTGTATGGGAAGACAGATTTTCATGCTTGTACAAGTGCTGTTGCTCTGCACAAACTTTTACATCAATTGAATCTGCAGAATGATTTCACAGAGACAGTGAAATTATTAAGAATCATGATTACAACACCGATGACCAGAAAGATGCTTCTCCACATTGAAGAGGATAAAAACCTTTTTAAGAAGCACCATGTCCCTGGAGCGGTTGAATGCATTGGCGATGCTCTCAATGGAAAAGCAACTGATTTCCGAGATCCCAGACTTCAATGAAAAAAACATTGAGAAGTTTTGTTCTTTGAAAGATCGCCGTGCAAAATTTAAATACAAGTGATTGAAGCAAAGAAGAATGCATACCCCCAGGGTGTGCAAAGATAAACTGCGTTAAGCAGCACCACCTCACACTACCAAACATAACTAGTGGTAAGTAAAGTATGAACTGTGTGTGGGTGTGCATATGGAAGGAGCTATGAAAGGTGTGTGCATGGTCAGTAACAATTGTTGAAGCCTTGGCGTGGTTTGAAGGAATTGGAGGCACTTCCAAGGGTAGCTGTCACTTGTGTACGGGAAGCAAGAATTCCATGTCTGTATAAGTGCTGTTGCTCTGCAGTAACTTTAGCATCAATTTAATCTACATAATTTAACAGAGTGAGTGAAGCTATAAGGAATCTTGCTTACAACACCGAAGACTACTAAAGAACCAGAAAGATGCTTCTCCACATTGAAGAGGATAAAAAGGTATTTAAAAAGCACCATGGCCCTGTAGCGGTTGAATGCATTGGTTTAAAGGAATTGGAGGCACCTTCAAGGGTCCGTAAAGTTCTCAGAAATGGCACCACCTCACTACCAAAAATAACTAGTGGTAAGTAAAGTATGAATGGTGTGTGGGTGTGCATATTGAAGGAGCTATGAAAGGTGTGTGAATAGTCAGTAACAATTGTTGAAGCCTTGGCGTGGCGTTACTGCTCATATGGTTATCCATATGCTAATTCAACGTGTTTGTTTGACATTGATTATTGTGTTGTCTAAACAGAAGTGAAATTTTGTTGTTTTCTTGAATCCCAAGATCCACTGGTTTGGGCCTATACAGTGTTGATTGGTCTTCTAAGGTATGTTTGGGGCCTATGGTCACACTTGGTCTTCAAAGGTATGTTTGAGGCCTATATGGTTCCACTTGGTCTTCTAAGGTATGTTTGAGGCCTATATGGTTCCACTTGGTCTTCTAAGGTATGTTTGGGGCCTATGGTCACACTTGGTCTTCTAAGGTATGTTTGAGGCCTATATGGTTCCACTTGATCTTCTAAGGTATGTTTGTGGCCTATATAGTTCCACTTGGTCTTCTAAGGTATGTTTGGGGCCTATGGTCACACTTGGTCTTCTAAGGTATGTTTGAGGCCTATATGGTTCCACTTGGTCTTCTAAGGTATGTTTGGGGCCTATGGTCACACTTGGTCGTTTAATGTTTTTTAAGTATGGTTTTGTTCTTGAATGGTCTGATTGATTTGCTTGTTTTCTTTCAACCCCAGGTGCAAACCCTATGTGGCTGCAGATTTGTTTCTACTCATTGGTCAACTTACTGAACGTGAATACCCTGAGAAGAAGACCCGACTACTACCAATGAATTTAACACATTGTTACTTTACTTCTTGACATTTCTGCATTGCTGATCATGTATTTCAATAAGCTTTACAAGTATAAGGTCATTGGGCGGGGCTTATAAAGGTCATCATGATGTCAGGGGGAGGAGTTATAAAAATGGGTGTGGTTTGAAAAGGGTGGGTGGCTATGTTTCGCTCTGTCACCCCTCCAACTTGAAAAGTCACCAGCCGCCACTGTTCAGATATTTTTTAAGATCTACATCGAAAATTTCCTCAGAAATACCTCTCAACCTGAGATTTCTTCTTCTAGATCGGTTTTCAAGATCTATAATTTTATGTTCTAGCTCATTTACTTTATTTTCAAGGGAAGTTGTATATGTTATTACTGAAGCATGATCTACCACCAATTTATCGAATTTGGACTCTATATCTTCTATTCTCTGGTGTTTCTCTTTAATAGCTTTATAGTTTTCCCCAATTTGTGATTTAAGTAGACAGTGCTTCCTCGTCTGTTTCATTTGAATTTGCTGAGAATGCAGATTCATTGTTGCTTACCAAGCTTTGATTACTTTCTCCCCTAGCCACTAGACTATCAGAAAGAGATTTGTTAATCTTACTAGTGTTTGGGGCAAAAAACGTTTCAACCTTCTGGGGGTTAAGTTTTTTTAACTTTTACCTTAGATTTATTAGCCATTTTAATTTCAAACAGTTGTTATAGTATGCTGTGAGACCTAAATAGTATGCTTATCTAATATTTAAAGTCCATTTTCTCTGCCAATTCAATATCTTCTCTCTTAACCTACTAACCAGGATCCCTCCTTACTTATTTCAAATCTTTTAGAATAGATATTTTTAATAGCTGTTTAATGTTTACCAACTCTTCTATCTAAGGCTCAATTATATAATATGATGTTACTAAATACTTCAAGTGTAAGGGGCCTAACAAGAAACTTACAACCCAGACTCCACAATATCTAGGCCTCTTTAAACATGCAATACTGTTAAAGTTTTTTTTTTTTTTTGTCTTTTTTAGTTTAGTGATTATGTCACTTAAGGAGCCCTCAGCACCCAACCTTCAAAAGTTCAACCCACAGGGTAAAATGCCTGTAGTCTTTATATAACACACAATCAAAACCTTTAAATCAAAAACAACTTTAACAGTTCATCTTAATCTATCCTTTTAGTTATATCATTAATAAAATTTACTTATGATATTTCTATCAGAATTTACCAGGCAATAGTTCAATTTCCCTTAATAAAATTCTTAAAGCAGAGATCTATTCAAGGGAATATATACATAATATTTCTCCTCATGTGTCTATAAACAGATACACATTCTCTAAACTGTTTTTTTAGGACCATAGATATCCTTTTCTCCAACACATTTATTTTAAAGTCTGTGTTAAACCAGTTACTTCTGTGGAGCTCTCGCCTCCCAGGATATAAAAAATATGTATGTTTCAGGTGAGTAATTATTCTATTATTGTATCAAAGTACAGAGGAGAAAGGGGAGCTAGTTCACTTATTTGCTTATTCAATGTTTAATTTCAAGTCACTCATTATTAGATGGCTCCTAAGGGAGTCTTCCCTTCCCTGTCTTCCCCATAAACAAGTGACAAATTACTCCTGTGGAGCTGTATAGAGGAAGACTTTTCAGAGACCCAGAGTAGTAGCAGAGTATTCCCCTGTAGTTCTCACTTCCCAATCCTCCAGATTTTGCAGAGATCCTGTGGATATCAAATTGTTCCTATGGAACTATGTAAAGGGAGTATATTCAGAGGCAGTAGCTTTTATTAGCAGATTTTCCCCTGGAGTTCTCATTTGCCAATATTCCAAAGCTTGTAAGGATCTTGTAATTAGAAATTGCTCCTATGGAGCTATATAGGGGAGTACTATTCAAAGAGTGTAATCTTTGTAACCTTTTGCTCCCACTAGGCTTTCACTTCCCAATCTTCTGTTGTTTGCTTAAGATTTATAGATATCACATTACTCCTATGGAGCTATACACATGGTGTCTATTCAGAGGTTGTGCTTTATAGAATCACAAGTTCAAATCCAGCCCTGTTTTGGCTTATCAAGACACTTAATATTGCTCCTATGGAGCTCTCACCTCCTAGGGCTCAGGAACTGCTTGCTTCCATTTGCTGCTTCTGAGTTTCAGGCTGCTCAAATTAGCTGGTATAAGGCCTGCTCTCCCTCAGTACAGCATCACAGCACTCAGCTCCCTGCTTCACAAGGTGCCTTTCGCTTCAGCTCTCAGTGTACTGTTGCACAAATCAGGGTCCAACCAACCTCCAG
The DNA here is from genome assembly GCA_027410445.1 of Discoglossus pictus. NCBI lineage: Eukaryota > Metazoa > Chordata > Amphibia > Anura > Alytidae > Discoglossus > Discoglossus pictus. The sequence goes on from CM050169.1 coordinate 162,374,282, forward strand.
ATCTTGCCTTCTTTGAGCTGTATCAGCGTCCCACGTGGTGTCCTCCCACAATGCACCTCTGCACAGTGCAGTTCTCCTCTCAGAGCCTCCATCTGGCACTGGGTTGAATCTACATATAATCTGGCAGTAACATAGCTGCTAGGGGAAAGCTTGTCCCATAACACCAATTACTCTCATCCCAACATTTATGGGAAAAATTGGCTTTCAGAATGGGATTATTTAACAGTTATTAAACAGCATTTATGGGAGTTATAAGTGGATATCCTTTAGGCAATCTTCAGGCAATCTCCCCTGCCTCTCACCTTCACCCCACAGGCGTCTCACTCGTCTGCACTACCCATTTCCGGTCACGCCCCTATCATACATTTACATTTTAAACAAATGATTATGCTGCTAATGACATAAACCCTTAATAACATCCAATAAAACAACTTTTCAAACCTTGTAAAATATGTTAACAATGTAAACATTAACGTAATGTAATAACATTTAAAATTAAATCAGTTAAAAATATAGTGATCTTTAATATTGAATCCAGTGGAAGAAAAATGAAAAAAAAAACCCCAGTGAAACTTAGTCAATAGTTTCAAAGTGGCAAAAAAGTAATTCCTTCCTGACACCGTTAACTGGTGATCTGATCACTCCCTGGATCAATAAGCTCTATATGTAATTAAACATTTGCATTTTACAACAAATGATCATACTCCTACTAACCCTTAATTACATACAATAAAACAACTTTTCAGTCCTTTGAAAACAGAATTTTTACATTACAAACATGAAGTATTAAAATGAAAACAGTAAAGCTAAGAAAATGCAAGGTACCTGTTTTGTGGGGCCAATCCTGGCAAAAGTCACTTCCAAGATATTCCATTTTTTTTGTTTGTCAAAGTGGTTCCCTTTAAAAGAGCCCAGCAGACTTGTAATTTGGTCTATGGGATATAACCACTGTTTAGTGTTGTTTTTTGTATTCTTGTAGTTATTAAAAAATGGCACATAGAGTTTCCTATGCGAAATAGTGGTCCTCTAGAAAGAGACCACCAGACTTCTAAGTTCGTCCTCGTGATATAACCACTGTTCTCTATGTTTTTTGCCATTTTATAGAGTTTCCTTAGCGAAATAGTGGTCCTCTTAAAAGAGTTTGTGATATAAAATTGCGTCCTTGAAATAAAACCACTAATCTCTATATCTGTTGTGGTATTTTTTGTGAATTTGTCATAGATATAAGAGCACTGTTGCTTTTTAATTGGGTTATTTGTATATTAGTTTTATTGTTTTTCTTTTTTCTAATTTAATTTACAGTACTTCATACTAGACAATGTTTTTTTTGTAAAAATTCGGCCATCATCTAATAAATCCCCCCTGACTTTGGCTGTTTTCAATATAAACTTAAATTTTCTCTGGATTCTTGCATCTTGAAAATGCAACATAGAGTTGGCCATGGGCAAATACTGGTTCTTCTAAAAAGATTCCAATGGATTAAAAAATGTGTCCTTGTTTTTTATTAATGGTCATGGCAAATGCTATGATGATGGGAAATTGTCTTCTCTGAAGTACAAAAGGCAAGCTACTTTCACTTGGTGCTAAATCTATTCTTGGTATGAAAACTCTTTCACCTTTATGGGTACCATTGAGAATTTCTGCATTTATGAAATGGTCTTTTAATTCTTGAACAATTAATTTGGTCCCATTACATTGTCCTTTTTTGGGTTCATATGTTACAGTAACATGACAATTGCACCTTTTTGTAGCTGCAAAATATGTGGTGGCATTCCAGATGGAGTTAATGAATTAATAAACTCAGTTGAAAAGTTTGTCTGAGTTTCTTTGTCATCACCAAGTACACCATTAGCACTGTGATAATTTTTTTGTGGTGCATCTATTCATTTTAATATTTCTTTATTCAGAAGCAATGCATCTTTATTTTTGGATGTTAATATTACTTTGATTGCAAGCTCTGCATAATCGTCGTTATTTATTGTATTTTGGAATATAGCCGATATAATGTCCTGTTTGCAAATAATTTGCAATGGAATTTCCACAGAATCATCGGGTAAATTATGAATTTGTTCTGTTTTTCCTTCTCCAATTTTGATGAGCCACTCATTGAATTAATTTTGTCCTTCTGATCTTCTTGCTCTAATTTGAGGTGAGTAAAGAGTTTCCATAGTGTACTTGACTTGCTACATATTTCTACAATGTCTGTGTGATTTCCAAGGACAACAACATCTCCAACAACATCACCTTTCCACCAAAAGGCAAATCAGTATCCATGACTTCACGGAAAAAACGGTTGAAACATTGTAGCGCATGGCATGCGTTTATTTATCGATTATAATTAATTGACTTTTCTTAATTTTTTTTGCTTGAAAAGATGTCATTTGAATATCCAACACTGATGTTTCCAGAATGGGAACTGACTGTTTAAATGCACTATGCACAGTTCTTCCATCTTTTAACAAAAAGTGCGGCAATTCCAGTTGTTGCAAATGTCAGTGCTATTTGACCTTGCACGTGAACGAAACTTATCAATAAATTATATAGATATGTTTTTCCTGATCCACCAGGTCCATCTAGATAGAAATAACGCTCTTGGAGCAAGTTATCCTCTAGATCACTTTTTTTGGTATTAAATGCTTGCAATTGTAATGTATTTAAAGTTGCAAGTTTTTCTTGTGTTATTTGGTTTTGAAGCTGAGTATCATAGTCTTCAAAGTTTATTTCATCTATGAGTCCTGGATCTGGCATATTAAAATGTGCACAATTTAATTCATGAGAGAGACAGACCTCTTGAATTTCAATTAATGCTTTTAATTCTGCAATAGGCTCATTGTAGCATTGCAAAAAGTCTTCAGACATATTTATTTTAAATTTGTCCCTCAAAGCTAATGCATTTGGAGCATTGGAGAAGATGTAAATGAATGCAGATTGTTCTCTCATCTGCCGTGGCATTTGACACAGTGCTGCTTCTTCTAAACATCTTTCACATTCTGTATCATCAGTCAGGAAGCTTCTGTGTCGCGCAGATAAATGAAATGTGTCATAAACTGTGTCATTAACAGTTCTCAACTGTTTGAAACTTTCTGCACCAGGAAAATTTAAAAGGAGTAAATGTAAGCAGAAATGTTCAAGTTCTCTTGGACATACAGTGTAAATTCTAGTTATAATTTTATTTCCACATGTCTTTTTTTTCCACCACAATCCATTAACAAAAACATAATGGTATTAAATGTCAATGTATAACAATTGCCTTGCCTCCAAGTCAGAACAATTTAATTGAAACCACGCAGTTAGTGTAGTTTGTCACTTTGTGCCAAAGCCTTTCTTTAATTTCCAACATTAAAATAAACTAAGTGTCTTTGGGGCAACTGTACAGCTAAGTGATATACAGCAAGTAATCTATCATGCATTTCAAATTTGAGAAGACACCACATTGCTTCTGACGCACTTGTATATTGAGCATCTACACGAGATGCAAGTTCAACATGTAATAACTCAGTTTGTTCTGGATTTTCTGCACTTTTGACCACTACAGTAGCTGCATCATAGCCTTTATAAATATATTTGTAGACATTTTTAATTAATTTTATAGAAGTGCAAGTTTCCACATTAATGTGTGCATTATACTTCATGAGCAAATGCGGATTGTATGGCACCACATATCTGTTATCAACTTTTTTCCACGAATAATGGCATTTTGGACTTCTCTTCTTCTATATAATGGATAGCCATCACAATTAGCATAAGTTTTGTCTCTATAATCTTTTGGGAATTCTTCAGTGTATTTTTTATTTTCCGTACATGGTGATTGTGGATTAATATCTCCACATGGTCCATGAATCATGCAATGAGTTACAGCCTCATATAGTCTACCATGTATTTCTGGATCTGGTAGTTCAGCAATAATCACTGAATCTTCTTTATCACCAGTATCCAATTTATATTTCTCTTGAAGGATTATAAGCATATGTGCATGTGGAAGGCTTCTTTTTTTAAATTCTATGGTATAAACATAAGCCAGACATTTGCCAAATAACTGAGTTATGGCTATGTCACATATTAATACAGTTAATTTGATTTTAAAGACTCTTGCCACTAAATCTTGTCTATCGGAAGTAGTTTGTCCAATTAGCAGATTCTGTACAATCTCTGGCATTGTGGATTACATGTAAATGTAATATATAAATCTGTTTTTCCAAATTTAATTACAATAGCCATAGTATCATTTTATCTTTCTTGCATATTGCGAGGAGATCCTTGGAAAGAAGGTAAAATGATGGCTTTGCCAGCTGCAGGCTCTCTGTAGTTACCTACATCACTCCACAATACTGTTTTTCACGTAGTTTATCTTGTTGATATTTTATGAAATTTAAATTATTTGCCTCAACTTGCAAATATGAATCAATGATCCATTGTTGTGTCAGTTTTCCACCACATAAAATGGGATTAAATCCATCTCGATTGGCAGTTTGAGCCACTTTAAATTCAAGCATGGAAATATTATCTCTGCCCCGTACTTTGGAATTTGGGTAACTGTCAAGTGTTAATTTGGGTTGCCATTCGGCTTCCCCATTGAGGAAAAAATTTGATATGTCATTGGATCTAAATAAGTAATTAAGATACTTATGCTGATGCAAGGTTGCTCCTCATTTTTGGGATATATTCTAATATCCCTTTGAAATTGTGGTTCTCCCTCATCATTTTGATAGACCATTGCAAGCTCATTTGATCTTGGTAAGTTGTAACTGTGTTTATCAGTAGGGTGATCTCTTTTAAGAACCATATTGACGTTTGGGATTGGTAATTGATGTAGTTCTGCATAAATTATTTGTTCTTCTATTTCTGACATTTTTTTATAAGCTTGAGTGTATGTGTTTTGGGACATCATTTTATCAAGCTCTATAAAAACAATGGGTAAGCATTTTTTAATATTCTGGAAGCTGCATACGTTGTTCAACAGCTTCCATTATATCTAGGACATATAGTTGAGCAAATTTTCCTTGCTCCCCTTCTTCTGGATGTAAATGAGAAGTACAATGGTAAATTTGTCCTTGTACTTTGAAACAGTAAGGGTCATGTCCTGGCACATAAGCAGCTAATGTTGCACCCATAGATGCAAAGGATATGGCACTATTACACGATCTTATGTTTGTTTTGAAATGTTGGTAATTAGGGAAAGTAGGCTCAGTCATAATGCTTTTTAAATATGTTGGGAAGTGTAGTCTTTGTGGAAGTCTTACCTTGCCTTTTTGACAGCAACTAAAACACTGGCAATCTCTGCGTCTTTCCTGTTTGAAATGATAAGCCCCACAAAACTAACAGACAATATTCATAATACTACAATTATGAACCTCTACTGTTAAAGATTTAAGTAAAGGACAATTCTGAGAACATATATCAATATAACTCTCTAAATCATCATTAGAATTCTTAACAGATTGTTCAGCAACATTTTCTAAATGCTTTTGTTTTTCAGTTGCCTTCTTGGGCTTGGATGTTAGTTTGTCAGCCGCTGGTCTCCCTTTCTTTTTGTCGTTGAATTTCCTTTTGCTCAGGCGTCTGTTGATCTGCCCATGTTTTGTGACGTTGTCTAGTTGATATGTTTTCTTTTCCTCTTTGTTTTCAGTAGCTGCCATATTAATCTGTAAATAAAAGTAGTACATTAGTACTTTTGCTCTTTCGTTTATTTTTTTTGTTTAAATAAAATTTTTGTTATTTTTGTTTTATTTTTTCTCCTATCCTGTTTTGTGTGTACCACTGTTTGCATTATGGGGTTAGCTTTATCATGTTGGATTTAGCAGATTAGTTAGGTTGCAGTCTAATTTGTGAAAGACACATAGCAAACATGATAGGTCCTTCTATTTTGCATATGTTAACAGCATTTCTTGTGTTACCCTATTTCATGTGTGGCAATGTTGTCATTTTGGGTTTAGTTGTGTTTTTGGTGCACTACTGTTGTCATTAGGTGTTTAGGGTATGGAGTTGTGCTTAGAGGGTTGCACACCTAAAATAGTATATATCCTTCCATCTTGTATATGTTAACAGCATTGTCCTTGTCTGCTTTGTGTGAACCACTGTTGGCATTAGGGGTTAGGGTACCCCTTTATTTATTTATTTTTTGTTATAGTGTTTTGCATGCTGCAATGTTGTCATTAGGGGTTTACAGTTATGGGATTAGGCTTAGAGTGTACTTAGGTTGCAGTACATTTATACAAAGGTAGACACACAACAGGATAGGCCTTTCCGTTTTATATGTGTAAACAGCAGTTTTTTTGTAACTTGTAATACAATACCTCTTGTCTTCAATGTGTTGTGTATAAATTCCTGTAGAGATAATGAGACTCTTTAGGCAGTGTCTGTTGAGAATTACAGAGAGTGATGCAAATGTTAAAATAACATTTAAATCAATTTGTGTTTGTACTAAAACCATACAAAACAGGATATATACTTCCATTTTGTATGTATTCAGAGAGGTTTAGCTTATGGGGTTAGGCTTAGACAGTGGTGCATAGAAAACAGGATAGATCCTTCCAGTTATTATGTTTTAAGAACGCATTTTTTATTTCTATATCCCGTGCGTCGTATATTTCCTTTGCAAAGTGTTACGGGCCATAATTTTTAAACATGATTTTTTTCAAACTGCTACGGGGCTCGCACTGTTGATCTGTAGTCCCGCAGGTCATAACACCAATTTCAATGTAATGGCATATTGAAAATGGAATAATCGAAATATATAGTAAAGTGATCACTACTCACATATACAGTAAAACCTTATTGCAATCAGAGAAATAAAAACAATATAAGCAAATAACAGAAATCACCTATATCAAAATAATAGGGTTATAATGATAAAAGAGTATATATATACATATATATATATATATATATATATATATATATATATATATATATATACATATATATATAATTGTTTATATTATTATATATAATTGTTTTTTATTTATTAATATATTTTTATATTAAAATATGTGACAACTGTATTTGTAGGAGGAGGGGGGAGAGAAAGATAATGGGGAAAGGAGAAGGAGGATGATGATGAGGGGGAAGGAGGGAAGGGAGGAGGAGAAGGAGCATAAGGCGGGAAAGAGGAACGAGGAGCATAAGGGGGGAAGGAAGGAGGAGGATGATGATAAGAAGGGAGGAGGATATGGGGGGAAAGGAGGAGGGGAAGGGGCAAAGAAAAGCCATTGGAGATGGAGAGAAGTGAGGAGGAGGATAGGGGGAGGAGCAGGAGGGAAGGTGGGAAAGGGAGCAGGATAAGGGGGAAAGGGCCCTATGACTATGTAAGTATTTTTTTAATGTACCCCTTTAACATTCTAAATACTGACACAATCATGCCACCAGGCGGGTTAATACTTTACTAATTTGAAATATAAAGTAGGCTTCACCGTATGGTTAGGCCCTAAATGGCTGAAAGTCTTTTCTTTGTTCAAGAGAAATTCTGCTCTTATAGTTAAATGGTTCTACAATGTCAGCTTGTGCATACACAATACAGATGTATTAACGGATAAAGTATACAATCCCAGACTTTGCATCTATTAAAAAATCACTGTGTCTGGCTTTTTATATATGGGAACTTAAGGAGTGATTTCTTTCAAGTTATCAACTAATCCTTAAAGATTAGCAAAGTAATGTAACAGACAACAAAAAAACATAGAATGTCTATTCCAGTAAAAACAGTGAAACATCTTTTAAACAAAGAAATCCCCAAATGTACATGTATACATGTGGATATATTCCTCACATCCAATCAATAACAAAATCTTGTCAGTTTCACCTAAAAAACATCTCCAAAATGTGTCACTATCTTACAGAACACACAGCTAAAATTCTAATACACTCTCTCATCATATCTCAACACGACTACTGCAATTCACTCCTTGCTGGTCTACCCATCTCTTGTCTGTCTCCCCTCCAATCCATAATGAACGCCTCCGCTAGACTCATCTTCCAAACCGAACGATCAATATATGCAGCTCCTCTCTGTCAATCACTCCATTGGCTTCCCATAGATTCCCAAATCAAATTCATATAAATATTTATATTTATATGTTGATTCTAACATATAAAGCAATCAACAACAGTGCACCCCCTTATATCTCTGCTCTTGTTTCAAAATACACTCCCTACCGCCCCCTACGTTCTTCTAACAACCTTCTTCTTTCCTCCTCTCTTATCACCTCCTCTCACTCCCGTCTTCAAGACTTTTCTTGGGCTGCACCTACTATTCGGATCTCCTTGCCTCGCTACACTAGATTATCTTCCTGCCTCACACTCTTAAAAAAATTATGATGCCAACTGATGAGGAAAGGGACTTGCAAGGAATTTTATCACATTATTCAAAAGTAGGCAAGCAATGCAACAAAGCTACAGAAAAATAGGATACTTGTGTGTATTAGAAGATACATTTATCAATAGAAAAAAAAGGTACTAATGCCTCTCTATAGATCTCTAGTTAGACTTCAATTAGAACAATGTGTCCAGTTCTGGAAACTGTATCTTCAAAAGGATATAAAAAAAAACACTAGTAACAGTTCAAAGAAGAACAATAAAAATGATGCATGATCTAAAAGAAAAAATATAATAATAATATAATAATAATATAATATAATGGTATACTTTATTACCTGAATATATATAGCTTACTGTATATACATGAGAGGGGTGTTATGATAGAAAATGATTTAACAAAGATCCATTACAGTTATGTGCATTAAATGAACATTGCAATTTGGTAACAGGAGTTATACATTTTAACTCATCTTTAATAAAATTCCTATTTAGTGTTTTTTTAAAGAAATATTGATTTTTAAACTTATGCTCAAACATCAACTTTTAATCTCCCAGTTGAGCTTCTTGTCCCCATCCCTTATGAGATCATCACTGTGTGGGAGATAGTCCTAAATGGTTAGACACATGCTTGTGTACTTGCCAAGCTAAACTAAGTTAACTCACCAAGAGCTCCATTCAATTCGGAGGCCGCAAGTCCCGGGATCTAAGCCGTATGTCTGCGGGCCTGCTGCGGACCCGCAGCATGCTTGAATTATGGTGCTATTCAATTGAATAAGCCAGCAGGTTACAGGCAGAAAGCCGAAATCATGAACCATGCACTCGTACATAGCATTTCAGGGTGGGAACATGATCAATTAAGCAAGTCTGTAACTCCTGATTTAGAAACAGCCAATAGAAAATGAGACCGCCGTCAGTCAATCAATTAGGTTCCGCGGTCTGATATGCGATCAGACTCGCAAACCCGCATAATATTAAATTATAAAAATATATGCCGAAACTGTTATAGTCCATGTGGGTGGCCCGATATGTATTAACTCATTGATTCCCGTGATCGATTGAACCCGAAATCAAACATAAAATAAAAATATTTTTTATTGCCGATTTACGAGCTTGGGACTGTTGTGCAATTCATTGTAATGTCTTTTTTATCATGTTCCCTGTTATTTACAGTGCAGTATTTATTTTGGTGGCCTGATATGTATTAATCCATTGATTCCCGAGATCGATAGAACCCTGATATGAAATATAAAATAAAATATTTTTTTTATAGCGATTTGGGAGCTTGAGACAGTGGTGCAATTAATTCTAATGTCTTTCATCGCTTTCCACATGATTTACAGTGCAGTATTGATTTTTTATTTCTTTTACAGTGCTACAGACATGTCATTAAGCCCTTTAGCGAGTCCTCTCTTTCTTCTACATGTTTACGTTTACGGGTGTGAGGAATTGTAGCAATTGATTAGCAATTTGCGATTGTAACTCTTGAGGAGATGAAAAAAGATCAACGGCTTAGATAGGGTGTAAGTTACTGTTGTAACAACCACAAAAATGTCAAGCCCGTAACACGTAAGCCATTTTCTGCTTGCAATTTTTTTTTTACATTGAATAGCAATTTAACTTATGGCCTCCTTTACGGGCTATTGTAACCTGCATTTGCTCAATTGTATGAGGCTCATTGAGCCTCATTCAATTCAAAGCCTGCTTCTCATGGTATAAAGACCATGTGTCTGCGGGCCTGCTGCGGGCTAGAACTCTGCTTCAATTTGGTGCTATGCAGTTGAACAAGCCCGCAAGTTAGGGGCCGATAGCCAAAACCGTAAACCATTCACTCGTATGTAGCATTTCAGGACGGGAAGATGATCAATTAAGCAAGGCTGTAACTACCCATTTTGAAACAGCCAATATAAAATGAGGCTGTCATCATTACATCAGTAAAACATGGAGGTTACATGTCAATCAATTCGTTTTTGGAGGGCCGATATGCGATCTGACTGGCAAAACCTCAAGACACAAAATAATAAAACTCATTGCCAATACTATTCCTATCCATATGGGTGGCCTGATATGTATTATTGATGTATTGATTCCCGAGATGGATATAATCTCGAAATTAAACATAAAATATTTTTTTATTGCAGTTTTGAGAGCTTGAGACTTTGTGCAATTAATTCTAATGTCCTTCATTGATTTTCCCATCACTTACAGTGCAGTATTTATTTTGTATTTGCTTTTACAGTGCTACGGACATGTCATTAACACCTTAGTGAGTCCTCGCTAGTCCTAGTAGGATTTTCTTCTACATTTGCCATTTACGGGTGTGAAAACATTTGCGATTTGCGATTGTAACACTTGCGGACGTGAAAGATCAAAGGCTTAGGTGTAAGTTACAACAACTGCAAGGATTTCAAACCCGTAGCACGTAAGCCATTTTCGGCTTGCAAAAAACTGCCAATTGAATAGCACATTTACTTACGGCCTCCCTTATGGACTTCTGTAACTTACAATTGCTCAATTGAATGAGTCTCATTGTGTCTAACTATTTAGCATGCATCCTTGTCAGAGCTGACCCCACCATGTGATGATTCATAAGAAGTGGAAATAAGCATTTCAAAAAGAGGTTTACAAGCTGTCCTTTGAAAGTAAATTTATTATACAATGTTACTTTTTTTAAACGTTGAATAGGAATAGTACTGATTGACAACATCTAGCTCCTGATGTTAGGGAATTATGACAGTCCTTTAATTAGTTGAAGAATCCCATCTTAATATAGATCTAATCTAGGTGTAACAAAAAACATCACTGAGTGACTTTCAAAATTGGCCAGAGTTTAGAGGAAAACATTTTTGTATAAATAAATAAAAGATAATAGTAAAATATAATGTCCTTTGCTGTTTCTATAACATGTTTGCTAGAAAAAAATGTCATGACATCTTTTTTTCCCCTATGTAACATGGGAATTTTATAATTAAAACATAGTATAAGAGCTTCATTGATATAGGGGTTTTACTTTAAAAAAATTAGTACACCTCACTGTATTTTCCATCAAGTCACTAAGTCCTATACTGCCTTTATGTTTTCACTATGAAAAAAGTTTTTGCCCATCACTTTTTGCTTCAGTACATGCCATATAATGTGAAATCCAAAGAGAAACTATACAGCCAGATATTTCTTTCACAATATCTATTATTATTCAAACGTTACTGTCACTTCCAAAAATGTCTTTGGTACTTGTATATTATACTTGACTGTTTTACGTCTCTTAGAACTCCCACACATTAAACTGTCTCTCTTTTTCTTACATTGGCTATAGTGTTTTCTGTCAAAGACATTCTTCAGTCAAATATTTTGCCTTTAGGAATTTTTTTTTAAAATGTAGAAAGAACTCTTTTTTTTGTGAGTTTTTTTTATATATGTAAGAATATTTTTAATTAGGCAGAGTTCATGTATATTTGCAATTTAAAACTTAAGTAAAAGTGTCAGAGATCATCCACAATTCAAGAAAAAAAATGGTTTCTATTAATTACGATAGTGATACATTTGCAGAATCAAGAATATCATTAAACAGCATTTATATTATTATTTACATATTATATATGCCTATTAACATTTTGTGCATTTTGGAGAAGCAGCCATGAGCATGGGTGAATCCTGATGCCGACGCTATCCCTGGAGATCAAGACCTCCTGAAAGAGAGATACATTCCTATTAAAAACATGCAAGCAATTTGAGAGTTTGAGAAATACAATGACAGCCGTTACTGCCTTGAAAAGAGATTGGACGTTTCACTACTTGACTTTGGTAAGAGAGAAGGACAATAAAGGAAAAAGATAGCCCTTAAATAATAAATTGTTTGATGCGGATATGACCGTGTGTACTAGTGCGGAGAACAACCTCCAATATTTCATTAAACAGATTAGAAGAGCACAAAAATAAGAGATGCCTACCTAGCTGGGTACTGTGTTTTCTCTGTTGAAGGGGGTCAGCTTTGAGAGAGCTTTTGAAGCGGTGGAAGTGGTGGAACAGATTTGTTTTTGGGAATAAACTCACATTGACAATATAGGTGTATAATAACACATTCACACTTGAAATTGAGTTGGTTAAATTTAAAAGAATTAGAGATAATCCTATAAAAAGAAAAGGGAGAATGAGGTATTGGAAGATAAGAAATATGAAAATAAGAGAATAATTAGTCAATTTAGGTTAGATACCACTTAATAAAATATGTCAAAACTGATATCAAACTTGATATATTTGGTTTGTATATATATGTATATATATATATATATATATATATATATATATTTTTTTTTTTTTAAATACTTTTTTTTGGGGGGGAGTCAGTTAAAAGGCATTTTTATATTTATTGATTTTTTATCATTTACGCACTTGAGGGGGAAAAGTGAAAAGGAGAAGATGAGCATTGGGGAGAAGAGCAAAAATCTGATAAAAAAATATTTTTCAGGAAAGCCGGAACCGGCAGACTTCAGGAGAAGACGCAATAAAGTTTAATCTGCTCCTCCTAAACCTCAGATAAAAAAACAAGGTGACCATGTCTTGGCCAGAATGAAAATATAAGTGGATCAAAAATAAATAGAGAAGATAACTTATTTTTGATAGAATTTGTATTAGAATAAATAACAATTAATATAATATCCAAAAATGTAGATAGACTGAATTCTCCCAATAAGTGGAGAGTAGCTAGAGACCAAATTGTTCAAGCAAAGGCAGATATAATATGAATAAGAAACCCATTGGAAGGATAATTATCAACCAACCTTTCTTAATAAGACTTTTTTATTATTATTAATTCAACATTTAACTCTAAATCTAGAGTATCATTTTTTTTTAAATAAGAGATTAATGATAACTGAAGAATATAGAGGGGTTGATGCTAATGGATGATATATTATGTGGATGTATACTATAAATAACATTAAATATACAATAATTAATTGATATGCACCAAACTAACCAAACAAACAAATAGATTTTTCAATAACATTCTAAGATAAATTGTTAAAATAAAAAAGGAAGCTTGTTATTATATGTGGAGATATGAATATGACCTTAGATTTAAAATAAGACAGAAAATTTGGAATATATGAATACATAGAAATATAAGCTATATGATGCTTGGATAACTTTTCACCAAGATGGTTTAGACTACACTTTTTTTTCCAAGTGACATAGAGTATACACTAGATTGGATTATTTCTTAGTAGATAGCAATGCTTTATGCTTTAGACAAGATTGTCAATGTAGAAACAGGAGAAATGTGTTGGGTAGATCATGCAATGGCTAGTCTTACATTGAAAGAATATGAGAATATCAGATAAATTAAAATCTGAAAGACATAATTTAAATCAAGGGTTGGTTAACTTTAAAGCAACTCTCTGGAGTGCACACAAGACATTTATTAGAGGAATTCTAATAGACTGGACTGCCAACAAAAATACTGTGATTGGAAAATAGAGATGGAAATAAATGGACTACAAATTAAAGAAAATTACAACATTGAAATTAATTGACAAAATTATAGGTATAGATAATAAATACCATACTAAACCCAAGGAAATAGGAGAATAATTTATGACATATGCATACCATTGGTAGTTCCTAAATATATGTTAAACATAATGATGTCCCAAACAGTTCGCCGGAGAACTATTTGCAGCGATTTTCGCATGTTCGCGTTCGAAACGAACAGCGAACATATGCGCTTTTCGGTCCGCCCCCTATTCTTTATCATTGAGCAAACTTTGACCCTGCACCTTACAGTCAGCAGACACATTCCAGCCAATCAGCAGCATACACTTCCTTCCAGAGCCTTCCATCTGTATGACAACCTCCATTTTAGAATCATTCTGTAGCTGCATTCGTTGAGAGAGGAGATATATTCTACCTGCTGTTGATTTAATAGGGAAATAGATTGCCAGGCTGTGTATTTAGCTTTAACTACACACCTGAAGGACTCCTTTGATATCTGCTGCAAGGACAGAAACCCAAAAAGCCCTTTTTAGGTCTAGAACATCATTTATTTTATTTTATTATTTTTTTCTGCTGATTTAATAGGGAAATAGATAGCCAGGCTGTGTAATTAGCTTTAACTACACACCCGAAGGACTCCATTGATATCTGCTGCAAGGACAGCAACCCAAAAAGCCCTTTTTATTTTATTATTTTTTTCTGTGTAAATCTAATTGCATATGCCAGCCTGCTAGCGTGTGTGTGAGGCCTATTATATCTAGTCTGCCAACTTTTGCCAGTGCACAGTGACACTCATATCTGGTGTCACCGTAGTGTGCAGTGAAATAAAACAACCTTTTTTTTACTGTAATCTATTGAATATCAGTAGCCTGCCTACAGTGTGTGTGTGAGGCCTATTGCATCTAGTCTGCCAACATTTACCAGTGCGCAGTGACACTCATATCTAGGGCCACCGTAGTGTGCATTGAAATAAAATAACCCTTTTATTTATTGTAATCGATTGAATATCAGAAGCCTGCCTAAAGGCGTGTGTGTGAGGCCTATTGCATCTAGTCTGACAACTTTTGCCAGTGCACAGTGACACTCATATCAAGTGCAACCGTAGTGTGCAGTGAAATAAAACAACCCTTTTTTTACTGTAATAAATTGAATATCAGCAGCTTGCCTAAAGGCGTGTGTGTGAGGCCTATTGCATCTAGTCTGCCAACTTTTGCCAGTGCACAGTGACACTCATATCTAGTGCCACCGTAGTGTGCAGTAATCGTAAAAAAAATGACAGGCAAAGGCAGGCCACCCCGCAGGGGCCGTCGTGGTCGTGGTGCTGTGATTCACTTTGGCCCTAGAATAATTCCCAGTTTTCAGAGGCAACGTACCCTGAACTTGAACAGTTGTGAGGACATGGTTGACTGGCTAGCAAAGGACACCCAATCTTCTACAGCTTCCGCTCGGAACCTAGATGCACCATCCTCCTCCAGCTTAGCTTCGGGGACCTCTCCAGATACCACTCGCCAGCCTGCCGCCACCACCAACACTCGCACCACAGCCGCTTCACTTGATCGTCAGCAGAGTTATTTACACATCCGTTGGAAGAAATGAGTGATGCACAAACATTAGTGCCAGAGGATGTAGATAACAGGGATATGTCCCAGTCAGGCAGCATTACACACATGGACGTACGGTCTGATGATGATGATGATGTTGTACCCGGTGCTGCTTCCTTTGTTGAGTTGTCAGATACAAGTGAAGCAGTTGATGATGACGATGCGTCCGTGGATGTCACGTGGGTGCCCGCTATAAGAGAAGAAGAACAGGAGGAAAGTTCAGATGGGTAGACAGAGAGGAGGAGGAGACGAGTTGAAAGCAGCGGGAGGTCGTCGAAAGTAGCTAGTGGCACAGTCAGACAGCATGCATCGGCACCCGGGGTCAGCCAGACAGCACGCCAGTCAACACATGCTGTTGCCATCACCAGAATGCCATCATTGCAGAGGTCAGCAGTGTGGCAATTTTTTCGTGTGTCCACACCCAACTAGGTACAACTTCTTTGCGAAGGCACATGATGTCACATCACAAACGCCTATGGGATCAACACATGAGTACAAGCAGCACACAAAGTCAAAGCCGCCATCCTCCTCCTGGTCCAGCATCTTTAGCCAAGTCAACCACTGCTGCCCTGCTTGCCCCCTCTCAACCATCCGCCACTCCGTGTCTCGCCCTGACCAGTTCCTGCTCATCTACCCACAGTCATGTGTCTGTCAAGGACATGTTTGAGCGTAAGAAGCCAATGTCACAAAGTCACCCCCTTGCCCGGCAACTGACAGCTGGCTTGTCTGAACTCTTCAGCTTTTACCATACAAGCTGGTGGAGTCTGAGGCGTTCAAAAAATTTGTATCTATTGAGACACCGCAGTGGAAGGTACCCGGCCGAAATTTATTTGCACAAAAGGCAATCCCCAACCTGTACCAACCTGTGTGCAAAAGGAAGTGGCATCTCTGGCACACAGTGTTGGGGCAAGGGTTTATCTGACCACTGATACCTGGTCTGCAAAGCAGGGTCAGGGCAGCTATATATATACGTGGCTCTGCAGAGGAGTTGGTGACACCACCACGACTTGCAGGCAGGCCTGCTGCCACCTCCTCTACTCCTCCTTCTCCATCCTCTTCCATAACCTCCTCGGCTGAGACCTCTTCTCCTGCTGCTATGTCTTGCTCCACATCAACGGCACCCCCCCCCCCCCTGCTCCACAGGTACTATTCCACATCCCGGATACGGCAGTGTCACGCCGTCTTGGGGTTGACTTCCCTGAAGGCAGAGAGTCACACCGGACCAGCACTCCTGTCCGCCCTGAACACAAAGGTGGATCAGTGGCTGACACCGCACCAACTGGAGATCGGCAAAGTGGTTTGTGACAACCAAAGAAATTTGTTGGCGGCATTGAATTTGGGCAAGTTGACACATGTTCCGTGCATGGCACATGTGTGTAATCTGATTATACAACGCTTTGTGCATAAGCACCCAGGCTTACAGGACATCCTGAAGCAGGCCAGGAAGGTGTGTGGCCATTTCAGGCGTTCCTACACGGCCATGGCGCACTTACAGATATACAGCGGCGAAACAACATGCCAGCGAGGCGCTTGATTGTAGACAGCCCGACACATTGGAATTCAATACTCCTAATGTTCGACCGCCTGCTCCAACAAGAAAAGGCCGTTAACGAGTATTTGTATGACCAGTGTGCTAGGACAGCCTGTGCGGAGCTGGGGATTTTTTTGCCACGTTACTGGACGCTCATGCGCAATGCCTGTAGGCTTATGCGTGCTTTTGAGGAGGTGACAAATCTGGTCAGTCGCACCCAGGGCACCATCAGCGACATCATACCATTCTTCCTGGAGCGTGCCCTGCGAAGAGTGCTGGATCAGGACGTAGATGAGCGTGAAGAGGAAGAGGAAGAGTTGTGGTCACCATCACCACCAGAAACAGCCTTATCAGCATTGCTTGCTGAACCTGAAGCAATGCTGGAAGAGGATTGTGAGGAAGAGGAGTCAGAGGAGGAATGTGGCTTTGAGGAGGAAGAGGAAGACCAACCACAACAGGCATCCCAGGGTGCTCGTTGTCACCTATCTGGTACCCGTGGTGTTGTACGTGGCTGGGGGGAAGAACATACCTTCAGTGAGATCACTGAGGACGAGGAACGGGACATGACTAGCTCGGCATCCAACCTTGTGCAAATGGGGTCTTTCATGCTGTCGTGCCTGTTGAGGGACCCTCATATAAAAACAATGAAGGAGAACGACCTGCACTGGGTGTCCACGCTACTAAACCCCCGGTATAAGCAGAAAGTGCCTGAAATGTTACCAAATTACCACAAGTCGGAAAGGATGCAGCACTACCAAAATAAATTAAAAAGTATGCTTTACACAGCGTTTAAGGGTGATGTCACAGCACTACCTCGCCATAACTACAGATATCGACACTATGAGGAGCGATGAACCTCTTGACTACTGGGTGTGCACGCTTGCCCTGTGGCCTGAGCTATCCCAATTTGCCATAGAACTTCTGTCCTGCCCTGCTTCAAGTGTCCTGTCAGAAAGGGCCTTCAGTGCAGCAGGAGGTTTTGTCACTGATAAGAGAAGTCGCCTAGGTCAAAAAAGTCTAGATTACCTCACCTTTATTAAGATGAATGAGGGATGGATCCCGAAGGGACTGACAGTGGGCAATACATTCGATTAAAAAAGGCCTGATAGCTGCCTTGAGCTAATAATGGTCCACACGCTGCTGTATTTTATCCCTGAATGCCGGATGACTTGCGTGACTTATCCGCCACCAACTAGGGTTCAAGACGCAATGTTTTAGGGCACTTTCTGCCTGGCAAACTAACATCAATTTTTCTGGTCGCTGCAACAATACCTAATTTTTGCATTTAAATTATTTTATTGTCAGAAGGGGTACAGCATGTAATGAAAAATAAAGCATTTTTGAACAGTCTTGCATAACAGTTGTGCAAAAATACATATTTACAATAAAGACATTTTGTGAAAGTTAGCTGGCTATTCCTTCTTATTTCTAGTTTTTAGGTTAATAATTTTTCTTATTTTTTACTGTGATTGCAATTTAAGAGATACCTAAAACATGGTAAAACAGACAATAGTAAAGAGTATATCTGCAGGAAACACCAAAGTCCTATTAGCTATCATCCCTCCAGCAGTATTAGCTTATTATTTACAATATCTAACCTGGGCAATCACCCTTGGGTTACCCTAGGGCAGGCTTCAGTAAGCGACCTCTCCTTTCCTGGGATGATTTTGCCGCCGGTTGCTTCTGAAGAGTCTCCAGAGCTCCCCCACTCCGGTCCTTCCCCCAGTGTCGCTTCAACCAGTAACAAATGTTTTATATTTGTAAAGCGACCCAATGATCCCCCTTGATAGAGGTTTATCTTTACAAATTTTGGAGAACCAATTTAAGACCGGTGTCCCCGGTTTCTGGGTCAGGGAGTGTGTGAAATGCCTCAGCCTACAGTAATTGTAATGTTCTGACAGTGGTAGATCATGCTTGTCCCTCAGTTCCTCATAGGTGAGCATCTGGCCCTTTACTAACCAGTCTCCCAGTCTATCTAGTTTCCTTGACCTCCACCAGTGTTGTGATGTTGTGCTCATGTGTTTCGGGGCCCGAGGGTGGTCAAGAATTGGGCTCATTTGGGTGGATCCAGGGAATAAACCTGTGTGTTTCTTGGCCCATTTCTAGTATGATAGTGAGTGTCTGATTAGGGCGTTTGGCGAGTTTTTAAGGCTCTGAGGCAATTCTGATAGCCAAGCCACCTTGTCCCAGGTTAAGGGCCTTAAAGTGTGGTTCTCTAAATACACCCAGGACGATTGATGACATATAGAATGTGCTATTGGGAGAAAAGATAGGTGACGTAACATTTATTAAACTGATAGGAATTTATTGTACAACTTAATACACCACTCCTATCTGGTGGCACCTTAGATTGCACGCGCAGTGCCCCAAATTCGAAGTAGGAGGTCCGACCAAGCATCTTTTTCCATCTCCCTGTTCCAAAAATCCATGACATATACACGTTCCCTGATAGGTGACGTAACAGGTATTAAACTGATAGGAATAAATAGTACAACTTAATACACCACTCCTATCTGGTGGCACATTACACTGCACTCGCAGTACCCCAAATTCGAAGTAGGAGGTCCGACAAAGCATCTTTTTCCATCTCCCTGTTCCAAAAATCCATGCCACATACACGTCCCCTGATAGGTGACGTAACAGGTATTAAACTGATAGGAATAAATAGTACAACTTAATACACCACTCCTATCTGGTGGAGCATTACATTGCACGCGCAGTGCCCCAAATTCGAAGTTGGAGGTCTGACCAAGCATCTTTTTCCATCTCCCTGTTCCAAAAATCCATGCCATATACACGTTCCCTGATAGGTGAAGTAACAGGTATTAAACTGATAGGAATAAATAGTACAACTTAATACACCACTCCTATCTGGTGGCACCTTAGATTGCACGCGCAGTGCCCCAAATTCGAAGTAGGAGGTCCGACCAAGCATATTTTTCCATCTCCCTGTTCCAAAAATCCATGCCATATACACGTCCCCTGATAGGTGACGTAACAGGTATTAAACTGATAGGAATAAATAGTACAACTTAATACACCACTCCTATCTGGTGGCACATTACATTGCACGCGCATTGCCCCAAATTCGAAGCAGGAGGTCCGACCAAGCATCTTTTCCATCTCCCTGTTCCAAAAATCCATGCCATATTTACGTCCCCTGATAGGTGATGTAACAGGTATTAAACTGATAGGAATAAATAGTACAACTTAATACACCACTCCTATCTGGTGGCACATTACATTGCACGCGCATTGCCCCAAATTCGAAGCAGGAGGTCCGACCAAGCATCTTTTCCATCTCCCTGTTCCAAAAATCCATGCCATATTTACGTCCCCTGATAGGTGATGTAACAGGTATTAAACTGATAGGAATAAATAGTACAACTTAATACACCAGTCCTATCTGGTGGCGCATTACATTGCACGTGCAGTGCCCCAAATTCAAAGTAGGAGGTCCGACAAAGCATCTTTTTCCATCTACCTGTTCCAAAAATCAATGCCATATACACGTCCCCTAATAGTGGACGTAACAGGGATTAAACCGATAGGAATAGTACTACTTAACAGTACACACCTTATAATAACGCAGACAGAGGCAACGCAGAGAGAGGAGTCTGAAGAAGAGGAGTCAGAGGAGGAAGGTGGCTTTAAAGAGGTGGAAGACCAAACATAGCTGGCGTCCCAGGGGGCTTGTTGTCACCTT
This sequence comes from Discoglossus pictus, assembly GCA_027410445.1. NCBI lineage: Eukaryota > Metazoa > Chordata > Amphibia > Anura > Alytidae > Discoglossus > Discoglossus pictus. The sequence continues at coordinate 162,394,920 of CM050169.1, forward strand.
TCGGGGACCTTGGTGGCTGGGTGGAGGAAGAGACCTTCAATGACATCAGTGAGGACAAGGAACGGGACATGGCTAGCTTGGTATCCACAACCTTGTTCAAATGGGGAGTTTGCGGTTGTGCAAAGGGACTGTTTGCGGTCGTTTGCGGTGCATTATACGGGGAGATTGGTCTGTTACTGTGAAGCGGGTGTAACCCTTACACTACCTGATCGATACAACATCATACCTGATGTTTTAAAGCATGTTATTCCAAACAATTTAGGAATGTTAGGTGATTTATGCCCTTTTTGGCTTAAAACCAGACTCTGCATCAACTATGTAATTTTCCGTGGGAGTTTTGCCATGGATCCCCCTCCGGCATGCCCATTGAAGTCTATGGCGGTTCGCCGGGTTCGCCCGTTCTCGATCATTTGATTGACGTTTGCGTCCGATGTTCGCGAACCGAAAATTTGATGTTCGCGACATCACTATTCTTGAGTATTCAAATGAATTTCTTATAGAAGAGCAATATCTGATCCTATATTTTTTATAAATTCCAAGATAGCCTTTCTTTTTTATTAGAGAACTTAGGCCCCTTACATTCCATTAGATTATTTTAATCTTCTAGGTTTTTTACTATTGATCACTATTATAAGTTCTGTTTCTTCCATTAATTCTCTCCCTCTGCCTCTCTCGTCCCTCAAAAAATAAAATAATAAAAAAATGTATCTTCCTCCCACATCCCACCAACTCCTTATTAAAACAAAAATATCAGCAAAGATATACATTCCACTAATTGTGAGCTTATTGATTCAGAATCATACCTATTTAAGGAGCCTAGTTACCTTTTCAGCTTTTTCAAAAAGTGCAATGTTCTTTTAGAGGTTTCTAATCATTAAAACAAAAAAATCGTAAAATATACATTTTATGATATTGCAAGCATATTTAATTCTCTATCTATTCTATATACGTCTTCAACTTTTTCAAGGAAAAATGTTCCTTTAACGGTTTCTAGTTGTAGTTAAGCTGGATAGAGAAAAGCAAATTTTCTGCCTTCTTCAAAAAGTTGATTACAACAGGTTGAAAATTATCTGCATTTACAAAACTACTTCTGCTGAATAGCCATTATAATTGGCGCACGGTAAAATCTTCATACAATAAGCTTTTTAATTTTCTAAATTATTGCATTATTTGTTGTTTTTCTTGAATATCTAGAAATCGTATTATTACCGTTCTATTAGGAGATAGGCGCTGCGTTTGTTTTCTCTATGAACCAACTCTATACTTTTTTTTTATAACAACAGATAGTTTATTTGAATTCATACTGACCAGTTTAGGTAATTCAAATTATGTAAAATATAATAAATTATTATTAGCAACAGATTCCGGTAATCCAACTACTCTCACGTTATTCTATCTACTTCTATTTTCTATACCTTCTAATTTGAACTGTAAAGTTTCATCTTATTCCATTAAATATTCTATTTTTCTTGTTCTACTATCCTATTTTTAACATCAGATATTCTTTGTTCTGTTTGAACTATTCTTTGATTCATCATTTTAAATTCTTCCTTAAAATAGTCAACCCCTGTTTGTAAATTTTCTATCAATTGCCTAAACATTGTTGAGATCTGTTGTACAGTAGTTTGAGCAAGTTTCTGATCTCTTATATTTTCAGGAGTCATTTCTCCAACACTAGGTGATTTTTTTCACATATTTATCTTTATTACTTAAAGATCTTCATTTCATAACATAAAAATAAACAATCTAATTCAATTTAAAAAAAAGGCTATCTTCCTGTCCAAGAGAATATGGCTTTTGATTTCTTTAGATAGCTTGAAAGTCACTAGCTCTTCCCAACAATTTAGCAATGCCCCCCTTAACTAAATTTCACAATCCTTTCCAAAATATTTGATGATAGTCAAACCTTTTCCACCTCCTTAGCAAATCTTTATCTCTATATTCCAAGATTCAAAAACTACATCTTCGAAATATATTTAAGTCATTGGCAACTTTTCTTACCCTTGTTGAGATATCTAAAATAAATCCCTCATTATCTCTCAGGAGGGTTTAAAGTAAATTTCAAGAAGATCCCAAAAGTATTGAACAAAACAAAATAGATGTTCCCCTCCTCTCACCAACTCAAGAGGGTTTAAGGTGGATTGCAAAAAGATCTCAAGAATACTATAAAAAATACTCCACAATTTAGAGCTAACCTTTTCTTTTCCAGTTCAGCGGCCTTAAGGTAGATTACAAAAAATCCCAGCAGTATTTACTGTGGTATTTTATGCTTCAATATTTTAACCTCTACTCCATACCAAGATGATATAATCCCTTTTTTTCTTAAAAGATTAGGAGTTCATTGTGCTTCTCTCACCAGCCTGATGAACTTCCATCTTGATTATGGAGAGGAGATACAAAGTCTAGTTTATCAAAAATAGTTTACCATTATGGCCAAAAAAAAGAGATCAACTAGGTCTCTCTCACCAGTTAATCAATTCGATATTATCATAGAATTGCACATTCACAATGAACCTATCAGCAAGTTACATCCCATCATTTATCTACATTTCGTGTCCATAGCAGTGGGTCTCCTTCACTGTCCTAAGTCTCTTCATAGTTTTAAGGAAATTGCTATACATTTTGAATCATCAAGTTAGTTCATATATATTTATATTCATGAGTGTAATAATCTGGACCTCTCAGCTCCATTAAAATTAAGCTTATTATGGAGTCTCATGAAATTCAGGGATAATGTTAATTCCATACCTTACTATGGCAATTATAAAAAAAAGTCATTGTCCAGTTAATAGATCCATACTTTCAAATCTCTCTCATCGACTCTTTAGATTTTTTCAGTTCAATCACAAAAAGTCTCACAAGAATTTTGCAAAGAGATTCATATTCCTTCCTGAACCTTGTAACTGTAGTATTGTATATATATTGTATTCATATTGATGTTTTTTAAACTTTTTAATCAGCTTGCCATCACTGTTCAAAAGAAAATCTTTACTGAGAAGACTCTTTTCCGTCTTTTCATCAAAGGGCTTACATGCAATGGCAAACCCAAACTAAAGCTACTCCAAAGCTGCATTTTATGCCATAGATTATTAATTATACCCAGTAAGTGCATAATTATTCTTCAGTATATAATGAATCTCTGTATATAATATTCTGTCTCACTAAGTTTTTAACTATAGTTCCATATGCATAAAGTAAATAAACATATTTAGAGCTTCCAGTTAAGTATATATGTGCTGGTTAGACATTCAGGACCATGTTCAATTGTCTGCGGGCTTGAAATTTGCTACAATTACAGAGGGATTAAATTGAACAAGCCTGCAATTCGAAAACTGAAACCGTAAACCATGCAATCATAAGTAGCATTTCAGAGCAATTAAGCAAGGCCATAACTACCAATTTAGAAACAGCTAATAGTAAATGAGACAGTCATCATTACGTCAGTAAAACATGGATGTTACATGTCAATCAAGTAGCGTTTAAATGTCCCATATGAGATGAGACTCGCAATTCGGCAATCTTCAAAATATAAAAAATGAATGACAATATTGTTTCCGTCCATGTGGGTGACCTTATATGTATTAACTCATTGATTCCCAAGATTGATATGACACCGAAATTAAACATAATTTTTTTTTTTTTTTGATTGGAGATTTGCAAGCTTGAGACTGTTGTGCAATAAATTCTATTGTCTTTCATCCCTTTCCCGTCTATTAAAGTGCAGTATTGATTTTTTATTAGCATTTACAGATCTACGTACAGGTGTTTTAGTACTTGTAGGATTTTTTGCTACATTTGCATTTACTGGTGTGAAAACATTTGCGGGCTTGAGGAATACTAGAAATTGAATAGCCATTTGCGATTTTAGCGATTGTGTCTTTTGCCGACTTGACCGCTCAAAGACTTAGATTGGCTGTAAGTTACAATTTTGACAACCACAGAGATTTTAGCCTGTAACCTGTAGATCATGTGTGGCTCGTTAAAAGACGCCAATTGAATAGCAAATTAGTTATTGGGCTACATTATGGGCTCCAGTAACTTACAATTGCTAAAATGATTGGGGCGTCAGTTCACGACCACATGTTGGCCCATTCTAAATTAGAGAGACTTATCCCTCCTCTCACTTTAGGTTGTCAATGTTTTTGCAGAATAATTCTTGGTACTTTTATTCCAAATAACCAATATTTTCCAGCACTGCCTTAACTCTCATGGGCATGGAGTTCCCCAGAGCTTCACTGGTTGCCACTGGAGTCCTCTCCTCAATGATAACATCACAGAGCTGGTGGATGTTAGAGACCTTGCATTCCACACCTTCCGTTTGAGGATGCCCCACAGATGCTCAATAGGGTTTAGGTCTGGAGACATGCTTGGCCAGTCCATCACCTTTATATTCAGCTTCGTTAGCAAGGCAGTGGTTGTCCACTTGGGGGTGTACTCACTTTTGTTGCCAACGGTTTAGAGATTAATGGCCTGGACTGGGAAACTGGTAAGAGTTGAGGTAAAGATGGATGGAGCTAAATACAGGGATATTCTTGAGCAAAACCTGTACTACTCTGTGCATGATTTGAGGATAGGATGGAGGTTCACCTTGCAGCAGGACAATGACCCCAAACACACTGGTAAAGCAACACTTGAGTGGTTGAAGGGGAAACATGTAAATGTGTTGGAATGGCTTAGTCAAAGCCCAGGCCTCAATCTAAAAGAAAATATGTGGTCAGACTTAACAATTGCTGTTCATAAGTGCAAACCATCCAACTTGAAGGATCTGGAGCAGTTTTGCAAGGAGGAATGGACAAACATCCCAGTGGTAAGATGTGGCAAGCTCATAGAGGCTTATCCAAAGTTACTTGGAGCTGTGAATGCCTCAAAAGGTGGCTCTACAAAGTATTGACTTTCGGAGAGTGAATAGTTATGCACATTGACTTTTTCAGTTATTTTGTAAAAAATAAAAAATCTTTAAAGTTGTGTGCATATTCTGTAAATTAAATGATGCAAATCCTCAAACAATCCATGTTAATTCCAGGGAAGGGGTTAAAACTTTTGCAAGTCACTGTATATATATATATATATATATATATATATATATATATATATATATATATATATTTATATATATATCCTGCACTGTATATATATATATATATATATATATATATATATATATATATACCCCTTCCCTCTTCACAGAACTCCTCCCCTTGTACTTTGCTGTGATCCAGCTCTTGTTCTCCAAGGGGTGCTTTGGCAGGTTGAGCCAAGGTGGGGGAGCTAGGGGCCTCTACACTACAGAAAAAATTTAAATTCAGAAAAAGAAGAGTACACAGCCCTGTCCCCCACAGAGGAGGGCCCTTGGGCATTGCACCACCTGCACCACTAGTAGCTCCACTCCCGGTTCTATTGGGCGCTGCCTCTCTTTCTTTCCTCACATAAAATTAATAAAAAATCTTGTTATTTTCACCTAGAAAACTCCAAGATATGTCACAATATTATACAAGGTACACTAAAAGTTTAATCATTTCTCTTATCAAGTCTTGCTTTGATTTGACTACTGCAATTGTCTCCTTACTGGCATCTCCATCACCCATCTGTCTCCACTCCAACACATAATGAATGCCTCATCTACAGCGCTCAGTGTATGCAGCATATCTCTGTCATTCACTCCACTGGCTTCCCATAGCCTCCAGATTAAAATTTTAAATCATGACCCTAATGGTTATATACTAATTTTGTAGATTCCAATTGACTTAAATATGTTTCAATCATATTTCATCTAATCAGTATCGAGTATTTCAACCTAAAAATTCTTATTGGTTAGGTTTTTAACCAATCAGATATTTCAGATTTGAGTAATCAAGCTTCAAATCCAACACCATTAAAATGCTTTTTACTTCTAACCTCAGGGGATGTTCTCTTGTCAGTTTAAAACTTCTGGGCACAAAAAGCTCCCTTGATAAATCTTTATACTGACCCTGGATGTATTTATATAAGATAATCATATCTCCTCTTAGACGCCTTTTTTCTAGAGAAAATACGTTTAATTTGGTTAGTCTTTCTTCATAACTTACCACTCCCTTCCCCTTATTAGTTTTGTTGCCCCCATCTGTACCTTATCCAGCTCTATAATGTCCTTTTTATGAAGTGGTGCCCAAAATTGTACTCCATATTCCAAATGAGGGCATACTAGGGATTTTCTATAGTGGCAGAATTGTATTTGCTTCCCTTGCTTCTATACACTTCTTAATACATGCTAATATTTTATTTGCCTTTGCAGCTGCGGCTTGGCTTTGAGCACTGTTACCTAGGTGGTTGTCCACAAGCACTCCCAAATCCCTTTCAATATCTGATACCCCTAGATTTGCTCCATTAAGACTATAAATTGCATGGCTATATTTCCTTGCCAGATGCATAAGTTTTAATTTATTCTTATTAAATCTCATCTGTCATTTATTATTATTATTATCGTTTATTTGTAACGCGCCAACATATTCCGTAGCGCTATACATAAGTTAAGTTAAAGGCAATGACAAGTTCAAGATTCACACATTGCAATAAATGGAGGGCCCGTCTTTGAGCTTTGAATACGGTGTCCATAGCGCTTTCCCTAAAGTACTTTGCAGGATTGAGACTTGCAGAGATTTAAAGGTTGAAGTGTGTATGTGGTACAGTAGGGAGAGAGTAGTGCTGAGCATGTTAGGGAGGAAGGTTATAGGCTTCTTTACAGAGGTGCGTTTTTATTGATGTTTTGAAGCATTTAAGGCAGGAGGATAGTCTGTTGAAGCGAGGCAAGGAGTTCCAGAGAATAGGGGCAGAGCGAGAAAAGTCCTGGAGGTGGGAGTGAGAGGAGGCGACAAGAGTGGTAGAAAGAAAAGTTTGTTAGCAGAATGAAGAGGGCGTGTGGGGAAGTATTTGGAGATGAGAGCAGAGATGTATGGGGGTGCGCTGTTGTTGAGTGCTTTATAAGTTAGGATCAAGATTTTAAACTTTATTCTGGAGGCTAAGGGAAGTGATTGACAAAGAGGAGCTGACGACACTGAACGATGTGTACTGAAGATGAGTCTGGCGGAGGCATTTATTATGGATTGAAGTGCGGAGAGGCGAGTGATGTGCAGGCCAACAAGGAGCGAGTTGCAATAGTCAAGACGAGAAATGATGAGAGAGTGTATTAGAATCTTAGTAGTGTCTTGTGTAAGGTAATGGCGTATTTTGAATATGTTTTTTAGATGGAAAAGACAGGATTTGGTTAGAGACTGTATGTGTGGGATGAAAGAGAGGGCAGGGTCCAGTAGAACCCAGAGACAACGGGCTTGGGATGTGGGAGTGATGATGGCATTGTTGACAGAGAGAGAGAGATGTGAGGAATTGAAGCTGTAGTAGAGGGTGGGAAGATTAAGAGTTCAGTCTTAGACATGTTGAGTTTCAGATGGTGGGTACACATCCAAGAGGATATACTAGAGAGGCAGTCTGAGACGTGTTCTGGAAAAGAGGGGAATAGATCTGGTGCTGAGAGGTAGATTTGGGTGTCATCTGCATAGAGATGGTACTGGAACCCAAAAGAGTTTATTAGGGTGCCGAGTGAGGATGGGTATATGGAGAAGAGGAGGGGGCCTAGGACTGATCATTGGGGTACGCCAATAGACAGGGGGTGAGGAGAAGAAGATGTCCTGGAGAAGGAGACGCTAAATGATCGTTCTTGGAGGTATGATGAGAACCACAGGAGAACAGTGTCTAGAATGCCGAAGGAGGAGAGAATGTGGAGTAAAAGCGGATGGTCAACTGTGTCAAATGCGGCAGAGAGATCCAGAAGAAGCAAAATTGAAAAGTGACCTATAGACTTGGCGGTGAGCAGGTCATTAATGACTTTTATGAGTGCTGTTTCAGTGGAGTGTTGGGGCCGAAAGCCGGATTGGAAAGTGTCCAGAAGAGAGTTAGAGAAGATGAAACTGGTATAGACGAGCCGCTCCAGCAGTTTGGAAGCCAGGGGAAGTAGAGAGATAGGGCTATAGTTAGATGCAAAATCAGAATCGAATGAGGGTTTCTTGAGAGTGGGTGTACATATGGCATGTTTTAGAGATGATGGAAATGGGCCAGTGTTTAGGGAAAGGTTGAAGATGTGTGTGAGAGCTGGGATTAGTGTAGTAGAGAGTGGCGGGAATTGCTGAGATGGAATAGGATCCGAAGGACAGGTGGTGAGGTGAGAGGTTGATATTAGGATGGAGACTGCATCTTCTGTTGCAGGGGTAAAGTAGTTCAAAGTGGCTGTGGGAATGGGGAGGGGAGTAGATTGGGTGTTGTTGGTTAGTTGAGAGGGTGGAGTGTGTGAGCCATGGTGACAGGGGAGTTCATTGTGGATAGATTGAATTTTATGTGTAAAATGGTTGGCAAAGTCTTCAGCCGTGAGACAGGAAGGGATGGGGGGAGATGGTGGGAGGAGGAGAGTATTGAAAGTGGCAAAAAAACATTTTGGGTTAGAGGACAGAGTTGATATTAGTGATGTGAAGTAATGCTGTTTGGCCAGGCTGAGGGCAGAGGAGTAGGAACGTAGCATAAACTTGTAGTGAAGGAAATCTGCTGCGGAGAGTGATTTCCTCAATAGTCATTCAGAATTGCAGGAGCACTTCTGAATGTAACGTGTATGTGTAGTGTGCCATGGTTGTGGATGTGATTGAGGGTGTATGTGTGTAGTTATGGGGGCAAGGGTGTCAAGGGTGGAAGAGACAATAGAGTTGTAGTGTGAGGTGGCAGTGTCAGGGCAGTTGAGGTTGGTGATAGTGCTGAGAAGAGGTTGGAGCACAGTGGAGAGTTGTGTAGGGTCAAGTTCTAACAGGTTTCTGTGGGTTATTGTTCCTGGGGTTGTTGAAGAAGAGTGATGGCAGGAAGTTGTGGTGAGGTTGAAGGTAAGGAGGTGATGGTCAGATAGAGGGAGGGGGTGAATGACTAGGTTGGAGGTATGGGTAATATTGGTAAAAATAAGGTCAAGAGAGTGTCCAGCATGGTAAGTTGAAGAATCTGTAAGTTGTGAGAGGCCTAGGGAAGAGGTGAGTGTGAGTAGTTTTGCGGCTGCTTGGGAGGTGGGGGTGTCAATGCCAATGTTGAAGTCACCAAGTATCAGTGTGGGAATGTTGGAGGAAAGAAAGTGTGGGAGCCAGGCAGAAAAGTGATCAAGAAATTGAGTGGGAGTACCTGGGGGGCGATAGATTACAGCAATGTGTAGAGAGATAGGAGAGAAGAGACGGATAGTATGACGAAAATTGGAGGGATGGGACGGGGGTATGAGGTGATATGTACAGCGAGAAGAAAGTAATACACCCACACCACTACCTTGTTTGTTCCCAGGTCTAGGTGTGTGACTGAGGTTAAAACCGCCATGTGTGAGTGCTGCAGGGGAGGCAGTATCAGAAGAGGAGAGCCAGGTTTCAGTAAGAGCCAGTAGATTGAGGGAGTTGGTAATGAAAAGGTTGTGAGTGAAAGTGAGTTTATTGCAGATAGATCACGCTTTCCAGAGAGCGCAGGAGAAAGGTAGAGTGGAGGGTTTGTGACAAGTGATGTTTTTCTGGTGTTTTCTGCCCTTGGAGTAGAGCGTGGCTGAAAGCATTTTAGATGCCTAATCCTCAATTTTATGTAAATCCCTTTGGAGGGCAAGCACATCATTATCTGATTTAATTACCTTTCACAACTTTGTATCATCAGCGGAAATTGAGACACTACTTTCCAGTCCAACCTCTAAGTCATTAAAAATGTGTTAAAAAGGAGAGGACCTAATACTGAACCCTGAGACACCCCACTTATCACAATTGTCCAATCGGAGTAGGTTCCATTTATAACAACCCTTTGCTTCCTGTCTTTTAGCTAGCTCTCAATCCATGAGCAGATATTTACTGCAATTCCTGTATCCCATAGTTTGCACAACAGTCTTCCATGTGGCAGTGTATCAGAAGCCTTTGCAAAATCCAAAAAGACTACATCCACTGAGTTGCCTTGATCCATGTTTTACTGACCTCCTCATAGAAACTAATTTGATTTGTTTGACATGACCTATCCCTCATGAATCCATGTCGACTAATTATAATCCTGTTCAAATAGACATATTCTTGTATATTATCCCTTATTAACCCTTCTAAAAGCTTTCCCACTACAGAAGTGAGGCTCACTGGTCTATAATTCCCTGGATTTGCTCTTGCTCCCCTTTTAAATATAGTTATCACATCTGCTATTCTCCGGTCATCTGGTAAAGACAATGTGTTGAGTGAATCTTGAAAAATTAAATATAATGGTTTGGCTATTACAGAGCCCAGTTCCCTCAGTACCCTTGGATGTTTTCCATCAGGACCCAGAGCTTTATTAAAATTTATTTTTTCCAACCTCTTTTGGATTACTTCCTGCGTTAACCAATTATTTGGCAAAGGTAGTGTAGCCCTATTATGTTGCCGTGTCCCAACCACTGGTACCTCCCTTGTGTATACTGAAGAAAATAACCTATTTAGCTCATCTGCCTTTTCCTGGTAACTAATTTTCAGACGGCCTGTGTCACATTGCAATGTTCCTTTAGCTTCCTTCCTTTCCATCTTCCCATTAATATACTTACAAAATATTTTACAAATATTTAAAAAATATTCCTTGCCTCGCTCCATCCTCTTGCCTCAAAACCTCACTTATAACGAATCTCCTTAAAGAAGCGTATCATCTTCCAACCTAACACACTTATCACCTTTCTCTCCCTCTTTTACCACTCACTATACCTTAGATTGTAAGTCTGCGAGTTTCTGTCCTAAGTACTTTGGGAATTCACCATGGACATTAGTTTCCTAGCTCAAAGACAAGGCCCTCCTTCATTTGCTAAATGTTAATCTGTATTTATCTTTGTCTGATCCTAATTTATGTTCAGCGCTATGGAATATGTTGGCGCGTTATAAATAAACTATAATAATAATAATAATTTTAGGGTTAGTCTTACTCTCTTTTGCAATTACTTTTTCATTTTCTATTTTAGCCAGTCTAATAACCCCTTTGCAAGCCTTGTTGATTTCGTTGCACTCACGTAAAACAGTCTCTGCCCCCTCTTTTTTGTATAATTTAAATGCCTGTTCTTTACTTTGTATCTTAATCTTTAAATCATTGTTAAGCCACATTGGATGTGATTTAATCCTTTTTCTTTTATTCCTACTTGGTATATGGTGATAAGTATGTATATTTAGTAAGGATTTAAATGTTGTCCATTTATGTTCAGTGTTTTACCTATAAGTTCTCTGTCCCAGTCTATACTTTGTATTGCTGCCCTTAGACAATTAAAATCTGCCCTTTTAAAATTAAGAGTTTTTGTTCGCCCCTTAAAATGTTGTTTTTTTAATTTAATCTCAAATGAGACTGTGTTGTGATCGCTGTTTTGTTAACGGTTTCCCTATTCCAACATTAGATACTATATCAATATTATTTGTGATGACTAAATCTAAGATAGCTTCATTTCTAGTAGGCTCTTGTATAACCTGGGCCAGATAATGATCCCTGAGTGTACTCAAGAACCTGCTCTCCTTAGCTGAACTGCTGGTCTCATTTATCCAGTTTATTTCAAAATGTACCATTATTAGAATTTGCCCATGCTTAGCTGCATTTCCAATCTGTAACAATAATTGTATTTCCTCACTTTCAGCTATATTTGGGGGTTTATAGCATACTCCTATTAATATTATTTTGGAATTTGCTGCTCCGCTATTTAACTCTACCCACAAACATTCAACTTCATCACTAGTTCTGCCAGAAAATATCTTCCCTGAATATAGGCTTAAATTCAGGTTTAACATACAAACAATTTCCTCCTCCTCTTTTACCATTGCCTCCATCTTTCCTAAATAGGTTATAACGATCCAGATTAACAATCCAGTCATGAGATTCTTCCCACCACATTTCAGTAATGCTTATTAAATCCCATTTTCCATTAATTGCTAATAATTCTAACTCTCCCATTTTTCTTGGCAAGCTTCTGGCATTAGCAAGCATACACCTTATGTTATGAGTCTGTAGTTCTGAACTGCCTGCCACTATACTTGAGTTACTTAGTACTACCTCCCTATTGACTATACTACACCTCCCCCCATCTCCTCCCCTATGAGTTGTTAATTCATCCCTTATACCCTCTACACTTTCTAACCCATTACTTATATCTAGTCCCTCTCCCCCACCTACTAGTTTAAAAACACCTCCAACCTTTCTACCATCCTATCCCCTAGCACAAAAGCTCCCTCATCATTAAGGTGCAATCCATCCCTGCTGTAGAGATTGTACCGAAGTGAGAAGTCAGCCCAGTGCTCTAAAATCCCAAACCCCTCCTTATTGCACCAGATCTTTAGCCATGCATTAAGCTCCCTAAGCTCCTTCTGCCTCCCTGGGCTAGCACGTGGCACTGGTAGTATGTCCTTGCCTTCAGCTTATTACCTAGTTCTCTAAAATCATTCTTTAGGACACTCCAACTTCCACTAACTTTGTCATTGGTACCAATATATACCAAGACCGTTGGTTCATTTCCAGCCCCTTCCAATAATTTGTCTACCTGATCCAAAACATGACGAACCCGAGCACCCGGGAGACAGCAAACTGTTCGATCAGATCTGGGTGACAAATCACCCTGTCTACCTTCCTAATAATAGAGTTCTCTACCACCAAAACCTGTCTGTTGCTCTGCCTATTCTGCCCTCCCACTTCTCCAGTAGAACTGTTCTCCCGGCTGTTAGAGGGAACAGCTCTATCTGGCATTGTCATTCCTGAATGGACATCCCCAACAGTTTCACTCAATCTGGCAAATCTGTTGGTGTTTTCCAACTCAGAACTGGCCTGCCTCCTCTTGTTCCCCCAGATTCCGCTTCCAACTGTAACCCAGCTACCTCCCTGGACACCCCCACTAGCCCCAGCTCCACCCTCCATGCTAGGCCCAGCTAAACTGTGCTCAGTGAGCACCAACTCCCTTTCTAGTGGAGCAATATTACTAAGTGCTGCAATCCTGTACTCCTCTCCAGTTCTCCAATTTGAGCTTCCAGAGAGGCAGCATGCTCACACCTGCCACAGAGGTATGGACCCTGGATCATCTGTTCCAGTATTGCATACATGTGACAGGATGTACACTGAGTGAGGTTGCCACTGGACTGACTCATAATTATTATTATTGTCTACAAAAATTCAGTGGGAAAAATAAAGAATATAAAATAATATATTTGTATAAAGTTTTGTAAAAAAAAATAAGAAAATAAAAAATAAAAATATTAACTTCTGCCTTCTCACCTGGTCACAATAAATGAACTATGCAATGTATAAGCCTTTATTAGCAAAGGAAAATCCACTTGTAAAAAAAAAGGCTGCTTTGAAAGAGAACACGAAGAAGAAATATTACAATGTAATGAGATGAGGAAATAAAATATATTCACTATTTCAGTATATCATTATGATCAAATTATACTATATCGATCCTCATGGAGTCCACGCCCAGGAAGCACAATGTGATGTGCTAGAGTGGGCTGCCTCCAGCAATGAACGCTACCTGTCCCATGCACAGCTTGGGAAAGAGCTTTTCAATATGCACCTCTAACTAATACGGTTTGAGAAGATCTAAGAGATCCCCGTACCCTACTGGCTACTGGATTGATTGGCGTTCCCCACACAGTGCCGAAGTGACGCGCTGGATAGACGCGTTCCTCCGGGAGAACAATCACCCTGAGGGGAGGTGAGAGCTGAGGGGAAAGATCTCTGAGACCAGCTTGGTGGAATCTCTAGCAGCGCAGATTGATGGATGCCGCAGGTGACCGGCTGAGGCTGAATGAAAGCTTCCCTGCGTGAGAATCCATCTACCAGGGCTTGGAAGAGATTGGAGTGAATACCCAGCTTCAAAGGTAACTGTGGGGACGACGCTTCCTTCCTGCTTAGCAGAGGAGTTGTATGCTAGCTGGATGTACACTACCTGGAGTTATAGGGGCTGACTGAATCTGATGAAGCATAGCCCCTTAGGGGACGAGTGGACCGAAGGGAAATTTTTGTAAGACCCACTGGGGGAAGGAGGGCCTCACACAGGATGGTGGAGGCTGTGGATGATTATCTGGAGTGAAGGCTACGCCCTGTGAGAATTCACTAGACAGATGAATAATCTGGGTAAAAACTCTGTCCATACAGGGGAGAGACCTCTATGGACTTTATTTGTTACCTTGGCAGAAGTATGGTATTATAAACCATTTATTCAAACTATTTCCTATAGAGTTTATCTTCTAGTTTGTGTATTTGGTCTGTGTATTTTGGACTTTAAATTGGCTAATAAGAGGAAAAGAAAAATAGAGAGGCGGAAGGGAAAGGTGTAAAGTAAGAGTAACAGGGAGGGAAGTGAGCAGGAGTGAGGAAGAAGAGGGAGAGGGAAGAAGGAGGAAAAGAGATTCTTTTTTTTTTTATTCTAAAACTGGCCACTATGAGGGATAAAGAGGTTAATTCAAAAAAAGTAAAAAATAAAGTTAAGAAACACACTGGAAACAGTCAAACAGTAAACACAACTTCTTTCTTTTCACCAGGGAATACTGGAGCATCAAACTCCTCCCAACGTGAATCTTCTATTCAAAGCCAGTCATCTGCTTCAAGAAAGAAAATAAAACTCTCTGCAAATGACGAGTCTTTAGAAATAACTAATTTGCAAGAAGAGGAAGTGTTAACTACTTCTATAATGAAAAGGCTTTTTAAGGAGTTCCAAGCTACATTAAAACAAGATATTTCCCAAAAAATTCAACTAAACAAATCAGCTATTACTGGTTTGTTAGAGAGAGCGGAAGAGTTAGAAACAAATCAAGAGTCTTTAATCAAAGAATACCAAAACGTTATTAAATATTCTGTGGAGCTGGAACAAATTAGAACATATAGAAACTAAAATAATTCAACAGGAGGATTTTTCCAGACAAAATAATTTGAGACTTACAGGAATTCTGGAAACTTTAAGTTTTGAAGAACTTACAGCCTTTATAATGGACTTATTTACATACCTAGTTACACCTAGTAAAACAGGATCCATAGGATTTCACTACCAAAAGATCCTAAAGATCCTAAAGGAGATAATGTTAGAGATGTAATAGTCAAAATACATGTTTTGGAATACAAAGAAGCAGTTCTAAGGGCAGCTTGGCAGAAACTAAAATTTGATCCACCTTTCGAAAAATGTATTATATTCTCAGATCTTTCTGGGGATACGTTAGCAAAACGCAGAAGATACCAAGAACTTACTAGAGCTTTAAGAAAGGAAAAAATAATACATAAGTGGGGATTCGCCACTAAATTAATAATTTTTAAAGATAATCAGAAGAAGATTGTTTGCTCAGTGGCAGAGGGAGAAGCTTTGCTTAGGGAATGGAATATACCATTCACAATATCAGCTAGGGATAAAATGTTAGAGGCCAATAGGCACAATTTTCAATTGATAGAGTAAAATAAATGAAGACTATAAGATAAGGTAAAGGGGAGGGATTAGGGGAGAAGGGGGAGATGAGAGGGGATTAAGATGATTTTGGAGCATTTTTTGTTTTTTATATCACTTATAGTTTGAAAGAAAGGGAGAATAAGGTAATCAGAGTGGTTACAATGTATTAGATATATAAACACAAATTGTACTAAATGTTGGTATTTGCTAAGTGACACACTTAAATTTTGAGCACTAAATCACTATTCACCAGGTAATTAAAGATATATAATCAGGGGGAGAGGTGTTGGACACCAAGGCACATAGCTATAAGCTGAATATATTTTCACAAAGGAAAAAAGAAATAAAAGGAAAAAAAAAAAAAAAGAAAACAGAGGAAAAGGGAAAGTCCTCTTCAGTTAATTTTAGATATTGACCAGTAGATTAGTAGAAGAATAATGATAAAAAAATGACTGAAAAATAAAATAGTAAAGACACGAATATATTAAATTGGGATTATATGAATCAAGTATTACTAAAATTTGGGTTTGAAGATTTTGGAGCAGAATCAATTGGAGCTCTTTATTGCTCTCCCAGTGCTTTTATATCTGGAATTGGTCTAAAAACACCCCAAATGTCTATTACTAATGGGACCGTCAGGGTTGCCCATAATCTCCTCTGATTTTTATCCTTATGATGGAACACCTTGCAGAGGCTATTAGAGAAAATAGGAAAATCCACAGAATTACAATTGGAGGAAGAGAGTGTATAACCATGTTGTACGCAGATGATGTGATATTAACTATTACTGAACCTATTGAATCTGTAACTCAGATCCAAGAGTTAACAAAGAATTTTGGATATATTTCTTATTACAAAATAAACTGGTCCAAAACAGAAGTTCTACCCATTAACATAGATGAAAAAGAAAAAAGAATGTTGAATACAATTTGGGAGATTAATTGGGAAACAAACACAATAACGTATTTGGGAATATAATTTACTAGTAATGTGGAAGAAATTACTTGAATAAATGTTACCAAATTGTATGAAAAAATGTAAGCCCAAATGGATAAGTGGAAATCAAGTATGCTATCGTAGTTAGGTAGAATTTCAGCTATAAAAATGTCAATATTACCCCTAAAAAATAACATATTTAGATATTTCCCATAACTCTATAATCAGAAAATATCAAACTTTAATTGATTCATTAATTAGGGGGAAAAAAAACAGAATTGAATTAAAGACTGTCAGGAAGAGTTTCATAAAATGGGGCATCATCTCTCCATGTATAGAAGATTATTACACAGCTGTAATGCTTTCACATTGCATAAAATGGTCCACCAAATCGAAACTAAACAGTTGGGCAAACAAAGAAACAAAACTTGACCAGCAAACTAGTATTAACAGAGTGGCTTTGGTATGATAAATTATCTTGTAAAATAAATAATCAAATGCCTATTACAGTTAAAACAGGGTTTACATTTTGGTTTAAATGGAATAATAAACTAAAGCTTTCTATACTCCCTTTGCCTGCCATGACACTAAGGTGGTTGAGTAACATTCTTAATCTCCCCTGTCTCCGTGAATGGAGAAAATGGAACATCTATTCACTAGGGAACCTATTTGATATGGGAGAGATGAAGTCTTTTGCTAAAGTATGCTTAGATTTCAATTTTCCACTATCAAAATGGTTAGAATACGAAAGAGCTAAAAAGATCATTATGAAATCAAGATATTTAATTACTTCTAATAAAGAACTAACTACGGTAAGTTTGAAAAACGTGTATTATTTAATGATGGCAAACATATAATTTCTAAATGTTATGATATTTTGAAAAAACATATTATCTTAGAGAAAACCCCAGGTATTCAGAAATGGGAGAAAGAATGCAATAACCCAATTACACCAGAAAATTTGGCTAGTGCACTGGTGCCGTCACAGAAAGTTATCAAATATTATTTTTTATAGAGAGATTTACTTTAAGCAGTACAGAGGTGTTACTATGTCCCACTCAAACTTTCATTGATCAATAAAAATCCAAATTTTGGCGTATATTGGAGATTTTGTAACCAATAAGGTTCCCATAAACATATCTGGTGGGACTGTGAGCCCGTTAAGAAATTGTGTTATTCCAGAATATATCTCTAAGATTTGTGGTAGCACCATTAATCCTTCATGTGAAATGGCTATATTACATATTATGGAAGACAGATTGAACCTGGAAGAGAATGCATTTATTGTACAAACAGTTTCAGTGGTTAAGTGGTTATTAGCCAAATGTTGGAAAACAGACCGGATCCCATAATGAAATGAAGTAATAATAATTCTTGAAAAAAATAGAGAACTGGAGAAAGACATATCCGGTTTGGGTATTGTACTCTCCAAATGTAATAGTTGGGCGATTTGGGATAAATATCATTATCCATCAATTCAATAGATATAACCTTTCCAACATTTTTTGTATGTTTATATGAGATTTTATATATGTTTAACTGCAAACTGTACCTTTCCATTTGTCTATTTTTTTTCCTCTAAATGTATTTTGCTGTTTATGTAAAATCTTTTTGTAATTTTCATAATAAAAATAATAAAAAAGTTATACTACATCAATTTCTCACAAAAATCAATAGACAACTGAATTTTTTTAAATATATATGAGGGAATGACATATATTACATTAAACTGTTTGTTTTACATTAAGGAAATTGATGGACTTGATGTATTGCTAAATCCTAGATCAATCTTTTTCATCCAAGGAACAGCAAGGATAATTATTATTATAATTATACAAATTGTGGAATAGTGGTACACTGAAGAATAAACTGGCACCCGTAAAGGGTAAGCCAAGAAAACCAGGTGGGTAAGCACAGCCAGAAACACAGACAGATGTACCTGGCATGCTGCATCCATATGGTCGGACACGACTAAAGTACAAACCAATAATATATATACTGTATACTAGCGACTTGCCCGTCAAAAATGACTGGGCAATAAAATGTTAATGCTGTTAAAGCTGTTTGCCATACAATGTGAGACTGACACTCTTTATCATCTACAAAGAAGTACAACATTTATAATAAAAACATTTTTTTTTAACTTTCAACGTGTATTTCACCAACAGGTAAACCATAATTTTTGAACAATATGAACTGTTTTAATTCTCATGTATGCAAGAATAATATAACAATGTCTGAAGTTTTGATGAATACATATTGTAAACCATTACATAATACTTTGTAACATGCAACTTATATTTGAAACAATGTTGAACCATTTTTTTTTAACAACACTAACATTTTGAATTAATAGGTATGCATGAGTAACATAAGAATAGGTCAATTTTATCGGAATAAGTATTTTCAACCATTACATAATGCTTTGTAACATCCAACTTTTATTTAAACTACTGTTAAACCACATGGGTATTGAATCCAGCAGAAGGAAAAACATGGAAACTTAATTTTTTGGGGGAACTTAATAGGGGGAAAAATAATTCCTTCCTGACCCCATTAACTGCCGATCAGATTAATCCCTCCATCAATACTCTGTATTTAATTATACATTTAAATTTATTAAGAAATGGTTATCCTCCTACTAACATAAATCCTTAACTATATACAATGAAACAACTTTGCACACCTTTCCGAAAATGCCACCTCATTGTTTTATGGGGACAATCATATTAAAAGGTAACTTCTAACACATTCCAATATGTAACTTATTTTCTTTGCCTTTTTTTTTGGGTTGGTATTGTTGTAGTTTGTGAAATAGTGGTCCTCTTAAATAAGTCTGCGAGACATCTAAGTTCATCCTTGAAGTAAAACCACTGTTCTCTATGTTTTTTGCCATTTTACAGAGTTTTTTATTGAAATAGTGGTCCTCTAAAAGGAGTCCGAGTGACATCAACTTTCGTCCTCGAAATGAAACCACTGTTCTCTATGTTTACAGAACCTCATAGTACACAATATTTTTGGTAAAAATGCGTCCATACTCTAATAAATCACCATGACTTGGATTTTCTTGAATATGAACTTTAATTTCCTCTGGATTGCTGCATCTTGAAAATGCAACATAGAGTTGGCCATGCGCAAATACAGGTTCCTGTAAAAAAATACCCACAGACTTAATGGTAATGGCAAATGCCATGATAATGTGAAATTGTCTCCTTTGAAGGACAAAAGGCAAACCACTCTCACTTAGAGCCAAATCATTTCTTGGTATAAGAACTTGTTCACCTTTATGGGTACCATTCATCAGTTCTGCATGTATAAAATGATCTTTTAAATCCTTCACAATTAATCTGGTCCCATTTCAAAGTCCTCTTTTGGGATTCATATATCTCAGTAGTATAACAATTGTCCCTTTGTTGCAAAATATGTGGTGGCATTACAGAGGGAGTTAAAGAATTAATAAATTCCATAGTAAAGTTAAATTCACGGTCTTTGTCATCTGCCAGAACCGAATCTGCACTGTAATAATATTTTGTGGGGGCATTGATTAACTTTAAAATGTTGTTGTTTAGATTCAAGGCATCAATATTTTTTCATGTTAATATGACTTTGCTTGCAATGTCTGAGTAATCCTCATTATTGATGGTATTGAGAAAGATTGTGGATATTAGTGATTCTTTGCAAATCATTTCTGATGGATTTTGAACAGTATCATCAGGTAGATTAGTTATTTTTTTATGTTTTCCTTCTCCAATCTGAACTAGTCAATCATTGAATTGATTTTGGGGTTCAGATCTCTCTTTATACACGTTTTGACAATGTCAGTCCTATTGCCATGTGGCACCACAGGTAATGTTTGCCTAAAATCTCCTCCTAACAACATCACATTTCCACCAAATGGCAAATCATTAGCCCTAACTTCTTTTAATAATAGATCAATACATTGCAGGGCATGACATAAAATAATTGTTGCCTCATCTATTCTAATTGATTTACTTCTGTGATTTTTTTAGGCTTGTAATAAATCCATTCGAATATCCAAAACTGATGTTTCTAGAATGGGAACTGGCAGTTTAAATCCACTTTGCATAGTTATGCCACCTTCTAACAAAAGTCGGCAATTCCAGTTGTCGCAAATGGCAGTGCTAATTGACCCTGTGCTGGAATGCAACACATCAATAAATTATATAGATAAGTTTTTACTGATCCACCAGGGCCATCTAGATAGAAATAACATTCTTTGAGCATGTTATCATTTATTGCATTTGTAATTGCGTTAAATGCTATCAATTGTAATGCATTTAAAGTTGCAATTTGTTCTTCTGTTTTTTGGTATTCAATCTCAGTGTCTTTCTTGAAGTCTTACCTTTTCTTTCTGACAGCAACTAATAAACTCTCCATCACTACAATTCTCTATATCTACATTGGTGTCATGTGTACGAACATTGGTTTCATGAGGCAATATTGGGTCATTAGGCAATGTTTTACAGACATTTTTTTGTTTACTTTTTCTTTTCTTTGAAGCTCCAGCACACTCATTTTTTGCTTTCTGTAATTTTTCTGTCTGTCTTCTTCCCTTAAACGTTGCGAAGTCTCAGTGGACTGTTCATCTCTCCGTCTCTACTTCCGTTCCCTTGCCACTCTTCTTTTACGTTCATTCTTGTCTTCTGCGTTGTCCGCCATTGTAATCTGTCAATGTAAATGTAGATGTAAGATATAGATTTTTGTTATTGTACATATTTTTTGACCTGTCATCAATGCAAAGCAATGAATCATTAAAATGACTTGAAATGCATATCTAGGGCCTCATTCTATTAGCGGCCGTAAACCGTCCGTAAGGCTGCGATTCCTTGCGGGGGTCCCGTTACCTCGCAATTCAATTAAACAGCCCCGCAAGGATCTCCTCTTACGGCCGGCCGTATATCTTGCTACAGGCCGTAAGCTCTGAAAACTTAAAACTCAAAAATAAATTCAAGCCTGCACTGTACAGCTCTGTAAATGCTAGGGATCATATTGGGGGACATGAGGATTAAAAGTAACCCACTCTCAAGCTTGCACATCAGCCCAAACCTGAGTTCAAATTAACTGTTTATTCTCCGGCTGCGGCGTGGGCGGGTCTGAGGTGCTCCAAGCCCTATGGACTTTTTACATGGATATTTGACGTATATTAAAAAATAAATATTTTACGGATTTGAGTATAGGGGAATGTTGTGCTATTTTTGCTAACACCTAAAATCACTTTATAGTCTTCTCAAAGTGCAGGATGGCTTTATTTGGGCTATATTTCGTGCTTAATTAGTGCTAGCGGGACCTCTTTCCTGCAAGTAAGCTGCGGCTCGCTTTTAGCCTTGCTGAGAGGGTTCCCGGAGCAATTGAATTGCAAATAGGATTTTCTTATGGCCGATTTCCTTGTGGCCGTTTTAGATCAAAGGATTTCCTCCGGCGCGAGCGGCCGCAAGAGATAGCAAGGCACCGGCCGCAAGCCTGCCGGAATCCCCGGCCGGAGGGGAATAGAATAGCAGAATAGCTTGCAGCCGGTCCTTGCGGCCCCGCAACGGCTGCGGCCGCTAATAGAATGAGGCCCCTAGTGTTTTCATTCAATTAATTAATTCTTCAATAAATGCATTATTTTTAATTTGCATACATTAAAAGCTAAAGAGCTAAGGATATATATATATTGATAAATACATTAATGTTATTTTTTTAGTTTTTATAAAGAATTATGAAATAATTATTAAATGAAATAATATAAAGCTGTCATCAATGCAAAGCATAAACAGGTAATCATGTGTTCTTAAAGAAGCGCAAACACAAAGAGCTATGAGCAAACTATAGATTTGGCTGAAAAGGATTTTTAATGTTTTTATTAAATTAATTAATCACTAAATGAAGTTATGAGGTGTACTTGTCATTCATTAAAACATAAATGGCTAAGCATATATGTATCTTTTTATTAAGTTAATTTACGTTAAATAATTAATCAATGCAAAATAAAAATACATAATCCTATTTTCCTAAAGAATGTCATCATTAAATGATATACCTGTCAAGTTGATCTTATAGCAGATCAAATTCTGCAGATCTCACTCTGTCTTCAGGAAGATGCAGAGATAAATATTCTGTAAAATTAGAAGAATTTGCATACATGCAAAACGTAAAGGCCTAATCATCAATATATTCATAGGTAAATGCATTAAAAAATATAAATTGTAGCACATGTCATAATATTATAAACTGATTTAAATATATAACTGCTTAAAGGGTCCTATCCCTGTCAGTCAATGAGTAGCAACACAGAAATATAAGTGCATTTGCAAATGTACCTAATTTTTGGTCAAGTTTAAAAAAAAAATGTGTCTAATTTTTAATAATTAATAATTAATCAATGAATGTACGTTAATGATCAGTACTTCAGATATGTAAATGCACTATGAAATCTATAAATTGTAAAATAGACACATTTTTGTTTTAAATGATTACTAATGACTAATTAATTCATTAATATATGCTAATTAATTAATTAATTAATAGTGATAAATGTAAAACAAAAGGCCTTAATCACTTTCTCCTTAAAGGAGCATCATTAAACGATATACATGTAAAGGTGATCTTCTTGCAGATGAAATGCTGGAAACGTCACTCTGTAATCAGTCAGCTGCAGAGATTATCAATGAAACTGTAAAATAAAATGAAAAGCATTTTTAATGTTTGAATCCAATTCTTTCATTAATCATTAAGAGTATGATGTTTAATTGGGATACATGCAAAACGCAATGGTGGCATGGATATATTCATAAATAAATGCAGTATAAAATATTAAATGTAGCAGGTGTCATGATCTAATAAACTGATTTCAATATTTAAGTGCTTTGAGGCTCCTATCCCTTTCAGGCAATGAGCAGCAACACAGAAATATAAGTGCAATGTAAACTGTACAGATTGTTTTGGTCAGTTTAATTTTGTTTCTATTATTACTAATTAATAACTAATTAAGTAATTAATGAACATTAATAATTGAGCAGCAGGACAGAAATATAAGTGCATTGTAAAATGTAGATATTTTTTGAGCTAGTTTAAACATTTTTTGTTTGTTATTATGACTAACTAATTACTAATTAAGTCATTAATAAACATTAATAATGAATGAATTAATTAATTAATAAATATATTAGAAAGAGTTAAGCATTCATATATTCATAAAGTAAAGGCAGTCACACTTTTTTCATGATGATTACTAATTATTAATTTAATGTCCATTACAAATTAATTAATCAATTAATAAAAAATATTTTTAAGCGTTAACCATTAATGTATTCATAAAGTAAAGGCATTGTAAAATCGAAGATTGTGCATATTTTTATTTTCTAATAATAACAATTTTTTTATGAATAAGTAATTAATCAATACATTCTTATACTTTACCTATTTATAGTTAATAGCTAGCAACCATCCTGAAGAGCTAACAATCACTTTGGATTTTCCAGCAGTAGAAAATGTCCAGTCAGACTGTCAACATCTGAGGAGAAATTGTGAGCTCTGTGGCAAGTGTGCCCAATATATAGGCTGCGTGGGAGAGACAAAACTGTTGGTTTGGGCAAGAAAGGCGCCATTTCAGGATCATAATGTGTAGATTTCCAACAGTGTTGTAATATGATGGCGATATTCTATGTGTTATGCGGTTCACGAGCATTTTTCGTCCTTCCTAACTGTGTATTTGTGTACCTCGTACGATCCCTGGTAAAGTCGTACGTGCCTGCCATTGTTTTGCGATGTTCGGGGTCGTGTAGCCTCGTATTCATTTTTTTCACCCACCATTTTTTTTCCTGCTTAGCAGATTTTCAACTTCCGAAACTCGACTTTAATTTGTGTGCAACCTTTTTTTGTATTTTTAAGTGTTTTTTTTTTGTATGTACTTGTTTCGGCCATTAACTTCGTATTTTTCCTACCTCGTAATTTTTTTTTCATATCCCTCGTGTTGTATTTTTTTTTTCTAAGTGGAGATGTTTTTGTTTCTAAGACCCAAGGCATCATATTTTTTTTTTCAATTTTACCATGAGTGAGGCATGCGTAGAGCATCCACCTCCACAAATGCGGACACTCGCTTCGCGAGGGTCCGCATTTGCGGCCTGCAATGAGCCTTCGGCTCAGAGATAAGGGAATTGAAAAATGAAGAGATAAGGGAATTGCAGTAAATATCTGCTCATGGATTGAGAGTTGACTAAAAGACAGGAAGCAAAGGGTTGTTGGAAATGGAACATACTCTGATTGGACTAATGTGGTAAATGGGGTTCCTCAGGGTTCAGTACTAGGTCCTCTCCTTTTTAACATATTTATTAATGACTTAGAGGTGGGATTGGAGTGTGGTGTCTCCATTTTCACTGATGACACAAAGTTGTACAAGGTAATTAAATCAGATAATGATGTGCTTTCCCACCAAAGGGATTTACATAAAATTGAGGAATGGGCATCTAAATGGCAGATGAGATTTAATACGAATAAATGTAAAATTATGCATCTGGGAAGGAAAAATAGCCATGCAATGTATAATCTTAATGGAGCAAATCTAGGTGTATCAGATATTGAAAGGGATTTGGGAGTGCTTGTGGACAACCACCTAGGTAACAGTGCTCAAAGCCAAGCAGCAGCTGCAAAGGCAAATAACATATTAGCATGTATTAAGAAGGGTATAGAAGCAAGGGAAGCAAATATAATTCTGACACTATACAAATCTCTAGTACGCCCTCATTTGGAATATGGAGTGCAATTTTGGGCACCACTTCATATAAAGGACATTTTAGAGGTGGAAAATGTACAGAGGAGGGCAACAAAACTAATAAGGGGAATGGAGGGGCTAAATTATGAAGAAAGACTAACCAAATTAACATATTCTCTCTAGAAAAAAGGCATCTAAGAGGAGATTTGATTACCTTATATAAATACGTCCAGAGTCAGTATAAAGATTTGTCAAGGGAGCTTTTTGTGCCAAGAAGTTTTCAACTGACAAGAGGACATCCCTTGAGGTTAGAAGTAAAAAGATTCCACCTTAAAGAAAGAAAAGGGTTCTTCACAGTAAGGGTGGTTAATCTGTGGAATTCTCTACCAGAGGAGGTGGTGACAGCAGATTCGATAGATAACTTTAAAAGAGGACTAGTTTCATTTCTTATTAAAAAGGGAATTTCGGGTTATCATGGATAATTAGAGAGGCAGTATTGATCCAGGGAGAAATCCGATCACCAGTATCTGTGGTCAGGAAGAAATTATTTTTTTTTTCCTTTGAGACGATTGGCTAATCTCACTTGTTTTTTTTTCTGTTTGCCTTCCTGTGGATTAATTAATAATTAAAAATAAAATTAAAATAATTAAATAATTGATTAATAATTAATTAACAACCAATTAATTAGTATTTAATCTGCATATTGCAGATCAGAGATCTTAAAAGGTTGAACTTGATGGACTGAAAGTCTTTTTTCAACCTTAATTACTATGTAACTATGTAACTATTATATTCTGTCCATTGTTTCCAAATACTGTAGAATAAGGAATGTTCCCAATACAAAATATCTGCCAAACTTTTTTTTCTAGTCCGTTAATGCTTTTGGTTTGTTTTTGCAGTCAGCGAGACACTATAACAGTTCTAGCCCTACTTAATATGTGTAGAATTCGTTTTTTTAAATCTCTTATTATACCTTCCAAAGGCCCATTCAGTGGCATTATTACTGGGTCTAACTTTCATTAATAAGCTAAGATATTTTTTACAATTTCTTGTACTGTTGTTCACCAGAATGTTTAAATTTCAGGACATTCATACTGTATATTAATAGACGTGTCCAGTTCTTTACATCCTTTACCTTTTTTTAATTCTCTACATGTCAGTGGTAGTCTGCTCATACTTAATTATTACCATTTATTAGGATTCTGTACCAAAAGTATGTGGCAAGTTCTTAAAGAGATGGGAGTACCAGACAATCTCATCTGCCTCCTGAGGAATCTGAAGCCATGGTCAGAACTACACATAGAACAACTAAATGGTTCAAGTTTGGTAAAGGAGTGCGACAAGGTTGTATATTGTCAAGATCTCTGCAGATGGTCCCTTGAACTGCAAGAAGATCCAATAAATCAATAGTGCAGTCAATCAAGGCAAGGTTTCGATTATGAGGCTCTCTGACATAGAACTAAACACATCTAGTTACCCAAACATGCTGAGACAAGTCTGAGTGACACCAGTGTATCCTTCTATATCCAATACAAAGAAATGCCCTAAAAATACAGAAACAATTCTACCATGCATTCTCAGTTGTTGTATTTATTGAACTTTATCCGGAATGTGTTGTAAATGGTCGGGGTTCATTCCAAAAAGTATTTGGTGGTGTCAAGTTCTTAACAAATTAAAACTCATGAGAAGCTTAACTATCTCACAAAAAAAAAAGTTAACCCTACTGAATAACAGATACAAATCCCATCAATTAATGAATATAAAGTCAAGGGCACTCATCTGCTCTTTATAAATTATTATTATTATTATTACTATTATTATTATTTCGTGGGTTTTCATGGCAGGAATAGCTTATTAGTAATTGTCTATTCTCTGGCCTGACATCTGCAGCAGCCATCTTCAGAGAGCTTTGTCCTTTCTCAATGTGGCACAGGTATTACGCTCTTAACACTACCCCTTATAGCACTGATTTTCTATAGCACTGTTCTTGTTGGAATTCCCGGGTTAGCACTAAAACCCACTATAACGTTGTTTTTTAAGCTACCAATTCTCCTTAAATACTGTGCCCAACTAGAATGCTGTTTTTCCTCACAGTAACACGTTTAATACTCAGGACGAAGCAAGAGCTTAAGGTTAGACACAGCAGCAGAAAGAAGCAAAGAGGAGAAGACAAAGGCCAGCCTGCCCAAAGAAAAAGCCACAAAAGAACACCAATTACTACATCAATCAATATTTTTCCTTGTATATATATGTTCCTTTGTTTCTCATCATTTGGTTATTAATGGTCTATTGAAATCTACATTAATTGTATTGTTTTTGTGCTATTTTATGGAATATGAGTGAGTGCAAAGAAGATCAGAATAAATAGAAGTACCAAAGCATTTCTCTGGATGTGAAGATTCAGGTGCTGGACCTTTGGAAAAAAGAGAACGCCAAGTGGATCATAGAGCGTATTTAAAGTTACCAACCTCCACAATCTACACCATCCTTAAAAAGACGAGAAGATAAAGTTCTTGGCAACCACCAGCACTACATCTCCATAATCATGGAGAAGGCTTTTAGTCATATCCAAAGCCAAACACCAGAAGTGACCAAAAGCTTCTCAACCAGCATGAAAACAAAAAAAAACATTCAACATCAAAACTGCGGGAGACGCGGCAAGAGCTGACACCAAAGCAGCTGCAGCCCTTCCAGCCACTAAAAACAGATTGTAGAAAGAGGCAAGTATCCTCCAGAACTGATATTCAATGTTGGTGAGACTAGACTGTTCTGGAAGTGAATACCAAGTCTCACCTTCATATCAAATGAGCAGCAGCAAGCACCAGGGTTTGAAGCAGTCAAAGACCTTCTAACCCTTCTTCTGGGTGGTAACACCAGTGGCGCTTTCCAGATCAAGCCATTGTTGTTGTACCATTCAAACAAACATAGAGCCATGAAGGGGATTCCAAAGTCCACTTTGCCAGCCATTTGGCAATTCAACCGTAAAGCTTGGATCACTATGGTCATCCTGTTGGTTGATAATGTTCCCAGCCACCCTACAAATCGAATGCTGCATCCCAGTGCAAGTCGTTTTCCTGCCACCCAACACGATTTTACTCATCCAGCCAATGGATCTTGGCGTCATTTTGACCTTCAAGGCCTTTTATCTTCACTGTACATTCCGCCAGCTCATTGCCAAAAAAGACAGCAACGACAATTAATCCATGATGCATTTTTGGAAAAATTAATCCATCTTGCAGGCCACAACAGCCATTCATTGACGAGATTGTAGATCTGGTCAATATGGCTGGACTGGGAGATGCAGACACCCATGACATTGTGGAGCTGATTGTAATGATATAGAAATCACAATGTTGTGGAGACCAGTAGCCAAGGTCAGCAATAATCCAGTTCCGCAAACTTGTAGGTGAAAACAGGAACAAGGTTTATTGAAGTGATCTGAAACCACACAATAATCTGGCAAGGATTAATAGACAGGAAGTGCCTTATATAGGCCAAGTACCAGACACCTGACCAGACACAGCTGAAGAGACTTAGGTACTGATACAATTGCTAGCAGAGTCAAGCTTATAAGGTCTCAATGGAATTCACAACAGGCAGGATGGCGCAGTGGTAGGGAAAAGGTATATGGGGACCAGGGTTCAAAACCCAGCAGAGTCAATTCCTCACATTACCCCCGCCTCTATAGGTGCAGCCTCTGGATGCCCTATTACCTGGTTTAGCAGGGTACTGCACATGAAAAGACCGAAGGAGATCAGGAGCGTGAATATTGTCCACGGGTTCCCACGAACTCTCCTCCTCACCAAAGCCTTTCCAGCGAACCAGATACTGAAGCTTGCCACGGAAGATCCTGGAGTCAAGAATTTTGTCCACTTCATACTCATCCTCACCATCCACGAGGACTGGAGGTGGGACAGGCAGGGCTCGGCCAGGGAAAGTGTTTTCATGAAAAGGTTTAAGCAGTGCAACGTGAAACACTGGATGTATTTTCATGGAATTAGGGAGTTGTAAACGGAAAGTGACAGCATTGATCTGAGCAATGATCTCAAAAGGTCCCATGAACCTTTGACCCAATTTATGAGAAGGAATCCGAAGCTTGAGATTCCTTGTTGACAGCCACACCTTGTCACCAACGTGATAGACTGGGGCCTCCTTTCTATGCCTATCAGCAGCTCTCTTGTAACATTCCTGAGCCTCCAAAAGAGTCTCTTTCAACAGTGCTTGGGAATCACGTAAGGCCGTTAGCCGGTCAGCGACAGCAGGAATGGAAGTAGTAATTGGGAGACTGACTATAAAGGTCGGATGGTAACCATAGTTGGCAAAAAATGGGCTCAAAGAAGTGGAGCAGTGTTGGGCATTGTTATAGGCAAACTCCGCCGTGGGTAGAAAATCCAGCCAGTCATCCTGCAGGTAACTAATATAGCACTGCAAATATTGCTCCAAAGTCTGGTTGGTTCGCTCAGTCTGTCCATTACTTTGCGGATGAAAAGCTGACAACAGATTTACATTAATACCTAGATTAGAACAAAAATGTTTCCAAAAACGAGACGTAAACTGTACTCCCCTGTCAGAAACTACTTCATCAGGCACTCCATGCAAGCGAAATATTTCCCGAATAACCAGGTCAGCCATCTGTTTAGCTGAAGGGAGACCACGAGCTGGTATGAAATGACCCATCTTAGTTAACCTGTCCACAACAACAAGAATGGTAGTGTGTTCCTTAGAGGGAGGTAGTTCCACAATAAAGTCCATGGATATAGATCCCCAGGGACGATGAGGAATCGGAAGAGGCTGAAGCAAGCCAACAGGGGATGAGCGAGGAGTTTTATGTCTGGCACACACATCACAAGAGGACACATACTTCTTAACATCCTCATGATACTTCGGCCACCAAAAGGATCGGGCAAGTAGCTCTTGTGTCTTTCGGATTCCTGGATGACCTGCTGGTTTTGAGTCATGGTAGAGACGTAAAAGGTCCAGTCGCACTGACTCCGGAGCAAACAGACGTTGTTGAAAAATCCAAAACCCATTACGCATCGTCATATGGAGGTCACGAGGAGGATCACGAAGAACTGGGTCTTCAGCGTAGCCCTTTTTAATGCGAGACATCAGATCAGAAGGAAATGTAACTCCTATAAATATATCCTCTGGCAAGATGGTGGTCTTGGTTACGGTAGTATGGAAGGGGTCAGCTATTCTAGACAAGGCATCCGCCTTACCATTCTTGGAGCCAGGACGGTATGTAACCAAAAAATTAAACTTTGAGAAGAATAGGGACAAGCGTGCTTGTCTGGCTGACAGTCTCTTTGCTGATCGAATACATTCCAGATTTTTGTGATCTGTGAGGACAGTAATTGGATGGGTAGCTCCCTCCAAGAGATGTCTCCATTCGGTGAAGGCAGCTTTTATAGCCAATAGTTCTTTATTCCCTATGTCATAGTTTCTTTCTGTTGGCACCATCTGGCGGGAATAGAAGGCACACGGATGTAACAGCATCTTAGGTCCAGTCCTTTGAGACAGTATAGCACCAACAGCTGAATCAGAAGCATCAACTTCCACAATAAATGGTAATTCCAGCTGAGGATGTACCAGGACAGGGGCAGAGGTAAACAGAGTCTTCAATCGGGAAAATGCGATATCCGCCTTATCGGACCACTGAAAAGGAGTCCCTTTACGTGTGAGTTCAGTGATCGGTGTAATAACGGCAGAGAAATTCTTAATGAAACGCCTGTAAAAATTGGCAAACTCCACAAATCTCTGAACATCTTTTTCATTCTTGGGGATGGGCCAGTCCAGCACAGCTTTAATTTTACTTGCGTCCATACTTAAACCTTTCGGAGTTATTACATACCCCAGGAATTGAATTTCTGTTTGTTCAAACTCACATTTTTCTAGTTTAATGTATAGGCGGTGGGTACGAAGGCGCTCTAGAACTATACGGACCTGTTTTCTGTGGTTTTTAAGATTATCAGAGAATATTAGGATATCATCCAAATATGCCACAACAAACTGATCCAGGAGATCTCGTAGTACATCATTGATAAGATGCTGGAAAGTTGCAGGGGCATTAAACAGCCCAAAAGGCATTACTAGATATTCGTAATGCCCGTACCTGGTTCTAAAAGCTGTTTTCCATTCATCATTGGGTCTTATGCGAACCAGATTATATGCCCCACGAAGATCAAGCTTCGTAAATATTTTAGCTGAGAGGAGTCTCTCCAAAAGTTCAGGAATCAGAGGTAAGGGGTAGCGTTTTTTAACAGTGATGTTATTAATGTCCCTGTAATCAACGCATGGCCGTAGGCTGCCATCTTTCTTTTCTACAAAGAAAATAGGAGCTCCTGCTGGAGAAGTAGATGGTCGAATAAAGCCTTTGGCAAGATTTTCTTGTAGGTATTCACGAAGAGCTTTCAATTCAGGCTCAGAAAGGGAATATATACGGCCAAATGGGATAGCAGCCCTAGGCAACAGCTCTATTGGGCAATCATAAGGCCTGTGTGGTGGAAGCTGATCAGCATTCTTCTTATCACAGACATCTGCAAAATCCCGATATTGTAGAGGAAGCTTAGTCAAGTTTGTAGCAACCATTTCATTAATTGTTGTGGCAACAGGTGTTACCTTAGAGGGTTGACAATTCATTAAGCAGTGTTCTGAAGGAAAGGACAAAGTTCTGATCTTCCAATCAATCTGTGGGTTATGCAGAGCAAGCCAAGGTACCCCCAAAATCACTGGAAACTGTGTTGAGGAAATTAGGTGGAAAGAGATAGCCTCATGGTGATTCACTTCCACAGTCAACATTAAGGGCACAGTCTCATGTGTAACCGGTCCTGACGTAAGTGGAGAACCATCAACTGTCTCCATTAACACAGGTGAAGAATTAGGGATAGACTGAATTCTATTTCCTGCTGCAAATTTAATGTACATAAAGTTTCCGCCTGCTCCAGAATCTATCATAGCGGTAGTTGAAATTTTACGATCACCACATTGCAACGTGATAGGCACCACAAAATGAGGATGTTGAGTCAACATACCCTCTTCACCATGAGCCAGAGAAAACAAGGGTTGTGTGACAGAATCCAGTTGATCCGAAATCTGGGATTGGTGTCGAATCTGTGCACCCTCAGCCACCATAGCTATTGTTCTTTTGGATTTGCTAGGGCAATTGATGGCATAGTGCCCTGCACTACCACAATACACGCATAAATTGTGAGTGCGTCGCCACTGTTTTTCTTCGTTGGATAATGGCCCTCTTATTAGATTTACCTGCATAGCCTCTGGCTCAGAGTCTGTAGGTGTTTGTGGGATTGGAGAAGAAGTTCTTGAATAGAAAATTGGAGTAGTACTTGGTCTAAAAGAGCCCTGTCTTTCCAATCTTCTTTCAGAAAGTCTCCGATCAATACGGATAGCCAAAACGCACAAATGCATCAAAGTCAGCAGGAAGATCAACACGAGCTAGCTCATCTTTTATAGCTTCTGAGAGACCTTTTCTGAAGTGGAACCTCTGGGCTGATTGGTTCCAGGTAGTATCAGCAACCCACTGTCTGAATTCAGCAGCATATTCAGCCACCGAGCGCCTCCCTTGATGCAAATGAAGGAGAGTGGCTTCTGCTGTAGCACATCGATTGGGGTCATCAAAAACTAGGCACATGGCCTTAAGAAAGTCATTTAGATTACCCAAGACTGGACTGTCTTGTTCCAGAAGAGGGGAGCCCCAAGCCAGGGCTTCATCTTCGAATAAGGTAAAAATAAATCCCACCTTCTCTCTTTCAGATGGAAATTGGTGAGGTAACATCATGAAGTGCGAACGGCATTGATTTAGGAAACCCCTAAATTTTTTGCGATCTCCTCCAAACTTTTCTGGCAGGGGCAAGGGGGCCTCTTGAGCAGGTGTAACAGTAGCAGCCGCAGCATCACGTGCCCTGTAGCTGTTATACTCACTGTGCATTCACTGAAATTTAGTTTGCAGTTCAGCTACCTGGTCCTGCAGCACTTGGATGGTCTGTGCCTGGGTCTGCACAGTTCTTGCAAATAAAGCAACCTGCTGGGCCAATGCAGAATCTGTCCCGGCGGTCTCCATGAAAGGGCCAGATTAATCTGTAATGATATAGAAATCACAATGTTGTGGAGACCAGTAGCCAAGGTCAGCAATAATCCAGTTCTGCAAACTTGTAGGTGAAAACAGGAACAAGGTTTATTGAAGTGATCAGAAACCACACAATAATCTGGCAAGGATTAATAGACAGGAAGTGCCTTATATAGGCCAAGTACCAGACACCTGACCAGACACAGCTGAAGAGACTTAGGTACTGATACAATTGCTAGCAGAGTCAAGCTTATAAGGTCTCAATGGAATTCACAACAGGCAGGATGGCGCAGTGGTAGGGAAGAGGTATAGCAGCCTGGGGACCAGGGTTCAAAACCCAGCAGAGTCAATTCCTCACACTGATACAAGCTTCAAGCGAGAGTCTTACAAACAATGACCTCCTAACAACTGGCAGAACAGGACATTCATGAACCCCAGGAAGGTAGTGACCCTGACACTGAGGAACCAAAACATATTTTTACAGATTCCCTCACCAAAAGTTTGTGGTCCATCCATGACATTCTGGATTGCGGATCTGTAGCCAGTAGTGATGTCCCGAACAGTTTGCCTGAGAACTATTCGCAGTGATTTTCGCATATGCGCTTTTCGGTTTGCCCCCTGTTCTTTATCATTGAGGAAACTTGACCCTGCACCTTACAGTCAGCAGACACATTCCAGCCAATTAGCAGCATACACTCCCTTCCAGAGCCTTCCATCTGTATGACAGCCTCCATTTTAGAATCATTCTGTAGCTGCATTCATTGAGAGAGGAGATATATTCTACCTGCTCTTGATTTAATAGGGAAATAGATAGCCAGGCTGTGTATTTAGCTTTAACTACACACCTGAAGGACTCCTTTGATATCTGCTGCAAGGACAGCAACCCAAAAAGCCCTTTTTAGGGCTAGAACATCATTTATTTTATTTTATTATTTTTTTCTGCTGATTTAATAGGGAAATAGATACCCAGGCTGTATATTTAGCTTTAACTACACACCTGAAGGACTCCTTTGATATCTGCTGCAAGGACAGCAACCCAAAAAGCCCTTTTTAGGGCTAGAACATCATTTATTTTATTTTATTATTTTTTTCTGCTGATTTAATAGGGAAATTGATAGCCAGGCTGTGTATTTAGCTTTAACTACACACCTAAAGGACTCCTTTGATATCTGCTGCAAGGACAGCAACCCAAAGAGCCCTTTTTATTTTATTTCATTATTTTTTTCTGTGTAATCTAATTGCATATGCCTGCCTACTAGCGTGCAGTGAAATAAAGAACCCTTTTTTTACTGTAATCGATTGAATATCAGTAGCCTGCCTAAAGGTGTGTGTGTGAGGCCTATTGCATCTAGTCTACCAACTTTTGCCAGTGCGCAGTGACACTCATATCTAGTGCCACCCTAGTGTGCAGTGAAATAAAACAACCCTTTTTTTACTGTAATCGATTGAATATCAGTAGCCTGCCTAAAGGCGTGTGTGTGAGGCCTATTGCATCTAGTCTGCCAACTTTTGCCAGTGTGCAGTGACACTCATATCTAGTGCAAGCGTAGTGTGCAGTGAAATAAAACAACCCTTTTTTTACTGTAATCGATTGAATATCAGTAGCCTGCCTAATGGCATGTGTGTGAGGCCTATTGCATCTAGTCTGCCAACTTTTGCCAGTGCGCAGTGACACTCATATCTAGTGCCACCGTAGTGTGCAGTGAAATAAAACATCTCTTTTTTTACTGTAATCGATTGAATATCAGTAGCCTGCCTAAAGGCGTGTGTGTGAGGCCTATTGCATCTAGTCTGCCAACTTTTGCCAGTGCACAGTGACACTCATATCTAGTGCAACCGTAGTGTGCAGTGAAATAAAACAACCCTTTTTTTACTGTAATCGATTGAATATCAGTAGCCTGCCTAAAGGCGTGTGTGTGAGGCCTATTGCCTCTAGTCTGCCAACTTTTGCCAGTGCACAGTGACACTCATATCTAGTGCAACCGTAGTGTGCAGTGAAATAAAACAACCCTTTTTTTACTGTAATCGATTGAATATCAGTAGCCTTCCTAAAGGCGTGTGTGTGAGGCCTATTACATCTAGTCTGCCAACTTTTGCCAGTGCGCAGTGATACTCATATCTAGTGCCAACGTAGTGTGCAGTGAAATAAATCAACTCTTTTTTTACTGTAATCGATTGAATATCAGTAGCCTACCTAAAGGCGTGTGTGTGAGGCCTATTGCATCTAGTCTGCCAACTTTTGCCAGTGCACAGTGCCACTCATATCTAGTGCAACCGTAGTGTGCAGTGAAATAAAACAACCCTTTTTTTACTGTAATCGATTGAATATCAGTAGCCTGCCTAAAGGAGTGTGTGTGAGGCCTATTGCATCTAGTCTGCCAACTTTTGCCAGTGCACAGTGACACTCATATCTAGTGCAACCGTAGTGTGCAGTGAAATAAAACAACCCTTTTTTACTGTAATCGATTGAATATCAGTAGCCTGCCTAAAGGCGTGTGTGTGAGGCCTATTGCATCTAGTCTGCCAACTTTTGCCAGTGCGCAGTGACACTCATATCTAGTGCCACCGTAGTGTGCAGTGAAATAAAACAACAATTTTTCACTGTAATCGATTGAATATCAGTAGCCTGCCTAAAGGCGTGTGTGTGAGGCCTATTGCATCTAGTCTGCCAACTTTTGCCAGTGCACAGTGACACTCATATCTGATGCAACCGTAGTGTGCAGTGAAATAAGACAACCCTTTTTTTACTGTAATCGATTGAATATCAGTAGCCTGCCTACAGGCATGTGTGTGTGAGGCCTATTGCATCTAGTCTGCCAACTTTTGCCAGTGCACAGTGACACTCATATCTAGTGCAACCGTAGTGTGCAGTGAAATAAAACAACCCTTTTTTTACTGTTATCTATTGAATATCAGTAGCCTGCCTAAAGGCGTGTGTGTGAGGCCTATTGCCTCTAGTCTGCCAACTTTTGCCAGTGCACAGTGACACTCATATCTAGTGCAACCGTAGTGTGCAGTGAAATAAAACAACCCTTTTTTTACTGTAATCGATTGAATATCAGTAGCCTGCCTAAAGGCGTGTGTGTGAGGCCTATTGCATCTAGTCTGCCAACTTTTGCCAGTGCACAGTGACACTCATATCTAGTGCAACCGTAGTGTGCAGTGAAATAAAACATCTCTTTTTTTACTGTAATCGATTGAATATCAGTAGCCTGCCTAAAGGCGTGTGTGTGAGGCCTATTGCATCTAGTCTGCCAACTTTTGCCAGTGCACAGTGACACTCATATCTAGTGCAACCGTAGTGTGCAGTGAAATAAAACAACCCTTTTTTTACTGTAATCGATTGAATATCAGTAGCCTGCCTAAAGGCGTGTGTGTGAGGCCTATTGCCTCTAGTCTGCCAACTTTTGCCAGTGCACAGTGACACTCATATCTAGTGCAACCGTAGTGTGCAGTGAAATAAACAACTCTTTTTTTACTGTAATCGATTGAATATCAGTAGCCTTCCTAAAGGCGTGTGTGTGAGGCCTATTACATCTAGTCTGCCAACTTTTGCCAGTGCGCAGTGATACTCATATCTAGTGCCAACGTAGTGTGCAGTGAAATAAACCAACTCTTTTTTTACTGTAATCGATTGAATATCAGTAGCCTACCTAAATGCGTGTGTGTGAGGCCTATTGCATCTAGTCTGCCAACTTTTGCCAGTGCACAGTGCCACTCATATCTAGTGCAACCGTAGTGTGCAGTGAAATAAAACAACCCTTTTTTTACTGTAATCGATTGAATATCAGTAGCCTGCCTAAAGGAGTGTGTGTGAGGCCTATTGCATCTAGTCTGCCAACTTTTGCCAGTGCACAGTGACACTCATATCTAGTGCAACCGTAGTGTGCAGTGAAATAAAACAACCCTTTTTTACTGTAATCGATTGAATATCAGTAGCCTGCCTAAAGGCGTGTGTGTGAGGCCTATTGCATCTAGTCTGCCAACTTTTGCCAGTGCGCAGTGACACTCATATCTAGTGCCACCGTAGTGTGCAGTGAAATAAAACAACAATTTTTCACTGTAATCGATTGAATATCAGTAGCCTGCCTAAAGGCGTGTGTGTGAGGCCTATTGCATCTAGTCTGCCAACTTTTGCCAGTGCGCAGTGACACTCATATCTAGTGCCACCGTAGTGTGCAGTAAAATAAAACATCTCTTTTTTTACTTTAATCGATTGAATATCAGTAGCCTGCCTAAAGGCGTGTGTGTGAGGCCTATTGCATCTAGTCTGCCAACTTTTGCAAGTGCACAGTGACACTCATATCTGATGCAACCGTAGTGTGCAGTGAAAAAGGACAACCCTTTTTTTACTGTAATCGATTGAATATCAGTAGCCTGCCTACAGGCATGTGTGTGTGAGGCCTATTGCATCTAGTCTG
Source organism: Discoglossus pictus (assembly GCA_027410445.1). Classification (NCBI taxonomy): domain Eukaryota; kingdom Metazoa; phylum Chordata; class Amphibia; order Anura; family Alytidae; genus Discoglossus; species Discoglossus pictus. Next base: position 162,432,497 of record CM050169.1, read on the forward strand.
CCAACTTTTGCCAGTGCACAGTGACACTCATATCTAGTGCAACCGTAGTGTGCAGTGAAATAAAACAACCCTTTTTTTACTGTTATCTATTGAATATCAGTAGCCTGCCTAAAGGCGTGTGTGTGAGGCCTATTGCCTCTAGTCTGCCAACTTTTGCCAGTGCACAGTGACACTCATATCTAGTGCAACCGTAGTGTGCAGTGAAATAAAACAACCCTTTTTTTACTGTAATCGATTGAATATCAGTAGCCTGCCTAAAGGCGTGTGTGTGAGGCCTATTGCATCTAGTCTGCCAACTTTTGCCAGTGCACAGTGACACTCATATCTAGTGCAACCGTAGTGTGCAGTGAAATAAAATAACCCTTTTTTTACTGTAATCGATTGAATATCAGTAGCCTGCCTAAAGGCGTGTGTGTGTGAGGCCTATTGCCTCTAGTCTGCCAACTTTTGCCAGTGCACAGTGACACTCATATCTAGTGCAACCGTAGTGTGCAGTGAAATAAAACAACCCTTTTTTTACTGTAATCGAATGAATATCAGTAGCCTTCCTAAAGGCGTGTGTGTGAGGCCTATTGCATCTAGACTGCCAACTTTTGCCAGTGCGCAGTGACACTCATATCTAGTGCCAACGTAGTGTGCAGTGAAATAAATCAACTCTTTTTTTACTGTAATCGATTGAATATCAGTAGCCTACCTAAAGGCGTGTGTGTGAGGCCTATTGCATCTAGTCTGCCAACTTTTGCCAGTGCGCAGTGACACTCATATCTAGTGCCACCGTAGTGTGCAGTGAAATAAAACAACCCTTTATTTACTGTTCTCTATTGAATATCATTAGCCTGCCTAAAGGCGTGTGTGTGAGGCCTATTGCATCTAGTCTGCCAACTTTTGCCAGTGCACAGTGACACTCATATCTAGTGCAACCGTAGTGTGCAGTGAAATAAAACAACCCTTTTTTTACTGTAATCGATTGAATATCAGTAGCCTTCCTAAAGGTGTGTGTGTGAGGCCTATTGCATCTAGTCTGCCAACTTTTGCCAGTGCGCAGTGACACTCATATCTAGTGCCAACGTAGTGTGCAGTGAAATAAATCAATTCTTTTTTTACTGTAATCGATTGAATATCAGTAGCCTACCTAAAGGCGTGTGTGTGAGGCCTATTGCATCTAGTCTGCCAACTTTTGCCAGGGCGCAGTGACACTCATATCTAGTGCCACCGTAGTGTGCAGTGAAATAAAACATCTCTTTTTTTACTGTAATCGATTGAATATCAGTAGCCTGCCTAAAGGCGTGTGTGCAAGGCCTATTGCATCTAGTCTGCCAACGTTTTCCAGTGCACAGTGCCACTCATATCTAGTGCAACCGTAGTGGGCAGTGAAATAAAACAACCATTTTTGTTACTGTAATCGATTGAATATCAGTAGCCTGCCTAAAGGCGTGTGTGTGAGGCCTATTGCATCTAGTCTGCCAACTTTTGCCAGTGCGCAGTGACACTCATATCTAGTGCCACCATAGTGTGCAGTGAAAAAAAACAACCCTTTTTTTTAACTGTAATCAATTGAATATCAGTAGCCTGACTAAAGGCGTGTGTGTGAGGCCTATTGCATCTAGTCTGCCAACTTTTGCCAGTGCGCAGTGACAGTCATATCTAGTGCCACCGTAGTGTGCAGTGAAATAAAACATCTCTTTTTTTACTTTAATCGATTGAATATCAGTTGCCTGCCTAAAGGCGTGTGTGTGAGGCCTATTGCATCTAGTTTGCCAACTTTTGCCAGTGCGCAGTGACAGTCATATCTAGTGCCACCGTAGTGTGCAGTAAAATAAAACATCTCTTTTTTTACTGTTATCTATTGAATATCAGTAGCCTTCCTAAAGGCGTGTGTGTGAGGCCTATTGCATCTAGTCTGCCAACTTTTGCCAGTGCGCAGTGACAGTCATATCTAGTGCCACCGTAGTGTGCAGTGAAATAAAACATCTCTTTTTTTACTGTAATCGATTGAATATCAGTTGCCTGCCTAAAGGCGTGTGTGTGAGGCCTATTGCATCTAGTCTGCCAACTTTTGCCAGTGCACAGTGACACTCATATCTAGTGCAACCGTAGTGTGCAGTGAAAAAAAAACAACCCTTTTTTTACTGTTCTCTATTGAATATCAGTAGCCTGCCTAAAGGCGTGTGTGTGAGGCCTATTGCCTCTGGTCTGCCAACTTTTGCCAGTGCACAGTGACACTCATATCTAGTGCAACCGTAGTGTGCAGTGAAATAAAACAACCCTTTTTTTACTGTAATCGATTGAATATCAGTAGCCTTCCTAAAGGCCTGTGTGTGAGGCCTATTGCATCTAGTCTGCCAACTTTTGCCAGTGCGCAGTGACACTCATATCTAGTGCCAACGTAGTGTGCAGTGAAATAAATCAACTCTTTTTTTACTGTAATCGATTGAATATCAGTAGCCTACCTAAAGGCGTGTGTGTGAGGCCTATTGCATCTAGTCTGCCAACTTTTGCCAGTGCACAGTGCCACTCATATCTAGTGCAACCGTAGTGTGCAGTGAAATAAAACAACCCTTTTTTTACTGTTATCTATTGAATATCAGTAGCCTGCCTAAAGGCGTGTGTGTGAGGCCTACTGCCTCTAGTCTGCCCACTTTTGCCAGTGCACAGTGCCACTCATATCTAGTGAAACCGTAGTGTGCAGTGAAATAAAACAACCCTTTTTTTACTGTAATCGATTGAATATCAGTAGCCTGCCTACAGGCATGTGTGTGTGAGGCCTATTGCATCTAGTCTGCATACTTTTGCCAGTGCACAGTGACACTCATATCTAGTGCAATCGTAGTGTGCAGTGAAATAAAACAACCCTTTTTTTTCTGTAATCGATTGAATATCAGTTGCCTGCCTAAAGGCGTGTGTGTGAGGCCTATTGCATCTAATCTGCCAACTTTTGCCAGTGCACAGTGACACTCATATCTAGTGCAACCGTAGTGTGCAGTGAAATAAAACAACCCTTTTTTTACTGTAATCGATTGAATATCAGTAGCCTGCCTAAAGAAGTGTGTGTGAGGCCTATTGCATCTAGTCTGCCAACTTTTGCCAGTGCACAGTGACACTCATATCTAGTGCAACCGTAGTGTGCAGTGAAATAAAACAACCCTTTTTTTACTGTAAACGATTGAATATCAGTAGCCTGCCTAAAGGCGTGTGTGTGAGGCCTATTGCATCTAGTCTGCCAACTTTTGCCAGTGCGCAGTGACAGTCATATCTAGTGCCACCGTAGTGTGCAGTGAAATAAAACATCTCTTTTTTTACTTTAATCGATTGAATATCAGTTGCCTGCCTAAAGGCGTGTGTGTGAGGCCTATTGCATCTAGTCTGCCAACTTTTGCCAGTGCGCAGTGACAGTCATATCTAGTGCCACCGTAGTGTGCAGTGAAATAAAACATCTCTTTTTTTACTGTAATTGATTGAATATCAGTAGCCTGCCTAAAGGAGTGTGTGTGAGGCCTATTGCATCTAGTCTGCCAACTTTTGCCAGTGCACAGTGACACTCATATCTAGTGCCACCGTTTTGTGCAGTGAAATAAAACATCTCTTTTTTTACTGTAATCGATTGAATATCAGTAGCCTGCCTAAAGGCGTGTGTGTGAGGCCTATTGCATCTAGTCTGCCAACTTTTGCCAGTGCAGAGTGACACTCATATCTAGTGCAACCGTAGTGTGCAGTGAAATAAAACAACCCTTTTTTTACTGTTCTCTATTGAATATCAGTAGCCTGCCTAAAGGCGTGTGTGTGAGGCCTATTGCCTCTAGTCTGCCAACTTTTGCCAGTGCACAGTGACACTCATATCTAGTGCAACCGTAGTGTGCAGTGAAATAAAACAACCCTTTTTTTACTGTAATCGATTGAATATCAGTAGCCTTCCTAAAGGCCTGTGTGTGAGGCCTATTGCATCTAGTCTGCCAACTTTTGCCAGTGCGCAGTGACACTCATATCTAGTGCCAACGTAGTGTGCAGTGAAATAAATCAACTCTTTTTTTACTGTAATCGATTGAAAATCAGTAGCCTACCTAAAGGCGTGTGTGTGAGGCCTATTGCATCTAGTCTGCCAACTTTTACCAGTGCACAGTGCCACTCATATCTAGTGCAAACGTAGTGTGCAGTGAAATAAAACAACCCTTTTTTTACTGTTATCTATTGAATATCAGTAGCCTGCCTAAAGGCGTGTGTGTGAGGCCTACTGCCTCTAGTCTGCCAACTTTTGCCAGTGCACAGTGCCACTCATATCTAGTGAAACCGTAGTGTGCAGTGAAATAAAACAACCCTTTTTTTACTGTAATCGATTGAATATCAGTAGCCTGCCTACAGGCATGTGTGTGTGAGGCCTATTGCATCTAGTCTGCATACTTTTGCCAGTGCACAGTGACACTCATATCTAGTGCAACCGTAGTGTGCAGTGAAATAAAACAACCCTTTTTTTACTGTAATCGATTGAATATCAGTTGCCTGCCTAAAGGCGTGTGTGTGAGGCCTATTGCATCTAATCTGCCAACTTTTGCCAGTGCACAGTGACACTCATATCTAGTGCAACCGTAGTGTGCAGTGAAATAAAACAACCCTTTATTTACTGTAATCGATTGAATATCATTAGCCTGCCTACTACATGTGTGTGTGAGGCCTATTGCATCCAGTCTGCCAACTTTTGCCAGTGCACAGTGACACTCATATCTAGTGCAACCGTAGTGTGCAGTAAGATAAAACAACCCTTTTTTAACTGTAATCTATTGAATATAAGTAGCCTGCCTAAAGGCGTGTGTGTGAGGCCTATTGCCTCTAGTCTGCCAACTTTTGCCAGTGCGCAGTGACACTCATATCTAGTGCCACCATAGTGTGCAGTGAAATAAAACAACCCTTTTTTTACTGTAATCGATTGAATATCAGTAGCCTGCCTAAAGGAGTGTGTGTGAGGCCTATTGCATCTAGTCTGCCAACTTTTGCCAGTGCACAGTGACACTCATATCTAGTGCAACCGTAGTGTGCAGTGAAATAAAACAACCCTTTTTTTACTGTAAACGATTGAATATCAGTAGCCTGCCTAAAGGCGTGTGTGTGAGGCCTATTGCATCTAGTCTGCCAACTTTTGCCAGTGCGCAGTGACAGTCATATCTAGTGCCACCGTAGTGTGCAGTGAAATAAAACATCTCTTTTTTTACTTTAATCGATTGAATATCAGTTGCCTGCCTAAAGGCGTGTGTGTGAGGCCTATTGCATCTAGTCTGCCAACTTTTGCCAGTGCGCAGTGACAGTCATATCTAGTGCCACCGTAGTGTGCAGTGAAATAAAACATCTCTTTTTTTACTGTTATCTATTGAATATCAGTAGCCTTCCTAAAGGCGTGTGTGTGAGGCCTACTGCATCTAGTCTGCCAACTTTTGCCAGTGCGCAGTGACACTCATATCTAGTGCCATAGTAGTGTGCAGTGAAATAAATCAACTCTTTTTTTACTGTAATCGATTGAATATCAGTAGCCTACCTAAAGGCGTGTGTGTGTGAGGCCTATTACATCTAGTCTGCCAACTTTTGCCAGTGCACAGTGACACTCATATCTAGTGCAACCGTAGTGTGCAGTGAAATAAAACAACCCTTTTTTTACTGTTATCTATTGAATATCAGTAGCCTGCCTAAAGGCGTGTGAGGCATATTGCCTCTAGTCTGCCAACTTTTGCCAGTTCACAGTGACACTCATATCTAGTGCCACCATAGTGTGCAGTGAAATAAAACAACCCTTTTTTTACTGTAATCGATTGAATATCAGTAGCCTGCCTAAAGGCGTGTGTGTGTGAGGCCTATTGCATCTAGTCTGCCAACTTTTGCCAGTGCGCAGTGACACTCATATCTAGTGCAACCGTAGTGTGCAGTGAAATAAAACAACCCTTTTTTTACTGTTATCTATTGAATATCAGTAGCCTGCCTAAAGGCGTGTGTGTGAGGCATATTGCATCTAGTCTGCCAACTTTTGCCAGTGCACAGTGACACTCATATCTAGTGCAACCGTAGTGTGCAGTGAAATAAACAACCCTTTTTTTACTGTAATCGATTGAATATCAGTAGCCTGCCTAAAGGCGTGTGTGTGAGGCCTATTGCATCTAGTCTGCCAACTTTTGCCAGTGCGCAGTGACACTCATATCTAGTGCAACCGTAGTGTGCAGTGAAATAAAACATCTCTTTTTTTACTGTAATCGATTGAATATCAGTAGCCTGCCTAAAGGCGTGTGTGTGAGGCCTATTGCATCTAGTCTGCCAACTTTTGCCAGTGCACAGTGACACTCATATCTAGTGCAACCGTAGTGTGCAGTGAAATAAGACAACCCTTTTTTTACTGTAATCGATTGAATATCAGTAGCCTGCCTACAGGCATGTGTGTGTGAGGCCTATTGCATCTAGTCTGCCAACTTTTGCCAGTGCACAGTGACACTCATATCTAGTGCAACCGTAGTGTGCAGTGAAATAAAACAACCCTTTTTTTACTGTAATCGATTGAATATCAGTTGCCTGCCTAAAGGCGTGTGTGTGAGGCCTATTGCATCTAGTCTGCCAACTTTTGCCAGTGCACAGTGACACTCATATCTAGTGCAACCGTAGTGTGCAGTGAAATAAAACAACCCTTTTTTTACTGTAATCGATTGAATATCAGTAGCCTGCCTAAAGGCGTGTGTGTGAGGCCTATTGCATCTAGTCTGCCAACTTTTGCCAGTGCACAGTGACACTCATATCTAGTGCAACCGTAGTGTGCAGTGAAATAAAACAACCCTTTTTTTACTGTAATCGATTGAATATCAGTAGCCTGCCTAAAGGCGTGTGTGTGAGGCCTATTGCATCTAGTCTGCCAACTTTTGCCAGTGCACAGTGACACTCATATCTAGTGCAACCGTAGTGTGCAGTGAAATAAAACAACCCTTTTTTTACTGTAATCGATTGAATATCAGTAGCCTGCCTAAAGGCGTGTGTGTGAGGCCTATTGCATCTAGTCTGCCAACTTTTGCCAGTGCACAGTGACACTCATATCTAGTGCAACCGTAGTGTGCAGTGAAATAAAACAACCCTTTTTTTACTGTAATCGATTGAATATCAGTAGCCTGCCTAAAGGCGTGTGTGTGAGGCCTATTGCATCTAGTCTGCCAACTTTTGCCAGTGCACAGTGACACTCATATCTAGTGCAACCGTAGTGTGCAGTGAAATAAAACAACCCTTTTTTTACTGTAATCGATTGAATATCAGTAGCCTGCCTAAAGGCGTGTGTGTGAGGCCTATTGCATCTAGTCTGCCAACTTTTGCCAGTGCACAGTGACACTCATATCTAGTGCAACCGTAGTGTGCAGTGAAATAAAACAACCCTTTTTTTACTGTAATCTATTGAATATCAGTAGCCTGCCTAAAGGCGTGTGTGTGAGGCCTATTGCCTCTAGTCTGCCAACTTTTGCCAGTGCGCAGTGACACTCATATCTAGTGCCACCATAGTGTGCAGTGAAATAAAACAACCCTTTTTTTACTGTAATCGATTGAATATCAGTAGCCTGCCTAAAGGAGTGTGTGTGAGGCCTATTGCATCTAGTCTGCCAACTTTTGCCAGTGCACAGTGACACTCATATCTAGTGCAACCGTAGTGTGCAGTGAAATAAAACAACCCTTTTTTTACTGTAATCGATTGAATATCAGTAGCCTGCCTAAAGGCGTGTGTGTGAGGCCTATTGCATCTAGTCTGCCAACTTTTGCCAGTGCGCAGTGACACTCATATCTAGTGCCACCGTAGTGTGCAGTGAAATAAAACATCTCTTTTTTTACTGTAATCGATTGAATATCAGTTGCCTGCCTAAAGGCGTGTGTGTGAGGCCTATTGCATCTAGTCTGCCAACTTTTGCCAGTGCGCAGTGACAGTCATATCTAGTGCCACCGTAGTGTGCAGTGAAATAAAACATCTCTTTTTTTACTGTTATCTATTGAATATCAGTAGCCTTCCTAAAGGCGTGTGTGTGAGGCCTATTGCATCTAGTCTGCCAACTTTTGCCAGTGCGCAGTGACACTCATATCTAGTGCCATAGTAGTGTGCAGTGAAATAAATCAACTCTTTTTTTACTGTAATCGATTGAATATCAGTAGCCTACCTAAAGGCGTGTGTGTGAGGCCTATTGCATCTAGTCTGCCAACTTTTGCCAGTGCACAGTGACACTCATATCTAGTGCAACCGTAGTGTGCAGTGAAATAAAACAACCCTTTTTTTACTGTTATCTATTGAATATCAGTAGCCTGCCTAAAGGCGTGTGTGAGGCCTATTGCCTCTAGTCTGCCAACTTTTGCCAGTTCACAGTGACACTCATATCTAGTGCAACCATAGTGTGCAGTGAAATAAAACAACCCTTTTTTTACTGTAATCGATTGAATATCAGTAGCCTGCCTAAAGGCGTGTGTGTGAGGCCTATTGCATCTAGTCTGCCAACTTTTGCCAGTGCGCAGTGACACTCATATCTAGTGCCACCGTAGTGTGCAGTGAAATAAAACATCTCTTTTTTTACTGTAATCGATTGAATATCAGTAGCCTGCCTAAAGGCGTGTGTGTGAGGCCTATTGCATCTAGTCTGCCAACTTTTGCCAGTGCACAGTGACACTCATATCTAGTGCAACCGTAGTGTGCAGTGAAATAAGACAACGCTTTTTTTACTGTAATCAATTGAATATCAGTAGCCTGCCTACAGGCATGTGTGTGTGAGGCCTATTGCATCTAGTCTGCCAACTTTTGCCAGTGCACAGTGACACTCATATCTAGTGCAACCGTAGTGTGCAGTGAAATAAAACAACCCTTTTTTTACTGTAATCTATTGAATATCAGTAGCCTGCCTAAAGGCGTGTGTGTGAGGCCTATTGCATCTAGTCTGCCAACTTTTGCCAGTGCACAGTGACACTCATATCTAGTGCAACCGTAGTGTGCAGTGAAATAAAACAACCCTTTTTTTACTGTAATCGATTGAATATCAGTTGCCTGCCTAAAGGCGTGTGTGTGAGGCCTATTGCATCTAGTCTGCCAACTTTTGCCAGTGCGCAGTGACACTCATATCTAGTGCAACCGTAGTGTGCAGTGAAATAAAACAACCCTTTTTTTACTGTAATCGATTGAATATCAGTAGCCTGCCTAAAGGCGTGTGTGTGAGGCCTATTGCATCTAGTCTGCCAACTTTTGCCAGTGCACAGTGACACTCATATCTAGTGCAACCGTAGTGTGCAGTGAAATAAAACAACCCTTTTTTTACTGTAATCGATTGAATATCAGTAGCCTGCCTAAAGGCGTGTGTGTGAGGCCTATTGCCTCTAGTCTGCCAACTTTTGCCAGTGCACAGTGACACTCATATCTAGTGCAACCGTAGTGTGCAGTGAAATAAAACAACCCTTTTTTTACTGTAATCGATTGAATATCAGTAGCCTGCCTAAAGGCGTGTGTGTGAGGCCTATTGCATCTAGTCTGCCAACTTTTGCCAGTGCACAGTGACACTCATATCTAGTGCAACCGTAGTGTGCAGTGAAATAAAACAACCCTTTTTTTACTGTAATCGATTGAATATCAGTAGCCTGCCTAAAGGCGTGTGTGTGAGGCCTATTGCATCTAGTCTGCCAACTTTTGCCAGTGCGCAGTGACACTCATATCTAGTGCCACCGTAGTGTGCAGTGAAATAAAACAACCCTTTTTTTACTGTAATCGATTGAATATCAGTAGCCTGCCTAAAGGCGTGTGTGTGAGGCCTATTGCATCTAGTCTGCCAACTTTTGCCAGTGCGCAGTGACACTCATATCTAGTGCCACCGTAGTGTGCAGTGAAATAAAACATCTCTTTTTTTACTGTAATCGATTGAATATCAGTAGCCTGCCTAAAGGCGTGTGTGTGAGGCCTATTGCATCTAGTCTGCCAACTTTTGCCAGTGCACAGTGACACTCATATCTAGTGCAACCGTAGTGTGCAGTGAAATAAAACAACCCTTTTTTTACTGTAATCGATTGAATATCAGTAGCCTGCCTAAAGGCGTGTGTGTGAGGCCTATTGCATCTAGTCTGCCAACTTTTGCCAGTGCGCAGTGACACTCATATCTAGTGCCACCGTAGTGTGCAGTGAAATAAAACAACCCTTTTTTTACTGTAATCGATTGAATATCAGTAGCCTGCCTAAAGGCGTGTGTGTGAGGCCTATTGCATCTAGTCTGCCAACTTTTGCCAGTGCACAGTGACACTCATATCTAGTGCAACCGTAGTGTGCAGTGAAATAAAACAACCCTTTTTTTACTGTAATCGATTGAATATCAGTAGCCTGCCTAAAGGCGTGTGTGTGAGGCCTATTGCATCTAGTCTGCCAACTTTTGCCAGTGCACAGTGACACTCATATCTAGTGCAACCGTAGTGTGCAGTGAAATAAAACAACCCTTTTTTTACTGTAATCGATTGAATATCAGTAGCCTGCCTAAAGGCGTGTGTGTGAGGCCTATTGCATCTAGTCTGCCAACTTTTGCCAGTGCACAGTGACACTCATATCTAGTGCCACCGTAGTGTGCAGTGAAATAAAACAACTCTTTTTTTACTGTAATCGATTGAATATCAGTAGCCTGCCTAAAGGCGTGTGTGTGAGGCCTATTGCATCTAGTCTGCCAACTTTTGCCAGTGCACAGTGACACTCATATCTAGTGCAACCGTAGTGTGCAGTGAAATAAAACAACTCTTTTTTTACTGTAATCGATTGAATATCAGTAGCCTGCCTAAAGGCGTGTGTGTGAGGCCTATTGCATCTAGTCTGCCAACTTTTGCCAGTGCACAGTGACACTCATATCTAGTGCAACCGTAGTGTGCAGTGAAATAAAACAACCCTTTTTTTACTGTAATCGATTGAATATCAGTTGCCTGCCTACAGGCGTTTGTGTGAGGCCTATTGCATCTACTCTGCCAACTTTTGCCTGTGCAAAGTGACACTCATAGCTAGTGCAACCATAGTGTGCAGTGAAATAAAACAACCCTTTTTTTACTGTAATCGATTGAATATCAGTTGCCTGTATAAAGGTGTGTGTGTGAGGCCATTTGCATCTAGTCTGCCAACTTTTGCCAGTGCACAGTGACACTCATATCTATTGCCACCGTAGTGTGCAGTGAATTAAAACAACCCTTTTTTTACTGTAATCGATTGAATATCAGTAGCCTGCCTAAAGGCGTGTGTGTGAGGCCTATTGCATCTAGTCTGCCAACTTTTGCCAGTGCGCAGTGACACTCATATCTAGTGCCACCGTAGTGTGCAGTGAAATAAAACAACCCTTTTTTTACAGTAATCGATTGAATATCAGTAGCCCACCTAAAGGCGTGTGTGTGAGGCCTATTGCATCTAGTCTGCCAACTTTTGCCAGTGCACAGTGACACTCATATCTAGTGCAACCGTAGTGTGCAGTGAAATAAAACATCTCTTTTTTTACTGTAATCGATTGAATATCAGTAGCCTGCCTAAAGGCGTGTGTGTGAGGCCTATTGCATCTAGTCTGCCAACTTTTGCAAGTGCACAGTGACACTCATATCTAGTGCAACCGTAGTGTGCAGTGAAATAAAACAACTCTTTTTTTACTGTAATCGATTGAATATCAGTAGCCTGCCTAAAGGCGTGTGTGTGAGGCCTATTGCATCTAGTCACCAACTTTTGCCAGTGCGCAGTGACACTCATATCTAGTGCCACCGTAGTGTGCAGTGAAAAAAAACATCCCTTTTTTTACTGTAATCGATTAAATATCAGTAGCCTGCCTAAAGGTGTGTGTGTGAGGCCTATTGCATCTAGTCTGCCAACTTTTACCAGTGCGCAGTGACACTCATATCTAGGGCCACCGTAGTGTGCAGTGAAATAAAACAACCCTTTTTTTTATTGTAATCTATTGAATATCAGTAGCCTGCCTACAGGCGTGTGTGTGAGGCCTATTGCATCTAGTCTGCCAACTTCTGCCAGTGCGCAGTGACACTCATATCTATTGCCATCGTAGTGTGCAGTGAATTAAAACAACCCTTTTTTTACTGTAATCGATTAAATATCAGTAGCCTGCCTAAAGGCGTGTGTGTGAGGCCTATTGCATCTAGTCTGCCAACTTTTGCCAGTGCGCAGTGACACTAATATCTAGTGCCACCGTAGTGTGCAGTGAAATAAAACATCTCTTTTTTTACTGTAATCGATTGAATATCAGTAGCCCACCTAAAGGCGTGTGTGTGAGGCCTATTGCATCTAGTCTGCCAACTTTTGCCAGTGCACAGTGACACTCATATCTAGTGCAACCGTAGTGTGCAGTGAAATAAAACATCTCTTTTTTTACTGTAATCGATTGAATATCAGTAGCCTGCCTAAAGGCGTGTGTGTGAGGCCTATTGCATCTAGTCTGCCAACTTTTGCCAGTGCGCAGTGACACTAATATCTAGTGCTACCGTAGTGTGCAGTGAAATAAAACAACCCTTTTTTTACTGTAATCGATTGAATATCAGTTGCCTGCCTAAAGGCGTGTGTGTGAGGGCTATTGCATCTAGTCTGCCAACTTTTGCCAGTGCACAGTGCCACTCATATCTAGTGCAACCGTAGTGTGCATTGAAATAAAACAACCCTTTTTTTACTGTAATCGATTGAATATCAGTAGCCTGCCTAAAGGAGTTTGTGTGAGGCCTATTGCATCTAGTCTGCCAACTTTTGAAAGTACACAGTGACACTCATATCTAGTGCAACCGTAGTGTGCAGTGAAATAAAACAACCCTTTTTTTACTGTAATCGATTGAATATCAGTAGCCTGCCTAAAGGAGTGTGAATATCAGTAGCCTGCCTAAAGGCGTTTGAGTGAGTCCTATTGCATCTAGTCTGCCAACTTTTGCCAGTGCGCAGTGACACTCATATCTAGTGCAACCGTAGTGTTCAGTGAAATAAAACAACCCTTTTTTTACTGTAATCGATTGAATATCAGTAGCCTGCCTAAAGGCGTGTGTGTGAGGCCTATTGCATCTAGTCTGCCAACTTTTGCCAGTGCACAGTGCCACTCATATCTAGTGCCACCATAGTGTGCAGTGAAATAAAACATCTCTTTTTTTACTGTAATCGATTGAATATCAGTAGCCTGCCTAAAGGCGTGTGTGTGAGGCCTATTGCATCTAGTCTGCCAACTTTTGCCAGTGCACAGTGCCACTCATATCTAGTGCAACCGTAGTGTGCAGTGAAATAAAACAAACCTTTTTTTACTGTAATCGATTGAATATCAGTTGCCTGCCTAAAGGCGTGTATGTGAGGCCTATTGCATCTAGTCTGCCAACTTTTGCCAGTGCACAGTGCCACTCATATCTAGTGCAACCATAGTGTGCAGTGAATTAAAACAACCCTTTTTTTACTGTAATCGATTGAATATCAGTAGCCTGCCTAAAGGTGTGTGTGTGAGGCCTATTGCATCTAGTCTGCCAACTTTTGCCAGTGCGCAGTGACACTCATATCTAGTGCCGCCGTAGTGCGCAGTGAAATAAAACATCTCTTTTTTTACTGTAATCGATTGAATATCAGTAGCCCACCTAAAGGCGTGTGTGTGAGGCCTATTGCATCTAGTCTGCCAACTTTTGCCATTGCACAGTTACACTCATATCTAGTGCAACCGTAGTGTGCAGTGAAATAAAACAACCCTTTTTTTACTGTAATCGATTGAATATCAGTTGCCTGCCTACAGGCGTGTGTGTGAGGCCTATTGCATCTACTCTGCCAACTTTTGCCTGTGCAAAGTGACACTCATATCTATTGCCACCGTAGTGTGCAGTGAATTAAAACAACCCTTTTTTTACTGTAATCGATTGAATATCAGTAGCCCACCTAAAGGCGTGTGTGTGAGGCCTATTTCATCTAGTCTGCCAACTTTTGCCGGTGCACAGTGACACTCATATCTAGTGCAACCGTAGTGTGCAGTGAAATAAAACATCTCTTTTTTTACTGTAATCGATTGAATATCAGTAGCCTGCCTAAAGGCGTGTGTGTGAGGCCTATTGCATCTAGTCTGCCAACTTTTGCCAGTGCACAATGACACTCATATCTAGTGCAACCGTAGTGTGCAGTGAAATAAAACAACCCTTTTTTTACTGTAATCGATTGAATATCAGTAGCTTGCCTAAAGGCGTGTGTGTGAGGCCTATTGCATCTAGTCACCAACTTTTGCCAGTGCGCAGTGACACTCATATCTAGTGCCACCGTAGTGTGCAGTGAAAAAAAAAATCCCTTTTTTTACTGTAATCGATTAAATATCAGTAGCCTGCCTAAAGGTGTGTGTGTGAGGCCTATTGCATCTAGTCTGCCAACTTTTACCAGTGCGCAGTGACACTCATATCTAGGGCCACCGTAGTGTGCAGTGAAATAAAACAACCCTTTTTTTTATTGTAATCTATTGAATATCAGTAGCCTGCCTACAGGCGTGTGTGTGAGGCCTATTGCATCTAGTCTGCCAACTTCTGCCAGTGCGCAGTGACACTCATATCTATTGCCACCGTAGTGTGCAGTGAATTAAAACAACCCTTTTTTTACTATAATCGATTAAATATCAGTAGCCTGCCTAAAGGCGTGTGTGTGAGGCCTATTGCATCTAGTCTGCCAACTTTTGCCAGTGCGCAGTGACACTAATATCTAGTGCCACCGTAGTGTGCAGTGAAATAAAACATCTCTTTTTTTACTGTAATCGATTGAATATCAGTAGCCCACCTAAAGGCGTGTGTGTGAGGCCTATTGCATCTAGTCTGCCAACTTTTGCCAGTGCATAGTGACACTCATATCTAGTGCAACCGTAGTGTGCAGTGAAATAAAACAACCCTTTTTTTACTGTAATCGATTGAATATCAGTAGCCTGCCTAAAGGCGTGTGTGTGAGGCCTATTGCATCTAGTCTGCCAACTTTTGCCAGTGCGCAGTGACACTCATATCTAGTGCCACTGTAGTGTGCAGTGAAATAAAACAACCCTTTTTTTACTGTAATCGATTAAATATCAGTAGCCTGCCTAAAGGAGTGTGTGTGAGGCCTATTGCAACTAGTCTGCCAACTTTTACCAGTGCGCAGTGACACTCATATCTAGGGCCACCGTAGTGTGCAGTGAAATAAAACAACCCTTTTTTTTATTGTAATCTATTGAATATCAGTAGCCTGCCTACAGGCGTGTGTGTGAGGCCTATTGCATCTAGTCTGTCAACTTCTGCCAGTGCGCAGTGACACTCATATCTTGTGCCACCGTAGTGTGCAGTGAAATAAAACATCTCTTTTTTTACTGTAATCGATTGAATATCAGTAGCCCACCTAAAGGCGTGTGTGTGAGGCCTATTGCATCTAGTCTGCCAACTTTTGCCAGTGCGCAGTGACACTAATATCTAGTGCCACCGTAGTGTGCAGTGAAATAAAACATCTCTTTTTTTACTGTAAACGATTGAATATCAGTAGCCCACCTAAAGGCGTGTGTGTGAGGCCTATTGCATCTAGTCTGCCAACTTTTGCCAGTGCACAGTGACACTCATATCTAGTGCAACCGTAGTGTGCAGGGAAATAAAACAACACTTTTTTTACTGTAATTGATTGAAAATTAGTAGCCTGCCTAAAGACGTGTGTGTGAGGCCTATTGCATTTAGTCTGCCAACTTTTGCCAGTGCACAGTGACACTCATATCTAGTGCAACCGTAGTGTGCAGTGAAATAAAACAACCCTTTTTTTACTGTAATCGATTGAATATCAGTTGCCTGCCTACAGGCGTGTGTGTGAGGCCTATTGCATCTACTCTGCCAACTTTTGCCTGTGCAAAGTGACACTCATAGCTAGTGCAACCATAGTGTGCAGTGAAATAAAACAACCCTTTTTTTACTGTAATCGATTGAATATCAGTTGCCTGTATAAAGGTGTGTGTGTGAGGCCATTTGCATCTAGTCTGCCAACTTTTGCCAGTGCACAGTGACACTCATATCTATTGCCACCGTAGTGTGCAGTGAATTAAAACAACCCTTTTTTTACTGTAATCGATTGAATATCAGTAGCCTGCCTAAAGGCGTGTGTGTGAGGCCTATTGCATCTAGTCTGCCAACTTTTGCCAGTGCGCAGTGACACTCATATCTAGTGCCACCGTAGTGTGCAGTGAAATAAAACAACCCTTTTTTTACTGTAATCGATTGAATATCAGTAGCCCACCTAAAGGCGTGTGTGTGAGGCCTATTGCATCTAGTCTGCCAACTTTTGCCAGTGCACAGTGACACTCATATCTAGTGCAACCGTAGTGTGCAGTGAAATAAAACATCTCTTTTTTTACTGTAATCGATTGAATATTAGTAGCCTGCCTAAAGGCGTGTGTGTGAGGCCTATTGCATCTAGTCACCAACTTTTGCCAGTGCGCAGTGACACTCATATCTAGTGCCACCGTAGTGTGCAGTGAAAAAAAACATCCCTTTTTTTACTGTAATCGATTAAATATCAGTAGCCTGCCTAAAGGCGTGTGTGTGAGGCCTATTGCATCTAGTCTGCCAACTTTTACCAGTGCGCAGTGACACTCATATCTAGGGCCACCGTAGTGTGCAGTGAAATAAAACAACCCTTTTTTTTATTGTAATCTATTGAATATCAGTAGCCTGCCTACAGGCGTGTGTGTGAGGCCTATTGCATCTAGTCTGCCAACTTCTGCCAGTGCGCAGTGACACTCATATCTATTGCCATCGTAGTGTGCAGTGAATTAAAACAACCCTTTTTTTACTGTAATCGATTAAATATCAGTAGCCTGCCTAAAGGCGTGTGTGTGAGGCCTATTGCATCTAGTCTGCCATTTTTTGCCAGTGCGCAGTGACACTAATATCTAGTGCCACCGTAGTGTGCAGTGAAATAAAACATCTCTTTTTTTACTGTAATCGATTGAATATCAGTAGCCTGCCTAAAGGCGTGTGTGTGAGGCCTATTGCATCTAGTCTGCCAACTTTTGCAAGTGCACAGTGACACTCATATCTAGTGCAACCGTAGTGTGCAGTGAAATAAAACAACTCTTTTTTTACTGTAATCGATTGAATATCAGTAGCCTGCCTAAAGGCGTGTGTGTGAGGCCTATTGCATCTAGTCACCAACTTTTGCCAGTGCGCAGTGACACTCATATCTAGTGCCACCGTAGTGTGCAGTGAAGAAAAACATCCCTTTTTTTACTGTAATCGATTAAATATCAGTAGCCTGCCTAAAGGTGTGTGTGTGAGGCCTATTGCATCTAGTCTGCCAACTTTTACCAGTGCGCAGTGACACTCATATCTAGGGCCACCGTAGTGTGCAGTGAAATAAAACAACCCTTTTTTTTATTGTAATCTATTGAATATCAGTAGCCTGCCTACAGGCGTGTGTGTGAGGCCTATTGCATCTAGTCTGCCAACTTCTGCCAGTGCGCAGTGACACTCATATCTATTGCCACCGCAGTGTGCAGTGAATTAAAACAACCCTTTTTTTACTGTAATCGATTAAATATCAGTAGCCTGCCTAAAGGCGTGTGTGTGAGGCCTATTGCATCTAGTCTGCCATTTTTTGCCAGTGCGCAGTGACACTAATATCTAGTGCCACCGTAGTGTGCAGTGAAATAAAACATCTCTTTTTTTACTGTAATCGATTGAATATCAGTAGCCCACCTAAAGGCGTGTGTGTGAGGCCTATTGCATCTAGTCTGCCAACTTTTGCCAGTGCACAGTGACACTCATATCTAGTGCAACCGTAGTGTGCAGTGAAATAAAACATCTCTTTTTTTACTGTAATCGATTGAATATCAGTAGCCTGCCTAAAGGCGTGTGTGTGAGGCCTATTGCATCTAGTCTGCCAACTTTTGCCAGTGCATAGTGACACTCATATCTAGTGCAACCGTAGTGTGCAGTGAAATAAAACAACCCTTTTTTTACTGTAATCGATTGAATATCAGTAGCCTGCCTAAAGGCGTGTGTGTGAGGCCTATTGCATCTAGTCTGCCAACTTTTGCCAGTGCGCAGTGACACTCATATCTAGTACCACTGTAGTGTGCAGTGAAAAAAAACAACCCTTTTTTTACTGTAAACGATTAAATATCAGTAGCCTGCCTAAAGGTGTGTGTGTGAGGCCTATTGCATCTAGTCTGCCAACTTTTACCAGTGCGTAGTGACACTCATATCTAGTGCAATCGTAGTGTGCAGTAAAATAAATCAACCCTTTTTTTATTGTAATCTATTGAATATCAGTAGCCTGCCTAAAGGCATGTGTGTGAGGCCTATTGCATCTAGTCTCTCAACTTTTGCCAGTGCACAGTGCCACTCATATCTAGTACAACCGTAGTGTGCAGTGAAATAAAACAACTCTTTTTTTACTGTAATCAATTGAATATCAGTAGCCTGCCTACAGGCGTGTGTGTGAGGCCTATTGCATCTACTCTGCCAACTTTTGCCTGTGCACAGTGACACTCATATCTAGTGCAACCGTAGTGTGCAGTGAAATAAAACAACCCTTTTTTTACTGTAATCGATTGAATATCAGTTGCCTTCCAAAAGGTGTGTGTGTGAGGCCTATTGCATCTAGTCTGCCAACTTTTGCCAGTGCGCAGTGATACTCATATCTAGTTCCACCGTAGTGTGCAGTGAAATAAAACAACCCTTTATTTACTGTTCTCTATTGAATATCAGTAGCCCACCTAAAGGCGTGTGTGTGAGGCCTATTGCATCTACTCTGCCAACTTTTGCCTGTGCACAGTGACACTCATATCTAGTGCAACCGTAGTGTGCAGTGAATTAAAACAACCCTTTTTTTACTGTAATCGATTAAATATCAGTAGCCTGCCTAAAGGCGTGTGTGTTAGGCCTATTGCATCTAGTCTGCCAACTTTTGCCAGTGCGCAGTGACACTAATATCTAGTGCCACCGTAGTGTGCAGTGAAATAAAACATCTCTTTTTTTACTGTAATCGATTGAATATCAGTAGCCCACCTAAAGGCGTGTGTGTGAGGCCTATTGCATCTAGTCTGCCAACTTTTGCCAGTGCACAGTGCCACTCATATCTAGTACAACCGTAGTGTGCAGTGAAATAAAACAACTCTTTTTTTACTGTAATCAATTGAATATCAGTAGCCTGCCTACAGGCGTGTGTGTGAGGCCTATTGCATCTACTCTGCCAACTTTTGCCTGTGCACAGTGACACTCATATCTAGTGCAACCGTAGTGTGCAGTGAAATAAAACAACCCTTTTTTTACTGTAATCGATTGAATATCAGTTGCCT